>CAOKZL010000370.1:659057-1318114 GCA_948472985.1 Iguana delicatissima | reverse complement strand
CTGAGAGTCAGATAAATTTGCGGGAATGTAGGACCAAGTTCGCGATCCACATGTCCAGAACCATCCGTGGGGCAGAAGGACATGTCCCTTGTAGTAGGATACTTCTTGAACCTCCTGACATAGGATTGGGGGTCCAGGTATTACTTGACACTTAGTTTTACAATTGACCATTTTTGCACAAGTAGCATTTGCTCCAGCCACCACAGGGGTCCGCAGAGTAAATTCTGCAGCTGGCAATTCGTAAGATGTTTTTCCCCAATTTGCACTATCAGCGTAGGTGATATTCAATTGATCAAATATAGCGCTATGATACTGAGTACTGTCCTGAATTTGGCCAGGCTGCCTGCACACAGGAATTAAGCAGGTACTAATAAGCCTATTAGCCGGGACTCCCTGCGGCAAGCAAAAATGATTCACTCCTGTGATATTAGCCAGATGTAACCAGTAATTATCCGTCCACTGCCAGGAGATCGTTCCACCTACCCCCTGGGCACTGCCTTCCCCAAGAACACATATAAAGAGCAGTATACACCACATAATAACAATTTCTTGGGTCTTCTGGGGTCTGGTTGTATGCTGGGCTACTGGATCCCGGGACAGCAGCGATAAAACCTAGCCCCTCTCTCTCTCCTCTCCAGCTGCAGGTCTGGCTGTACGACGAGTTACCAGCTTCCGGGGGTGGTAACAGTAGAGCCTAGCCTGTTTCTTCTTCTGCCTCCTCAACGTGAGCTTGAATGGATTAGTTGGATCTCCCTTTACTGTCCACCCCCCTTTGGTTCTCTTTATTCGGGTCCAATGTATCCAGGGTTTTATTCCAGCTACTTTCACAGCTGTGGGGGTGGAAAGAATAACAGTCTTTGGTCCCTTCCACTGTGGTATCAAGGGATCACCTCTCCAATCTTTAACCCATACCTCATCACCTGGCTGAAAGGGATGAATCTCTGTGATGGGAATGGGGAACCTATTCTCCAAAGCATGGTGGCGTTGAGACTGCAAAACTTTGCCTAGGGCTTGAATCTCATGCTGTAAACTAATATTTCCTAATTCCTGCACATCCCCCCTCAGCCCTGAGATTACTTGTGGAGGTCTACCATACATTAATTCAAA
Organism: Iguana delicatissima; assembly: GCA_948472985.1. Lineage (NCBI taxonomy): Eukaryota > Metazoa > Chordata > Lepidosauria > Squamata > Iguanidae > Iguana > Iguana delicatissima. Next base: position 1,317,007 of record CAOKZL010000370.1, on the reverse strand, counting down.
TGGGGACAATTTAGTAACTTTATGTGGAGTGCACCGGATTCTAAACAGGGCCAAAGGCAAGACGTCTATCCATTTCAATTTTGTTTCTTGGCACAATTTTGCTAAGTGTGATTTGAGAGTTCGATTCATTCTTTCCACCTGCCCAGAGCTTTGTGGCCGATAGGCACAGTGTAATTTCCATTGGATGCCGAGTAGTTGATTCACTTCCTGCAACACTTTGTTCACATACGATGGGCCATTATCTGATCCAATCGATAAAGGCAAACCGTGCCTCGGAACTATGTCTTTTAACAATGCTCGGGATCCTTTTCGGCTCCCTTGGTGACTTCATACAAAGGTTTACTCATCACAGCAAAATTCGGGATCCAAATTCTACAAAATCCCGCAGCCCCCAGGAATTCCCTTACTTGCCTTCGGTTGGTGGGCTCTGGCAAGGCACACACGGTTTCCTTCCTTTCGGGTCCCAATGCTCTCTGTCCTTGCGAAATAATAAATCCCAGGTATCGGACTTCAGTCTTACACAGCTGGGCTTTCTTCCGGGAGACTTTATATCCCCGTTCCCATAAAAGTTGCAGTAGCTCTTGAGTGCCCTTCCAGCATTGCTATATTTGTATATAGTAAATCTGAAGCTATTTACTTTACTTCTCTTGTCAGGGAGTTGGTGAATTCAGATAGATATGGGTTAGTATTCTACTTGGTTTAAAGGCTACTTGCAGTACCTTTGGGATTGGGAATTTACTGGCCATTCCTTCTGTTAATTGAGTAGTCATTAGAGTATTTCCTGTGCCCACACATTTAAGCTTGAAATAATGAAATCTTAACTCATATGGATTTAAAATGTAAAATTAGCCTTAAAGCCAGGATTTCAGTAATAATCCAAGCTGAATGATTTGCTGATTCAGACTCTTATTTATCAGGACAATGGACATCCATTTTCCAGAGTTAAGACAAAATAAAGGTAAGTAATTTAAAATCTCATGGGTATATAATAGACATAATGAGATGACAGCTGATGTCTTCTTTATGTTAAGTGAGATGGTTGCTGTCTGTAAAAGCTTTGATGTAGATTTGATGGTGATGAATTATTTTAGCATGCAACATTGTATGTAATTAAAGGCCTAGGAATTATTTTGTTCAGTGACTTACCAATTTTTTAAAAAAAGTTAGCCACCTACTAGGAAAGAAAATAGACGCCGCAGTTAATTGTAATAAAATTCTGACATGCAGAAATAATGAAGATGCAATACTCATATAATGAATATTTTAATGACAGTTTTTGATAGCTGTGGATTTATGTGGGTTTTCATGGAAGAAAATCCTCATGGGCAGAAATGAATAGGTCACCTGTAGGGAACCTCATTAACTACAAAGTGTCCTTCCACCCTGCTCTGATGACAGGAAAGCAGTTTGATCTGATGCCCAATGCAGTCCATGGGAATCTAGCCCAAGCAGATTCTCCCTCAAAGCACTTTGCCGGCACAAGGTCTATTGAATTGGCTGGGACATGCTCTGGCAAAGTGCTTTTGGAATTGGGCTGGGAGTTGGCAAGATGTAAAATATCAGATGCAGATTAGAGCATGCCTAATTAATTATGAAAGCATTACATTTTGTTCTGCGATGACATTCACTGGGAGGGCTTTCTTTTATCCTCTTCCTGAAAATGTTAGAGAAGGGTTTTTTCACTTTAACTGAAAGTTTTTTTGTTTTGTGTTTTTTCCAGGAAGCAGAATGGAACCAGGAATGGCTGGATGTCATTGGCTGCAGGGCATCCTTGCACCAAAATACCTCTGGTTGTATAGTGGAGGGGACAAAAGCAGGTGACAATGAGGAAGATGACAAAGAACGAAGAAGAAAACTGTGAAATAATTTAAACAAGCTTTGCCTAGTGCCTCAGATAAGACAGCTTGGGTCTTATGCAGCTTGTGTACCTTATTTCACCACCAATGAAAAAATAACCTACTAACTGAAAAGTCACTGCCTAAAACTATAAGGAGATGTTCCCATTAAGGCGGGGGTAAGTATGGCTGCCTCCAGTCTTATTCAGACCCCTGCTGTTGCTGTTCTGTTCTTGAAGCTAGCCAGGCTGCTAATTATTCATTGAAAAAAATGGCCAGATTTAGGGCTGCTATAGCTTTCACCTATTGCAGCTCTTTGGTGTTTTCCTAATGCCATTTCTGCCACCTGCTTCCCATGTGAGGTCATTAAACGCAGCTTCAGTGTGTTAGCTGTAGGGAGGAAATCTTTGCTTATTTCATTCTTGAATAAACATACTATATATGTGTTTGTGTATGTATGTGTGCGTATATGCATATGTATGTATGTATGTATGTGTGTGTGTGTGTATATATATTTATTTATTTCAAAAGGTTTCTCCCTGCTGGTCAAACTGATAAGAGTTTCTGCATACTTTTCCAATAGAGTGTGTGTGTGTGTGTGTGTGTGTGTGAGTACATGTATGTACACTTGTGCATTTTGGCACTTCTTTAAAAAAATCACAAACCCCCAACATTTTTGCACATTTTGTTTTTGTGCAGAACTCAGTTTTCTTCATAAACAACTTTTTTTTAAAAAAAGTTCTGAAATGCAAAACTTCATTCAGTGTATAAATGTGTTGAGATATCCCATCTCATCAAGAACTAGAAAAACTATTTGTTACATCCCTAGTTAGCAAGTACTCTGGCTTTGTTAACTTATGGGTACTGACAAATAGTTATAAGCAACTCATTAGCCTTCACATGAAAGGAGACTTCCAGAATAAGAAAGACACACTGTGATTCTTCATTAAGCTCTTCCTGCCTGTGGCTGATGAGACACCAACTCCCTCTGGGAGAAGTTCTATGGAGTTCTGGGGCCAGGTGTCACCACTACTCTGATGATGCCCAGCTCTATTACTCTTTTCCACCTAATTTCAGGGAAGCTGTTCTTCTGTTAAACTGGTGCCTGTAATGGACTGGATGAGAGTGAACAAACTGAAGCTTAACCTGGACAAGACAGAGGGGCTTCTGGCTGGTTGAAGTACAAATCTGGGAATAAAGATTCAGCCTGTGTTAGATGGTATACATTTCCCTTGAAAATTCAGTTTTGCTGTCTGAGGGTATTCCTGGTTTCAGCTCTGAGCCTGGAGGCCCAGGTTTCAGCAGTCACCAGGAGTGCATTTGCACAATTAAAGCTAGTGCACTGACTGCACACATTCCTGGAGAAATTGGATCTTGCCTCAGCAGTACTTACCTTGGTTACATCCCATTTGGATTACTGAAATGCTCTCTATGTGAGGCTGTCTTTCAAAAGTGCTCAGAAACTTCAGTTGGCCTGAAGAGCTGCAGCCAAATTGTTAACTGGGGAACACACAACTCCCTTGTTGCAATAGTGCTACTGTATGCTGGTCTGTTTCCAGGCACCATTTGACCTATAAAGCCCTATACAGCTTGGGTCCAGGTTAGCTGAAGAACAGCATCTCCTTTTAGGAGCCTATTAGAGCTCTGTAGTCATCTGGAGAGTCTCTTTTCTCTGGTCTACTACATTCTCAGCCTTGTTTGGTGAAAACAAGGGAGAGGGCATTCTCAGTGGCTGAGACTTTGGAACTCCCTACCTAGGAAGGCTGGAATGGCCCATCCTTACTCTCCTTCCATCAGCAAATTATGGTATTTTATTGCCATCAGGCTTTTGAAAACTGACTGAGATGGTCTTCTAATGCTATGCAGTACTGTTTTTAAAGCTTGTTTATGGTCTTTTAATGAATTTTAATGTTTAATGTTTCAATGTTATAAATTGTTCAATCACTTTTTAAATGACTTTTATATTCATGCTTTTATTAATGACTTTGTATAGTTTTAATCAGTTTTGTTTTTAAATATGCTGTTAGCCATCTTGAGTCCCATTATTAGTAGAAAGGTGGAATACAAATGAATTAAATAACTCAATAAAGATTCAAGTTCAAATCTTATACAGGCTAGCCTGTGGGAAGTACAAAAGTTGACCATGAATCTTGCAGATTGTTAGGCTTTCAGTGTGGAGTAGTTCTAGGAATAAAAAAGTGTGTGCTTTGAAACATGTGGTACTCTATGAGTTTCTTATCAGTCATGGATGTGAAGGGCCTTGGGAAGAGCCACAATAACACAAACTACGGCCATTTCTGCACTGGACTGTTATAGTGCTATTATTCCATTTTCAACATCCTATGGAATCCTGGGGTTTGCAGTTTAGGAAGGAGCCTCAAAGGCCTCTTGCTAAACTGCAAACCCCAGAATTCCATAGGATGTTGAAAGTGGAATAATAGCACTATAACAGTCTAGTGCGGAAATGGCCTACATGTCATGAGTTGCTCACAACTATCTGGCAGTAACCAGTTTGCTAACTTAAATATCATTCAAACTATTCACCTTTCATGCAGCTGTAATGGTGTCTTTTTCTTGTTTGTTTTTACAATTCTTTTTACAGCACTTACAATTTGTAACCTTAATAAAAGTTTTTTTAAAAAAGGTATCTTCTTTCTATGACAGGTTTGCTAATCATGTTCAGAAAAAAAATATTCACAGATAACTTATAAATTTTGACCAGACTATTTATTCAGTAATGTATTATGGCATTCACTCAGAAAGAAACACTTTGACTTTAAATCAGTTGGGAAAGCATATGAAGTTATATTCAGAATATAAAAGGTTATACAGAAAATTATCATTGAAGATATTTGCTCATACTCAGTGCTGCAGGATTTTGTCACCCCCTAAGATAGCTCATTAAATGTCAAAGCTTGGTCCATTACTTTAGTTTATGCTCTAGCACTGAGCCTATAAATGTGACATAGGAAGATGTGAATGGCTAGTTTGTGGTTTTAATAATAAAAAGAGATGCAATAAGCTTATATTGGATCTTTGCAAAGGAGGGAAGTTGTATTTCCTTCTGCAGTCTCAGGAGATTAACCCACAGAGGGGCTGTGTCACACAGTACAATTTCATGGTATGGAAATGCAAAAGGGAGATAACATTCCAGACACAAATTACCACAACTGCCAATATGCTGTTTATCAGCTCACATTGAACACTTACGCACACATGATTCCCATTGTGTTGTGGGTTGCAGTTCAGTAGATTCATTATGGGGAGCAATATTTGGGATTATATACAGGAACCAAACAGCACATAGCATTTCCACATGAATCCCCGTTTTGTTGGTTGACTTAAATGTGGAAACAGTAGATTTTAGAACTACTGCTTGGTTTATTTTCATCTTTTTTCCTCTACAAAGTCTACCTATTACAACTAGACCCACAAAGGAGACAGGGAGGATATTGATGAAACTGTTTGTTAGTAGTGTCACCCCCTTCCTTTCCCCAATATACACTTTTTACTAGGGATGGGACAAATCCAGAATTTTCTGAATCCAGATCCAAATCCCTGGAAGGTTCTGCAAATCTATGAATCTTGAATCTTTTGAATCCTTTTTTACAAAAGGGTTTAAAAAGCAAGGGAAACAAAGCACTTCTACTGAAAAGTGTTTTGAAGCAGAATTTGACATCTTTGTTTAATGAAAAACAAATTAAATAGTAGTTTTCACTTTCAGGAAAACATACCCATATACTTCTTATTAAGAATTACAGTAGAGTCTCGGTTATCCGACCTGCGGTTATCCGGCCCTCCGGATTAACCGACGCCGCAGCTGCCTGGGGGCGTGGCTGTAGGCATTTCCACACCCCTAGACACGCCCCGACACGCCCTCGACATGCCCCCAAAATGGCGGCCGCCATGGGCTTCCGTGTAATCCGACCCTTTCGGTTATCCGACCCTCCGCCCACCCGTTTAGGTCGGATAACTGAGACTCTACTGTACATGTAATTTGGAAGTAGCTCCAGATGTTGGAATTGACTCCTGTGTTGACTATTACAAAACAAAACAAAACAAAACAAAAAGGGCAAGGATAATCTTGGGAAAGACACACTCTCTCAGTCTTAGCAAAAGCCTAGGCAAAGGCAAACCTGCCTCGGAAGAAATCTGGCCAGCACAATTGTCATAGTTTTGCCTTAGGATCTCACCAGATTGAAAATGACATGAAGACCCTTTCTACATAAGCAGGAAAATGTGGATTATTAATCCACATTTTCCTGCCTGTGTAAACAGGGCCACATACTACAGCACAGAGATAATCCAGGCGAAAACTGGATTTTTCTTTGCATAGCTCCTTATGGCATCCTGGGGTTTTTAGTTTGATGATGCACTAGCACACTTTGGCGGAGAAGGCTGTGACACCTTGTTCAACTACAAACCCCAGAATTGTGCATGAAAGAGCTTTGCAAGGGAGCCATGCAAAGGAATCTTCTTCAGCTGTCCTTGAACTCTCAAGAACATTGTACTTTCCAGTCAAGTCTCAAGTTCTGCAACAAGGAAGGCACTTTAAAAAAATGAAAACACCATACTCTAGCCCAGTCTCAATTCTCTATCCTGATGTCCAGTCTCAAGTCCTAAAACAAGGAAGGCACTTAACAAAAACAAACACTAGCCTCTAGTCCGGTTTCAATCCCTAGCCTCCAGTCTCAAGTCAAAAGATTAGGAAGAAGAGAATAATTACCTTGCAGACGGAGGCAGCCACAAGGGCATGCAGCAGGAGCGAGCTTGTTCTGGGGCTCTCATGCCAGCTCAGGCCTCTGGGAGTGCAGGGATTCGAAGGATTCGATTTGCCTGTTTTGGCCCAGGGATTCACAAAAGGGAGAGCAGTGGCATCATGCTTGTGGTCTGTGCTCCTATGCTCCATGTATTCTCCTGATAGCATGAATGAGCCTCTGTACAAAGGCCTATTTGGGAGCTAATAGTTAGACTGAAAGGCCCTAAATACCTTGAAGGCACCAGATCCCATCTGTTCTTGGAAGCAAAGCAGGGTCAGCCCTGGTTAATATTTGGAGGAGAGACCACCAACAAATACCAGGTGTTATAGGCTATATTTCAGAGGAAGGAACTGGCAAAACCTCCTCTGAATATTCCTTGCCTAAAAACACCCTATGACATTCATGGGGCACCTTAAGTCAACAGGTTAGTTGAACGCTCATACATGCACAGTTAGACTGAATGCACAGAGGGAACCAAGAAGCACAGCCCAGCTTCTCTTTCACACATTTAGGATACAGTCTTATGTGTTGCAGATGGAAGCCAGTCCTATTGATCTCAACAAAAGGTACTCCTGGTCAAATATATGTGGGGCTGCTGTATGAATAGGACTCCTGTCTGGCCTGGGGTCGGCATGTATTGATACTCCCCCCAAAAAATCCCAGAATGCATCACCAGATAGAGAGGGCAAAAATGGACAAAGATTTCCATACCATGTTTGACAAACAGATTTATATGGATAAATGCACATTTAGAAATAACCACTATAGTTCCAATAAAAATACATTGTGTTTCTTCCTAGGCCCTTTTCACATGACAACAGTGTCTTAGCATGGTGAAGTGAGAGGAGAGGGACCGCGATGATGCTTCTGCATGATGTTGTAGTGGTCTTGCCCTTCTTGTGTCCCCACCAGCATGATCACAGAAACTCCATCAATGACCTCTGATTGTGTGAGCCTTCCATTGCCGCTGGCCATGCAGAAGGGCCAGAAGTGTGATCTAGGTGTTTCCTCCCATACTGCAGCAAGGGAAGAAGGCCAGCTGCAGTCTGGAAGGACGAAGCATGTCCCTCGTGGTCCCTTCCACAGGCAACCGGTCGTGTGTGGAGAAGAGTGGTGGGGACACGCTCCCATCCCTGCAGAGGTGCTGCCAGGATTGTAACGGGACAGTATGGAAAACGTCATCACATGGAAAAGACCATAGTGGAAGAGACTGTGGACCAGCCAATGTGTGTGTAGGCTCATCATGTTGTTCAAGTGGTAATGTAAAGACTTTCATTCCCCCTTCCTCTAATTATTCATCTTTAAACAAAACTTGAACTACTTAGACCTTCAGATAAAGATCCTGCCTTTGACAACTCTTTGAAAAGAGGGTTGCTCATTCTAATATAGAGCACACAGCCTTCTGAGCTTAAAGCCAAGGTGTTGCCAGAACAGCAGGCATCTCTAATTTATTTCAGCCGTTTTCTTCCTCTTGCACTACTGCCTCCAAATATGTAACATATTTACATTTACATAACATGAATGTATTACCATCTCATGGACAGCATTTGGGCTTCCTGTGTTCTACTAATTCTCAATAGTTTATCCTGGGATAATCTTTCTCTTGTATAAGCTTTTCTCAACATAACATTTTCTTAGCATTACAGCTCCCACAGCCCCCACCATCCTCAATCATGCTGGTTCACATAATGGAAGTTGCAGTCACTACCAGTGGTCTATCATTTTGCCAAAATTTAAAACAGAATTAGATTCAAAACTACAGATACAAACATCAAAATGGGAAACGTGGACCTAGTTAAAGCTTGTAAGTCATCACTTGTCTCATTCATTCATGTTAAAAAGGGAAACTTTTTTTTCTCTTTAAAAGATATTTTTTGTTGGCCTTAAGAGTTTTTGCATGTACTAGAATAATTTTTCTGTGACTTGGATAAATTCCATAAAGTGTGTAGCTAACACCACTGTTGCTGCTTTGTTGCATGGACTTAAAAGCACTGCTGAGGGTATGTGAAGTTTTTTTTTTAAAAAAATCAGTTACCCAGTCCTTCAGTGTTTGCTCTGGACTTAAATGTGTATCAGTATGTGTGCTTTGCTGTGCAAACAGACAAGACAGTAGTGTTTCTTACTTTTTCTTTTTTTGCATAAATTATGGAAACCTCAATGAAAAGTACAGCATTCCCTGTTTTCTTGCACTGGGGTTGAGAACTTTCATGGAAATTGGTGATTTCTCAAATTATGCAAGGTTTCTTCATGTCCTTAGCCTAATTAGAAGAAAATTGGTAAGGATCAAAATAATAAAAGGGCTGAATTAATACAGATCTTGTACCTTCTTAAGTTTGTGCATCACAGCTCTTGGCATATATGCATATAAGTGTGTGTTGCAAGACATGCAGCAACTAGTTCCCCAATATTAGTGATACCATGCAAACTGTGAATAGCAATGTGTGCCTTAAGATATGCATTTTTCTCTCTCATGTTTCCATGTTCTCTCCTTTCCTGTGGCCTGATTGTTCTCTCTACACACTGGGCAAGATGGATTTTCAGTCATATCAGGTCTGGTAATTCTTAGATTCTTTCACTTGCACTGTACGGCTACCTATCACTTAAATCTCTGAAGTGGTAAGTATTGATGATTTAGTTATGACTGCTCTAGTAATTGAAGGTCATAAGGAATTACAGCTATCAAGTGAAAAGGAAAAAGGGAACAGAAAAGAAAGTCCCTATATGGCACTGGGGCTATCAACCAAGGACACACTTTCAGAGACTGATAAATCAAGTTAAAGAGCACCTAAAAATGTTCAGCTAGTTGCATCACTTGAATGGCTAAATAGTTTCATACATCTCTTGAGAAAAGATATTGGCTTGTTCAATGAAACAGATAATGGGCTATTTGGTGGAAACTGCTAGGGCTTTATGTTTGGAGCCCATCTCCTTCAATGTCTTGGTAAACTCATTTGTGTGCCTGTTTATTTTTTCATGAGTTTCCTTTTCCTTCAGGATGCATTCCCTGAGAAAGACAGAAGCTTTCAGACAAGAGCAAAGCTCAAAGATGAGCAAACAGCTGTCAAGTTAGCTATTGCAGCACTAGACACAGCTCAATGAAGCATTATTCATACCCAAAGTTCATAGAAAAAATAAATAGAAAATATATTTCCCTGCTCCCCTTCCCCCATGATTTAAGATCTGTAGTTTTGATGGAGTTTGTAGTACAAGTATCTCTGAAGAAGAATTGCTTCTCTAAATTCAGTCTTACCCAAGGCAGTGCCTTTCAAATGTGTTTCACGATGTCTCCCATTATTCCCACCAAGCATGGCCAGTGTATCTATAAATCTAGGGGTATAGAATGCTATCCTGTGGTTTATCATACTGATTCCCAAGACTAGTTAACATGCTCTCCAAGTTCTGAAATGCGTGTAGGCCATTCATGGTCTTTCTGCACGTACATGCAAGAAACAGTATTAAACAGTACCTTACCACCTGCCTACTGAACTGAGATGCGACAAGTCTCAAAAAAGATCAGGTTGAAATACTATAATCTCCTATTTAGGTTGTGACTGAAAGATCAGCTGTTGATTTTGATCTGAAAAGTATTTTTAAAAAAGAAGTTAACATGTTTAGAATTCATTGTTCTTGGGATATTCCTATAGTTTTGAAGTTAGTGTTGCTTTGAGTATATGTGCTCATTTGGTACTGGTAAATTTGTAAAGCAGCAAATTCTTATCAAGACACCTTCAGCCTCTAGAACTTTCAGTCTCTTACAGAAAACTAGTCACAAATTTCTCACAACTTATGAAAAGGAAAGAGATTGGACAGTTCAGATTACTTTACTCTTGTTGGAAGCAGTATGATGACTGTGGAAGAGAAAATTCCTCACATTGTCATTGGGCATTTATCCACACAATATCCCTCCCACCTCTATACACCGTGATATTTTTGATGTCATCTCTTGTTGAACACTCCCATACTTCCTAGTTTTGTGAATTGTTTAACACATAGACCAAAGAGAAATGGGTCATTGATGAATATGACTCGTAGTTAATACAAAACATTACTTCACAAAAGGGGGAAAAAAATGATATGAATGCAGCCTATATATCCAGCACAGAGTCTTTTCTTGTTCGATCAACACTATTCTTTTTTTCTCCCTTACTTTTTTGCCAGAAAGGGTGAGTACTAAGACTGGCTATTTTCTAGCAAACAAATTATTAAAAGCCGTCACATTCTAAGACAGTGTTCAGCGACAACTTCTTCAGTGATGATATTTGAGCATATCAGTGTATTATCATCTCAGACAAATGCCATTTGATAGGGCATGAATTGCCTGTGTAACATCAGTCTGCCAAGAAGTACATCCACATCATGAAAAAGATGTAAATAATAGATACCTACATTACTAGCTGAAGTTATTTTCATTTTTTTGCCCTGCAGACATCATTAGTAAAAATTAAACATGCATAAATCAGTCCCTCTTAAGTGGCTGAATGTCATCAAATGTCACCTTCTTTTGGTGAAATGTTCCAAAGCCCCTTCTTTATTTTCCCCAGAAATCTTATACACACACACACACACACACACACACACACATGCAGAAACACACATATACACACACACCAACAATGAACTGGAAAAATCCAAGTGTAGATTTTTACTTAGGTCTGGATCCAATTACAAGTCACAACTAGAGCTGACCTACTAAATAAAGAAAATACAAAGTGTAGTCTGGGCACTGCATGTGGGTACTGCATATGTGCTTTTGTATGTCTCAAGTCTTCCAGATTTTCTCAACCATCCTTCTTCTGGGACAACACACACACACACACACACACAAAACACTAAACAGACAGGCTGACTGGCTGCTGGCCATTTTCAGGATTTCATTTGTTTGGGGGATTTTGTGTATGCATTTGGTGGTTCATTTATTCCTCACAGAAGGTCCCAAGGGCAGAAAAGTGGTCCACAGCCTCCCACAGGTACCAATTCTTGCATTAAATAAAGGGTGCTTACAGAAATGCTGATTGATCAAGTTCCCAATAATTAAGTTGGTCAACTCTAAGAACTAGATCTCGGGCATAGTCAAAATAGTACTACCTGCACACAAGTAGGAAGTGTCAATAAACTGAGAGCAACCCAAAGGTTAAAAATGTAATAATAACAGTAAGGAAGCTCTTCACAAGACTGACTATGATCCATGACCACTGAATGTTGAATATCTGTTGGCATGGAGAAATGGAAAACCTGTTAGAGTAGAGGAAAATAAAGTATCTTGAAAGCATAGCTCAGTCAGGTATAGTACTGAGCAAAAAGTCCTCAAAATGCAACACATTGCTGTGGATTTTGTTTGTAATTGCCAGTATGAGAGGTGGTGTGGTGAAGTGGTTGAAGTAAGGGCCTTGGACTGGAAACATGAAGTCTTTATCCTCAGTGTTCCATGAAGCTCATTGACAGACCTAATTCACAGCCTTGTGAGAAGAAAATATGAAGGAGAAGAGCCATGAATGCCACCTTGTTTGGAGGAAATGAAACAAAAATCATTTATATATACAAAAACTGGGTTAAACATTATGGGTTTAAACTGTGGTGCAACTCAAGGGAATGATGATATAATTTAACCCTCTCACCTGAAACACATTAATTTAGAGGCTTAACCATCATCTGCCAAAATCACAAAGCATTTCTCTTGCAGCAATCTAATCATCAAAGGGGTCATGAAGCCAGTTAAGATGACAGATCCTTGATGGTTAGAAGCTTTTAACATGCAGTGTATTTGAGGTAAAACTCATTAATTATGACATACATAAAATATATATAGTCATGTGAAGAGAAAGACTTTCTTCTCTGTTGAGACAAGTTTCCTTTACCTGTACTCACAGAGGACATCTTCAGTGAACATCCTGGAAGCTATGTTTTAGCCCCTTGTCAGCAATATACATATATATTTCTCTCCTAGTAAGCAACACACACAAAACAGAATCAAGAACTGACTTTTTCTTTCTGGCAAATGTTGCCTCTAGCAGTTGTAAAAGAGAACACATTCTTTCTGCTTAAACAGCTGACCTCAAAGATTGAGGATATTGAGTTTTATTGCTCAGATTTATTTTTTTTTAAAAAAAAGAAAGGACAAAGGAAAGGGATTTTGCAATGTCTTCTGTTCCAAACTGAACATTAATGAAGAATGCATCTGAAGGAAGTCAAGACCAGTCTGTAAAAGACAATATTTCCTACATACAAGTCACTTCCATGCACAACATTATTTGTTAACTAAATGTACATAAATAAAATGTGGTGAATTTACATGCCTATATAACTATCAACATAACTAGTTATTTTGGTGATATTTTGGTGACAAGGGAAGCAGCAGGCTAGAAAGCAGAGCAGACTAGAATGACAAAGAATATTCCAACGTATTTTTTAAAAAGGCACCAAAGCATATTTCTCAAGTGTCAGAAAATTCTGATTAGAAGAATCTTGGACTGATGAGAATCTCCACAGTTCAGGAATTTGCACTTTTGTCTTGTGTGCAGGAAACATATTGTACAGAAAATGCTGTTTTCTGTGGAAAAAAGTGTTGATTTTGTGCAGCATAAGTCCTCAACTGCAACATCTTCTGTGCAAGAAGCAATTTTTTCTGCACAGAAAACAGTATTTTTGTCCTTTTCCTATACCCAAAATGTTTTCTGTGAAAAAAACGCAAATTTTGCACAAAATAAGTCCCAAACGATGAATACTGTGTAGTGTTTAATGGGCTCTTTCATAAGATACTAAATTTTGTGCATGTAAATAGTTCCACTCCACTTTTTTGTAATTAAAAGTTTTCTTAATACATAAACAAAACAAGAAATAAATAAAACATTACAGCATCCAAACCTATATACAAAAAAGAAAAAAAAGCTAACTTGCAGAAAACTAACTATAAAACCCTAAATATAAAATAATTTCCAGCTTTCCCAAAGCAGATTATAGATAATTCTATATAAAAGTAACTTCTCTACATGCTAATACAATTCAAATGCTTTAAACTGTTACTTTTCCAAAAATAATAATTGTTGAATCCTACAATCAGCATATTATATTAATTGTCCTGCAAAAAGCCTATTAAAGGTTCCCAGTCTTTTGCAAAAGCCACCACTGGTTTTATTCTTGATAATATCATCAATTTGTCCATTTCAGCTAAGTCCAACAATTTTATCAATCAGTCCTCTTTCACTGGAATCTGTGTTCTTCTATTTTTGTGCATATAGTAGTTGTGCTGCAGTAGTCATATATCATAATATCTTTTTCAAACTTCTCTTGTTGAACTTTTACTAGTCCCAGCAAATGCGCTTCAGATTTTTGTTGAATGTTAACTTTCAGAATTTTATGCACCATAAAACATATTTGATTCCAGAATTTCTTTGCCTTTTTCGATGTCTACCATATGGGGTGAAAAGATCCCACTTGTCACTCAATTCCACTTCATTTTAGACATACGCAGATGGAAACATACATGAGGAAAGACCTTAAGCCACAGTCAGAGGCTACAATCTTAAACTTACATAGCAAAGGAATAGTCCTCAAATAACATTGATGTGACTACCTTCCCCTGGGTACTCTCCCTTAGGAATGTGAGCAAAGGCACTGTGCTTGTCTACAAGATGTCCTCTCTGTGGATCAGGACTTCTTGGATATAGAAAATATACAATATACAATGGAGCATCTCTGTTAGTAGCACAGCTGTCAGGATGTAGTGGGGAAATCTTAATTTCTGGATGATATAACAATTCACAGCTGCCGATATGGTATGCAGAGGAAGCACTTGTACTTCACTTTCATTAACACAGAGTAAATGCTGCCCTTTTGTTTATGCCAAGTGCTAACAAATAATCAGAATCTGAGAAAGTTACTTGTTTGGACTACAGGTTCCCATTACCATTACCCTTCAGACAGCAGGGCCAATGACTCTGCAAGAAACTCCTCATTCTTACTTTGAAATATGCTCAAAGTCATCTTTTAAAAGACTCGAACAGTTAAAGAGCAGAAAGAGCAAAATGTACTCTTGAACATAAAAAGCCTTCCTGTGGTCAAGTACATGTTCTTGGAATATCTGCACAATTTCTTCATTCACTGCCAAAGCCACTGTCTTATTTTCTTCCCCCAGCCTCTATTGCACTTCAATCTGTCATCATTCTCCATGCATTTCCTGCCCCTCATTTTTTTTTATTTAGTTTCAGACTAATTCCCTAGATTTTGTCTTGTAAAATGGAACATTCATAGTGTTAACAAGTCTACACGGAGGGCTGGATTTCTAATGACACTCTTGTGTAAGCAAGTATTCCTCAGCTTAGAAAATATTTGGAACCACATGGGAAGCTTATACAAAACTATGCCAATAGTATGCCTGGGAAAGAAATTATAGCTCAGATTCTACATTGGGACTGCATACCATAAACCTTCCATACCCAGAGTTACACATCCTTTGTGTTGACTGGCAACATTATGCAACTGAACCAAGATGCTAATTATGTAACAAAATACATATATCCATGCACAATATGTATCCATGTACTATGCACAATATGCACCAACATAGACTATGCTTCTACATGTGCATACACAAGGCAGTTTCCACAACTTTGAAATAAATGGGGACATTCCACATTGACCAACATTGGCCAACCCCCTTTACAGAAAAACTCCTGCATTCATTAGACACCAAAAGGTTTCTGACTTCTGTGTTGTTGTTTTATATCCCCTTATATTATACAATGTTCAGTGACACTGAAATCTCAGACTCACTGCACCCTCCCAGATAAGGCTGCAGAGCACTCCGAATTAGGATAGGAAGGAGTCTCTTCTCTCCTTCTCTCTTCCTCTGTTACACACACACACACACACACACACACACACACACACACATTTTGCAAAAAGTTTCCTATCTACAAAACTCTGCCCTCAGCCAAGTTGCTTAGACAAGGAATTAGTTAGATGGACAAACTTTATTGGAAGCCTCAGCAGTACAGACCTTTCAGAATTACATGAATGAAAGCAAAGTACACGTGAAAATATGCATGAGATAAACATATGTATAGTACTTGTACCCGAGCTGTGTCTTCTAGAAGACAGGGTCTTCCTGATCATTTCTGCAAAGCTTCTCTGGGAGAATAAATGAGAATATGTTCTCAAACCACAGCAGCCTACACAGTACTTCTTATTTCCAAATAAAGGTTGCTGATTCTGGGTCATCTCCTTGTAGTTGCAGTAGTTTTCTACTTTGACAGAAAATAAAATGAAGGCACATAATATGATGGCTTTGTCTCAGCTCAGCAGGTAGTTACAGTAAAATGAATTCATGTGTGTAAGAAAACTTTTTACCCCCAACAGTAGTATAGTATATCTGACTGTGCAGTTCAGTCAGACCAACATATCTTAGTCACCTCAGTTAAGGATCCATTGGTGGTGGAAGGCTTTAGTTATTTAATTTGTATGCTGCCTTTCTTCCAATATGGGACTCAATGTGGCTTACAGTATAAAAGAAAATATAGATAAAACAAATTTGGAATATAAAAATTTAAAACATCCTGTTAAAATACAAATGTAAAGCACTAAAACCATTTAACACATATTAATGAATACACTGCTACAGAAGCCCACATTAAAACAGATTTCTAACAACCAGTTAAAACTGCCAGAGACCTGTGTAAATGAAAAGGTCTCTACGTACCAGTGGAAACGGGGGGTAGGGGAGCAATCTGGTCCCCAATGAGAAGGCTTAAGAGCAGCCACCAAGAAGGCCCTCTCCTGTGTCCTCTTGTGTACCAAACATGCTTGTGACAGTGGTGGGATAAATCTTCCCCAAGGATCATAAAAAGTAGGCAAGCTTATATAGGGAAATACAGTCTTTCAGCTATTCTGGATGCAAACCGCACTGTGTTTTGTAGTTCATTCCCATCTCTTTGAACTGTGCCCAGAAATAGACACCTAGCATTCTGGCTGCAGCATTTTGGACCAGTTGGTTGACAAAAAGTTTTCCAAAGGAAGCTCCACATAGTACATTACATTACAGTAATCCACATGACATGTAATCAACACATGTTCTGAGGCCAGATCTGACATCTCCAGGAATTAGAGCACTAGTGAGCTCATTTCAACTGTTCAAATGCACTTCTGGCCACTTCTGAAATCTGGGCATTCAGGCTCAGGGCTGAGTCTAGGAATATGTCTGTGCTGCAAACCTGAGATGGGGGCAGAGGAATGTAATCCTATCTAGCACAGGCTGTATCCCTGTTTCCTGATCTACATTGTGAAAGACCAAGGGCATGTCTCCCTGGTCTGAATTAAACTTTTTTTCTTTACTATACTGAAACAGCTTCCTTGGAACTAGATGGAAAGGCACAATAGAACTGATTATTAACAGCATACTTGTAACACCAAACTCTAAAACTCTGGACATTTCCTTCTTTTTATTGTTATTGTTTTTTCCCAAAAATAAGAATTTATCAAAATTCACAATTTCTTTGTATTGAGGATGGAAATAGTATAAAATGTACAAAACCATATGTGGGAAAACTAAATTGGCAAGTTTGCCCAACCAGACCAGCACTTGGGGTTCTTGGTTCATAAAAATTGGTTTGACTTTCGGTGTATTCAACCCTTGTTGTTGTTGTTGTTGTTGTTGTTGTTATTGTGTACCTTCAAGTCATTTCTGACTTATGGTGACCCTTCAGCAAATCTATCACAGGGTTTTCATGGCAGAATTTGTCCAGAGGGGATTTGCCCTTGCCTTCCTCTGAGTCTGAGAGTGTGACTTCCCCGGTGTAATCTAGTGGGTTTCCACGGCTGATAACAGATATGAACCCTGGTCTCCCAGCGTCCTGGTGCAACATTCAAAGTCTTACACCACACTGGGTATCTATATTCAACTATGCTAATGCTGAATTACGGCTTCTATCTCTTTTATCTTAGACATTCTCCATCTTTAATGGCTACATGGTTGGCAGCAGCTGCAACAATGTTTTCCACAGAGTGGGGTTAATGGAACCCATTTAATTCATCAGGTGTAGGGACCATTATTTTCCCAATTTATATCTGAAGAATTTATTGAAACTTACTATATTTGGAATGGAAAGAACTGGTAGTTTAAAACATTTGAATGTGGGGTAACCCGATTACATTTTCTTGTCTCTATTTTGGATTCTTGTCAGAACTGGATTTTTCACCCATGTGCCTTAAAACTGTCACCTTACTGATTATTTGAGCCTCCTTCAGGGCCTGAAGGGTGCCCTGGAAATTTATCCATCCCGTTTCCTCACCAGAGGGGATTTGCCATTCTCAGGCTGTACCACACAGGTAAAAACACACACATCTCCAGCTGCAATTCCCTAAAATAGACAGGATGTAATGCAAGAGTATCAGCAGATACCCTGGTTTGTTGTATGCTTCACATGGCCCCAAGCAGAGGACTTTAGAAGCTGACTTTGAGCAGCTCAGGATTCTAGCCTTAATTATTTTATAGCAGTCTTTTAAAAGACCTTTGAGAATAAGAAGTCAGGACTCTATCCCCACATTTCTGCAGAGCTTATTATTTTATCTTAAAGCTGGGGTTTATATTCAGCTCTTTGAAGCACACAAATATTCATCTCAGCCTTTTCCTTTCAGTCCTAATCACCTTGGAATGCTATTGCCCATTTGCACACACCTCTTTTGTGTATTCCCATTTCTTCACAAGCATTTACATATCAGAAGGAGGCTAATCAAAACCTTCTTGATTTCCACATCAGACACCTAGTGCGGATATTTGAGTAATCAGCAAGGCATACATAAAATCAAAATGTATTTGTTTCCTTACATGAATTTATCGTAACAATACAATTTTAAAAGGGAGGGGGAAAAAAACACCAGATATGCATGGTTTGGCATCCAAAGTGGCATACATATACCAGGAACTGCTTAAATTAGAGTGATTTATTTTGTGATATTCTAAGGCAGGACACATAATTTTTTGTGTCCTAATCTCCATAAGTAATTGACAGCTCATTAGGAATGAAAAACTTGGTGAAAACAAGTGGAAGAACCCTGAAGGGATTTTAGTTTAAAAGATGGACCTTGGGGAAGCAACCAATGTTGGGAAATATTGTAAGACATAGCTAGTTCCACAGAGAAGATCTGCTCTGACTGATTCCAGGTAGCATAAATTAATTCCAGCTAAGCTGTACCTGCAAAATTCAGTAGTAATTGTCAATGTACCTTTGCTCCATAGTTTTGCAGAACAATACAATGCTCCAACAAGGTCACATACACAGAGACATAGCAGACTGGGATTGAAATATTTGGTTCAGCACTTGAGAACTGGGATTCTCTCCTCTCACCTCTCTAACTTGAGGCGACAGTGTTTTTGCAATGACTGCTGCAACATGTTTATTCAGTTTTCAAGGGAAATGACCTGTTTCAAATCAGATTTGCAATGTACTTCTCCCATTTAAATGACAAGTGGAGGAAATTCAACAGTGTTGTTAAGTTGGCCTTAGGCACCAGTACAGAAACAGTCCCTGAAATTTGACCTGAGGGCAAATCTTGAACATGGGCTAACCAGAGAATAAATCCACCCAAAGCTGGTAAAGTTAAGTTAAGGCTCTCTGTTGCTAGACTAGGTCAAGACTGATCCAGAAGCTCCACATTAGAGGTAATACACATGGAAAATTCAATGGGCTTCCGGGAGGTGGAGAGGGGAAACACATTACATAGTTATAGTGCTGTTATTCTACTTTCAACATCCTATGGAATCCTGGGATTTGCAGTTTAGGCAAGGGCATTTAAAATTCTCAGCCAGAGAGCTCTATGGCCTCAGCAAACTACTAAGCCCACAATTCCACAAGATGTTGAAAGTGGAGTAATGGCACTAAAACAGTGTAGAGTGGAAAGGCCCTATGAGTAGAGTCCTACTCATATGAATATGTATCCAGTGTGCAAAGCACTTCCCATATAATGTGCAGTCATAATCTTTTCAAAGGCTGTGTAAGATAGTTCATGTTACACATCCATGTTACAGATGAGGTGCTGGCACTGAAGAGTGTACCTTGGCTAGCAGTAAAATTTGAAATACATCAGGAGAGTCCCAATAGTCATGTCTGCCCAGCAAAAAAATGAAATGAAATAAAATAAATAATAAAAAATGCAGCTAATTTGCTGAGTCATATCAACTAAGATATTTTTGTATTTTTTTTCCTTTACTAGGAACAGGTCTTTTATGAAAATAATAGGCCTTATTTGCCCATTCAAGTCCAAGTCACACCCAGATGATTTCCATAATAAGACAGATGGCTCACAACAACATATTATTGCTGAGAAAATTCATTCCCTCTTTCCCTCATCTCCAGCTACTGTGAGAATTTCAGATAAGCTCAGAGTGAATAGAAAAGCCTGTAGGAATTGATGAAAGATGATGTTATCATCTTTGCTAATCAAAAAGTCTTGAACACTCTAACCCTACAAGTCCTGACTCCATGATATCACTGGCCTTTACTAAGGCTACCTAGTGATTTCATGGCAGAGGGATGATTCAAACCAATTCACAGCTTAGTCCTTTATGCTACACTAAATCTTAGAACTTACCATTATGCTGCGGATTTATATCAAATTATGACTTCAGCCAATCATACAGTGTTATGTTGGACAACCATGCAATGATAATTACATACATTTCATCCTGATCTTTGTTGTAACAGTTTCTATTCTTAATCATTAAAAAGGATGTTCCAAATTAAATGATGAATATTTTTGAGGCAATTGTGGTGATAGCCTTGTGCAGTGTATATTATAAAATCTGGGATCATAAGAAAAATAAGGGACTGTTCTGAGCTGCCTACGCTGCCCTCGTTGAATCGTCAGTATTTCAATTCCTTCAGTATTTTTTTTATAGTGAATAGCTAGATCAGATAAATCTGTGCCTTCTGTTCTTAAATCAAGACATTTAACAAGACCATTTGTCTCCCAATATTAGATACATGAAAATGTTCTAAAATTATACAAAGTCAGTAAATCCCTTGCATGTAAAGGTACAAAATCTGAGATTCTGGTTATGTCTCAACACTCTTTTTTTTAAAATAAAGTCCATTTTTCAATGCAAAAAGACTGTATGATTTATCTTGTTTGGGGGGCAAGAACTAACATAGAGAACACTAATTTGCCATAGTATCTAGCATTACTAACAGTATGAAACACCAGTTCAGCAATTTGGAAGTCATGCCAACACAGTTGCATTTCTATGACAACAGATCAGTTTTGGCATGGTCTCCTTGCTTGCTTGAACTTAGAGGCATAATGCAATCCAGGTGGCAAATAATGCGGAAGGTCCTGTTTATATGCTGTCTGTATTATGCAGATCACATTCTGCATCTTGATTTGACACACATTTGTCTGTGTAGAGGTCATATCTACAGCCACAATCCAAGCAAGAAGTAATTACTTTTACAAAGGCGTTTCTGAAATGCCATTTCACTTAGGTTTTGGTGGAGTTCAGAAATACTTCAATTTAAATTGCTGGTTATGAGTTATAAATCCTTATATGTCTTGAATACAGGCTGTCTGAAGAACTATATTCTCCCTCATGTGTCTGCCATATTTTGAGATCTTCCAGGAAGGTCATTCTTTCTATCGCAGATGCACAGGGTGGGAAGAGGGCCTTCTTGTAGCTGTTCCCATGCTCTGGAGCTCCCTTCCTAGAGAGGTTAGATTGTCACCTTTCTTGCTATCTTTCCATATGGAGATGAAGATTTTTTGTTTCTTTGTTTCAGGCAGGTCTTTGAGGATTGCTTGCTTGTGGGTAAAGGGGTTAGAGCTTGGAGAAGCATCTGGCTATGTCCCCAAAGCCAGACATGAAATGATAACAGCAGTATAGAGACCCCTAGAGAACCTTGGCAAATCTCAGTGCTAGTGTCATCATTTTGCATCAGGCTATAGAAAGCCAGCATGGTGTAGTGGTTTGAACGCCAAACTACAACCCTGGAGACCAGGGCCATTTCCACACTAGCCTGTTATAGTGCGATGATTCCACTTTCAACATCCTCTGGAATCCTGGGGTTTGCAGTTTCCGAAACTGCAAACCCCAGGATTCCAGAGGATGTTGAAAGTGGAATCATCGTGCTATAACAGGCTAGTGCGGAAATGGCCCAGGAATCAATTCCCCACTCAGCCATGGAAACTCATTGGGTGACCTTAGATGCGTCACATCCCCAGAAAACCCTGTGATGGTTTGATTTCGGGTTGTCATACATTGAAAATGACTTGATGATGCACAACAGCAACAAAGGGTCTTTGATAATGTGCCACATTTCTATGTTTACTCCTTTTCTTTTTTTAAAAAAAAGGATATGATTTTAAGCTGCTTTTAATTCTGTTGATAGAACCAACTTTTTAATTAAAACTATTAATTAACATTAATTCTATTCTATTTATCTTTTCCATGAGGTGAACATTTTGCTGCATTTCTCTCAACTTTTGTAAGCTGCCTTGAGTCCCAGGGCTTGCAAAAAGGTGAAATATAAACATAAAATAAATAATAATAAAATAGTAATAAAAATAATTTCCAGCCTCCTCTAGGGATCTCAGTCATGCTGGCTGATAGATTCTGGAAGCTGCAGTACAAAAAACATTTTCAAATTCTAAGTGGCATGGATATAAGAATGTGGCCACAATATGGCAACCCTGTTACTTTATCTTTCAATATATTGAGGTTCTGATTGTTCATTCATGTGACTGGAAACAAAAACTGAAACAAAAACAAACTTTTTTTAATGATTCAAAATGCTTTCACTGAAAAGAATGGATGACAAAAGCTCTATGAGTTTGAAATGTTTGTCCTGATAGAGTTCAATATTCTTGGTACAAGTGAAAAATCATTATGTGTTTGACTCCCACTGGGGAACTCTGTTTCTATGACTATAAAGGAAAGGAGGGAATGAGAATTAAAGAGACGAAGAGAAACATTCAAAAAGATGTTCTTTCAGGCTAGAATGGCTGCAGTGAGAGAGCAGGCATTGCTCAAAGACTACCCAAACAAGGAGGTGGAAGCAAGAAGAGGAAGCAGCAGTTTTGGAGAGTAAGCCCAGACTGCCAGCTTTATCACAGCTACAGTTGCATAGGGATGTGGGGGCGGGGGGCAATTCACCCCAGGTGGCAATGTTTTGGGGGTGTATCGGCCTGTAGCCACACCCCCACATGTCCTGGCCATGCCCCTGCATGCCCTAGTCATGCCTCTATGCACAGCAGCCACGCCTCTCACACCATAGCCATGCCACCTCCTGCCTCCCCTCTCCACACACTCCAAGCTCCTCCACTGCACAGCTATGTAATTTCTGACAGTTGAGCTTAAGAAAGCCCTTTCACACTACATGGTTATAGCACTGTAATTCTACTTTAACTGTTTTGGCTACATCCAACAGAATCCTGTGGTGTGTAGTTTATTCAGGAAGTAGAGCTCTCTGGCTGAGAACTCTTAAGTATCAACTCCCTAAACTACCAATCCCAAGATCCTGTGAGAGAGAACCAATGTAGTAAAAGTAGAATCTTAGTGCTTTTATGGTGTACTGTGAAACATCCCATGCTTGCTATCAATGGCATCTAAGGATCCTCACATAAAAAAAGGATTGCTCTGTGTAGAGGCTGCAGGAGCAGCATGGAACCCCCTGGGAACAGTATATTATGGAGCCATGTTGAGCTTGCAGCACATCTTGCATTATGGAAAGGAAGACAACGAGAAGAAGCCAGAGCACTGGACTCCTCAAAGAAACCACCATGATGGATCCAGTTGAGAAGTCAGATGGCAAAGGCAAAGGCTGGGGTTTGACAGATCCTATGAGGAACTTCTCACATGCTCCAGTTCCCCAACTCAGGTAGTACAAAGACACAGTAGATTTTTTATTGGGGAAAATACCTGTTGTCAACTACCACAACCACCACCATTTATACTTCTCCTTCTTCTTGGAAGTAAGTTCTGGTTTTGTTTTTGTTGTGTTGTGTTGTGAAGCTAGGGATGTAAAGAATCTTTTCTGGGGGACCTCCATGAGAAAGGGAAAATGGTCTTGACATGAGGTTGTGTTGAAAAAAACTCCTCAAACATTTAATTTAATGTTATATTTTGAGACTTTTAGAAATTGTGCAAATTTTTTTTTTGTGCAGCCAGCAGTGTACTTGGTGAAAAATATACTGTTTTCTATGCAAATCAAATTTTCACAGAAATGTCCTGAGATGAGAGGAATTCAAAAATTCTCTTAATCTGACAAAGTAGGGGGAAAACTTTCAAAATTTTTTGTTTCTTGCATGCAGGCATAAGCAAACAGTTGCATCCTTATCTAAGGCTTCTTCTGAGGAGCAGGAGTGTTCCTTTACCTCTCCAGAATCTCTAGAATCTTATGGCTATCATCTGATATCAGCTATGTAACACCAGGAGTCCTGATCTGATACTGATAGGCACTCCTTTGCACTTAAAATATTTAGGCAAAAAACAAATGATAGGAACAAAATAAAACGATCTTCACACATTTCTCTCTGTAGAGGGGAGGACTTCACATTCTTTCCCTTTCTCTTTCTCTTCCAAACACACACACTTCTCCAATGTGCCATATCCTCTCCTACTTGTGGGACTTCTCCTCTGTCTGTCTTAACCAACTTTCTCTATCCTTTTCCTTCAATATCTTGTTCTGACAACGAGCCAGAGAAAATAAATGTAATCATTCTAACATGAATGATCCAGAAGATCTCTTATATTACTTACATTACTTATGTTCTCAGCTGACCATTAGTCCAGGGAGAAAAGGAAACCCAATGCTTGCCCAGTCTCTACCATTGGCCCTGCTCCTGCAGCAAGGTTTTACCAAAGGAACAACCAAAAATGAGAGATACAGCTAAGATTCTCTGTTAGTGTTTTTGCAGTCTTTGCTTAAATCCTTCTTCTTCCTAAATTCCAGTCTCTTCTGAATTTTTCTTCAGATCCTGAATGAACAAAGCCCCTCTGCGGTCTGTTACAAGTCAGTTTGTTCACAGACTATTCATCCACCAAGTACAACACAGTGTTGCTCAGATACTTGCAAGGGTGTGGAAGACAATAAAGAACAGGTCCAAAACAAAGATAATTGTACTTGGCCTTGATGTAATGTCATTATTATAGAGTGGCTGAAGAGCTGTTAGGATACTTATGTTTATTCTCTTTATGATTAATAAAGCTTGCACATTTACACTCAATAACTGTCTCTCATATCATATTTGCAAGACATGGATACAAAAAGCCTATTGTAAATGTGCCTTTCTTTATTTCCCTTACAATGTAGAGCAGGACTTTCTATGATCAGTCTTCTAAAAAGCCCTGACGATCTGATGTTGGGATGAACTGATCACAGTGGGATTTACAAAAATGCTTATCTAAATCATTCCTACAATTGGTGGCTCATACCTCACAGAAGTCTCACTTTATGCTGAATAGCCATACTTACTTATTTGCCCTCCCACTTTTTCACTTAAAATTTCCCAATCTTCCCCACTCAGTTCCAAACTTTATTTGATTTTTGTGGGGTTTTCTTTCTTTTTTTAGAAAGCAAAAAAGTGTAGTTATGGGGGAAATGCCTATAGCACCATCAGCATAGCTGGCTTCTTCTGAGGTAAAGCTCCACGACTTGGAATGGCTGGCAAAGGCTCAGCTAGGCTGGATGGCAGAAGAAGATGGGAAGAAGAGGAGGAGGGCAGTGATTCTGCCTTTAGCAACCTTGATGGGTGGAGGAAGTGGCAGTGACAAAGAGCGGGAAGAGGGCAGCAACTTGGCCCTTAGTAACATGTTGTTGATCATGCATGGAAGGGATCATGATAATAGATGCTGCTGCTTTTTCCTCTTATTCCTCCTCCTCTTCTGGGGTTTGGGGACAAAGTGATGTGGGAGGCAGCCTGGGCCCTGCTGGTAGCAGTGCTCCTATAACTCGCACAAGCAACACAGCCTTTGACTCCAAGCAAGTTCATGGTTGATCTCCCTTGCATGAAGTTGGTGTTACGTGAAAGGGGTCTGGTGGTGGTAGTGGTGGAAGCAGCACCATAAGCAGCAGATCCCAGGTTGCTCCCTTTTTTCCATGAGGAAGAAGAAGTGGTGGCCACTAACATCATGGCCATTGCTGTGTACCAGCAACAACAAAGGGCTGAGATTTTGCCCTCATTCTCATTTTCTCTACTGCCACTTTTTCTGCCTGAAAAGGCACTGTCATCATTAAAGGTCCTCAAGTTGCAACCATTCTCTTCATCTTTGCTGCTGCCCCTTCCGCCTCCTGGCTTAACTGACCCTTCACCGACCAGGATGAGTAGAAGCACCTCACCATCACCTCAGGAGAAGCCACTTGAGCTAGTGGTGCTGCTCTTCTAGCTAAACCTAGCTTTGTGACATTTCTCCGGTTGAGTGATTGTATGGTTAAGGAGCAACAGCCAGTGCTTGGGCAATACTTGGAGGGAGAGGGATGAGGAGATGGCAGGAACAGTGCTGGTAGATGCAGGGCCATGATGGAAACAGCAACATTTCATCTGTGAAACACTGAAGGGTGAGGTGGATCCCATCAGAGCAAAGAAGATGTATGTATGGGCTTAGGATGGATGTTAAGGCCAAGATTCTAATAAGAAGCTAGAGCCTTAGGATCACTTGTAGGTCTGTTTGCAGGCTGCAGAGTAGTGTGGGGAGGCAGGGAGTCACCATGTTGGCCTTCTGGTATGTTTGTCTTCTTCCTAGATACACATGCATCATTTTGCAGGCCTGGGAAATAATGATCAATTGGAGGCCAGGGGAGGGAAGGGCTTCTCAAGTGCCCAGTTTTGAAGCCGAAGGCTTCACTCAGGATGTCTGCAGCCATGAAACTCTAGCCAGCATTTGGATCAGAACTGCCTTCCCACTCAGACTGTTTTTTGATATATTGTACAATGTTTCTACCATTTGTCACAACTTTGGCAGCTGGCATGAGACAAGATCCAGTTTTGCAGAGAATTCAGTTTATGTCCCACTGGGGTTCCCCTTAAGGGTCTTTGACAGTGTAGGCATTCAAAATCAGCTCCAGCTTAGGGACACAGGGAGCTGTCTCACTCCCAGGTGAAAAGCAAATCACACAGTGGTGGTACATGCACATGGGTTCCTCGGCTGTCAGCTCACATTTACACCATGGAAATTGGATCAGGGGACTGGGCTGACCAAATTGCTGGTGGGTCATCCAGTTACTGGATCTATACCTTATGCCAAGTCAATGCTACATAGCTGTAAAACTAATTTTGTGTGGGATACCAGCACGTGTATTCTATAGTCTGCAAAGCCAAAGGCCAACATTTCTCAGTGCAACTCATGCTTATTATTGCATTCACCCATTCCACATCCTTGCAGTCTATTGCTACTGTGCCTCCAAAGTGATTACTCCAGCATGCCCACATGCCATATGTACCATTACCACTATGAAGGGGTGTGGAATTTTCTCAGAAAACTAGACAGTTATGCTCTCTTCTACATTCTGTTTTCACACAGATATAATTAATGATATAGAGTACAATGACACAGAGAAATACACATCTTTGATCCTGATTTTCATACATCACTCAGTTGCCTAAACAAACCTATATCTCTTGTTAAACAAGTTTTTTAAGTTAATTGGGATGTCTAGTACTCAGTTTCCTTCTCAAGGATCACCTTGACTTGAGACTTTATCATAACTGGCATTTTTTACTAGACATCACCTGTAAAGAATGCTATCTATTCTTATATTGTCTGGTAGTTCAAGGAAGGCTTTCAAACCCAAATCTGAATTAACTGCTTCAAGCAGCATTTTCAACCATACTGCAACTCTATCTACATCTTTATTCTTGTTCTTATTGCTGCTGTTTACTGTAAAAGCAGCACTTTAATTAAAGCAGTGGTCTGGGAGCACTGTGAAATCTCAGGGGGAAAAAAGTTTTCCCTTCAAATATCATTTTGCTAATGACAACTCCTGAAAGTGTTTCTAGCTGAATCTTTTCTGTGTTCTATGTGTTTTGTTGTTGTTTTTCTAAAGAAAAAAAAACATTCCTGGACATTTTCTGTAAAATAGAATCTTTGTTGCTAGAAGTCTCTCTCTTTTCCTGCTGTGTCTCCTTTACTTGAAGGTCAAAATGCGCAGTTTGTGAAATCACAATTATCTCTCTTTCTCAAGTAATCATGATGTCACAAATGGAGGATTAGGATGACTTCAAGGGAAGAAAAAGCAGCAGGAGCTGATGAACTTGGAAGCAACCCAGAGTCACAAAGTCTCCTGTGAAGATGCATCCAGGAGAGAGAAAATAGACATGTAAAATTGTGTCCAAATAGACCACTTTACCAGGGATTCTCCCAGGAGTGCTGACTATACATGGGCAGTTAATAATCCATAGTTTCCATATGACTTCAGCATGTAGCAAACTTTGCATGTACTGCTTCCAGAAAAAATGTTGCCACCATATATGCAATCCTAAGGAGAAGTTCATGTTTTTTTTAAAAAAACAAAATGTTATTCTGCACAAATCCTGCTAAAATTAATAAGAAAGCTCCTATTAATTTAGCAGGGCTTGTGCAGAATAACTTTTTTAAAAAGAAAGAAACAGGAAAAAAAAATGCTCTGCTCATGAACTTGCTCTCCTGGGGGAGGGCACATCTGCTAGCAGAGAATGGGGATTCCAAAAAAACACCTATTGCTGCACAGGATTCCCAGGGAGGCAGGGCTGGGTAAACTGTGGCTCTCCAGATGTTGCTCAACCCTAGTTTCTTTCAATCATTGCAAGTAAGGCCAATGGTGAAAGACAATGAATCTAGTAATTTTTTTAACATCTGGAGGCCACAGGCTTCTTGGTCCTGGTGTAATAGAAGCAATTTCTCTCCCTCAAAATAATCCTGTGGGGCTCACATACTGCTCCTCCTCACCTATTTAAGAAGGAGGACCCAAACATGCTTTAAACTGACATTTGTACTTAAAT
This sequence comes from Iguana delicatissima, assembly GCA_948472985.1. Taxonomy (NCBI): domain Eukaryota; kingdom Metazoa; phylum Chordata; class Lepidosauria; order Squamata; family Iguanidae; genus Iguana; species Iguana delicatissima. Next base: position 1,288,455 of record CAOKZL010000370.1, on the reverse strand, counting down.
GAAATGCTAAGCTAGACATGTCAATAAGTCTGGTTCCCTGTTTCATTTATGTGCTTTGGTATCCAAATCAGTAATAATCTGTAAGACTTTACTCTGGTTTATCTGTTTCTGACATCAATATGTGAAATGTTTGAAAATGCTGAAAACAATTTATCTTCAGCTACATTTTTGTAGTCTCACTCTGTCGTGTTATTTTGCTTACATATAACCCTGCACCTCATATAAGAGGTAACTTTATCACATGTCCAGTTGAACATCTCAGTTTAAAGAACCTCCCAGTCAAACACACATATGGGCCCTCACATGCTCCTCCTCTTTAAATAAGTAAGGAATAGGAATATGTGAGCCCCATCCTCTTTCTCATTATTTACATTGCCTTCTAAATGTGATGGGTGATTTTATGAATTGGAGTCTTCCCCAGAAAAACAAGCCTTTTAAACCACACAGACAGCCTCCAGAGATGATGGAAACTCTCCTTTCCAGACTGCCACCTGAAATGAGCAGACAGTGATGGAGATGATAGCATGGAGACAAAACTAGTGTGCTTCTTCCTCCTTGTGTGTTTATTTGACATCTTAAAGAATGCCTGCATAGGTCTAGTGAAGTGAATGAATGAATCTTTCCAGGGAGATGATGATGTACATCTCCATCTGGAGCCACAACTGTTACACATGACAAATTATGCATCACTAGAGCTAGATTGGGACAAGTGTCCTTGACTTCATATTCTTTGCTCTACTTATATAATGTTAAATGTCTTAGCAGATGTCTATTTATTGGAAGAAACTCCTGCATCTGACTATCTTCTATATTTATTCTGACTATGTCTGAAATTCATGTATAGCAGCTTGTTGCTTAAGGCCTGAGCTCTGATGCTACTGAAGGAATTTAATAAAATCCATCCTATTAGCATCATGCTTGCAAACACAGGCAACTTCATGTTTCATAGCGAAGTGAGGGAAAAGAAACTACACTCTTTGAACCTACTGCTCACTTTGGTGCCCCACCAAAAACCACAGAGACCAAAACAGCTTATGTTTATATCAACACACACACACACACACACAGACAATGTTAGAGAAGATAGGAAAAAGACTTTCAGCAATTCCTACTTTGTACTAGGCATTTGTTGTTGTTTTTTTTCTCATGACTTGAACTTCTGAGAAACCCCATATATAATAAAAACCCAAGCCACCAGCAAAATAAACCCAATAGAAAGTAAGGAATATGCAGGAATTCACTATAGCCATTAACCATTAGATCAGACCGCTTGAGGAGAATTTATACTTTAACCTGTTCCTATGTGGTTATATAAAAATTGAGTCTGGCAGGTTTTCCTGTAGTGGGCATTCTACAATGTTAGCAGCAGAACTGAAAAGGCCCGGATCCTAGTGGATGTCTATTACACACCAGTAAGAGGTGTTACCTGGAACGTGACCTCACATGTCAAGGAGCACCTTATCCATTAGGCACTTTAGGCGCAGTGCCTAGGGCCTATGAAAATTATCAGGCCTATGAAAACAGGATTTTAGGGCCTATGAAAACACCCTTAGTGGTACCTCGAGGCAAGCCGGGGAGTTGAATACAAGAATGCCTAGGGCCTGTGAAAGCCTTAATGCGATCTCGTGCACGGCTTTTGTGACAAACCTGATGGCAACTGAGAATGTTTAAGCTGATTGGCTGGTGAAATGGGACCTTGGATAGCCCAGGGGAGGAGCTGGTGGAAAGAGGAAAAATAACAGATTTTAACTGTCTGGTAGGTTTTGAAGAGGAGAGGAGTGTGATTTGTGGTGTGTTTGGGAGAGGCTGGAGATTTGAAGAGCTCTGTGGGAGAGAGAACTGAGAAACTGGGTGTACGAGAGATAGTGAATGAATTGAAAGAGAGAGAGAGAGAGAGAGAAGAATGGTGTGCTGTTTATAAACATTTAGATACAAAACACATTTAAAGCAACAGTGTTACAATAAATGTTTGAAGTTCTGTGTTCCTTAAAACAGTATCACAGAGTATTATTTTGAATCCTGGAATATACACACTACCAATAATATCATCTTGACTCAGTACCAATAGTACCACAATCTTGGAAAATATAAATCACTGCTGATCTTTACATCTGGGAGAAGGGTAGATTTAGGGAAGATAGTAAAGGGGGAGAGTTCTGAAAGGAAGAAGCGAAGGGGGAACAAGAGTGAGGAAGGGACTGCGTTCTCAAAGAGGGAAAACTGTGGCAGACCCGTCTGTCCTGGCCCTGGCTTGATTCAGAGATCTCCCTGGCTGTTCAGATCTGAACACAAAGAGGTGTCAGGCTTGGCAGGCCTTGAGTGTGAGGCTTGGGTGTGCCTTTCGCATTCGGCACTGACAGGCGGTAGTTTTTTCTGCACGTTTTACAGCTTTATTTTTTATTTCTTTCACAGACTTACAACCAAACCAAACACAAATATTTTGTGTACATATTTTATACACTGATCATTTTAAGAATAATTATGGAATGTATTATACTTAAAAAGGTTAAATGTTTGATCTCAATTTAAATACAGATAAACACCCTAAAGGCACCAGATCCCATCTGATCTTGGACGCTAAACGGGGCCAGCCCTGGTTAGTACTTGGATATGAGACTGCCAACAAGCACCAGGTGCTATAAGCTATATTTCAGAGGAAGGAACAGGCAAAACCACCTCCGAATATTCCTTGACAAAGAAAACCCTATGAAATTCATGGGGTCAACAGGCATTTGAAGGCACCTACGCACACAACTATCAAATTAGAATAGATAATGAATGAATAAGAACCACATAAGCAGATAAGAATTTGTATCTAATGCTAATAAGTTGTATTTCATCTGCTGCATCTGTCTCTTTTTACAATATGATCACTGGAATTTTATTGCTTTTTTGCTGTTTGTTTTAATTTCTGTTAGCTGCCCTGAGTGGTATGTGAGCACCAGAAGGGTAGGATATAAGTTTTGATATAAATGAATAGCTATAAATAAATATAAAAACAAAACAGAATAGACATTGTAAGTTTCTTTTTTACCGCAGATGTCTATGACATCTGAGAAACAGTTTTAGCTAGCAATCTAATGAATATCAACACATTGTCTCTTTTTTAGCAAGAACGTGAAATACATCTGTTGTGGGAGAGGAAACATGTGGTTTCATGCAGAGACAGAAGAGCTCAAATTTCAGAGTAGTAGTATTTATGATTGCCTGATGAAACTACCTATACAAGATGACATTAAGTCAAGATACAATAGTTTACAGAACTATCACTGTCACCTAAGTGCTGCGTTTCTAAAATGATCACAGCTACCATGGCTAAAATGCTGTGGTAACAGACAGCAGAAGCAGCTAAAAGGAAAATGAAAGAAGGAATAAAGGCATAACAGCTGCATTGCCACAGGCACCTGGCCCTAGAAATATGCTGGGAGAGTGACAGACACACCCACCAGCCTCAGTCATTAGATGCAACATATGGCAGGCTGTTGTTTGTGTTGTCATACTGCGACTGGATAGTTTTCACCATAGGTATAACTAAATTAAGACAGAGAGTCACTTTGCTGGTCTGTGCCCATTGTCATGCAACACAGAACAAACTACCCTAAGCTTAAAAGGCCATGTAGCTTCCTTTTTTTTTTGTCTTGTCAGAATAATTTAAAATGATCCTATCCTTCTGTTGTTCCTTTCAAAATGTTTTCTCTCAGACTGCATAGATCCTCATTAAGGGAACGCTTTATAGGGAAAGGACACCATGAATTAATTCCACTCTCTTGTCCTCAAGCTTCTTGTCCAAATGACTGCATTCCAGTCTGGGTTGTTTGTTTCCAGTGTTAAGTGAGACAGCTTGGGAATTTGTTTCATGTACCACCACCCATTGCACTGCCCAGCATTTTAGTCTGCCTGAGCTGGCCTTAGACTAGGCCATTTCCACACAAGACTGTTATAGCGCTGTGATTCCACTTTCAACATCCTATGTCCCCTCATGAAACTGCAAACCCCAAGATTCCATAGGATGTTGAAAGTGGAATCATAGTGCTATAACAGTCTCGTGCGGAAATGGCCTTAGTGTTGAGAAGGACTGTTCAAGAAGAAATCTCAGTATTCATGCCTTGAAGGACCCCATGACAATAAGTGGACTGTCCCAACTTGTTGACTTAACATTTTTAGCAGAACACATGCTAGACTTTTCCCTCTACTGGATAGGAAGGGATACAATTCAAGACGTTTGATTTTGCAGTCTGTTCCTTGCCATGATCAAATCACTTCCAATTGAGAAGCTAATGGTCTCAAAGGGTTAGGAACAGATACTGTCTTTTTTTTTCTTCTTTCTGGTTAATATGGCCGGAGCATCTGCCATAGCTCTGGTAAATCTGTGTAATAAAGGAACTAAATCAATACAACTAAATAAATATGTACATCTCAACAGAATGATCTGTCATCTTGGGATAGTGGGACTAACATGCCACTAAATGGAAGAAAAGTGAAGGAAGCAAAGATGCATCACAATATTTATCATCATTGATAAGACCAATATCTCTAAATGAGTGGGTAAGTTTTTACAATCCAATGATCACTTTTAGATTGCAAGCCACCTCAGTTCCACCAAATAAAACCGGAATGTTTTGGAGGAAAAACTGTGTTTTAATAGCGAAGTTATATCCTGTTTTAATGAGAAATCACCACTACTCCAGGAATAGAGGCTTCCCAGAATAAAGGCCAGTATTTTTGGCTAAATGGTTTTCAGCAATGGGGAGTTGTAACCCTGCAGGCAGCATGCAGTCTACAAAAATCCTATGTTTGCCTCTTTCTGCTACTCAACTCAAGTCCTTGTAGGCTAGTTTCAGAGCTTCATTCCTTGCATGTATCATCAGTCCTGAAATAGAAATGGAAAGAATACTCATAATTATACACTCTCAGATTAGAGAAAAGAAAAGAATGGGTTTTCCAAGTCAGGAAACACTCTCAGTTGGGAAACACATCAGTGAGAATTTTGCACAGTTTTGTTCTATTTCACATCACAAATGTGCTGTAAAGGAATTGTTCTGTGGAGAAAAAACGCACGGGTTGGCATTTGCAGTTACAGATTTGTAATCTAGAAGTACAGATCCATAATGGTTCCGCATTCAGTAAGACTACACAATCACAATTGTGACACCATTGCCATGGTTATAAAATTCCCCTCAAGACCACTTTAACAACAAGCAGCTGCATCAGGTGAAAGAATTCTGTTCAGCTGCTGATTGTGGTCCGAGGAGGAGGAGGATTCCAGCTCTCTCCCACCAGTGAAAGAGACTGTCATGAGGAATTGGGGCAGAGGTCTGCACTTTGCAATTGTGTAGGGATGGCGGGAGTGATGGGGCGGTTTGCTCCAGGCGGCAATTTTTTGGGGGTGTCCCAGCTCGTAGCCATGCCCCTGTGTGCTGTAGCCCCACCGCCTCACACTGTAGCCCCACCCCATGCACTGTGGCCATGTCCCCACACATGGTGGCCACACACACTCCATCCCCTCTCCACGCACTCCAGGCTCTGCCACTGTCATTTTGATTTTCTCATCCTCACTTGCTACTGGGAGGATGCTGAAAGTGCTGTCCTCCTTGCATTCTGATCATAATCTGAATGGATCTCCTTTGCTGGATGTGACTGCTGGCTGTTAAGGTGGTCTTGTGGGATTGGACCAGGAGATGTTACTTATTCATGCATTTGTAACTAAATAGGTAATGTAGAATATCAGCAATAGGTTTCTTGTGCCAAGCAAAAAAAATAAAACAAATAAAAAGAAGGAAGGAAGGAAGGAAGGAAGGAAAGAAAGAAAGAAAGAAAGAAAGAAAGAAAGAAAGAAAGAAAGAAAGAAAGAAAGAAAGAAAGAGGAAAAAGGAGGGGGAGAGAAAGAAAGGGGGAGTTGCATAAAGAAACCAGTTTTTCTCCAGAGAATAATTTGTGTGTAACACTCCAGAACGGTTGACTATGGATAGAATACCATGGAGGAATACTTGCTTCCTCCCAAAGCAGGAAGGAACCTGCTTTAATTATTTGTCCTTGTACACAAGGACAAAATAGTCAAGGATTTACACCTCTGCCCTGAAATATATTTATATTTATATTCACCTTTCACTAGCATTCAGTGAAGCCTTCACATTGCCAGTGCTGACATGGACAAATATCATGTAATGTAAGAACAGGGATCTAAGACGCTGCAAAAGTAATGAATTGTCATTTAGTTGCCTAAGAAATGACACCAGAGTTGGTGGCATAACTGCAAAGTTAACCTTTGCCACCTGTGTATTTAGATGAGTGAATGCCTTCTTTAATGAGGTAGTGTGATTTATGTAGGGCTCATTTGCCTTCATAATAAATTTATTAAGTGATCATCTCCTCCCTTCTCTCTCCAAATCTGTAGCCTGAATCACAGTAATTGGTGTTTAATCCTGCACCGGCAAGCCATCAGATGAGTTCAAACAATGTAGATGCTCTTTGTCATCATATTAAAAAGCAGGGTTGTCAGCAAGGGGGAAAAGTGAAAAATGAAAATGCTGTTGGAGAAATAGGTGGTAGCTAAAATACACAAAATAAATTATAATGTTTAACAGTGTAATATAAACAGTGTTTTGCATTTGCTCATTTGTAGGATGAAGTATGTGCCACTATGTTATTTATCCTTGGAATATGTAAAATTAAAATAATGAGAAGTGGAAGACAATGGGAGGATATGCTCATATCTCCAACCACAATTTATGTGACTTGGAAATTGCATAATTTTAATCAGTGGCCAGAATTCTACATATGCTACTTAGTTATATAAGCATCTTAGTTGTGTAGAGAAGTAGCATCTCCCACGAGTTGGCTCCAAACCTATGCTGTTGTTGTTTGTTGCTTGCTTTCAAGTCATTTCTGATTTATGGTGACCCTAAGGTGAGCCTATCATGGCATTTTCTGTGGCAGAGCATGTGTGATGGGCCCAAGGTCACCCAGTGGGTTGCCATGCCTGAGCGGGAAATAAAATCCTGCTCTTCAGAGTTGTTGCTCAGTGCTCAAACCACTAGACCATGCTGGCTCTCATTTCTTACTGCGTATCAAAAATGCCATTCTACCAAATTCCCATGATCAGATTGCCAGCAGGACAGATTCTCTTCTCTCCACATGGCTGATGCCCAGTAAAGTAGGTCTAACAGAGCGAAGTTACAGTTGTTGCAATAACGCCACAATCGTGGCTACATAAAGACCACATAAGGACCATGACTACAGATCCCCTACAGATGCATAATTCCAGGTTATGCGTTCTGATCTTGAATCCCCATCATAGTGTCTAGTTTTAACATTTTAAACAATAACCGTGGGCTTTTTTGGTATGCACCAACAGTCTTGAATCTATTTTATTCATAACAAAAAATGCTTGACAACTTTGATTAAGACTGAGAGTAACCTGAATCTCAGATTTGATGAGATGCACAGAACATCTGTTCCTCTCATTACTCTATTTTTTTAGAATAAAAAAGAATCTTGGAAATCCAGAACAATAGATACTGAGAACCAACAACTGTTACACTCAAAGTCACATTCAGAGTAACAATCCAACTTGACTTCAAAGGGCCTATCCATGTGATAACCAAATGTTCACACCTTCAGTTTTTCCATGTAAAGAAAGTATTTTAATACTGCAATCATTTTATTATCTTTTTCTGCAATTTTTCTGGCTCTAGGACAGTGGTTCTCAACCTGTGGGTCCCCAGATGTTTGTGGACTTCAGCTCCCAGAAGCCCCAGCCACTATGGTCAATGCTCAGGGCTTCTGGGAGCTGACGTCTAGAAACATCTGGGGACCCACAGGTTGAGAACCACTGCTCTAGGATATCATACTGGAGCTGGAATGACACAATGGGATGTAAAATGAGTAATATCATGGCTGTGGTCACTTCAGAGCTGGCCAGAGTGAGGTCCTCAGTTTTCAGGTCTTCCCAAGAAGACCTCTCTGTTGTCTCTCTGCAGGCCAACCCACGGCAGTACCTCTTTATGGCTGTGCATTCACTGAATGGAAGGGGCATCAAAGAAGCCTATCAGTAAAGGAGACTGAAAGAAAAAAAGAAAACGAGAAACAGGAAAGACAAACAGAGATGCGCAAGATGGATCATAATCTGACACTTTTAAACTATCATGCAGCCCCCTCCATGGTGACAAAATGATTAGACAAGAGACAGAAAATAGATATTTATTTATAAGTGAGGGTCTCTACTAGAAAGCATCCAAGCATACTTAAAAAAAAAAAAAACAGGCCAAGGAGACCACAAATATATGAAATACCATAAAATCCTGATGTCCTCACACTAGACCAATCTGCTCTGCTGCATTTTTACATCTATCCAGCAGAAAACTGGTATCTAATATTCACCTTGGGGGTGGTGTATTTTCTTTTATAAAGCAACGTAAATATTCTTCAAGGGGGTGGGGATAAGGAAATCTAGGTTTAATCTTTTGTTTTTTGAATATCTATCTATCTATCTATCTATCTGGAGGTGGGGTGGGAATGGGTTTGATCCCCACTTAAAAAAATCATATTTTTGTTCACTTCTCTCCAAAATGTCTTCTTTTGAACTATGCCTAGGTTTCTGGGAGCTGTAGCAAAACTTTTTTTAGATGTTCTGTTCCCTTATTAATTTGCTTTGTCACTCTTCACATACACTTTTAAGAAAATATATATCCACCCACAGGCTAAAAGCAAAACTGGTACTTACTAGTTCCTTTATCCTCTACCGTGTCCCCCTTCTCAGCTGTTCAGTCAACCTTTGCCAGTCACATGTTATATAATGAGAGCAAAAGGCAGCCATACCCTGGCTCCTGCAGCTTGGACTCATCTTCTCTCAAATGGAGCACAAACAAGGGATTTTTCAGCATACATAAGAGACAAGCTTTTGATGACCAGCCATGGAATAACAAGACCAGACACAGAAAGCTGGGTTAAACAAGGACTACTTTACTTGTCCTAACCTATTTAAGTTGTGTTGGCCTGGAACTGAAGCAAGATGGAGGAGCAACCTGATGTGAATCCAGCTGAGTCCAAGTTTCACCCCCTTGCCTATCTCCTCAGCCTGACCTTGGGCAAAACACCTCAGCCTTGAGAACAATCCAATAATTGTAAGGTAACCCAGGGGGTTCCCACTTAAGCCACAGGACTCTACAAGTGAGAGCCTGAATCCCATGTTACCTCAAGGATAGCCTCCTTCCCCACCCCCAGGCCTTAGAAAGCTCTAGAGCTACACCCTGCACCAAAAGGGTGCCAAAAGTATATACTGAAGTCTTACATCCCCCCCCACACACACACACACTATCTGCCAGGTTACAGCTATTTATTGACACACCTGAAGCCAATTGCCCAAGTCCCTCAGATACAGTATGGGATAGGCAAAAAGCCTCAGTAAAGGGTAAAAAAATTCCCATCTAGCCCCAAAGCAACCGGAAAAATCTCACATTGCACTGAAGGTGGAAGGGTGAGTTGTTCTGCAACTATCCAAAGAGGGCAGGTGAAAGTGTCAGCAGGCTTAAATAACCTACATCTCTGCTCCTATCACATGCCACAATCTGGTGCTCAACACCAGCTGTAAAGCACCCTGATCCCTATCATGGAGGCCATCAAAATGCTACACTTCTCTGCAGCTCTGTTCACCATGTGGATCTAGGCATGTGGATCTAGGCCAAGGAACATCATTTACAATGAGGGACACATGACAACCCTACTCCAACCCAGATTTGCAATTCATCCCAGAAGATTGCATTGGCTTTAATAAAAGGTTCTCTTACAGAGTGGTTATCAATTTTGGCATGCATGTAAGTGACACTTCTATTGAGATTATGGTGGAGGGAAGGATTAATTTCTGTATCAATTTTCCACAACTAGTTTAAATTTAAAAACCTAGCATATTAACAGCAATCACACAATTAACTGTAACTCTACACCAGAGCTTTCCAAACTTTTCATGTCAGTGACATACTTTTTAAACATGCATCATTTTGTGACATGGTAATTCAGTTTTACAAGCAAACTGGAGGTTAAACTAACCCCTTATAAGAGATACAGACACACACACAAACAGTAATAACAAAATGTATAGGGACACAACATGTCTCATGAAAATATATGATTTATAAATAATAAAATACATTTCCAAGATGGTAAGCGACACAACTACACGCTTCAGGTGACACACTAATGTGTCGCGGCACACCATTTGGAAAACCCTGCTCTACACAGTCCACAATGGCAATTACTTTTCAAATTTAGGATGGAATTATATGGTCTTGGAAGGAGAAGAACAAACACCTACTTTTTCATTCTGCTGGACTTGCAGTAACAGGGCTTTGGATGTCTAAAGGGTTCCAGAATCAGAGTTCCCCAATACTGAAATCAGGATTGCCTTCTAGTCTTGCAGTACATGTATTTCATTAACTGCTTCTTAACCTTCTGAAGATAAGAGAATGGACAAAGTACAGCCTCTGAGATGTTGTTGGACTGCAATTCCCAGCATTCCTCTTCTTTGGCTATGCTGGGTAGGGCTGGTCAGCTTTGCAGTCCAATCACATCTGGATAATTATATGCCTCCCACCTTTCATTTAGCTGATCAGTGGCTTGTATGCCCAAATTTATTTTTTTGGTAAAAATATTTGCATATGATATGTATTTTATATTGTGTCTTATCCCAATTAGTGCTGTGACTTGGTACTGACAGATCATTAAATAGAAATTGATGTCACAGAAGTGTATCATCTGTCTTTTAGAAAAAACATCTCACAACTTTAAAGTCCCAGTATTTGGTAATCCACATGAATAGTAATTTATTTGTTTTTCCTGTTTCTTTTATGTCAGCCTTGTTTGGATGTCATGGTGAAATTACTATCTGTAGGAATTCACAGTTGTCTGTGAAAATTTACTATTGCTTTATTAAGAAAAAACTTGGTCAAATGAGCAACCTATACTACTTATCAAGAGAAAGCCTATGATAGAGAAACCTATAAAATTCAGCACTGAAGAAGGGGTAAACCAAGCCAATGTTCCATCTGCCCCAAATATCCCATACCTTCCAACTTGGGCAGTGATGCAAATTTATATGAATCTCTTAGGTTCTCCTGCAAAGGCTGTATCTACATGTACCATGTCCTTTCACTTTAAAGGAATCAGTGTAGAAAAACCTTTTAGCACAGTGTACCTCCGCTTATTTTTCATACAACCCTGGGCATAATTACAGTCCCTAAATTTAAAAATAGTTGTTGAACTTCCTAAAAACATCCATCCATCCAGATGGAAAGACTTCAGGGTGCAGTTATTTGTTGCATTTGTGAGCTGACTTCTCTATACTGTGAGACCCATTAACATGCTTCTGGGCTACAGGCTGATCAAAAGGATTGACCTGATAGCTAGCAGAAACAAAATCTTCCTTTTCTGAGTTGCTTGGAGACAAAGCAGTATGGGCAACATGTGTCAGTGCCAGAAGTCTTAACAAAGGGTTTTGTTCAAAGAGGCTTTGTTCCTGTAAAGCCTCCTCTAAATCAATACGCATCTTTATACTTGCTTCTTTTTTGTCATTCTGCTTGTCATTTAAGCATACATATGGCATACAAATACCACCCAATGTGAGAGAAAGCTGTACTTCTTTTAGGCCAGTTTTGTACAGGCCCATCCTACCTGCATTTTGTAAACATATGAAAGATTCTTTAACTGCTATCTGTTTTGAAAATGCTAAAGAAGTATGTTATCCACTAGGAAGCAATGTCTCTGAAGCCTAGTCACCTGTATGCTTATTACTGATCTTTCCTTCTTTCTCCTGGTTCATTGTCACAATAGAAAGGGAGAAGAAATGGTTGACCCTTGAAGAATGGTTTTTATGTCAATCAAATATTAGAAGTTATGGCAAGACATGTGACATCCAGATTTGGAGTATGAAAAAGCCCAAACTAAGATGCAACATGTCTGGGGTTTGCATGGGCTCACCAATGGTGCAGCTACCATCTGGCTGGATCTTGCAGCTCAAGTCCAGGGAGTCATTTACACTACAGACTTTTAACTTTCTACTTTAACTTTCATGATTCTGTTCTTTGTAATCCTGGGATTTGGTGTGTAGGGAAGGGCATTCAGAATTATCAGCCAGGCAGATTTTATGCTTTGCCAAACTACAAATCCTAGTATTCCATGGGATGGAAACATGGTAGTTAAAGTGGGACAATAGTGCATTAATTGTGTAGTGTGAATAGGGCCAGAAACTTTAACAATGGCACCTCTTCCATGACCACCCTATGATCAGCATGTGATCAGCAATAAATACACCTGGCATCAGAACCAGAGTAGACTGGTTCAGCAACTTTCTCCCTCCATCGTTACCTTTTTAAACTTTTAAATCTTTTAAAATCTTTTTAAAAAGTTGCCTTGGTACTCATTTTATATTCTTTGATTGTTTTCACTTTAAAAATATATTTTATTAACAACAACAGCAACAACAAAACCAAAATTTGGGCTTTTTATTTGGTTTTTAACTGTTGGTATGGGTGGGTATGTAGCACACATAGTAGTTGTGTGTTTCAATACACATAGCAGTCAAAAGCCCTACCTGTAATTAAGACTGTTAATTCTGTGTTCTAAAATGCAGTAGCTGAACTATGGGGATCGACAGAGCTCTTTATGCTTCTGTTTTGCAGTGCACAATCTCAAATCTGGCGACTGAGGAAACGGATTGTAAAACTGAAGGAAGATACATTTCTACCACCTGAAGATGGGCCTTAACTCTTGTGGACTTCATATATCCTCCAGTCTCAATGCTACTCAGATTAGCTCCTATTGATTTTTACTTAGTTTTTACTAAGTAAAATTAATCTCCAGTGGCTAAAGACAAGTATACGCTGGCAGTCAGAACAAAATTGTCTTGCTTTTCCTTCTCATAGAGAACAGAATCACTCTCTTGCTCTGGAGTCAACATTTTGCAGCTTGAGGTTGAACTGATTCAAAGTAGTAATATCTATGTTGCTGTTTGCATCAAAAGATAAAATGGCATGTGTGCACACACTCCCAGAACAGTGGATCAGAGGGACAACTGTGCATGGTAACCAGTAGTGTAGGGAGGCTTAATAGCACCCAGGGCAAGGGGGCCGGGGCTAGTGGAGGTGGGTGGGGCAAGCAGGTGGGAGGAAGTGGGCATGGCAAGCAGGGGTGGGGAGAATGGCAAGTGAAGGTGGGCGGAGTGAGGAGGGGTGGAGAGACTCCTCTTTTTGTGCCCCCCTCGACATTGGAGCCTGGGACATGCACCCCAGTTGCCCCAGCCTAGATTCACCTCTGATGACAACACTTGTGATGAACAGTGCTGCTTCTACACCTAAAGAACAGAAAGGTAGTTTGTGAGTGGATGAGAGACAAGTGACATTTAGTTTTCTTGTCTTATACATCAATAGAGATGACCCAGAATCTTCTGCCTCATGTGTCTTCCTTACCTTGGCTACCAATAGAGCCAAATCTGGGCAGATCACAAAAATTTTAGAAAATGAAGTCAATTCCATATGTTTCAGAAATATGTCTACCTGTACAGTAGATGTTACATTAAGACTTGGAGCTTTTTGCCAAGTTTTCTTCCTTCTCTAGTCTTCCTGATAATGCAAAACAACCACCATGAGCATCACAGCAAGAGAATCTTTTAAAAATATGACAAGCAGAGAAGAAAATACAGGCACAATCATTTCAGTTTTGGTAGCTTGAAATATTATTGGGTAGATGGAGGAAAATCATGGATACCTCTTTCCCCACCCCCCCGTATGTTACTTATTTAAAACCTTCAACTTTGGAAAGTGTTCTTAATTGCTGGCTACAATCCTGAGTTCTGCAATTCAACATGTTTCTTTTTACAGCCAGAAATGCCTTTGAACCCATTCTGTTTCCACTTTTAAGATCATAATGTGTGTTTCCAAAGGTGTAACTATGTCTAGAAGGTATCTGCTGCCTCCAGTACCAGTATAACCATATGGACATGACGTATTTGAAGTGGGCAGAATTCCCACTCAAGACAATTGGAACAGCTATCTGCTTTAAGTGTTTTCATTTATGGGGGGAAAATGGAATACACTCCCACTCATCCAGCCCTTTTTTTTTTTAATTCGGAGTACAGTTCTGTAACTCACAAATACTTATTTCTAAACACTGACATCAAGGAAGTGCTAAGTAGAATTGTTCAGACCTATTGTGGGGTAAACAGCCTAAGAACAAGATCCTTACAAATACTGTGTTCTTTGAATTAAACAGAATGAGTATGCTGGAACTATATAAAGCAATTGCTCTTCCTCCTACTCTTTTTCACCAACTATAGGAGATTTTAACAGAATAAGATCAAAAATGAATTCACTTACATAGCTGAGTTTTACATGAATAGATCAGGGAGAAGCGTAAAAGCTATCCCACAGGATAACTAGGTCATCATTCTTGTGTCTTCAGTATAAATAAAGAGATGCAAAACTTTACTCCCTGTAGTAGACAATTTTTAAATCTAGGTTTTACTTGGGATGAATGGATTTTCTTTCTTCTGTTCCTTTATTATTCCATGGGGTCTCTCTGCCCTATTTCACTCCTGATTCACCTTAGAGAATCTCCAGTATTAATTCCATAACTGGAGTATATGTACTTTGCTACACCTTTCAATTCTTTCAGTTAACTCGTATCAGTTTGCTCCACTCTATCACCAACACACATGGCACTGACATAGAGAAAAGATATTGGTCACATCATTGTACACAGAATTGCACCAAAATTTTATTGATTCATACATTTACTGACATAGGCCATTTCCACACAGGGTTTTTAAAACGTGGCAGAGCATCCTCCAGGGAGGATGTCTGCACCTGGGAGTGGACTGGGTCGGACCTACTTAATGTAGATCCACACCTCAGCCCACTCCGGAATGACCCCAAGTGGTCGTCCAGTGTGCTTTTGAAAGACCGCTAAAAACAGGCCTTTCAAAAGCACAGAGCATGCCACTGCGAGCGTACTGTCTTATGCAGATTCGCAGGCTCATCCCAATGTGAGCCTGTGATCTGCCAGGGGCAGGCTTTAGGCTGGCGAGCTTCAGCAGTTGGTCGAGACCCTCGACCAACTGGAAGCCGCCATTTGGGATGCCAGAGCAGTGCGTATCGATGAGCACACACTGCTCCGGAGTGGTGTGGACTGGACCGGGGAGCCAAGAAGTCCGGTAAGTAACGTCATGGGGCGATTCCCTCGCCCCATGCGGAAATGGCCATAATTAGTATAGCTGTATCCTACCTTGCTTACATCATAAAATTCAGAATGGCTTATTTATTTATTTATCTATCTATCTTATTTTAATTTGTATCTCACATTTCTCCCAACATGGGGTTCAAGGCAATTGACCAGACCAATATTAGCTTAGCTTCAGTGAGGTGGAAGTTTCAAGAATATACAGTTAGACATTTATGTTTAATCAATGTACAAGATGATACACCATAAAAACTTCTACAAACTGTGCATGAAGCACAGTCTGTGTAATAATGAACATTTCAAAAATGGAACCATCCATCTTTGTGAATTTCATATGACCTCTGACAATAACAGTCTCTCGGAGTTCAGAATTTCTCCTATTTACTGAAGGACAGAGGTAAACAAAAGGGCAGCTGAAATATTTTGTGATCATTGTAGCCAAAGCAGGTCATTTTTCCTTCACAAATTTTAGCTCTTACTCTTTAGGGCTTCCAAGGAGGTCCAGTGCTCAGCTGTGGCTGGTAGACTGACTGTCCATGGCCCTTTCCACACTTTACGTTTTTCCGGCACTGGGGTGCAGGGATCGCGCGAACAGCCTCCGGCGATAGGCTCTCACGTCCCTGCTGCTTCAGCTCCACAAGAGTTTCCACAAGAGGCTGGGAGTTTCCCAGGCTGCGCTGGGGCAGGACGCATGACCGGTGCAGCTCCGGAGGCTCCGCACACGAGGTAAGTGTGCATGGGGCCCAGGAGCAATGTGCGATCACACACCATTTTTGGCTTCCAGCCAAAAATGAAAGGTGCATGATCGGTGCCTGCCAGCCCCTGGAGCATCGTGCAATTGTGAGTGTGTCGTGCAGATCGCTCCTCACAATCGCGTGACACTCCAGGCGCCCTTTCGCATGGCAAATGCCATGCGAAAAGGTCCCATGTGACAAACAGCTGTGTGCATATGGTAAGCCTGACAATTTTGGCTAAAAGAATTAGATGGAGATGGACTAGAGAAGCTTCATGACCTCACCAGATTGGGGCTATTGACATCCAGGAGAGGGCTTAGCCACCACCTCCTCTTCCTGAGCAGGATAATGCAGGTTGCTGTCTTCCTATCTGCCTTTTGGCACCCTTCTGCCCTCCTACATTTCTGTTTCTTTTCTTCCCCAGTTATCTCAACCTCTGTCTTCCCCTTGGTTTCTCTACCTCCTCTTTCCCATTCTGCTGTCTTTTATTGCATCTATCCATATCTTCCTCTTCTGTTTCCTTTCTTTGTCCCTCTCCACTATTATTTTCTCTAAACTTCTTATCTCTCAGATTTTGATTCCCATAGTAGAGTGTCTCAGTTGTGGCCATGCTGCCTGAGAGATTTTGCAACTTGTAGTCCAAAAAACCAACTTCCCTAAGTGCTATTATAGGACAAAGCAAACCACTGTGCAATGAATCTGTCTTAATCCTGGCCCAAAAAGGAAAATCAGAGCCAGAACGTTTTGTAAATGAGGGTGGGACAGTCTCTTCAGAGCTAACATGTTCTTCAAAGAGGTTATCTCTCTGCCAATAATCTAACATACACCTTCAAATCAAATTTGCTGGCTTCATTCCAACAAAATTCACATTAAGTAGACAATTCAGAATGGCTGACTTAATTTGACACCTGGTAACATTCAGGAAGGAAAACAACAACACAATGCTATAGCTAAACACCAATTTCAGTGTATTCTTTGAAAGAGTTAAGTGGAACAAACAGCACCAAGGCCTAACCACATGATGATACATTTTACTGTGCTGAAACTAATTTGTGAAACATTTCACCACTATCTTTGATGGAATGTTGAACAATGGAGTTCCCAGCAGAGATTACTAGTAAGTCTGTGTTGAACTGAGTTTGTTTTTGCAGTCAGTTGAATATTGAATTTCAAGCAGTTTTATTCGGGTTGAATCAGTTTAGATAAATGCTTCTTCACAAGTAGTACAACTAGCCCACGTAACCAAGATTTCTGGACACCAGAACAAATGTGTACATTGGCCCTAGGACAGACCATCTTCATAGAATGCTGGCAATTACTAGTGGCAGACCAAGGTGGGGTGGGGGTAACAGTGTGCCCCAGGTGGCAGAGTTTTGGGGGCAGCACCAGGCCACACACACTCCCCCCTCTCTGGATGACTCTGGAGCTTCTCGCTATGTCCAGTCATCTCTCTCTCTCTTTCTCTTGTCTCTCTGTCTCTCTCTCTCTCACACACACACTCCCCCCATCTCTCTCTCCCTCATGGCACAGCTGAGGTAGGGAACAGGGAGAAGTGAGGTGAGAGGGGCAGCAGACAAATGAAGGGGGGGTGAAGAGTAGCTGGTGTAAGAAAGAACAGACACAGAGGTTTTGCTCGTTGCTGCCCTGTTGGACCATTTGATGCGGGGCATGTGTGGCTGTTTTTCCCTGCCTTCAGGAGAAAGACGTTGAAAGCTAAACAAGTCTTTTTTCCAGTGGTAGAGGGGTTGTTTTTAACTTAGGAGCAATAAATAAAGATTAATGTAGAAAGGAGGGAGCAAACGTTGGACTCCCCACTCCTGGTTGTGTTGGAGTTTTTTCTCTGCTCTTCCCCCCCCCCCGGCCATGCCTTTGGGCTCCAAAATCTGCCTTTGCCAACTTCAAGAACAGGGGTAGGCAAAGCAGCGGGATGAAGAGTTTGCCAGGTCTGAACAGAACAGGAGGTAATGGAAGCAGTTTTAACAGTGTGCTTATTTTTTAAGGGTGAAAACTGGGCTGGGGAGTGGTGTGCTATGCTGGTAAAGAAAGCAATCGATTCCTATTCTCCAATTCCCCCCTTCTGTTCTACCAGCTTTCTTTCTTTTTCTCCATCTTATCCCCCACCCCACAAAAATTCCCAGGTATGTAAGACTGGCCTGTCGGGAGGGCCCACAGGTTTCTTGAGTTGAGCCAGAGCCACAGTCAACACAGGCACAAATAGTTTGCTGCTGTGAGTGGCTCTGTCATCTTGCAGTCCCTAATTAGCTCTAGCTTTGACTTCCCCAAGCATTGCTTTTTATTCTGGCTTGGTATTATTTTGTTGCCCCATTCCATCAAGAAGCTCCTAAATTTCTTGGAGACTTGATGGAAGGAGGAAGCAGCTGCTCCTGTTGCGCTACATGAGGCATCAGTGCATAACTTCTGTTAACAGAAATTCAACAAGAAATTGAACATATGAACATTGTAATATTTGGGATGAGTGTGCTAAAGTGGACAGGAGAGGGAGACATCTGGTAAAGTGGAAGGCAGTAGGAAAAGAGGAAGGCCACATTAGTGATGGATTGATGTAACTGTGGAAGCCACAGTCCTGAGACTACAAGAGCAGAGCAGGGCTGTTAATAAAGGGGTGCCCCAGAGGCCTCCCATTCATAGAGTCACCGTATGTCCAAGCTGACTTGATGGTAATTAAAACAAGTCTGCTGTCCTAGATGTTCTTGCTCAGGAGTAACCACTGGATTTCAATAGTAAACTGCATTGGACTGTACTTCATATAATTATAGAACTGTAGAGCTGGAAGAGACCATAAGGGCCATCCAGTCAAAACTCCATCTGCTATGCAGGAATAGACCATCCAAGCATTCCTGAGAGATGGCTATCCAGCCTCTGTTTTAAAACCTCCAAAGAAGGAGACTCCACTACATTCCCATAAAGAGTATTCCACTGTTGAATTGCTCCTATCATCAGTAAGTTCTTCCTAATATTTACATAGAATCTCTCTTCTTGAAGCTTGAAACCATTACTCCATGTCCCAGTCTCTGGAACAGCAGACAACAGGCTTGCTCCCTCCTCCATATGACATCCCATCCAATATTTAAACATCCCTACCATGTCACCTCTTAGATTTACCCAAGAGCAGGTTTTCAAGGCTGAGCAGGAATTCCAGCTGTGGTCTCCAGGGCCACAGTCCAAAGCTCAAATCCTTACATCATAGTGGCTCTCAGATTTCCTTTAGTCAGAATTTAATATACAGTCAGCCCTCCGCATTTGCAGCTTTGGTTTTCACTGATTTGATTATCTGTGAGTTTCTTCAACTCTTGCCCCTCTCCCTGCAACCTCAGGTGCTTCTTTTCTGGAGGAACCTTTCCTCGGGGGCACTGATCAGACCATGCAGCCCTTTAAAACCCTGCCTCTGGTCCTCCAGAGCATGATAAACCCTCTCTCAATGCCACCCCACAACCAAGGAAGGAAATGGGCAAAAGAGGGAAATATAGGGCCACCATGCTGACCCATCCAGTTTCCCAGACCTGTTTTGGTCCATGGGTGTCCATTCTCCCTACTGTGCCACAGCCCCCTTACCATAGACACATGCATACATTTTGATATTTGCGATTTTTCCACTCTAGCGAGGGTCCTGTTCCCCTATTCCTAGCAAATGCGGAGGGCCAGCAGTATGTATAAAGCTTGTGTTCAACGACATGGGTTCAGCTCTGATAAGAAACCAACAGAATAACCTAGGGCAGTCACTATCTCTCAGTCTGATCAACCTCATAAGCCAGTAGACCTCTGGGTTGGGCAGAGAAGGAGGGAGGGAGAAAAGGAGGAGAGTAGAAGAGAAGCCCTGAGGAGGTGGGGAAGGGTGCCCATCTTCCCTCTCCCCACTTTCCATACCAGGGCCGAGCCCAGCTGAGCATCTGAGGAGAAAGAGAGGGAGGAGGAGGGGAAGGGGGGCTTGCCACTGCAGGAATGCCAGTGTGCTCCTGAGTGTATGCAGAGCGCCCCCCTCTGAACGAGTGCACCCAAAATCCAATCACCCAATGCCCCTTTATCCCCCTCCAAAGCAATTTTCCTAATTTTCCTAATTGTCCTATCTCAGTCCTGGTACAGCTGATAAATCAAACAAACAAACTGAATATCTCCCAGCTTGTTACTTACTTCCAGGCAGTTAGCAAAAAGTCATAAATAAAGTCCAACATAAACAAAGTCCAGCAGGGTTTCATAGCAAGAGAGTGTCCAAGCCAATCTGAGCATTTGTCAAGGCAATCAGATAAGCTCTGACAACTCCTGGAGGGGAAGGATGCCTGCTAAATAAACCCAAGCCTAGTGCATCTGTGCCTTGATTGTTGCTGGTTATAAATTCTGAGACAGCGACGCTGGGTCTCTCTTTGCTGCTTGTGCTGTGCAAAGCTGGGTCTAGATAAGTATTCTTCTGTATCTGAAGAGGGAGGACTCTCTGGTGCAGCTGGCATCATCCTCTGTTCTGTTTCTGGCACTGCAATCTCTCTCTGTACAGCAGGTCCTGGCATGCCCCCTGTTTCAGTCTCTGGCATGGCCTCTGCTTCAGACCCTGAGTCAGAGTCCATGTTGTGGAAGCAGGGCATGGCACTGATTAAAATGTCCCCTATAAACTTCTGTTTGCCTCCTGGGAGCAGGGGGTGGGTAGCCACAAAATCAGATGTAGGCTTTTCAGAGTTATATTAAGAGAACAGCCCAAATTACTTCAGTTCAAGTTGCCAGAGTCTGTTCAGCTCCTTTCCTCAAATTTGCAAGGTTGGATTCATAACATGTAACACTCTGAATGCTAAGCAACTCCCTATATGCCCAATGGACCAAAGAAGTAAAGGTGTCAGTGGTATTACGTACCAAAAAGAGAAAACTGTAGCCAATCAGAAACCTTCCTTATGAGACTTGCAGAAGAAGGCTTGCAGTGAACTAGGTATTTCTCTGCCATGCCTTTACAAAGTGTGTATAATAATGGTGGAATTGCATATGTGGGATACAGAGACACACACAGATGCATGAAGTAAGACTGATTTTAAAAGTGGCATTCACTCATTCACTCACTCACTCACTTATTTATTTATTGCAGCTTCCTTGCCTTTACTGCCCAATCACTGCTACACTAAAGTTCTGGATATTTTTTTTCTTTTTTTTAACAAACACTGTACACAACTTCAGCAGGGAAGTCCATGAAGAAGAAGAAAAATCAAAATGATTCAGGAACTCCCTTATGCAGAGCAAGGTGTGCCGGTGTACACTTTTAAAAATATCTCTGGCTAACTAGCCCCCTTTAAATCAGTCTCCCCCTTCCTGTTGCCCTCCAAATGCATTGGATTGACCACAGACATGGAAGCCACAAGCTGCTGCTAGCTAGAATGCAAATAAAGTCCAGTCTATGAGGAAATACAACACCACTACCAATTACAGCATGACACCTCATACATAAACCTAGACTTATCTTTCTCATTCTGAGAATTTGTTCAACCTCATTTCCTTTAAACTTTTTTTTTTAAAAAAAATAGAGCTGACTTGAGATAATGGAATGTTTGATTTTTTTTACACTTTTTTTATTATAGCAATAATTTTTAACCTGTATTCTGCTTTAATGTGTTTTCAGCATCCTTGGGTCCCAAATTGGAAGAAACACAGTATATTAATTATATAAATAAAATAATGAAATGAAATGAAATCTAAATTCCTACACAGAGAATCCAGTACTACAGCCATTGGTTACCACAGTAGGAAATCTTTGAGCCTTTTGTAGACTATGAAAATAATTTTGTCCCAGTTTCAAAGAAAATGTATATTTTATTATGTCTGAACTGTAACAGACTTCAATGGAAAACAATGTTAATTTTCTCTTTTTTTCAATATACTATTAGTATATTGAAAAAACCGAGAACATTGAAATCTGTTGCTTGGGCAAGGTCTAAAAATTGACACAGTGATCTTCACTATATAACTATTCTTTCCTCCCTTTCTCACACAGTTCAATGTGACATTTAAGGCAGATGCTGTTCCATTATCATGCTGCCCTATGTGCATGTGTTTGTTCATGTGCATGCATCTGTGCTACTATAAGCAATGTAAGATTTCTACCAGCAAGTGGCAAAAGTACTATGGAAACAGCCAGAAATCATGCTTTTGGTATTCATTTTTTGCCCACTCCCTTTTAAAGATAGAGTAGCTATTAGTCTGAGTAACAAAAACTTGCCATCAAAACATATGTGCTTATAGTTAAATCTACCATGATGCAAACAGCAAGCTAAAAATCTCCCTACTTCTTATTAATAAAGACCCAGAGTATCATGTGCTTATTCACTGCAGGCCATTCTCTTGACTCCAATTCTCCCTTTCTTAGTCCCTTCTAGGCACTGCATTCTCATTAAAATAATTTCTGTGTCATCCCAAAAAGCCTACCCAACTTACTCATTTTGTTCCCTGTCTCTCCCCCTCATTTCTATCAGCTCTCCACTTCCTCCTTTGGGCAGTGCTGCTTATTCCACTATCCACAGACGGCTCTTAAATATAGTGCAGTATAGTGTATAGAAATAGCAACATTTCCCATAGGAATTTAGCTTCCACGCTTATTGGATGACAAAATCACAGGTCACTAGCCAATTGCAGTAGTTTGTTGGTGCTTTGATATTTCTCATAGTTTCTCATTGAAATACACCAGATTTATCAAATGAAATACCTGAACTGCCATAATTATCCATCTGTCACAGTTCCTACCATCTTTTTGGAGCTAGCTTCGTAATTCTCCCATCACTTTCTTGATATGTGAATAAAGCTTAAATATACACTCCACAGGTAAAAGAAAATAGGAACTTATTGATCTAATATTTGGGTTTATTCAAAGACATGAAAGTGTTGTCCTAGATAGCTATAATTTTTGATTTTATCTGTGTTTTGTGTGGATTGTTAGCCATTCTGACCTCTTATGAGGAAAAGTGAGTGTGACGAACCTGATGGGAGAAGGTCTTGACAACACAGCCTCCTTGGCAACTGAGAGTGTTTAAGCTGATTGGCTGATGAAATGGAACCTTGGATAGCCCAGGGGAGGGGCTGGTGGAAAGAGGAAAAATAACGGATTTTAACTGAAGAAGAGTGTGATTTCTGGTGTGTTTGGGGAAGGTTGGAGATTTGAAGAGCTCTGTGGGACAGAGAACTGAGAAATTGGGTGTACGAGAGATAGTGAAAGAACTGAAAGAGAGAGAGAGAAGAATGGCGTGCTATTTATAAACGTCTAGATACAAAACACATTTAAAGCAACAGTGTTATAATAAATATTTGAAGTTCTGTGTTCCTTAAAACAGTGTCATAGAGCTTATTTTGAATCCTGGAATATACACGCTACCAATAATATCATCTTGACCTTAGTGCCAACAGTACCGCAGTCTTGGAAAATATAAATCACTACTGATCCTTACATCTGGGAGAAGGGCAGATTTAGGGAAGGCAGTAAAGGGGGAGAGTCCTGAAAGGAAGAAGCCAAGGGGGAACAAGAGTGAGGAAGGGACTGCGTTCTCAGAGAGGGAGAACTGAGGCAGACCCATTTGTCCTGCCCCTGGCTTGATTCAGAGATCTCCCTGGCTGTTCAGACCTGAACACAAAGAGGTGTCAGGCTGGGCAGGCCTTGAGTGCGAGGCTTGGGTGCGCCTTTTGCACTCAGCACTGATGGGCAGTGGTCCCCCCCCCTGCATTCTACAGTGGGTTATAAATCAAAACAACAACAACAGAATAACAGTGATGTTGCTTCTGCAAAAGAATGTAACAACCGATAATGCCATTCTAGGCTTTTGTGTGTATCCTATATTTTATATGTATTTATGTTAAAATAATTTAAAAGTAATTAAACCACATGACATTGCTAATGCACAAATACTTTGTTATATTGATATACCTTGTATACAGTGACTGTATGATCTTTTTCTGCAAAAACGCTCTGGGGACTTGAGGGAAGGAGAGAGGAAGATGATCAGTCACTGACTCCATACTATACAGACGTGGCTTCTTCTCAAAATTTGACACTGGAGGGGAACATGTATCTCCAAGTTGAACAAAACTCCTCTCAACTATGCCCACCACAAATAAACCTTGAATCTGCTTTAGAAGAATGGTATATGAGCATTTGTCAGTATCTCAAAATAGCATGCCAACTGCATTTTCTTTCACTGTTAAACCAGATGCTTTGTCAAAAGAGAGAATCAGATTGCTTTGGCATGTTTTATGCATCATTGCAACCTGAGAATTACTTGTGGAAAAGTTTCCTTGAATAGAAAACCTCACAAGTCAGTCAGCCCTTGGTTATCATCATTAGCAGATCTAAGAGAAGAATATACCTTGGTGTAGAGAAAGTGCAAAAGTGTGCCATGCTTCCCTTTATGACTTCCCCCTCTTTTGATCCCAGTTATCCCACAAGTATGTATCAAACATGGTGCACACAGTAATGTCTTTCAGAACACGCATGCTGCCCAACAGCTCTGTCTTCTAGTCTGAAGCACTACTGAGAATGGCAGACAGATTCCACCATGTATGCACAGTGGGAGACCAAAGAAAGAGCTTGTCACAGTCCCTGAACTTAGAGAAGCACACATGTTACTGCCTTGTCTTTGATCTCAGGGAAGCTGAACATCTCACCAAGGGAGATAAGTGCATTATCTTAGCAATATTCTGCAGCAGATCTCAGAGATAAGCAGGTGCCAATTAAAGACTGCACAGCATGAAGCAGATCAGGAAGTAGTCACACTTCAGAGGTATAATTGAAGGTCTCAGAATCACAATGTTAGATAGTCATTATATCACTGTAGTTAACCATTTTGTTGAAAACAAGCAAAAGAGTGTCTCCATTATCGCTGGTAGTAAAATACCCTATTGTGAAAATGAATGCATCCCAATGGCCCATGTTGGTCATATACACTGACAGCATTTTAAGAAAGTGTTCTAATGAATACATTTACAACAACCCTGAGAACCCAGTTTATTTCAGTCGCTACAGTCTTAAGATAACTATGTCATATGTTCAGTCTTCTGAATTGATAGAACATTTATATGTATGTAATATACTGTTGCTGTTGGCATAAGGTCCTCATTTCTCATGCTCTTGGGGTCTAAGGCATCCTCATGTGATGTGAGGATATCTACTCTTTGTTTCCACTGTATCCAAAGGGAACAATTCAGGATCAGAAAGCAGAGAAAATAGCTCACATAAGGATTTGGTTCACATTTTGGCCTTGCCCTCAAGCCAAAAATTCATCGCCTAAAAACAACTTAAAGTGAAATGGCTTATATAAATTGATGTATACTTCCTACATATTTTCACCCAATAAAAACAGTACAAACCAACCGTTATAATTCCATTTGCTGAGTTTGCAATTCCATAGCTGGATCATTGTGTAACAATTGCATTAATAGAAATGCTAGCAAAAATTATTCTTATGAATGTAAACAGAAGAGCAACAGATATGAAAAAATGTGAAATCCTCTAATGTAGATCCATTAAAATAGTACTACATCCCTACCA
Source organism: Iguana delicatissima (assembly GCA_948472985.1). Taxonomy (NCBI): domain Eukaryota; kingdom Metazoa; phylum Chordata; class Lepidosauria; order Squamata; family Iguanidae; genus Iguana; species Iguana delicatissima. The sequence goes on along the minus strand of CAOKZL010000370.1, from coordinate 1,262,976 downwards.
TATCATATACCATATCATATACCATATATATTTGGAAAAAGTTGCATTAGAGTATGTAAGAAACAAAGAAGTACTCTCTCTCTCTCTCTCTCTCTCTCTCTCTCTCTCTCTCTCTCTCTCATTATAATCTAGAATTATGGGTAAACATTATTGGCTTTCCTTCTGTAATGGATCTTCAAGTTGCAAAGCCATTGACATGCATGACTTTATAAAAGAAATAGCAATCTCACCGAGGCCAGCTGGGAAATTTAGTTCAAGATGAATAAGCCCCAGTTCATTTCCTTAGAAACATCAGTCTGACCTGAATTAACCTTTAACAATAGGTCTAAAGTTTTGGTGCCATTTGTAAAGTGTAAGTTATTATTGTGTTATCCCAGGAAAGTCTCTTCTCAAAACTTCAGAAAAGAGTGCCTGATGTGCTTTTTATAAAGGGTGAGTCACTGATGATAAACATATGACCAGCCATTCTGAATCAAGTGTGTTATATTGTTACACACAAAAATACCAAAGGAATTGTTTTAAAGACAACCTCACACGCATAAGCAGAAACAATATCATATATCATATGACATAATATTATATATCTGTAATTATATAGCTCACTTAGGTTTTCTGATCTATGGGTGAAAAACTTAAGCAGGTTTCAGATGGAGAACAAAGATTAGACAAAGTCATATAGTTATGAATGTAATCTGTCAAAGAGCAGCCAGGAGTGTGTTCCATATCAAAGCTTCACTGACTTTTGACTGTTAAGGATTAAAAACTAATTAGGTACACAAGTTTTCCTTGACCTCTCAAAAAAATAAAATAAATAGACACATTGATGCAGTTCCAGTTCTATATTGCTACATTGCTAAATTTCTTGCATTTTTTTATCTGTATGTTTTATCCTCCTTGGTTTTATTTTTATATTTTTCATTGTGCACTGCTTTGAGGGCTGAGTCTATTTTCTGGATGGTGATCCCACTTGGAATCCTTGCTTTACACATGCAGCTTTGGTGAAACAACAACATACAAATGCAAGTAGTTCCAAAATGCTGTAGAAAACCTCACAAAGCAATGTCTAGATAAAGCATAGCTCTCAAAAGTAACTGCGTAATTAATTCATTCTTCCAGCTGTTTTTTTACACATTGTTATCTCCTTACACATCACAAATCTTTCTACCTTTCCCCAAGAGATTCATCACATCACTGGTCACTTTATTGGCATATTATCAATTATTTTATTGTGCTGAATCTATTAAGTTCACTGTCACCATATATTCAGCATTATCCGTACCTGTTACTGCTATTGAATTGTGTCATGAAGATATGTTCACTGTGTACTGTTTTCTTATCCAGCATGAACTACATTGCTTGGAGATGCCAAACACATTATTGCCATGGTAAATCAGGGCCAGTAGAAAGAGCTACTTCATATAGAGTGAATGCTATTGCATTTACAATGCAATCCTATATATATGTTCTCGGTACTAACCTTGGCTGAACTCAGTGGGATAGACTGTGTGAGGAATCCTTTGATAATTTATTTGGATGTAAGAAACTTTAAACACTAAAGATCTCATTCTTAATTAAGTCTCTTTATGAAGGAAGCAACAAATAGTTTCTACAATTTAATTCCTTCCATGAGAAAATCTTCAAAAAAACATACTGTTATTAATGCCTATTTGCAATGGAGGATTTATTCTGCACAAAATTTCATAGTAGTCATTTTCTGCAGAAACAGTCTTTTTTGCACAAAGCATAATATTTCTACTCAATAATATTATGTTCTATACAGAAATAGTATGTTCTGCACAGAGGAAGCTGTCTCCTGTGCAGAAAAAGTTATTTTTGTCACAACTTCCTGATTCTTGTTACGAAAGAAAGCATTTTGGAATTAATTCGACATTTTTGAAACTGAAACAAAATAATGAAATGCCTGAAATATCAGTGAAATGGCTCTTTTGTATAGGTGAGCTGAAAATACACATAGTAATACACTGTTAAAATCACAGATGGCACTGAAAGCAACAATTGCATACACAGTAACAAAAAAATATATATATAGCAGAGTAATGGTGCAAGGGATCTTACTTGATCCCTCTCTTGTTCTCAAAAAGGAAATGGGTCCCCTGAAGATCATCTAGACTTTAACCACCCACTGATTTAATTCCCATGGGTCAGTAACTCAGTGGGAAGACTTGTACCTATGATTCTGCAGAGGATTTTCCTTCCCACTCTCCTGTAGGTGGTGAGAATTCTACCTGCATGCACACATGCATGTGCAAAGTGAGGCCTGTGAACACAGTGTGTACAGAGAGGATCTTTAAAAGGAAAAGCTTTTATTCTAAGCAAGTCATCGGAAGAGTATGATATACATGAAGGCATCTTCCTTACTTAGAAATAGTTGAAAAGTTACAAACAAGTTTAAGTCATATTCACCCAAGATTCAAAAAAACATAAACCCTCAATGAGACTAGCTAAAACATTCCTATTCTATTAATCATCCAATCTTTAGTGTGGTCATGGAGAGCTGGGAGTCTAGACCTTTTTGGTCTAGCCTGCAAACTGAGCTTTCTTCAGTCTTTCTTGTTTCCATTTCCTTCCTTCTCTCTCCTTCCTCATTGTCTCCTGAGATTTTTTTTATAACCTCTTGCTTGGAAGGCTCTTGAAGGTTCTCACCATACCTCCCAGCTGGTCTTGCTGACTGGGCAATTGTCTTTCATAATCTGTGACAGCTGAGCCCAATAAATGTAACTCAAGCCGCACACCTCATTGACCTGTTGCTTATCTGGAAGGAGACCATCCCTGTTCAGCTGTGTTGTCTGGGATGGAGAGAACCTATTATCATAAATGGTGATCTGTGTAAATATTAATCAGGTAAAGCCTAATGTGCATACCCTTGATCATTTTTATAAGGGTACAACAACTGCCTTCTTATCTGGGACTTTTAAAATGCATCTTTTCTCATGTTATCAAGGGTCAACAATAGGAAAACTATGTATAGGAGAGGTTAATTTTTCTCCACATCTTTTGCAAAATGGGCCAGTGATGCTCAAGTTGTTCCTCACAGAAGCAATCATGAGGCTTTGGCATCTACTCAAGGTCACATTCCTTAGTCTGAAGTTGATCTATAGGTATTTCTTCCCACTGAACTCCATGTATAGGAGCAAGAGGGGCAAAGGCATATGCACTCCAGATCCACTACCTCCTTGTAGTGATGTAGAAAGCCCGGAGTGGAAATGTGGTTATAAAGCTCTGCACAACTGAGCATCCTGATAAGGCAAGCAGAACTGAGAAGACATGAAATACAATTCATTTGTTCTCTGTTCTCATTCTACTGGAGGCCTAGAGTTTACATTATTTTAAAACAAAACATATCTGAAAACCTGTGTCAGGAAAGAAAAAGCTCTACTTTTCTGCAAAGACATACCATAAACATGAGCTCACTTGGAAACTAGAAGTAGAAACTGGCCATTTTTGAAAAGTTACTTTATTTCAAATATCTGTTCTTCATGTGATAGTCTCTAAGTGACTGAACCATGAACACTATTGCAACACCCTAAAATATACTACCCTCAATAATATTAACAATAAAATACAACAGCAACTAAAACATACGGAAGCACAAGGTATATTTTAAAATGTAAATGTAAATGGTGGGGGAAAATGACTATGTCTTGATCTGTCACTGAAAAAGAATGTCACATAGATAGCACAAGCATTTCTTTAAGAAGGACATTTCAAAACTGTGGTACCACCACCACCCCACTCCCTTTGCTGCTACATAGCATATTTCTATTAAAGAGTGCATTTCTGCTGCATAAAAAAAAAATCACAAAAAACAGGCCAACTGACAAAGAAGCAGAGTGTCAGTCCTAGATGTCCCATGCTCTAAGCCTCAGTGAAACACAGATTAAATAAAGGTCCCAGGAATTTTCACTTGAGAAAAATAGTAGAACACAAGGTCTCAGTACTTACAAATGTTGAAGACCTGCACATGGCACAACGCTCTTTTTAAATGGGAGAATACTTTGTAACAGCAGAATACTACTAATAGTAGCTTATGCCATAATAAATGTGTCAGTCTTTAAATTTCCACAAGGCTCTTCATTGTTTTTATTACAATAGATCAACAGCACTATCCCTCTGGAAACTACTACCAATAATAACAATTTTGTGATAGTTGTTTCAGGTGGCTAAGATATCACAGAATGAGAAATAAGCCCCTGGATAAACAGATACACTTTGTTTTGCCTGCACAGGTTTGACAAATTACACTAAATCATGACGGTTGAAAACATTCAAGAAGACTTTATTATGTGCCAGAACTAAGTTTTACTATAAAATACTGTTTCATTCTACCCTGGGTTGCTGACTGATGATGGAGGTCATCAATTCAATTAATAGTTCAACCAATGACATGTTTTTTAAAAAATCACATTACCTCAATACTTCAGGAAAAGCAAATCTTTTTCCAGTCATTAAGCCTAGATCCACTTTGCAGTCACCAAATCCTGGTCACTGTTTAAAAGAAATGAAAGCACCTGTCAGAAAGCTGCATTTAGACATGTATTTTTCATTAGTTTGGTTGGGTGGGCTTTATGAGACTGTTTTCACAGAGGAATAAAAATCATTACAAAAACTCACTAGGTTAACGACAATTCACATGATCATTTAGAAGTTATAGCTATCAAGGGATCAGTTTATCTATTGAAAATAAAATAGCCTCCATGTGTCATGGGATCCATACGACTGATATTTGTGATGCTGATCTGTGAGAATTCATATAATCAAACTTGGACAGATGTAGTTTTCACATGATCAGAACAATATTGCTTCTCAACTACACTGTTATCCTTAATAAACATTTTAAGTGGCCTGCTATACTGGCTTGCTTAAAATATATTTTGAAGCTGTATTTAAGAACTCCAATGTTGTTTCACTATAATTCCTATCATCCCTGACCATTGGTCATGATGGTTGGGGCTGATGGGAACTGGAGTCTAGCATCACCTAAGAGGCAACAGATCTCCCCAACATTGATCTGAAATGTATGTGAAAATGTGAACTCAGGAACTGTACACTTCCTTTGTACAGCTCCACTGACTACTGATCTGTTTCCAGGCATAATTTCCAGGCATAATTTCAAAGTCCAAGTAATAAAGCACTGTAAAGCTTAGGTCCAGCCTATCTGACAGAGTAGACATCCACATATAAGCCTGCCTGGGCCCTGAAATATTAATGAGAGGCCTTTCTCTCAGTCTGACGACTTCCATAGGCGGAAGTGGAAATGTGAGCTATGGCTTTTTCAGTGGAGGGGGTGTGGAGATGGAGAGGCGATTTGTCTTGGGTGACAATGTTTTTGGGGTGTCTCATCCCGTAGCCATGCACCATGTCCATGCCCCCAGCCCACGCCCCCAACCCACACCCCCACCTACCACAGCTATGCCCCCCACACAGTAGCCACGGCCCTTATGCCATAGCCCTGCCCCCTGCCTGCCCCCTCCACATACTCCAACCTCCACCACTGTACCAGGATGCTTTGTGACTAGTGCTTGGTGCCAGATCACTGTACACGACAGGGGCAAGACTGTTGGATATTTCAGCTTGATTGCCCCTTCCATATGCCCTCTTTGGATTGTCACAGCACAAGCGATGGGATGTCATCTTTGCAGAGAGCAAGAGGCCTTGGGTTTTTAAGAGATTGACGAAGGCAGAGCAAGAGCTTTTGTTCTCCTCTGTTTCTATTAATCCCATTGTTCTATTGTTTGGCAGGGGAGGGTGTACTGCTTAGGGGAGATTGATTTATAGTTCTGGCCCTTCCTTCTTAATCCTTGGGGTGGAAATTTCCTCACTACTTCAATTGGCCCGACAGCCTGGGGTAAAGGTGGGAGGCTTTAGGATTACTGTTTCCTCATTGGGATTTATTTCTTCAGGTGAGGATCACAGCATTGCTTTTATTAACCTGAGCTGTATAGAAATTGGGGTCTGATTGCTTGTTTCTTCTCCTATTATCTAATAACCTTACTGATGCACACTGCCTGCCTTCGAATTGGGAGGCAGGGACATACCTTGCTCTCTGTTTTTCTTAGGTGGTACTTATACAGCACAATCGCCACATCGTGATTTTAGGCAGTTTGGAGTCTTGAGTGGGTTCTTTTTATTTACTTGGGGTTTAGTTCTGTTCTAAGTTGGACGTAGGTTTAAGTCTTACTTATGCTTAACTGTGGTGGCCATATTTTTTTAATCATTTGCTTTGGCATGCATTGGCAATATTGCAGAGCCATTCTATGTTATTAGGGGCAGCTGTTTTAATTGGGTACGTGGGTGCAGCCATTTTTCTCTTCGTGCATGGACACCACCATTTTATTTTGATGAGCAGATGCCACCATTTTATAGGTCTTTAGAGTGCCTCCATTTTGTTGTGTGTATTAACACATGTGTGACATAATTTTCTTTGTCCTTTTTTGGTGTGATCTTAGGATTTCTTGACCTAGCTGTTTCAAGGCCCAGGAGAGCAATTTTTTTAAAAAAATACTTTTTATTACCAATTCAATATATAAAAAATATACATATTAATTAATGTACAGTTATATATTCTGTCATAGCAGATTTGGTGTCATAATATCTTCCTTGCATCCTTACCAGAGTATATAATTACTGATGTGTATCTCATAAATATGTAACTCTAGATAACAGAAAATGTTATATATGTTTGTTCTTGATTAGCCTGGGAGAGCAATTTTGAGGCAAAGTGATTGGAGTTTGGGATAGGCCTGTCCATTCCCAATGGAAAAGTTAGCACCTAGGAGCAATTTTGATAGTAGGACAATTTAAGGCCTAGTGTGCATCATTTAGCCTAGGGTTTAGTGAGAAGGCCTAGTGAATGACTTAGGCCCTTTCTACAGCTTACCGTTTTATGGAGCTGGGGTGTGGGGATCATGCGAGCAACCTCCAGCGAGAGGCTCTCGCGTCCCCACTGCTTCAGCTCCGCATGGGCCATCTGGTCCCGAGCAGACAGTGTGAGAGCCCTGCCTCTTCCTTCTGCAGTGCAGCCTGGGAGTTTCCCAGGCTGTGCTGGGGCAGGAAGCATGACCACCACGGCTCCGGAGGCTCCTTATGCATGGCAAGGGTGTGCGGGGCCCTGGAGTGATTTTTGTCTGAAAGCTGAAAATGAAAACGTGTGCGACCAGCACCTACCCTACCCTAGAGCGTTGTGGGATTGTGAATGCGTCATGCAGATTGCTCCTCACAATTGCACAATGCGCCAGGCACCCAAAGGGCCTCAGCCTACAATGAGGCCTAGCTCTGACATAGCAGTTGGATAGGTTTAACTATGCTTATTTAATCCAATTTTCTGTGTCCAATCTCATTATTTCATGGCTGATCATTAATTATTATTAGCCACCATGAGTGCCTTGGTGACAGAAATCAGTTAAATTCAATAGTAATTTTGTTGTTGTTGTTGTTGTTGAATACTGTTGCTGTCTAATTGAGAACACTTAAGGTAAAATGGTGGGCTATGCATCAACTAAACAAACAAACAAACAAACAAACAAACAATCCCTACCAGTATCAGAGCCTTATGCATTTTCTGGAAGAGATTTGGCAACCTGGACCAGTTTTGTAACCGGCTTGCATGAAAGAGGCTATAAGAGAACTCCAAATTGTCCTATACCTGTGTGTGCATGTGTGTGCATGCGTGCACTGGCACACATACATTTTTTTTATTGCTTTGATGACTCCACAGAGCCACCATAACACGCTCCAGACAACCAATTTCAAAAGGATTATATTGCTCTTTCACATAGTTAAAGTCATTCAGCCTTTTGACCTTGTGTCCCCATAACACTCCTCAAGGCATAATTACCCAGAAATGCACCACCTGTCATGTGTGTCTTATTACCAGGGGGGAAAAAAAGTCAGTCATCGAGCAACCTGATCCGGAGCACCAGGTTCATTTGGTGTACATTATGATGAGAAAATAACACAAATCTAATAAGCTACGCTGTTAATTAGTGTATTGTCTCTCTAGGGAAATGAGATACATAAATAAAATTAAGAATGATTAAGTAGGGGAGGAAGTGGAGGAGGAGAAATCAAACTGGAAGAAAAAAACATTTCTCAGGTCATTGGCTTCAAGATAGATATTTCATGCTAGGATAATGCTTACATAAGAAAAGAGAATCTATGAATGGTAGACATCCGCTGGTACTCAACCTGAACTTCACAGCCTACGGGCTACCGATTTGCTCTTGCTGAATGAGACTGCAAGAATCTAGCTGGCTATGTTAGGTCAATAGTCCATCTTTAGCTTTGTAAACTTTGCATGCTCTGCTAGTACACTGATACCATAATTTGTATGATCAAGACAGATGACAGGTTATCATGACAGACAGCCGCTGTCTTCCTGAAGACAGAGCTTCCAGGTGAGAGAGCACTTTTCGGGGTGCTCATGTGTTCATTCAGTAATCACAACAACATGATAAAACTCTCAAACCTCATGTTTTTTCTTGGAAAAACTGAACCCCATTGCAGCCCAAAATAAAGGAGAACATGTTTTCTCCTTCACTGTATTCCACATATAAACCCTGTTCAGATGTTACTTGCCCCGTGAATAAAAGGAAAGCACGGGAGTGCATGGAAAAGAACATATCTTAAGATGAAAGATTCCTGTCCATATGCAGCCTGTCCACATGAGCAAAAACCTTGGAAAATCAAGAACTCTGCTGGCAAGGAGAACATGTAACAAACAGGAATCACTTCTCTTTAGACACATCACTTCTCATTTAAGGAAGGGAATGATGTAGGGATGGCGGAGGTCTCATATTAAAGAAATGGAACAGAGCTCTAGAAATCAATGAGACTGGATACTGAGTCCTAGCTGTACACGGCAGCAGAACAGTGTCCTTTGCTATACCTGGTTGCAGTGAATTATCCTAAGGAAGGCAGGAGAGACAACATGATGTATACAGTATATACAGGATAACATATCACTGAGATTCCCCATCACCCACAGGTGTTTTCTGAGGCAATTGTCTCACTATGGCTAATTAGGAGCACTAAATTGTAATGGAAAAGTAGTGATTGTGAATGGATGGCAAGGCCCACGTGAATCAAGGCTTTCTACGAATTCTGCAAAGTTTGGTATCTCTTTTTTGAATGATAAATGTGTCCAATTAGAAGAATGGGATAATAAGACAGGGAGTTTCCTTCTATCTCTGTTATAATTCCATAAATACCCAAATGAAATGAGATTTGAAAACAAAATAGTCACAGCACTGTTTTATCACCTTTAATTTAATAAGTAAATTGGTGAATAAGCATTTCAGATCTTTCAGACCCTTAATGTTATGACTTCTTTTCTGACATCATAGGGACCAAAAAAGTTTTGTTTCAAGAATCTTAGTTAATATATAAATAAGATTCTCAGGATCTAACAGTATGGCCTAATTCTAGCTCCCAGGCCACTTAGAACATTTCAGGTAGCTAGATATGTTCCAGTTCATTAATTCACACCTATCTCAAAGGAAGCATGCAGTTTTGAAGTAATGGAATGCAATGTTTTACATTCTACCCTGTCAGATTGTTACTGTAGTTTCTAGCCCAGACTTGTAGGATATTAGATATCATTTTGATATCAATAATTTGGCCTTTTTAACCTATTCTGCTCCACGTGCTGTGAGGTCCCCGGACAAGCTCGCATACAGGCACGGCCGCTAATTGCTGTAATATTCCACACAAATACAGGCAGGCCAGAAATAGCCATCTCACCGCTTCAGGAGACTTCAAGGCAAGTACCACATTATGTATGCACGCTACTTACAAAGAACTCCCTGCCCCGAGCAGGCAGCTTGACAAGCCGAATACTCAACATTCAAGCACTCTGCATTTGCATACTGGCTACCCTATTGACAATTCGGACTTAATCATGCCAAATTCTGACCTTTTGGAGGCTTTGTCTCCAGCCTGAAACTTATTGTTTTCCCCAAGTACGGACTAGCCTATGACCACATTTTCCCCTATAAGAACCCCTGACTTTGAAAGCTTCCTCGGATCGCTCCCGACTTCCATCCCGCCTTGCTGCCACTTTGCTTGGTGAGCCTTCCCCTCAGTCCCACGTACTGAGAACCTTCATATCCATGAACTCTATCTTCAGACTACCCGGGCTTCAGGACAGGTGTAGTTTTACCCATACCAAAAACCTCCTCTAAAAATCCCTCTATCCAACTCCAACCTTTATTTCTCTAGTTATCTTTGTGAGTGTGTTGCATACACTTGTTTGATTGTATTTTAATAAAAACAACAATTATTATTTCACTTCTGTTTGCTCCTTGACTCAGCCTGACCCCGTAGACACTGGGCAAAAGACCTCACTCCGTTGCCCTGGCTCTCACAGTGCTAACTTGTGCTCTTTGCTAATTTCCCCAACTTGTATAATTTGGAGAGCATTTAGGTGTCCCTCATGGGACCCCCAGAAATCAGGGTAACAAGATTTTTGCATTCTTCAAGTCTTTTCTACAATGTTCATTTATATGGTATCCATCAGATGATCCCCTGTTCTGCACAGAAAACAATATGTCTGCACACAACATGCTGTTTTCTGTGTTTAAAAAGGTGTGTATTTATTTCATTTCATTTAAAAACTATGCAGTTTTTAAGAATTATCTTGCAGTGGAGATAAAGATGGTTAAATTTAGTTTTGCCCATGAATGTTAAATTTATGTAGATTTACTTCTCTAGAGGAAACGGAGGCCAGAGGGGAAAGTAATTCTTACCAACTTTGGCATATTGCTCAGACACCATCCTCTTGTGTTTTAGTCTCTCACTTTTTAAGGATAACTGGACAGCTAACATCTTGAAGGCAAGGGCTGGTATCTCGTTAGTCAGTTACAATGCCATAGGTTAGACTGACAATCTCCTAACTATTTCTATTCACATTTAATGGCACAGTAGCATTGCTATGATTGCAAACACCCCTGAAAAAGTGTACATATCCAACACAGCCATAAGAAAGTCACCAAAAAAGTTTTGGACAAATTCAAAAACATTCAGAACCAATTCAGTTATGACATGGACACTTTAGAAACCCATTTTAAAAAAATAAAAGCTTAAAAAAGGGAACCAGGCACTGCTCTATCAAGCCTAGACCCAGAAGCAGATGAAAGGCCTTCCCTCTATCCCAGTTGCCATTGCTGCCCTGGCCATGGAGGGAGAGAGGAACTGGCAGTATCTGCTGGAATCTTCCATTCCTTCTTCATGTGTGCTGTGTCTTTAGACTGTAGGTCACTCTGAGATCCTTTGTGGGTAAAGAATAGGGTATGAATACTCTAAATAGATAAATAGATAAATGACTAATTGCACAAAAGATGGCACAAAACTCAGTGGGGCTAATGGCATTTACACAAAAACAAAACAACACATCCATGCCCAGTGAGTGCCCTTGATACTTGCAAACTAGCTGTCTTCTGAGCAGGACAAAAAGAACAATCATTCTCATCATGTCCACTTTGTGCATCTCCGGATGTCTGGGATGGAATTTCCTCTATCAAAACAGCCATTTAAGGAGTAAAACGTTCATTTTAAACACAGTTTGGATATAGAGGAAATTATACGTATCCTCACCATTTCTTGCTGTATACTCAGTCTTTTAGTCTGAGATCTGAGAACTGAAGTGGAACAAAATGTTATTGTTTATCCTTTTTCTGTTGGCATGAACTACACATGTTCAAAATTAACCACCATCTTTCAGTACTTAAATTGTTGGGAAACTTTCTCTCACACTAACATTGTTAGAATAAACTCAAATCAGGATGAAACAATGCAGACAGAAAGAGATTTGGTTCTTGATGGCAAGCTTCAACAGGAGCAAAACTGTGATATTTTTGAAACAGTCACAAGACATTAGAAGAGTGAAGTGTGTGATATGCAGAACTTGGAAGTAATGTGTAGAAAGTAATGTTGACATTTGTTCCATTACAGGTTGTTGGTTTTGTTTTGTTTTTGCATCCTAAGATGGAGTGCTCAAACAACTTATGATTGTGTAAGGATTTATACATTCTCTAAGCTTCTGCAAGAAGGTATCTTGTATCTCCTTGCATAATTGCTTCTCTTTTTTCCATTCCATTCTCTTTGTTTTCTTGGGCAGTACTGTATACTATATATCATCTGGATGTCCGCACAGACCTGTATGCCTTCGATGAGCCACCAAGGCCACTTATTGGCACAAGGAACTGCCACCTGGCTGTGCAGCTCCTGGGATTTCCTGTTGCTATACTAGACATCCCCTGACTCTGCATTCCACATTAAGTATGATGTTGGTTTTTTTATTCCACCCTGGGAATTCAGCCCCTTTTTTACATAACAAATATGTATTCTGTGCATTCAAGTCTTTTCCACCTTATGACAACCTAAGGCAAACCTATCATGGGGTTTTCTTTACAAGATTTGTTCAGAGGGAGTTTGCCTTCGCCTTCCTCTGAGGCTGAGAGAGTGTGATTTGCCCAAGGTCATCCCATGGGTTCCCACGGTTGAGGTGATATTTGAAACCTGTCTTCAGAGTCATAATCCAACACCCAAACTCCAGTTCTCCAGGTGAGAGAGGGAGATTGGGAACAATTTTGGCTATCTTTATTTTTAAAGAGATTTTATTTTAAGATGCAGTTTAAATTAATGTATTTGGATCATGTTACTCATGAGTAATGTTACTCATCACCAATGAATTCCTTTTGAAAAAAATAATGCTAATATGAATGTGATTTGTATGTTTTTTAAAAAGCCATGGCTTATATGTACAAGGTTAAACTTGTTTTTTTAAAAAAAAAAGAAAAAAAAATCTTGTTTCTATTGTCATACATTATGCTGTTAGCTCTGTGAAAATATAACTGGGACAGAATGATGTAATGAATCTCATTATTTTTCGTGTAGTGGTATGCACTGCTTATTAAAATTAGACTTCCGTACCTTTTATAGGAAAAAGACCCAAATATTCAAGAAATGGTAGGAAGATTCGTTTTGGAAAAAGAGGATTCTAAACAGGAGTGGCAGTAAAAAGTTCTTAAGGATACATATATCGTGATTGATGAACATAGCCAACAGTAATCTAAAGACTACTACAGAGGCTTCGTCTACTGAATTCCCAGTGACCTCTTTTGGTAAATAAGGGCCATGAGAATTAACCCTTAGGATCATAAGAAAGCAGAATGTACAACTTTCATTAACTAACTAATGGCTTCTATTTTCTACAATCAGCTCTTTCAAAAGAGGTATTGCTGTGGGTAATGTTATCGCTTTGGAAATTACCTCTCCTACTGTCTTTAAATGTCCTGAAAAATGTAATGGAAAACTTAAACTGTCTAGTTTCTGAATGCGCCACATAGAAAAATAAGGAGTCACTGACACAAAGCCAGTGGTCTTAACAGTTGTGAGGAAAAGGTCATCAGGACCCATTGTTTCTGTTTGTGTCCAATGGAAAGACTACAAGAGCTGTTGGATTGATTAATATTTTCTGAAATAGTCAGGAAATATGCCCACAAGCCTAAAAGTTTAAAGAAAATTCAAACATGGAAATGAAGAGTGTGAGAGCAGGCAAATGGAGACATTCTATTGTAGGGAAGGAAAGGATAATGAGCAAAGTCATATATCTTGGAAAATAGAAATATATTTATTTGAAACTATCAGTACCATTTAAATGAAGCAATATATTTTCTCTTAAAAATGATTTGGGAATTACAATGGATATATTCCCATCCCACTAAAGGCCTAAATCTAACACCACACTAATACATTATTAGCATGACAGGGCTTTCTTTTCCCCAACAATCCCACAGCCTTCCACTCTGCCAGAATATTGGGTCCAGAGGGTCTCCTATCAGGAGAAGGTTCTGAAGGTATACAAAAGAGTAGAGGAGTGGAGCAGAGGAGCAGAGGAGCCCTCTACCTAGTTCAACTGAGGGAAGCAGTGCTGTCTTTGGAAATTCCCTTTTTGAGTTTGGCTATAGTTACACATTTTCAAGTTCCATTGGTCTCAAGGGAATTGGATGCAAATAAGTACAGGCAAAAGACAGTTCACACAATAGATACCCCACCCCTGCTGCCTTGAGCTGAATTGGGGTAATTTATCTTTCAACCTATAGTTGCTGTGCCACATGTTCAAAACAGTCCCCTGATGAAGCTGGCCAGGACTGCAGATGGGATGGTGAAGGAGGAGATGGGAGATGGGAAAGTGCCTTCCATTCATGCAATGCTGGCGCCAAGTCAATGCTAAAAAGTAAAGTATACATTTCACTTTATGGCCACTATAAATGATAGGATGAATGCTGAAACAGGCTGGTACATGATCAATATTTTGATATTTACATCTCTCATTTTTAGCAGGACTGATCACTTTTATTTAAATTTACATTAAGCATAATTTGATTCCTGATTGCATCAGCCAGTATTCTTAACTGACAAAATTGGCTCCCCTAACATGCCTTTTTTTTAAAAAAAAAATCTTAATCCCCATTGCATAGAATGTCATGGAAAATATAATCCCTTTATTTACTTCAATGAATGGTCCAAGGATATTTTTTGAAGGGATTTTGCAGGTTTCTCTTCTACTGTATACTAAGCACATCAAAATTACTAATATTTTCAACACACATCTACTTCTAAAGTAAAAACCAGTCATTTTGAGGCCAATGAAAGGCTGAGAATAGAGCAAGGTGACACTTTCCAGGCCAGAAGAGAGAAATAAATATTGTAAAACACTTTACATCTTAGAAGTACTGTATAAATGATTAATCAACAATATAATAAAATACTGTCTTTGTTATTCATGATCTAATTTGGCACCTACGGCAGAGGTGTCTGAGCTGAAGTAATAAGAATAGTGAGGAAAGAATAAAAAACCTCTTATTGCTCACCTTGTCCCAGTACTAATATCTTGTGAAGAGTTGATATTGTTCTCCAGCCATAGTGGCAGGGCATACACAAACTATTGTTTATTGGTTCAGGTGAATCTCAAATCAGGAAGTGACAAAGTAGATTAGGTTACACAAAAGTAAGAGTTAGAGGAAATGGGGAAGTTCACAAGCTCAAATAGTTTTTAAACATGAATGGATAGCTCCCAGCACTCCTCACCTTTGGTTCTGATGGCTAGGGCTGATGAGAGTTTTCCAGAACTGCTTAAAGGACATTTTGGTCTATTGTAAATCTGAAGGAGAAAAAAATGGAGACACATCTCAAGGTGCTCAATAGATGAATGATTTACTGATATAAAGCCCAATATGGTTTGGCCTGTCTTTGCTTTTAAAAGCTTTCTTCAGAGGCTATTTGAAATTTAATGTCCAAAATTTCTGGAGCCAAAACTCTCAAACTATTTCTGGACAAAAGGTTTTTTTTTTCCAGTAAATGGTGTGAGGATTTCAGTTGAAGTTTCCAAAATTACATTTCAAACAGCCACTGAAGGAGACCTTTGAGAGCACATGCAGGGCATATGCAGGTGTTTAGCTTTTAATCAATAAATCATTCATCCATTGAGCACTTTCAGAGGTGTCTCCAGTTTTTTCCAGTGATTTTATTTGGTGCTCCCTGGCATTTGCCTTCTTACTATAAATCTGAACCAACATAAAGTACATGTTTATAAGATGCAGCAATTTCTAGGCATACTTTCGAGACTGAAATTAATATCCCCTAGCAGGGCAGAGACAGGAGAAAATAAGAATACAATGGAGCTAAATTATTGTTTGTCCAGTTTGAGGTATTTAGGGACACTTTTCAGGCAGGAAACCAGGCCAAAATTGCAACAAAAAAATAGTTAGGGGGCATTTGGGGAGGCTGCTTGGGAGTTAAGGCCCACATATGGCCACACTGTCACTATCCCTGCTCTAGCAAGTTCACAAGAGAAAGGTTACCCAAGAATACATTTATTTCAAGTTTTATTGATAATTTGAGTCTCAAAAATATGCTTAGACTCTTGGATTTTAAACTATCTTGTTTTGTTTTAATTTTTTTTTAAACCCATCATTCATTTTCATCTAATTTTGGCACATTTGCAGTAAATGTATATAATATGAGATGCCATGGATGTTTATATCAAATTCAGATTAATAGATAGGCCAGATGTGTGGCTTGATAGACCGTGGGATCTTATATGGACTGTACATGGCATTTTTACTACTAAACAGAGTCTAGGCAAGAGTCTTTTAATCTGTTCATTCTTGAGTGAAGATATGGATATTTTATACAGGTATTTTACTTTAGGGGCTTAGTGATAGTCTTGCTAATAAAATGTAGGTTGCACTTTAATATACATCTAATCATTGTTTGTTGTCTGTTACCATTTGGGGTTATAATATAGTTTGCAATAAAATGCCATGGCCTCTGGTTTAATCCCAGTCACTGTAAGACAGAAAAAAATCAGATGTATTTTTATATTTTTCATGCTAAGATTTCTTACAATTTAGCTATACTTTGTTCCATATGAACAGTGGCATGGTTGTCTGTATTCTCATATACAATGAAACCAAAGAATTACTGTGTATCACATCTTCCTAATCTGAGTGCTCATCTTGAAAGAGACACTTCCATCATTATAACACATTTTTATCTCAGTATTGAGAGCAATCCACATTGCAGGACAGGGGGGAATCGTATTAAATAGCTCTTACTTTGCTATGAGGAAAGGCTCTAGAAAGTCCAAATTTGGTGTTGGCAACCTGGGGCCATCCAGATGCTGCTGATATACTACTCCCATAATCCCTTCCCATAGGCAAAGTTGACAGGAGTTGATCCTGCAAGAACTAAGGAAGGTGTCCCATATCCAATGACAATCATCACTTTAAACATGGTGTTGGCTTTCCAGAGTTGCTTCACTGTAGTTCCCATCATTCCTCATGGTTGACTATGCTGGTTAGGGCTGATGGGAACTGCAGACCAAAGCCAGCTGGGGGACCATAGTTGCCCTCCCCAGTATTCTTGCCTAATGCATACAAGGGTATAAACACTATGATCACCACCACTCACATAAATAGAGTTAGAAAGAGTCTTAGGAATGTCAGGACTGAAAGAGACCAACTAGGGATTCAGTATTCTTAGTCAGAATACCTGACAGTGATTCGTTTCCCACAAATTGCTCTATGATCTTAAGGAGGCATTTTGAAGCTTCATACTTGTTAAATGCTCATAAACAATCCATAGATGTTACAAAGAGAATGTTACTTTGCACTTTTGTATCTTCCCTAGTGCCATTCACTCTCCTCCATTCACACACTTCCAGATAACAGAATGGCACACACACTTTCATTTCTCAGGAAAAGCAATGATGTGCATTGAGCTTCAAGGGTGACATGCATTAATGGTGCCATTATTAGAAGATAATGTGCTTCCATTAGCGCGTAGAGTTCTGGAAAGGGCACGCTTGGTGCTTCCTGTGGAAGGAGGAAGGAAATCCACATTTTTTTTTTCTGTTTCAATTTGTGTTGGCTGTTTCAGCAAAAGGTACTTGCAAATGAGAAAGGTTTCTGGCCCAAATGGCATACAACATGAAGCAAGCCAAAATACTACATATGCGTTATAATTTCCAGGTCATTTTGCTGGTGCATTGCTCTCAGTTATGTTTAGCTTGAAATATCTATCTCTAAAACCTTCAGATTCCTTTCCCATTATTATAAATGATATAAATGAGATTACTGAAGTCATGATGGATATGGTATATTCAATTAGCAAAAGAAGTTTCAGTTTAATATGTTATGTTAAGGGTTGTCTGTATTCACTTAGGCTCCAGAATGCTGGGAAACCACAGCAGTTAGGGAATATGCCCTTTAATCAATGCATTTTTTTAGGGCCTAAATTTTAGGCAGTATCTTTATGATATTGTATCCCAGCCGTGGTTGCTTCCAGCTGGATGGACTGGAAAATCTGTCAGTCTGATTTCTCCAGCATTCAGATTTTTAAATGATGAGATTCCAGATAGGTAGAGATGTGTGGATTTGGGTAAACACTTCAAAAATTAACTGAAATGGAATTGTCTGTACCAGCATTTCCCAACTATTGTACCTGAGTACAAAGTGTTAAAGAGGAGAAGCAGCTCAGAAGTGACAACACTAACTGTGCATCAATGTGGTTGCGTACACCAGGATTCAAACTCAGAGTTTTAACTGATGTGCACTCCAAACCCTGGGCCTAGAAAGAATCCCTCTGTTTTGTTTTTTCCCCATATTCAGTCTTTTTAAAAATGTTCACCCTACAGCAAATGTGAAGAAGTTTGCAAATGTTGGTACATTCTTATCAAAACAAAGTAGCGACTGGGGAAAATGCTGCCACTCCTCCTTTACCTTCTTGAATCTGTTCTAGGTTGGGTTTCTGCCATGTTTGCTTCAGTCAGGGAGCAACCACCGTGAAGTCATATTTCTGTAGCCTCTTAAGTCCTGAAGAAACTATCCCAGGGTTTTTAGTGGATGATGTTTGGCCTGAAATTCATCCAAAATACAAGCAAATGTGGCAGTGTGCCTCCTTCTATATAACCCTCCAAAACCTCTAAAAAAAGCTAAAAATGACTAGAAAAAAGACTTAAATTGGAACTAGAAATCATATGGCATACTTGTATAGCTTGCTGAGAGTGTACGGGGACAATTATTTCCTTGTCTGCTCTTGCTCTTGCGTTTAAGTAGACAAACACAAACTCCTCATGGTTTTCATTACACAAGGAAATTCCACAGTCTTCAGGGATGATGTTGCCCCATTACTAAAATAATGGTACCATGCTGGCAACTGAGATCTTTCCTGGTGTGGTGGTCCCAATCAGGTTGCCATGGCAATCTTCACCATCTGAACATCTGTGATGGATGCTGCTTTATGGCTGCTAGTTCCCTCTGATTTACTACACTGACTAAGTCTGCCATAGTGTGTCACTGGCTCATAATAGAGTTTACAGTCTGCTTTTGAGAAACTGGAACTCTCCAAGGTTTCCTCGTGGCCTCCTTCTTCTCTCCCTCTTTCATCTATCAAAGATTCTCAAACTGAGGTCAACACCAGGGCTCAGCAGGAAGGAGTACTGAGCATGTAGAGAAATACTGAGCTGCCTCAGAAGTCACTATCTCAGGAGCTGCTGAATATCGTACTACAGGTTGGCTGCTTTGTGACTTTTCCCATTTGTTCTCATCTTCTTTATCCTAACCCAAATGGTAGAAACCGCAAATACCTTTCATATCCATATGGCTTGCACCATTGCTACTGCAAACATAGTATTGTTTCCATTCCTTAACTCTGCTCAGGGCAAGTGATTTCTTCTTCTTTTAATTCTTCATTTCATTGTGCGCGCTCTCTCTCCGTCCCCTTCTTGCTCTCCCTCTCTCTTAAAAACAAGTAATTTCTGCAAATCCATGGATTCCTCACAGATAAATCATGTGTGGTTTTCTTGCATGTCTTTTCTGTGCAAGAAGTAATAATTTTTGCATAGGAAGCCATATATTTTATGTACAGTACACATCTTCTTGTCCAGAAATCTATTTTCTGTGCAGAAAAACCATGTGCATTTTTACATAGATGAATTTCTTCCAATCCAGTCCCGCTTAAAAATTGCACTAAACAGTTGTGTTCTCATAGAGCAGGAACAAATTCCCAAAATTATTCATCATTGGATCCAAGAAAAAAACAAGGGAAGATTACCTCTCTATCCCCTAGTCTGAATATTTAAGGTGGGGGATGCAGTCAATGAGGAGCTCTGGTTACTGGGTGCAATCTACTAAAGGCAGAGTTTGAAAACTTTTGTTTTGTAGAAAAAGTTTCTTTGGTTTAACAACTTATATATATTGTTAAGAACAGTAATTGTAAAGTTGTTAAAAACAGAACTGAGAAAATGTGGAGGTTCATGTGTCTGTTTGATGCAGAGCTTGGAAAATTTAATTTCTAACCATGGAAATCTTTTCTGCCTTGTCCATTTTTTTTAAAAAAAAAAATCAAATTACATGCTTTGAGCAACTGAGGATAATGTTTAATCAATCCTGCTGAACAACATCACCAGAGGCCATGTCCTATAATGTTACTGGGGACTGTTCCCGGAGATAACACTAGGGTTCATCCCTAGGACTTCAGCTTTGACCCTGAAATCTCAGTGTCTGTAATGCTCCTTACCCAATAACCCCAATCAACAGCTCCTGTGCTTCCTTAGAGATCCAGTGTGGTATATTGCCTAAAGTGTGGGATTCGGCTTACATAAGAACTGTTGACTCAAGCAGTAAGATGACTCCAATAGTAAGATGCAGCAAGGAAAAAACAACACTGTTGATTGCATCAACAGACCAATAGTGTCCAGATAAAGGGAAGTAATAGTGCCATTGTGTTTTGTTTTGCTCAGATCTCAAAAAGAACACTGACTCCAGTTCTGGACACTGCAGCTGAAGGACACTGACACGATCAAATGTGTCCAAAGAAGGGCAATCAACATGTTAAATAGGTCTAGAATATGAGAAATGGTAGAGGGAGTTATCTCACCTGGAGAAGGGAAGAGTGAGAGATGATATGGTAGCCATCTTTAAATATCTGAAGTGCTGTCATAGATGAGAAGGAATGAGAGTGTTTTCTCTGACTCCAGAGGATAGAATACGAACTAATGAATTCAAATTACAAGAAAGAAGAGGTTGACTAAAGATTAAGAAGAACTTCCTGATAGTAAGTGCTGTGCAGCTATGGAATAAACTACCTCAAAATGTGATCGACTTTGGAGATTTTAAAAAAAGATGTTAGACAGCCACTGTTCACAAATGCTTTAGCATTAGATTTCTGCTGGCAAAGACTGGGATAGATACTCATTGAGTTCTTGTCCAGTTCTAACTCTAAGAATCTACAAGACACAAAGTCAAATCAATGGCACTCACTCTGTAACTTTGGGACTGCCAAATCTACTTTCAAGACTGTGGCCCTTTCCGCACGAGGCAGTTAAAACAGGACAAGGCATCCTGGCACGGAGGTCATCCACACCTTGGTTTGGACTAGGTGCAGACTATTTAACTTAGTTCCGCACCTTAGTCTGATCCAACTCGCCCCAAATGGTCCTCCAGCACGCTAAGTAAAGACCGGAAAAATCAGGTCTTTACATTTTCTGGAATGCGCCATTGCGTTCCTACTTACCTGTGCAGATGTGCAGGCTTGCACCAATGCGAGCCTGCAATCAGTGGAGGGTGGGTTGCAGGTGTGGCCAGTGTCAGTGATTGGTCCACTCCCACGAAGACACTGGAAGCTGCCATTTTGAGCCGGAGCAGTGCAGGTCTACAGACCTCGCACTGCTCTGGTTCGCCCTGCACTAATAGAGGAGCCCTGCAGAAGGGCTCAAGGGAAAGTCTGTGTTACTTCGGACCCAAGAAGAGCTGGTAAGTTACGGCACGGAGCGATTCACTCACCTCGTGTGTAAAGGGCCTGTGATAAGGATAAAAGGGATAAAAGAGAGGGTGGCATGTACACTGCCCTAAACACATTGGAGAAAGAAAGAGTGTAATTGTAATAAGCACATAATTTTAAAATGAATAGTTTTCTCTTCCAAAGGGATCACAATCTAAAAAGAAAAAAAATCTACACAGTGATTCTGACAGCGAAGTGGTCTAGTCTATAGTTACATATTTCAGCTTGAAGTGAAGAGAACTCAGTTCATAAACTTCTTCATGAGGTTGTTCTGAAATGAAATGATGGGAGATACATAGATTTAGATATAAATATAGATGTATAGGTACTGATATGATTTGTATGAGAGTCAGTGTGGGGTAGTGTTTTTCTGAATATTGGACTAGGACTCTTGGAGACCAGGGTTCAAATTCCTGCTGAGCCATGGAGAACCACTGGGTAACCTTGGGCAAGTTACACTAACTCAACCTAAAATGAAAGCAATGACAAATCTCCCCTGAATAAATCTTGCCAAGAAAATCCTAGTTGGAGTCATCTTAAAAGCACACTACAACAGTGCAACAACACTGATTTGTATCCATGATTGCGTAAGTAGTGATACCAAAGTGATACCATCACCATATTACTTTACCCCTACTCTGCAAAAAACTCTGCTTCTCAGATTCTCGAATAGTCTGGGTCTTCCTCAGGAGTCTAGACTATGGTCCTTTCCACACCTTACCTTTTTCTGGCGCTGGGGTGCAGGGATTGCGTGAGCAGCCTCCGGAGAGAGGCTCTCGCATCCCTGTTGCTTCAGCTCCACACGAGCTGCCTGCACGCATGAGAGCCCCGCCTCTTCCTTCCACAGCGCAGCCTGGGAGTTTCCCAGGTTGCGCTGGGGCAGGAAGCACAACCGGTACAGACCTGGAGGCTTCGCACACCAGGTAAGTGCATGCCGGGAGCAATGTGTGATCGCCCACCATTTTCGGCTTCTAGCTGAAAATGAAAAGTTGTGTGATCGGCATCTGCCAGCCCCTGGAGTGTCACGCGATTGTGTGATGCTCCAGATGCCCTTTCGCATGGCAAATGCTGTGTGGAAAGGGCCTATACTTCTCAACCATTATATCAAAGACATTTTACCTAATTTACTTCTAGCTGTTATATATAATTACATGCAACCAACTATTGGAACAGATAATATCCTAGTACACATGAAAACATACTTAGGGACTAAGGTGCCCTTTTTGACCTACGTATAAGTTATCAAAGTTCATTTGACTTAAACTGGTGGAAGCTGCACTCATACAGCACGTGATAGATTTTTTTCCCAGGTTTGAGTTTTGTAATTATGTTTCATATCAACTGTTAGAGCATGCATTAAAATCCAGTTTCTTGGGTGCATGTTCTTAATGGCATTAATCCTACCACCATTCAAGTCTGTACCAAGAGGACAGACCAATCACTGTGTACTAATTGCTGTGCATTGGGCATGGGTATGAAAACACTGAGTTTTAACTAGCATATGAATCAAACATCTTATAAGTTTTCAGTAATCTACTGCAAATACACCCAATGTGATTTGATATGGAAACTGATTCTGATTAATTATACACTTGATTAATTTCTCATTTTGGTTATTTTATATTGACATTTCCATTGAACAATATTTTTTATATTGGTTGTATCCTAATACTGAATGACAGCAGTAACAATTAAACTGTAATTTAGAAAAACTTTTAAAGGAAAACTCCAGGGAATATAATAATAATTCTGTTTCTGTGCATGATGCCATGATTGCAAAACATATACTTCACTTAGAGCTGCGTTAGGAACTTTATCAGTCTGTAACTCCCCTCTGCCCTAGTGTGCATAGCCAGTGGTGTGGAACACTGAGAGCTGGACTCCTGCAAAACCAGATATTTCCCATTTGTGTGCTAGACATTGTTTATCTATTCAGTGTCTTCCATGCAATCACTGGGAGACTATGCCAGGCTATCAGGAGACTCATTATCCAGTTCAGAAAGTATAAAGATACAAATGGCATTAGCCACCATCACTATGTGGGGCTATATAAAGAGTCACAATGATTATCACACAAATCTGGCTAGGTCTGTTATTCCCAACAGTAGATACCCATTCATACAAGCTGCACTTCCATGTACGTATTGACTAGCTGATGAAGCTATGCACTGGTGCACACTTTGGCCCTTTACGCACGGAATTTGCCATGCGAAAGGGCCCCTGCAGCATCGTGCTATTGTAAGGAGTGGTCCGCACGAAGCACTCACAATCGCGCAATGCTCCAGGGACCAGCAGGTGCCAATCACGCACTGTTTCATTTTCGGCTTTGAGCCGAAAATGGTGCATGATCGTGCATTGCTCTGGGACCCCGCATGCATTTACCATGCATGTGGAGTTCCGGAGCCACAGCGCTCTTGCGTCCTGCCAGCGCACCCTGGGAAAATCCCAGGGTGCGCTGCAGAAGGAAGGAAGAGGGGCTCTCATGCTACCTGCTCGCAAGCAGGCAGTGGCTGCAGAGCTGAAGTAATGGGGATGCAAGAGCCTCTTGCAAGAGGCTGCTTGCGCGATCTCTGCACCCCAGCTACGCTAAAAAGGTAAGCTGCGGAAAGGGCCTTTGACAGGCTGTTGGATGTCTGGATCACAGGCTGGTTGGATGGGGAGTAAATAGTTCATAACAAATGGCTTGCCATTTAGGAAATGCGGGGGGTCTAATACTGTGGGATGTTGGAAGCCTTTTGCCTGAAATCCTGGAGAGATATACTGCCAGCCAGAATATTCATCAGTGAACTACATGGGCAAGTGCTTTGACTTGGTATAAGACTGGTTCCTGATTAATATACATGAAGCACAGTAAAAGCTCCACACAGACAATTTGGGGATTGGGGGATTATTCAGCCTCAAGGCCAGCATAATCCTACCCATGTCTGTGTAGAAGTAAAATGCTGTTGACATCTATAGGTAATATCTAAAGAAACAGTGCTTGGATTGCTGTGTATGCATTTCAAGAGATGTACACTGTTAAGTCAACTTTCGTTTCAGTGCCTTGGTCTGGTTCCTTAGTACTGGTTGGTGCATTGACAACCAGCTTTACAGTTTGCAAGAGCTTAAAATTAACAACAAAAAAAATGAAATTAAAGAAACACATTAAAATGCCATCATATAAAAGAATCATATAAAATCAGTCAGCAGGGGAGAAATAGAAATTTAGTTATCCAAAGAGTAGGGATAGTAAAAGTTACCAAGGAAATGCCAACCCCCAAAATATAAGAGTTCTATGTATTTAGGCAATGCTTTTGTTTTGCCCCCTCTCCCTATAGCTCTCTGCATAAGGAAGAAACAATGACCAACCTGAGGAGTGTACAGAGTCTATAAAATGAAAATGATCTTTCCCTAGCCCTCAAAGGCATTGGTGCCAGATGAGCCTTTGGGAAGTATGCTTCTGGGAATATACTTCTCCCCATGGGCAGTCCTGTCCTCATAAACTGTAACAAGCTAATTTTTAATATGAACAGTATATGAGGGATATGATTGTAGGGGAAACAATCAGCATGGACTATTGTTTCTGCTGTTTAAATGAGCCTCTGTTTATCAAGTTTCTGTCTTGCTTTCGCTTTTTTTTTAATTCAGCCTAATTCGCCAGGATGCTCTAGTTATGATGCTTGATTGTGCCTAGCATGTTAAAATAAAATGTATTGTAACATTACAGGGCCAGAAATTCTTATTAGTGTATCCTTTGATATTTTAAAAATTAATTATTTCCCTGCCGTTTTACTCTGCAACATCTGTAACTGACTTTCAATATGGCTTTGAGCCTCTGTTAGAAATAAACATCAAAATAATGAGCTTTTCTTATTGAATTCACCAAATTGGCACAATAAGCTAATGTTTAAACGATATACATATATATATATAGGAACTTACCGCTATGCCAGAACAGTGGCATGATCAATTTTAATTAGCATTGCTCATTGTGGGAAATGATAAGGTATCAATCATAGTAATTGGTAGTGCTGACAATTAGACAAAGTCATTAACATTGTAAAATCTAGAATAAGAAAAAGACTTGGAGAAAACATATCAATCCAGAGAGGAAGAATTTTATTACACAATAACTTGATTTTTGTATAATAGATTGTATATTATTTGGAGGTGCTCTTCCTCACATCCCAGAATTTTCTATGCAGGAGGTCATGTGGATTGACTATATCTTGGCTAGCAATAATTTCATAACAATTCTGATTCTGGAAACAAAGCCAGAAGATACACAAAGAGAGTTTTAAAGGTGGCTATATAAGTGAAAAGGATGTTGGTCTGTTTTCTTCCAGCTTTCCTAAGAGTCTCCAACATTTAAGTCTTCCATCTCCTCCCCTGATTTCAGTAGAATTGACTTGTAGATAAGTATACTGGAACTATATTGGAATGGGCAATTTTTTTTATTTTATTTTTTTTCAATGGAATGCTATATATCCCTCTTTAGAACCATTTGGGAACCAAATGAATGGCTTATCATGTTCATGGGCATGACAGTAGTAGGTAGGGTCAAAACACACACACACACACACACATATTTTCCCTGCTTCCCTCCCTACCTTACACAGACACACATATCCATGCATGTGGTTAAATCCTTGTTCCTCAATACTCCAGTTCAGAATTTCAGGAAGATTTTAACCTTCTTTCTGCCAGTGATTCTGTTTCCGTGCTGCAGTTAGGGCATTTTCTTTCTTGACTCAACTAAGGGCCTATCAGCTAGATAAATGTGGCCCCTGAAGCCCCCACTAGTTTCCCCAAAACCACACAATCTCCGATTTTTAAACAATTGCAGGCAATGTTTGCCCCAAACATGTGAAAATACCCCCAATCTCCAAAAAGAGCCTACAAATTCTATGTTGTCGTGGTTGCTGCTGCTGCTGCTGCTGTTGTGTGCCTTCAAGTCATTTTCTGGATTTTGGAAACCCTAAGGTAAACCTATTACAGGGTTTTGTAGGGCTGAGAGTGGTGTGACATGTCCAAGGTCACCCAATGGAATTCCATGGCTGAACAGGGAATTGAATCCTGGTCTCCAGAGTCATAGTCTAACCCTCAATCTACTACACCACACTAGCTCTCAGAAACCCTACTGCCCCTCAATACCTTCATTTACTTCTATAGTCCCTCACAAAATGGTAATAGGAAGTGATGCAAAGGTCACTTCCTGTTATTATTTTTAGAAGGACTGCAGAAGAAAATGAGAGTATTTGAAGTTGCTCTGGGTGTGTGTGGTTCACAGAGGGTGATAGAGAGAGCTTGAAGTCCCTCTATCACTGGTCACTCTCCTGCATGAATTTGCCCATCCCGAGCGAGACAATGGTGAACATTTTCAGCACAAGACCAGAAGTTGTTGCTGTGTCTTCAGCGCTATGGCAACCCTAAGGCAAAACTATCCTGGTTTTTTTTTTTTTTTGAAGATTTGTTCAGAGGGGTTGCTTGCCATCGCTTTTATCGGAGGCTGAGAGAATGTGACTTGCCCAAGGTCACCCAGTGGGTTTTCATCATCAAGCAGGGATTCAAATCCTGCTTGGGATTTATTTATGCATTTTTTCTGACATCCAAATCTTATACTTATTTAAAGTATATCTGCACCTATTTTTCAACTGTAGAATTTCACTTTTTTAAAAAAATACATTTGTATGTATGAAATGTTCTTTGCAATTTTTTTGGTAAAGTGTACTTTGTCTCCCAGTGAGTTCCAGGGAGTGAAAAATGGATAATCTTAAAACCACTGGAATTGTTTTCCATCCTTACTTGGACCAGTTATTTTCTCTCTTTCAGCCTTTCAGGGGATAAATGGACTTGGATGAATGCTGCCTTGAACTGCTTGGAGACAGATAAATATAACATATTTTTAAACTTTTACATGGAAACGTGTAAAAAAAATTTGAAGCAATATCTTTTAGTTTCACCCTGAAAAACAAAGCAAGCAAGAGTTGTTGTGCACTACTTAGGTTAAATGTCCCTTGATTGCTTTTCCAAGCACCAACAGATGAGAATGGAAGGCAAAGCATGATGTCTTTGCTTTCACTGGAAATCACTATTTTGAGAAGCTTGTTTTGAGAACGGTGTCCAAGTATCCATTGTTTCAGTAACTATACCAAACATTCTAGCTGAATGTGATGGTGACTTATTGGCAAGCACATGACAGGCAGGGAATCAGGGCAATTTTATGTTATTTCATGCACACAGATCCTTTCCAAACAGTAGTGGACGATAAGAGTCAAGCATCTCTCTACATTCTTTTTTCTTTCCCAGTTGTAAAGTCTTATGGCTGTGAAATGAAAAGAGAGCAGGCAATCAGCATATAGAAGGAACAGCTTCTTTGGGTAGTCTATGATTACTCAGAGAAGCATTGGCCACACATTCATTTGAGTCAGTAGCCACAGAAGCTGAGTTGTAAAGAACCCGTATTTCTAATGTCGTTGTTGTGTGCCTTCAAGGTGTTTTTGACTTATGGCAACCCTAAGGTAAGCCTATAATGGGGTTTTCTGGGGCTGACAGTATGTGACATACCCAAAGTCTCCCAGTGGATTTCCATGACTGAGCAAAAAACAAGCCTGATTTTCAGGTCCATGGCTCAAACCACTACACTTTTATGGCTCTCCTCCAATGTCATATCAGTCTTCAAACACATGAAGTAAGAAAACAGAAGGTATTTGAGTATTTTACTCTCTGCCACCACTTATAAGATTCTCCATCTTTTAAGAAACAACAAATCTGAGATTATGGAGGAAAGCATGTATGTTAGAGTAATCCAAGTAAGCTTGAGACCAGTCCTTTGTATTAGAAGGTAGACACAGAGATCCTTTCTGCATTGGTTTTCTTATCTGGTTTGATATCCAAACAAATTGCAGTACAATTTTACTACTTGCCTACAGACTATTTCACTGTATGGAGCTGGGGTGAGATGCGTTTGGTCATCATGATGTTGATGAAGCACAGTGGACCCTCAGTATCTGGTAGGGTTTGGTTCCAGGAACCTCTGTGGATACCAAAATTCATTGATGCTCAAACCCCATTATGTACAATGGTGTAGTAAAATGGCATCCCTTATATAAAATGGCAAAATACTTTCAAGCTGTGGTTGGTTGAATCCAAGGATACAGAATACATGGATATGGAGGGCCAACTGTATTGTTCTCATCATATATCACTCTGACCAACTGGATTATGGGAAGAGATGTTCAACAAGATCTGGAAGGCCACATATTCTTACCTCTGGCAGAAACAATAATACAATTAATTCTCTCAAGGGCAGCTGTTGCTTTTAATTATCAGGACTGTTAAATGCCTTGACATTAATAGTCCACCATCCTTAAATATCATCATATGAAGTACAGGCCCATGAAACAGCTAAGGTTCAAGATCTGGGAAGGATCCTAGATATTTGTGGACATTATGCTGTCCAGAATCACTGCCTGTCCCTGCACTGCAGAGATGGCTGCATTTGTCTTAATCCCCTGTGCTCTACACTTTCTTTTCAGACCAAGCCACATCTAGTTAGAGACTTGCTGGGCTGAGTGGATCAGGAATTGCTCCCAGCAGAAAGAAATGCATTCAGTTAGTGAGCTGGAACGAGTCCAAATCTAATCTGCTCCCCCACTGGAAAATAAGCTTTTATGTGCACAGACCTTGAGGTGGAAGTCATCCGTGTAACTGAATGAGCATCAGTAACTACAGCACTCAGATATGGCCTGGGCCACTTCTCTTCATGGCTGACATTAGCAATTCCTCCAGATTATTAGAAGCTCTGATGCAATTCAATGCTAAAAGATAACTCATCCCCCCTCACAACAGAAGGATTAGACATATTTTCTTTGTGTACCTTGATATAACCTAACCCAATTTGGGAAGACACAAACCAACCTGTTCCCACTGCTGTATCACTTCACATTGGGGACTGTAGGAAAGAAGAAAAAGTTACAATGATCTCTATGCTTGTATAGCTGATATAACCACCTGGGGCTAATCTCTTGATTCATTCACAAAATGTTACTTCTTTCTCTCTGTGGTTACTTTTCTCCAAGAACCACACAACAGTATACATGGTTCCTCCACTGCCATTTTGGCTTCACAGGATATTATCTTGAGAGATAGTGACTGACCCAAGATCATGCAATAAGCTTTATGGTAAAATAGGAATTTGGATATGGATCCCTCCAGTTCCAATTTAACTGGCTATTCACAGCAGCACTTTATGTCTTTACTGCTCAGTTGGAATCTAAACAGATGTTTGTAACATGCATAGCATATGTCTACAGGATAAAATAGCTCTCTTTTTTAAAAAAATAAAATAAAATGACAATTTATTTACCTTATAGAACACAAATTACTAGCTCTGTTCCATCTGCCACTAGCCTATAAAATCCAGATTTCATATTTAGAGTTCTGTGGCCAGGATCGCATAGTGTCAAACAGCTTGCACAATGAATGATTTGGCAGATGTGATGATCATGCAGGGACATATCCAGTACCTTCATGTACAAATGAAAGAACAGTAGCAGTGGCAACGATGATAAAAGAAGGAGAAAGAGATAGCCATCCTCTGCCTCAGCTGGAAATGTCTTCAGTGGCATGCTCCAAGGCACAATAGGAAATGTAGCTTGGATAACCACCAGTGCCAATGCACAGGCAATTTTGCAGGTCACCCTTCCCATAATTCCAACTCTGTGGGCTGTAGGCAGTAGGCATTCAAGAGTGCCTCTAGATCAAGCATTCAAGAGTTAGGCAGTTTGAATTCAACCTCCAGAGATCAGAACGTGGTGTGGTCTTCTCTTGTTGTCACCACTGTCATCCTCTTCTCCCCCTTTTCCTCATCTCATTTCCCTTGTCACTGCTGTCATCATATGCCATGGTTATGCCTTTTTATGATCTCAGGTAACAATGCCAGGGTGCTTTCCATTCTGTCATTGATTCAGTATGGTCTTGGCCTATGTTTTTATTTTATGCAGATCACAATTCTCACAATTCACTTGGGGATTTATGTCTTCATATGCGGACTTACATCTGCAGGAAACAGAATGGAGCAGTTTCATAATGCCTGTATTCAACAAGGGGCTGTTGTGATATTACTACACAGAAGAACCAGCAAAATGACCAATGCATATTGGGACTGATGCATGCTAAGACTAATACACAGTGAACACCAATGCACAAGAGGCATTGATCTGCACCTGAGATTTTTGCTGCTGTCCTGTTATACGCCTTCTCAATTCATTAGCACAGTTTCTTAACACCTCTGTTACATAGTTAGGTTAGGTTAGGTTAGGTTAGGTTAGGTTAGGTTAGGTTAGGTTAGGTATATCTGTTACATAGGTATATGTTACATAGTATATATATATATTACATAATGTAGCCCATGAAAGAGAATTCGGGCCAGTATTTCTAAATAATTTGTTCCACATGATGCATATGCTGTGGCTGGCTATTTATGGATTAAAAATTGGTCACTGTTTGTCATAGGTGGGGATGAGAAATTAGCCCAGGTTCCATTTAATACAAATCTACTTAATTCACATTTACCAAACAAATAACTGTGAGGAACTAGATATTCTTCCATAGTTATAGATCTCTAAATTTCATGATGCAATTCTTCAAGCAAACAAAATGATACATACAAAGATGTATGCACTGGGGAAAGAGGGTTCAAAAGTTATTAGTTTAAATAATGTACAAAAATATATTGGTGAAAAAATTGCTTATAAAAACAAAACCACTAGGAGAGATGTGCAAAAAAAATTCTATAGATGTTTGTGGGGTAGTCTTAAATATGTTATCTTACATGGAAATGTGACAAAATGGGTTTTATAAAACCGTCCTATTATACTTTGCAAAGGGTGAAGCAGAGTATGAGCTGGAGGTTGATAATATTAAGCCTTTTTTGCAGGTTAACTAGGTACAAGGTAGAAAGAGTAGGAGAAAATAATAATAATAAAAAGTCTATTTTACTGCAGTTACTACGCTGTCTTTCTCATCTGTGAAGAACTTTCAGCCACTAATAGGTTCTGTGCATTAGACTCAGCTAAGCAAATGTCATCACAGTTCTGGCTTTGACATGCCTTTGAATTAGATTAATCAAGTTGTAATTTGTACTAGAAGGACATGCTAAATGAAGTTCCAGTCAACTAATCTGCATGGCTGAGAAATATGAGGTCATTAAAATCAATTCTAAATGTGAAGTTTGAGAAAATTCAGTTATGTTCAGTTTCATTTCCATTACACCTCTGGCCTTGTTACCAAGTTAATATCATTGCAATCTCCATTGTGCCTCCATCCTCGGTTTAAAAACAGAACACAATATTAACTCCCATGCCCCCAAACCAAAAAATATCACCTAGTTTTAAAGATTATATTATGAAGACACTGGATAAAATTATTCCATGCCTGCTATCCAAATGGTACTAATTCTGCAAGCTTATGAATTTCTCCTGTTATGGTACAATATCTTCTGCTTTTCTGCCTTCTCACTGTTCAAACTCAGTAGTCCATTAAGAAGTCCTATGGGATAAGAGTAGGGGAAAAAGTGGAAATCCAATTCCAACAATGGATGAGAGACTGAAGATGCCCATGGTGAACCATCACCAGCAGGAGCATAGACATTATATCCTTCACAAGCTAAAACATCCAGATTGTCATTGAGCACAGTCTTCATACAGCACATACACAATTCTACTTCAAGATTTGGGAGGCATTAGAACAATACCCTACTCAGATATGATTCAAGTGTGTTGAATAAACAAGTACATAGGTACAGCTAGAGTAGACCTGTTGAGATGATTGTTGAAAGATGACTCAATCCATATGTAAAGCTCATTGATTCAATGGGTCTACTCTAGTTATAACTAGCAATAGGATTAAGGTCAAAGTGTGTTTGACCTACCCACTCCATCATAATATCTGATACCATCTAAGCACACAGGGGACAGTCTAAAGATAAAAGCCTCTGCCGTTGATGACATTTGAGACTTTGACGTTGGTGATGGACAAAGGCAAGTTACTCATGTACTGTGTAGTATGGCTAATAGATGGTTTGCAAGACCTCTGGCCAAGGCCCTATTCCTGCTATTTGATATGTGAATGCTGAACTCAAGATATTCTCATTTGCTGACTTATATAGGCAGAAAAAAGGAGAGAGATACTGAATGTTATGATTAAGTCATCTTTTGAAAACACTGGCTTTTCATCTGATATTGGATGTAGAGCTATCCTGGAGAATGATAGACAGGTTCCAATATGGCCATGTAGAAGTGGTGGCCTTTTGGTTCTGGTTTTCATTTTGAGTTTTTCCTATATCATATGATGTGACAGTGCTGCTCAGTGGCTTTGGTGTCAGAAGGGGAAGAATCTACTCCAGGCTTTATTCCATCCTTCACAGAAGCTGTTTAAGTGGTTGAATTAGGCTAGGGAAGAAGATTCAGCAACCTGAATAGCAACTTTAAAATGCAGATTAAAACCTGGAAAGAATACACTGTCCCACTGACATCGACACCACCTGACATCACTGTCATATCATAGCACCATACACACAGTCCAACACTACTATGTGGGAAAAATAAACCAACCCTGCAATAAATTCATCAAGGAAGCTTCCTTTACATTAGTGTAAAATAACCCAGTTAACTTTCATGAGCTATTGCTTCTATGATCTTCTTTTCTTATTCATCTGTTTTTTTAAAAAAGAATTTTCCTGCCTGGTCCTATTCCTCTAGCTTGTTTTGCTTCTCTGGCACAAGTAGTCATATCTCTTTCCATGTCAAAGCACAAGTCCTTGAACGAAACCCCCAGGACAACCACCTCCAACTCTAAGCAAAGGAACTCTGACTTCAATCTTTACCTCTAACTACTGCCTCAGGCAAAAGCTGGAATAAGTAAGAAAGACTTGAGGTGTTTCTCAGAGATCAACACATTTTCAAGGTCAGTTTCTTAAGACCCTTTCTTTCAGTACTTATCTCTGTCTGCCCAATTTCATGTGTTATCATTATGCATTGATTTATCCTTTCTTTTTTGCCATTACTTTGCACTTCATATGAAAGTGTGAGGATAAGAAGGGGTTTTTCACACACATGCATTGTAACAAGAGGATCAGACTCAGCTGGGGTTCAATTGAGTAGATTGAGTATTCAATAAGGCAGCATGTCAGAAACTAAATACAATCAAGAAAGTCCCTCGCACCCAGTTTCCCCTCTCCTCAGTCATTATCAGTAATAATGTATTTGGCACATGCCTTTGCCTGATGTAACCTAAAGTTAATTAGTTTGTTTTAAATGATCTGATTAAACAGTACCTACCAGAAAAAAAAAAACAGAAGTTGTATTCACTATCCTACTTTTCTGAGACTGGCGATTCCTCTTGCATGCTCATTTGTAGATCAGATTAAAGCTGACAGAGATGAAACTCTGCTGGCCCACATCCTTGAGATTGCTCCAGGGCCCTGAATCTGCATTTCATCATGATATGAGCACATGTTCTCATCATTTCTACATCCATCTGCAACACTCTGAATGTTAATTACATGAAAAGCCCATTTCCTTCATGAATCTATTACGCCTGCTCACTAAAGTTCAGCAATCCTGACAAGAGCCCAACATAGGCAGAGCATCTTCCCATGGTTCATAGCAACATGGCATCTCAGATTTGAGAATATAGACCTTGGAGTCTAATATTTTAAATATGTAGATCATAATCCTACATAGTATGCACCAGAGGCTTCTAAAGAAAGGTTGTTTCACTAGGGAATGAGGATGTATTCCATCTGTATCCAGAAATTCTGATCAGCAGATTTGATTCTATCGATGTACAATTATTCAAAATATGTGTTCCACTGGTCTAACAAACTATATATACTAAAATATGAAGCAGAAACACACAGTTCCTGCTTAATATTTTATCATTCCATACGGAAACTCAAAGTGTCTTGCTCCTTTTAATAGTGCAGACATAGCACTTGAAACATCAGATAAGGAGAAGCACATTAAAATGAACAAAAGAATCATACAGCATTTTCTTTACATCTACAGCATATGTTTGCAAGGGACTCTAAAAGAATTTGCAAAAGTAAACACAGTATGTAGTCTTGAACCACAATTCCTTACTGGTTTTGTGAACCTGGCACTGATGACAACTAGTGCTTTTCCCATGATTTTTCAGAACTGTTGAGAAGATTCACTTTGGTTTATATTGCTCTCATTTGACTAACTCTCATTTGCTCACAGTGGTCTTATTATACAGTCACACCTGATTGACTACGTAGCCTTGTGGTGTTACCACTCTTCACCCCAACACCCAGAAACTGTGGAAAAGGTTAATATTTGCATAGTGTGCATCTTGTAGCATCTTAGGGATTGAGAGAAAGTTTATATCATAAGCTTTTGTAGATTGGGTCTGCATCATCAGATGCATCTGATAAATCTGATGAAGTAGGGCTAGTTTACAAAAGCTTACACTACAAACTTCTTTCTGTCAGTCAAAGGTTCTCCAAGGCCCCTTTGCAGACAAATGCTTCTGTCTCTTTTGATATTCACACAATGTGAAAGAGAATTTTTCAGTGACTCCAAACAGCTATTTACAACTGCAATCATTATAGCTTTGTTTATTCATTCTAGTTCTGAAACTGTCGACATCTCTGCCCATACTTATTGTTGTTGATGCTGCTGCTGTTGTTGTATGCCTTCAAATCATTTCTCACTTACGGTGATCCTAAGCTGTCACATTGTTTTCTGGGGTTGTGTATTTGTGATGCACCAAGGTTTCCATGGCCAAGCGGGAGATCGAATCCTGGTCCCCAGGGTTGTAGTCAAGTGCTCAAACTACTACATCACACTGGCTCTTATTAGTACCTGGTCAATATTATTTCACCTGCTCTAATTTAAAGAGATATACAAATGTCCTTTCTGCTGACAACTCAGTCCCAAAGCCCAAATTCTTCAGGATTTGAAATTTTGAATTATATTAGGAAAATGTCTTTGTCCTGAGTGAAACACCTAATTATTTAGAGTTGGTCATCACAGAAATTGAAAGCCTCTAAAAATTTAAAATAAATTCTCTATATAATTCTGATAAAGATGTTAAGAGACAGTAGATTGACAAGGTTATGGTTTTAATTCAAGTGGAAATTAGGAAACATTGAAGTTCTGTTTTGCTCTGAAATAAAGACTCATTTTACATTCTTTGAAGTTCATTGAGGTTGAAGAATAAAGGTCTCTCATTTGCAATAAAGGACATCTGGCAACCTGAATTATAGCCTGACAGCAGTGGTTCTACATGTAAAGTGTTCCATAGTCAAGAAAGACTTCAGAGGAGTAAAAGCTTGACAGGCCTCAGCAGAATACTTAAGCATATTTTCTCTTCATTTAAGTTCACAAGCAGTCCCAGAGGAAGGAACAGAACTACTCATGTGTTCAAGTGTAAGTGTCTGATTAACAGTTTTGCTCAATCACAGCCTAAATGTGGTTGCAGTTGATTTTATCACTTTGGAAGGAAGCGGCCTAATTTATTCCAATCAATGGTTAAAACAAACATTAGTGTCTACATTTCTAATGAACTCTGTGCATTTTTAAAATCCTTCTGACTTTCTTCTGGCTGCCCTACAAATGCTTGCCAGCATTTTTGGTTGCAGTCCTGTGATGTCCCTAGTGTAATGTGTTATAACTCTCTCCAGTAGCTGATGGTTCAAATATTCTTTCAGATAATTTGGCTGTCAGAACAACTAAGCCTTTAGAAGTGTTTATGTGTGTCTGTATGTGGGTTGAAGGGGTGGTGGGGGTCATGAAGTGTAAACATTTTTTAGAAATTGTCTTCAAGGAAGCAAAAGAAAAGTAAAATAATGTTTTACTCTTGCCCAACATAGGATTATTCCCATGCACCAGAATATGACATCTGTTGGGAGCTGAATGCCTATCTGATGTCTGCTTCTGGGCTGAAAATTATGCATCAAGAAAACTATCAATGTAATTTTTTCTCAACTGTCTACATGGGAAAGAATCTATTGAGAAAAAAAATTACAGATGTCTATCATCCACTATTTAAATAGATCCATGCTGAAATTACAAATTTACCATCTTCCACAAATATTAATTTGCTTTTTGGAACTGAGAAAATCAACCAAAAACAATATAAGAAGGAAAGACATCCTAGAGACCCATTCTCCAGACTTCTGAGTGGCTGCATTAACACCCCATGTCAGGGAATAAGGCTGTATGACCATCCTATCATTAATGTGACCTTAGCATAATGCTGGGATTGTAACAGCATCATAGCAACCATCTCACTCCCAAACTTATGCCAGCAAGCAAGGGAAATGCTGGGACATTTGCACAGCACTGGAAGAAATTGGAAAATGGCAGGAAATTGGGATTGTACAATAGCATCATCTCAGAATCCCCTATTAGGGTCCTAGAAACCAGCATTACAGTATCTTAACAGCCACCTTAATGGAATTCTTGATGCAAGCGAGCTGCCTCTTCTTGGAACAATCATTTAAATTGGAATGCTGACATGTTGGGAAAGTTCTAGGTCAAAAATCCCTCTTGACACTATAGTCAAACTTAGAGCCAGTTGTATTGTCAGCCAGAGTGAGTCAGCTGCCTGAGAAAGAAAAAGCTGTGGAGTGAAGAGAGGTGGCAAGACGTTAAAGGCAGAGCTATATGTGTCATGCACCTTGCCTGATATGTCCAAAGTAAGCTGCTCCACAAATATGTCATAGAGATGGTGCTATATAGCCTCTTGTGTCAACTACCAGTTTCTGTTTGAAAAATGAGAATTGAATGCTATGTTATCTTTTGCCTCAGGCAGCAAAATGACCTCAGCTTGCCCTGGTGGGTTAAGAGATCAGGAGACAATAAGGGATTTTGAGAAGATTTTCCCTGGAAGGGATCAAACTCATATCATACTTTCTCTAACTAGCTGGGTCAGTAAAAATATTGCACTTTCCTGGCTCCAGATGGATCCTCTGAATTAATAGGATAAGGAGACCACATTCATAATAATCCTCAAAGTGAGGTCTCTTATCTCACAGGGCATTGCTCTGTATCTGCTGAGTAGCTTTCTTTATAATTTGTTGTCAGAAAGCAAAAATGTAATAGTCAGTGTAGTGTAGTAGCTAGTGTGTAGTGGCTAGTGTGTTTCTTCCATGATGATGGAAGTCTAAATTCCAATCCTCAATCAGCTCTGAAGCTCACTGATTGACTTAGGGAAAATAGTTTACCCCTCAGCGAAGCCCACATCACAGGCACATTATGAGGATGGAAAGAGAAAACCTCATGGTTTTTACTTTGCTCTCTGGCAACATGGATGGTGGTAGAATTCAAATCCAATATAATTGCACGCAATGAGTTGTCAGTTCATAGTGCCATATCAACAGGTTAAGGCTATAATTCCTTGCAGCTTTAGTTTAGGAAAAGAGTTATGCAGTGAGACTTACATCCACATTTCAACAGGACTGAGCTACCCAATAAATTGCCCAAAGACTGAGCTGAGATTGCTTAGTCACAGTGGATAAAAAGACTTAATAAAGTGTTCTGGCTTAGCCTTCTACATCACAATGTAGTGCTACAAGACATCTTTTAATGTGCTGCTGGTTTTTAAGCACAAATTTAGGAATAAATATGGAAATGAATTAATATTCTGACTTGCTTGCCCTTACTGTGATTTCAAACTGTTCAATACACTTGTACACTAGAGGAAATGAAAGAGGGCTTAAGGTGCTCCTTCAGTTTTTGGTGTCCTCTGCCACTTATTTGCAGCAGCTACTTTCCCTGTCTGTTTCTATTTCAATACTATTCCCTTCCTCCTGTCCAAGTAGTCACAATTTCAGAGTGAGTTTAGCCACTGAACATGGAATTAATATTATGGTGTCATTGTGTAGTCATATCTGCTACACGTCAATATTGTAAAGCTAAATAAGAATAAGGGTAATGATTTTCTGCAAAATGAAATAACACAAGTAACTACCAGAGAGAGGGTTTGGTTGGGGGTGTCATCTTGATTTGTTTTTTGTAATAAATTTATTAAACACCAAAGTTTTAGATGCAATAAAAGACACACATAAACAGGAAAAAAAAATGAAAAAGATATAACATAATACAATCTAAGAAAAACTACCACTAATTTCAAAATTTAACAAGACTAAAGAATGAAACTATATTAAGGTAAGAAAAAGAAAAAAAAGGAAAAAACCTATAGTTGACTTTACACTTCCTGAAATTTTGTAAAAGTTCTGATAAAAGGAAAGAAAAATAACTTCTACGATCTTATCCTAATTTGCTTTGTTATATCTAAATATAATTATAACAACTTTGAGCTATCATCTCCAATATTTCTTTATATAGTACTCCTACCTACTTGCAAGTTGATAACAGTTACAGATGATAAATTCTTTTGTTATCAGCACAATGCCTTTGGCTTTAGTTAATCGAATCCAACTACTGCAGGTCCACCGCTCATGTTATTTTAAAAATTTAATAACCCTTGCCCAATGCTTATTATAATCTTCAAATGAATCTTCTGTTACTAAGTTGTCAATTTGTCCATCTCTGCCATATCCAATATCTTCAATGGATACTCTCTATGAGATGGTGTATCTAGGTCCTTCCATCTTTGAGCATTCAATAGTATTGCCACTGCAATCATGTACTGGAACACTTTTATGAAGTGTTTATTCATCTGGTCATCAAGCAGTACCAACAGAAAGAGTTCTGAATGTTAATCTTAAGGATCTCCTCCATCACGCCATGTATCTTCTTCCAATACTGTTTTGGCTTACTGCAAGTCCACCACATGTGAAAAAGGTCCCTGTGCATGATTGCATGTCCAATAATTGGTAACAGAACCTTTGTACATTTTAGAAAGTTTTTGAGAAGTCAGATACCATGTATACATCATCATATAATTTTTTTCCCTTTAAGTCATAGCTTAATGCACATTTCAAATATATTGTCCACGTCTTGTCCCATTGAGACATCTGTATTGGATGACCCACATTTTGACTGGGAGTGTCATCTTGATGTCTAAACCGTCATCTCAGAGACAAGATCTTCTCTCTTGCCACCTTGTCAATTCCTTTCTCATCCTTGCAGCACTGGATGATGACCTTCTCATTCACCATGGTCTTTTAAATAAGCTGTGATCCTAAAGTCTGGATTCTAAGTTTCAGATTTGCAATCTATTGCATATTTCTGTTGCTAAATCTGTTTTTATCCTTACCATGATAAAAATATTTCAATGCAAGCCTATGATAGTGTATTTTAATCCCGTGTACAGTCTTTTTATTTCTTGTTATTTTTGTGAGCTACCAAGAGAATATATTGAATTTTGTGTTTATGCATATCATTAAAAGTATGTAAGTTCTGGCTATGTTCCAAATAGGCTAATGCCTTATTTGCAGTGCTTCATTAAAAGTGAAACTGAAAGCATTTGTAAACTGTATGCCTGAGACATTGATCCACTTGTTATTGACAAGATAAAGTGAGGATTCAAGGAGAGGAATCCTCGTGCAAAACAGACTGGGAAATTCTCCTTTGTAAACAATGGTCTTTTGTAATTCCCATTCACTGCAATAGGAAAACATATGCAGGACAACTTCCCAGCAAATAGTTCTCTACTATAAGTGTGGAGATTTTCCAAAGCTGACAGGAATGCAAATTTGGGTTTTGGTGCATGAACGTCACTGAATTAATGCGCTGGGGAGAACGTTTTTCTTTGAAGAAAGAACAGGAAATCACAGTGAAAAGAGGTTTCACTCTGTAATAATATTTGCCACTTAGGGAATGAAGAAAATCTCTCAATTAATAAGATTCAACTCTAGAAGGCATTTTTCCCTGAAAGTGTTCTCACTGCTCACAAGACAAATCCCAAAGCTTAACTCAATGAATCAGTACAAAGGCAGTTTATTTTACTTCAGCTTTGCCTACTGGGCCGTCTCTCACACTGTTTAATGTTTGTCCTAACAGTACAGGAGATGACTATGTTCGACAAGCCTTCTTTGAGAGTTTATTGTTCCCAATGCTGTTTCTAAAGAACTGAACACTGTAGAGTCTATAATATTTCTCAGTCGGATCTTTGACATTACAACAGTGCCTTAGAATAAGCAAGTGCTGGGCTTACAGCACCAATAGCAATATACAGCCATACAAAGATTTACATTTGTTAGAGGGAAGAGGACTGCATATGTCTTTCTACTTGTTTTTGCAGACCCTGTATTCTTAATGGACAAGGGTTTTTTGACCCCAAACCAGCCAAAACCTGACAAAACCATGATGGTTTTCATCCCTCAAACTTCCAGAACCCCATCCCCAAAATTCTTGAAAACACAGATTTTTTTAAAAAAAAATCAGCCAAAAACTTGCCAAAATGTTGGCCAGAATTGATGTTGCATCACTTCAGTCATGCTAAAATGCATTGGTGTAGCCTACTGAATGGAAACAGGGAGGGAAAATGGCCCCACTCCCTGCAGAGTTTCCCACTTCTGTTCTGGGCCATGGAGCCACAAGAGAATTTTTTTTTTCTTCAAAATGAAGGGAATCATACATTCTAGAAGCATCCTGGTAGCCATTAGGAGTGGTGATTTTTTCATAAAGCAAGTAATTTCACCTTGCTTTCACTAATTTTGGTTCTTGGGTTTGTTTGGGTTTTTTTTTTTAAGTAAATGAAATGAATTTTTAAATTGTGAAATTCCCATATTTTGTCAGGGGTAAGGCTCACTGTGTGTGGGTAGGGGTGAGAATTGATGCCTGAATCTGCTAAAGTTGTGAAGTCCTGGCTTAGGAGGAATATAATGAAGTGATAAGAGCCACAGTTTTAGGGAAAAGGTAGAATATAAAGGTGAGGAGGAGGAGGAGAGAATGACATTTTGGACTGAAACTCCTATAACCCCCAGTTAGTATGGCTGAAGGTCAGCCTGGCAGATGGATTCCTGAGTCCTTAGAGGCATTTAAGCATGTTCAGGTGAATGTGTACAGAAGCCCCTCCTCCAGACCTTCATGATGGCAGATTCTTCATAAAGTGAAATGTATGTTCAAGATAAGGCTTTTCTCCACAACATCACTATCTTCTTCATGCATGCATGGTGACTATTTGAAAAGGGCTACAGGGAAATGTTGACATCAGAACTCGGGAAAATCAGCTGGCATCCTGTTAGTGATTCACACAGGAATAAAATCCTCCCTCCACATTCACAAATTTGACCTTTACGAATTTGATTATTTGCAAGGCACATGTGTGCTCTCCCCGATTCTTCTTCTCCTATTCCCTTAGTTTTTGCCAGGGGCGGAGAAGAAAGGCAAGCAACCGAACAAAACCAAGGAAACGGGGAGAGGGAGGCATGCATACACCTGCCTTCTTCCCTCTGGAGCTCTCCGCTCCCGTTCCCTTGCCTCTGGTACTGAAAACGTACATCAAGGCAAAAGCCAAGAGAATGGCATGGGGAAGGCATTTGCTAGCTTTCCTTCTGGATCTCCGCCCTCCCATTCCCTTGCCTCTGGCCCCAACACTAACTCTCACTGAGGCAAAAGGCAAGGGAATGGCAG
The DNA here is from genome assembly GCA_948472985.1 of Iguana delicatissima. Classification (NCBI taxonomy): domain Eukaryota; kingdom Metazoa; phylum Chordata; class Lepidosauria; order Squamata; family Iguanidae; genus Iguana; species Iguana delicatissima. Next base: position 1,221,061 of record CAOKZL010000370.1, on the reverse strand, counting down.
GGGGAGCATGTGTACGTGCTTTCTTTCTCCCCTCCTGCATTTGGTTCTGGCGTGCAAAAGGCAAGGGAATGGGGAGAGCCCTGGAAGGGTACGGGAGGGGATTGTTGGGAGGAGTTATTCATGTTTTTTCCACTTTTGTGAGGGTTCTGTGCCCTGAATGCTCACGAAAGTGGAAGGGCCACTGTAAGTCCAATTTATAGCTGCAAATGTCTTTTTTAATCATTGTGTGATATGCAGTGGCCAGTTCCCACTGTCAACCTGCTCCTGTGCTCCTGTTATTCCATGGTCATCCTGGGGCCAGTGGAGAACAGAGTACTGTTGAGAAGTGTCTCGTTAAGTAGTTATAGTCAGACATACAATGCTGAAGGCGCCCCCCATGATCTCCCAGGGAGCCTGCAAAGGTCCTGGAAGATCATGTCATCATCATGCATATGGCTACAGTTATACAGTCAGATGTTTGTCAGGCCTTCTCTGTGTGACCACCACACAGCCATGGGGTGGGAGATGGAAGATGAGTCCTGCAGATCAGAGAGACATTTCATTGTTCCATCATGATGGAATTTCATGATGTATCCCCTGATTCAGTGTTACTGCAGTAAATAACCCTATCCCAGGGTCTACAATTTAATATTAAAGATATCTCCACGTGCTTGAGAGGTCCCCTGAACGAGCATGTAGGCAGGCACAGTCGAACGGCCGAAAACAGGAAAAACCTGGTCAGGTCAGTAAATCTGTAGTCGCATAGCCCCAGGAGAGCTCTATACAAAATACAAAAAGGGTTCTCAGCCCCGAGAAGCCATCTTGAAGGGATTAACACATCTGACAAACAGCCCATCAAGCGAGGACGATTCGCATACAGCCGAGGCTTTGACAACCCTGGCAAAATCCAATCATGCAAAGCGTTGACATTTTGGAGCTTTGTTCTAGCTCCTCCACCTATTGTTCTCCCCAGGAAAGGATTAGCCCTCCAGGTACCTTTTCCCTCATAAATAGACCCAGTTTTTGAGCTGCTCTTTGGATCGCTCCCAGCTTCCCAGCAGACCATCACTCTGTCCATTGAGCTATCCCCTCAGCCCTCCATGTGCTAAGTCTCATCTCTCTCTCCGCTGCTGTCTCGGACCTCCGGACTTCAGGACCAAGTGCAGTATTCCCCAGCTGTAACCCTCCAAAGCCCCTCTATCCAATTTCCTCTCTTTTTATTCCTTGAGTGAGTGAGTGCGTAAGTGCGTACGTGTGCAAGCCTTTATTTTTAATAAAATCATTTATTAGACAATTTCACTTGGTTTTTGGCTTGGCCTGACCCCGTAAGCACTGGGTAAAAAGACCCCGTTAGGTTACCCTCCCTCTCGCATTGCTATTGCTTGTGCTCTGGCTAGTTTCCATTCCCCATCACATGGAGCACATTGAGGTGTCCCCCAAGGGACCTCAGAAATCAGGGTAACATCAGAATCTTGGCTCTCTTTATCTTTTTAGGAGTATAATTCCAGCATGTACAATGTGACTGCGGCTAAAGATTTGTAAGCCTATGGTTCAAAAAAGTAACTTTTCCAAGAAATTCATTAGCAAATCTCCTCCAGAATGTTAGGAGTGGGGATTGGACATAATCACTGCTCCTCACTTTATGAATTCATTTGATTGCCTGAAGAAGGCTATTAACAGAAACATCTTGCTTCACAGCATAATCTTGTGGTCACTTTACTTCATTGGCTTTGTTGTTTTTCTTCATTCTTTGTTTTTTAAACCCAGGGCCCTTTCACACTACAGAGTTATAGTACTATGTTTCCACTCTAATTGCCATGGCAGCATCCTTTGGTAACCTGGGGTTTGTGGTTTAGTGAGGCAACTAGAGTTCTCTGGCCAAGAATTCTAAATGACCCACTCTAAACATCATTTCCTAGGATTCCATAGGTTAGATGGCAAATAAAGTGACATCATAGTGCTATAATTACGTAGTGTGAAAGGACCCTTGACCCCTCTGCCACATTCCGTATCCTGTATGCACCTCTATTAACATAAAAGTTTTTTGATTATTGTTTTCTCAAAACAGGGTGTTAATTTTTGCAAACATTTGCACACTTCTCATTTTGCTGATTTAGGGAGGATGCTTGCAAAATAACCACAAAATAACCAGCACTGACTATAAGTTAACCCTAACTTAAAAGGTCCCTGGCCCGGTGTCTGAGCAACCTCTCACTAGAGTTATGGTGTCACTGATAATTCAGCACACAAATTCGTCTGCCCTGTAATTTGCATTTTGCGTTCTTAGTCATATAGGATTTTCCTCCTTTCTCCCTGCTAGAATAGGTTGCAACAGGAGAATCACCATATCCATAGGCAGCATTCAGCAGAGCACCTGTCACTGATTGCAATGAACAGCTTGGCAGACCATCCAAGCAAGTTTGCAATTTTGGGCCAGTTTTCCCCATTTTATTTTATTTATTTTTTCACAATGTTTATATATTTGTTTTCCTATCCAAACTTGAAACCCTTTCTTGTGCCTGGATGTGATTGCTTTGACAGAGAAGGCATTCAGAACTAAATCCAATTGTTAGGCCATTTCGGCACGACACTCTTATAGCGCGCCCTCCCTAAACTGCAAACCCCAGGATTCCATAGGATGTTGAAAGTGGAATAATCGCGCTATAAGAGTTTCGTGCCGAAATGGCCTTAGTCTCAATTAGAGTAGACCCACCAAATAAATGAGACTTACGTAAGTACATTGACTTAACAAGTCTCATGTATTCAACGCTGCTCTAGTCTGAACAAGCAATTGGATTTAGTCCTCGTATTATCAGCATCTCTTTCTAGCTGGCAAATTGCCATTTTTACAGAGCAAAAGAATAAAGTGTATGTGGAAAACAGCACCCACACTTCAAATATAAGCTGGAGAAGAAGATCTTGGACACGCTTTTTGTGAAAAGTAAAAAAGCTTGTGAATTCCAAATTGAGTCCACCTATCCCTGGAGTACAAAAGATGCTTTTCATCCTGATTTATTTATATATTACTTGCCTTTATTTTTTTTTGTTCTTTGCATTTTTCCTGCTTCCGTGGCCCCCACTGCTTTTCTTGCAGTGCTTCCCCGGCTGGCTGACATACTGCCTGTGTACATATTTATGACTGCAGTAAAGCAACAATGTCCAGTTAGTCTGGCATATATTGAGTGCTTCCCATATGCTGTGTAATTCACTGTGCACTGCACTAAATTGACATGGTGAATTATACATAACTTTGATAACTGCATCACATTAATGTTGTTTTCAGCAGCAAATTAAGTAAATATTTACAATGATGAGTAGGAATAAGATATTGTATCTCTCTTTGACATAATTCTCCTATAGTCTAGATCAGCCACTTCCATAATACAGTAGGTTAGTTGTAAAACAACCTAAAGCTTTCAATGATCTGTGGTGAAATGAGTAATTGTGCTAAATTGTAGGCCAATGCTATTATCAAGAAGTGGCTTTACATTGTTGATACAAATTCTTCAACAAATATTAACTTCTGAGAGATTTCAGTAATATCTGCAACATCAAGAAGGGCAAACAAATGGACTGCAAAATAAACACAACTCAAGCAGCAAAAGCAAACAAAAGCAAAACCTCAAAGCGAGTTCTCCTTCACTATGAAATTTGTCAGGCCAAATATGCAAACTAGAATGAATGCAGGCCGTTCAAGAGCTAAATTAAGTATGGAATGCCAATATGGAACTGGATTACGCTCCATCAAAGTTCAGTACTAAAACTTAGTGATTTCAGGAAAAAAAAAAATCTGGTATCTATTATCATTGTCCTACACTCCCTTCTCACTCTATGCTTTCTTCTTATCCCCTTCCCTCTTGGTAGTTCCTGTTTCTTCTTGTCCTCCTCCTCCTCCTTTGCTGGACCTGGAACACATTATTATAAGAGCTTTGCAGGACACAGTTCTAGTAATTCTTCCGGTGGTAGAGACTTTGTCAAGATAAGGACAGTCAGAAGGGTGCCATGTCATTGTCTTTATGAAGGGAGTTCCAGAGTCTAGAGCACTCTCCCATGTTCCCACCAGATGTGCCTGTGAGGGTGGGATGAGGAAAGGTCCTCTCCTGATCTTGGGGCCTAGTTGGGCTCAAATGAGAGAATACAGTCCATCAGACAGGCTGGACTCAAACCGTGTTGAGTTTTATTGAACAAAAACAACACTGCCTGTAAATGAACTGCTAATGGAGCAGTGTTCTTCTTGTAACTAGCCACAGACATTATCTGACTTCAACTCTTTGGGCCAGCCGAAGTTTCTAAACACTTTTCAAAGACAGATACATATAGAATGCATTGAAAGTGTCCACAGGGTGTGAGTAAAAGATGTGTTACTGTGGATAGATCAGATATCTCTAGGAACAGGTGCAATTAGTTCACCAGCTTTATCTATGCAACTGGACTCTCAGCCACTGCAGAAGCCTAGGCATCCAAGAATGCAACCAAAATGTGAATCTACATCTACAAAGGAAGTGGAACCACATTCCTCACACAATTAATTCCTATTCCCTGAGAGCTGCCTTTCAACTGACCAGGAACACTGATAGAGGTCAAGTTTCAATTTGTTTGTCTCTATCAAATCCATGACTGATGACAGATTCCGGCTTAGAATGGAAATAGCTTCCTCGGGGTTTGATGGAAAGGGGAAATACCAGTAGCATCAGAAACTAATATTCTGGACAACCACTCCCAGGGCTTTCAAGTGCATATCAGATAGCACGGGGGAACAAACAGTAAAAATTCTTCTAAGAATTTTTTTAAATGTTGTACTTCCAAATAGGAGATTGACTCATTAACATGTACACAGGGACACTGACTGAATATATCAAAAACATTAATAATTGTAGATAATTTGTGTTAATCTTTCACTAAAAAAAAATCAACGTGCTAAAATAATCTATTCAATTTTCCATTAGTATGAAGCCAAACTAGATGTCAGTCCTAGTTTGATAAATTATAGTTCACTGGGACAGCATCCATTCAGAGTAAGACCAATCAGATATCGTACGATTCTGTATTTAACAGATACAGCTATGTTGTAACATTGGACAGCCATATCAAGGAGAGAGCAGGAAGCACTGCCCTTTTTCTGAACAGGTTTCTTGATGAAAGTGCAACACTGTGATCTGGCTATGCCAGTAGAGAAACCACAATGAGGGAGGTGCTTCTGGTTCTGGCCCACATTCTGCCTAGTAATTTGTACCTTGTGTCTCAGAACTCCTCAGTTATGGCCAGAGTCACATTGCAGATTTCACAAGTGGTGACACTACTTAGAAAGCATGTCTCTCCCACAGTTTTAGTGCATCATCAGCTGAGGTACCTTGTAATTAATAATGAGTTAATAACCTGAGTTGTTCAGAATTTCTCCAGTCTCAGAACAATGAAAGTTGCTAGTCTACTGTTTAAAGTACAAGTTACTATGAAATGTACCTAAGAGAGTTCATCCTGCTGCAACAACATCAGATTCCAAATTTATCCAGATTAAGAGTGTGTATGTGTGTGTGTGTAAGAGGGAGGGAGGGAGGGAGGGAGGGACGGAGGGATCTGAGTCCGTGGTGTCTCTAGATTTTATGGTCCAATTCTATTGGTCTATTACACTATAAAAACCAGGGACACCATGGGGACCCCTCCTCCCATACACATACAGACCAATAACTAGCCAGTCAGTTTATCACCTTATGATAGCTCTATTTCCTCAAAACTCCCAACGGAAGAATCGTCTGAAGAAGTGGAAGTATTTCATGGTAGCAAAGTTATTGTGATTTGCTTTAAAATACATACAGAAGAAAATCTCCAGATCTTACAAAAAGTAGGTTGGCTATAATAAGGAGTAAAATAATTTTGCCTGATTAATAGATCTATGGATCTCAAAAGCCTACCTGTATTCTCTTTGTGTGTGTTATTTCCTAATAAAGATATTGTATATATTGGATCCTGGCATTTTCTTATGGCCAATCTGGCTACTTTTTCTGATAGAGGAGGAATGTATGCAAAATACTTTAATAAAGGACAATAGAGATATTAATGAGCAAAACAGAGAGAATTCTTACAAACATGAATATGGTTATTATCACAATTCATTTGACTGCTGTGAAAGTGAGAGCAGTGAAAGCATTGATTATAAAAATGGCCTTTAAACAATTTTATTCTGTTTGATTTTTTTTAAATGCATGTTGCTTGTATGAATAATGTCTTATTAATATTGTTTTATTGATTTTGCATTTGTGTTTGTACCTTCTAACATCGAATGTTAGTTTCTCTGGAAGCTATTTTCAAGTGTACTTTTAATTGGGAGTAAAAGGGCTGTGGTTATGTTTTTAAGTCATGAGCTCCAGGCAGTCACACACTTGTCATCTGAAAGGAAAGGTTCCAGTGCCTTACTTTTGAATACTAGCAGGTCGCCAATCCCTGGTTTTCACCACATATCAGATTTGTCAGTTTTTCAAGTTCTATAGGGTTAAGCATCTTGAACATCTCTCCTAATTGATATCATGCAGGTGAAATCTGAGAGAACAGTTCTGCTCCCAGAACCTTGTGGATACTGCTAAGTTCTGAGATGCCATGGTACCACCCATAAAAGCACGTGGTTACAGTCATATGGCAAGTTTTGTTTTCTTTATGCTGATCACAACTCCTAGTGACATTTACGGAGGCACTATTGAAAGGCAGTGTGGTATGCAAAGTGCACTCAATGGAACTGTGTAGATAATCAGGTGGGCTAGGGACAAGACAAGGAATTAGGACTTTTCTGTGATATCAGAAGTCCTACCAGTGCTGAAAAAGGTGGACACAAACCTCACAGAAGGTGCTTCAGGAAGGATGTTGAAAAGTCTTGTGGAGGTTAATAGAAAGGCTGAGCTGCCTCAGTTCAGAAGTAGCTGAGGTTCTTATAGAAGCACAAGGTAAGATGCAAATATTTGTGTGTTTCTATTCTTCTCCAAGGTGGATGAGAATCATATGACCTTCTGGGTGTTGTTGGAGTACAGTTCCCAGCACTCCTCATCACTGGCTCTGTTGTAGTCCAAAAATATCTGGATCGCCATAGGACTCCTACTCCTGTGATCCAAAGAGAGCATGCAGTCCAGACACACAGAAAATGGTGATCCATAAAAGCACCCTAATCACCAACCAGAACTTCCAGGGATCGCATATCATGACAGACAGAAAAAGAAGTATAATTCTCAGAAGGCTGTTAGGAGATGAAATTATCCCATTCAGTCATTCTGTCACCACTGTACTCTGTGACAATGAATTAAATTCCCTTTCCCGAAGTCTGTTCTGATGTTTCAGAAAGGCAGCTTGGACCAAGTTGGAAGGGAAGCTGAATGAACAACAGAAGGGAAAAACGTATCTTTTTTAGCCAACCAACTATCAAAAATATATCCTGCCTCTTGCTTCCCCCTGCCTTTTTTCCTTAGTGTTCTGATCTAGGGGTGCTGACATTATTTCTTTGTGAAGTTATTCACTCCAGAGGACCCAAGCATGAGCTTTTCACACCGATAACAAACTCTAGCCAAAGAGCACAGTTGAATGTAGGCTTTTTTGGAAAAGGTCACACAGTATCTATTGAGAGATGCTAACAAGATGTTGCTCAAACAAATCAAAAGCATGACTTGCCAAAGGAAAGAAAGATCACAGAGGAAGGGCAGTCAGTATTCACAATCTCTACAGTGTCTTTGTGCCAGTTCCCAAACGGGGCATTTCTTACATATAAATGAGCCATTTAGAATGGTTTAGTGCAACTAGATCTTAATGCAAAAGGAACAGGCTTCAAAACAAAACAACAAAGGCACGGCATGGATGGACAACATTAGTTGGCTTAGTTTGTAGACATGCATTTAGTCATCACCACTACACTTGTAAGACTGGAGACAGGATATAGTACCAAGATTTGAGCAACCAGTCCATAGCATCTTATCTTCTGTATCACTAACACACTATACACACTAGCACAGTCAAATGAGTTCTCTCCTCCAGGGGAATATTTAAGCTGTAGATAAACCCTGGCTGAGAGTATTTCATCAACTGTTCCCCAAGATCCAGCCATTGTTCACCAGCTTCATACAGCCCTAGCCTTGGAACCTGCTCAACAGAGAGAAGCTTATCTGAAACTTTTGCACCCTTCCTTTGTACTGCTGCTTCTTTCAGAAGACCTACATGCCTGCTCTGACATGATTATACTACAGGCCTCTGACCCTAGGATCTCCAATTGCAATGCCAGGAGAAGGAAAAAAAAAGTTTTGCCTGGCTTGAACTCTTAGTAGAATCATTTGTTGTTGCTTCAGAACATGACTTCTTGCCCATATAACTTAAGAACTCCAGCTTTACCTGCCCTGGACAGTGCTACCTATTCCTTGCCACTCCAACTGACACCAATAATCTCTCCATATTCCAAAACCTAAAGATTGAAATGATTGATCACTGTTGGGAGCTGATATTAACCATTGCAAGCAAATGATACTTAGATCACAGTAGCTTGGATTACCACTGAAACTATATTTAAGTAATAGAATAAGCTGTGATGAAAGGTGTTAGGAAAAGTGGGAAGAAGTACAAGGATTTTAAATTCCATGTGTTCCTTAGCGCTTTATAAAATTTCAAACTTAAACGTTAATACATAAATTTGCTGAGTTTGAGGAGTGCAAACATATGAATGGAAATAAATTTAGTTGGTCATTATCTTAGAGATTTTCACCAGATGTATAATTCTTGATTTGCTATGAACTAATGAAACAAGGCTGTTATGCAAAATCAAAGAGTATACAGGAGCAGCAGAGTGTTGTGACCAGAAGATGCCCTGAACCCAGACTACTTAGGGGATGAGGAGATCAAGACTACTTTGATTTTCATTCAGAAGCTAATTGGAGGGTAATGAAACTGCTTGAGAGCAGGTAGATGCTCATTACAACTAGTGCTTTTCAGCAGCATGGATTTAGCACCTTCTATCAACAGAAATCACTGGTAGCTCATGGATCCAAGATCAGTGGAGCAGCGAATCCAATCTGGATTTTACTCAGACTTTAAGGGAGCTACCCAATGTGCTGAACCTATTTTATTTATAGTGTTCAACACCTTGTACAGCTGTTTTGAAGAACAAACTAAAAGCTAGCACAGGGACAGAAATTTCAAAGCTCTATAAAGTAATTTGGCAGTGGGGTAGGGTGGTATTATTAGGAAAAATGCAACTATGACTACTGAAAGTCTTAGCCAGAGATGTCCTGGAACATCCAAATGGGATGCAAAATTCAGGAAAATAATCAATTTGTCCCATTGAAAGCCAGACTGTTCTTTCTTATCCTTTTCAGTGTGGGATGAATACATTTGTCTGATGATCCTGACAAGATTAAAAGATGGGAACTTCCTTCAGACTAGCAAGTTATCTGCCCCCTCAAGTGTTCAAGGGAAAAGAGCAGCAGTGATCCTCATAAATTGTATTCTGTCCACATCACTAGGGTGCCAATAATGTTTCAAAATGCTTGGAGGATCAAGAGAAGTACTTCCATGACTCCCTGCAGGAAAAAAAAATCTTTGTGATTCTCTGGAGACATTTACTCTCTAATGGAGTGTGCTTTGAGGGAATTGATTTAATTTATGCATTTAACTCTTCACCACCTCAGTCTTTTTCTGTGCCAACTAAAACCTACTGATGCCATTAAGAACTAAGACACTGAGGAAATAAGTCTATGGACAATTTTGCTGCAAGCTTAACCAATTTGATTGGTGGCATCATCAAAAATAGCATCAAAAATATCATCTAAAACTACTTGTGAATAAACATGGCTGGAATTATTATGTGAGTCCAATTTATGAATCTGTGCCTGCTTGACCCAAAACACTGGGGGGAAGGACTCACTTTTGCTTGATTCCAATGGAGGAGAGGAGGAGAGACCACAGCACACCACAATGCCAGCCTTTTGAAGGTGGAGCTGGGGGTTTATTAGCTCCATCTGCCCCTTTTCATTTCTTTTTGGACAATGCTTCATGACAGAGCAGAGGGCAGAGGACAGAGCAGAGCAGTAGGGAGAGCAGCAGCGGTGAAGGAGTTTGCAGGGAGAGGATTCAGACACTAGACTCCAGGAATTGACAAGCTTGCCTTTGAAGCCAAAGGTATATGTATGGAGCAGAATCTCCTTTGAGGAACATACTACATAAGATGATGTTTCACATGAGAGAAAACACTTTCTGAGGTTTTTAAAAGGACATCTTAGATTATTCCCAAAAACAAAATGGCAGCTAATGCAGCACCTCAGAAGAACGATAGATATTCAGCAGATAACTATCAAGGCACTAGTCTTGAAATGAAAATGGCGGGGGGGGGGGCAAGCACCTGATGATTAAGCTGAGGCTGGTGGTGGAGAGCTTGCAGAGCCTGTGGCTGATGATTTGGGGCCCACAAAGACATGGACACCTTCCTTTGAACCAGGCTCAACTGATGAATTGACTACCTTTATGCCCTTCTACAGCCCTTCTGTGTTGCAGGAAACTTACCTGGCAAGACACCATAGAATAATGAAGGTCATTTTCTTTGTCCTTTAATATTTGTATAGTTCAGCAAGACAGGTGAGTGGGTGAAAATTGGCTTCTGCAGCTTTAGTTTATCTCCAGTCTATGGCCCTTTTTGCATGCCCTTTTTTTGTGTGCGAGCGCCCCTTGAGCTTCACATGAATGGGAGCGTCGCTCCATACGACGCACTCCCACTCGCACGACGCTCATGAGGCTAAAGCAGGGCGTGCGCGAATTTTTTTATTTTCGGTTGTAAACTGAAAATACTGCACGCTTGCGCAATGCTCGTGATGCCCTCGTGCATTTACCTGCGTGTGGTGCTTCGGCGAGCCGGGCCAGTCGCGCTTCCTTCCCCCAGCACAGCCTACAGCTCCTAGACTGCGCTGCAGAAGGAAGGGGCGGGGCGCTAGAGCGACAGTCGTGCTAGCAGGAAGCGACCTGCAGTAGGAAGGAGTGGGGAAGTGGCAGCATTTCGAATTAGGCTTCTCGCGCGAGCCGCCCTCCCCCGTCACGCAAACGGGTAAGGTGCAAAAAGGGCCTCAGGTGAAATAAAGTTTCCATTTAAAAACATAAAAACTAAGAAGAACTCAATGGTTTAGACCACAGGCCTGTTTTAGTTCTACATTCTCTTACCACAATGGCCATCCCAATGTCTACAAACAGTTTATAAATACATTAGCATTTTTCTCCTAAAGTTTCCCAGCAACTGATATTGATGGTCATGCTGCCTCTGATTTGTTATTGTTGTTGCTGTTTTTGTTGTTAGCCTTCAAGTCATTTCTGACTTATGGTGACTGTAAGGCGGATCAGTGACTGAACAGGAATTCTAACCCTGGTCTCTAAAGTCATAATCCCGCACTGAAACCACTACACCATGCTGCTTCTTATACTGAAGATAATATGTAACCATCATGATTAGAAGCTAGTAATAAGTCTCAACCTCCATTTCATATAGAAGTTGTCCAAGTCCTGAATTTCCTAGCTTCCCTTTTTGCCTTACAAGTGTCTACTACAGCTGATCAGAAAATTAATTCAAGTTAATAGTCTGCCTACCACATTGCATACAAGCTGTGGTTTCTGTTTTAATACCTGAAGACATCTTGATTTTATAAAAAAAAAACTTTCATTTTACTCCTTCCTATATGTAGAATAAGGGGAAGAAGTATGATAGGCACACACGAGTAAGTTATAAATATTCTTCTAGCTTGAAACTTTGAAAAATGTGCATAATCAGGGAGCATATGTTCGAACTGCCCCTGGGCAGTCACAGAACACTACATTTACAAACAGAGAAAAACCAATTTAAATCACTCAGTACATTTGCATGCATTGTCTGGAGGAAGGGTCTTAAAAATCAAGATTAATATGCACATTTTTACATCAGAGCCTGGGTGACAGCAGAAGGAGGGCAGACAATGCACTCAATGAGCTGTGTAGAAGAGATCCAAGGATGCAGAGCCTCACACCACTTGCATGGAAGATAAGAATATATAGAACATATTTTCCATCAGCAAACAGAAAAGAAGACAGCTTGGAAGCAACCCCCCCCTTGCAAAATCGGTGAAAGATGTGTTTTGACTCTCTTGAGCACCTAAGAAACCTTATTTACCAACTGTGGCACATACACACCTATGAAGCAGGTGGAACAGCAGACTGAAAACTTCTACCCTTTTCCCCCCACCCGCAACAGATGCAACAGTTAGGCATATAAATATTTGGGTAACCCTATTCTCACTAAAAGAGCAAAAACTCATAAAGGAGAGAATGTTCTCTCATGACAATCTCAGGGTGACTACTATGTTTTTCCATGTAAGTGTTTGTGATTTGTAATTTATAAACCCCACCTAAAAATTTATGGGCATTTCCCACTAAGATACCCAATTTAAAGCAATATTTCCTTTATACATGTATATTTTTGTTTGCTCTTTCCCCTGCTATACATTTTTTGTAACTAATTGCCCTTACACATTTTATAGATGTTTTTAATTGTTGAACTACATCACAAAATTTGTAGAAGTGTGAAAGCCAAAGGATAATTACATTCCAATATGTTTATTTATTTGGGAAGTGTATGTTAGTTTAATGTATCTCAAAACGCAAACCAAATGAATCTTTTTCCTCATTCCTATCCATGGCAGAGTTTGGACAAGTTTTTTTTTGGGGGGGGGAGGGTGACAGGCGGGATTGTAATTCAGAGAAAACTCCTGGCCAATGTAGCCAAAAGCAATGTTACTTGGGGAATTCTGGGAAATATAGTCTCAAAAGTATATGTGGCTTTTTTTTCAGGTTATAATTCATTGCCAAAGTTTCCCCAGTGGCAGCTGCTTCACTGCCAGAAATTAGCTGATTTATTCTCTCTAGAGTTGGAAATAAAAATTGTGCTGTACAAGCAGCCTCTGCACTGCTTGCTTGAGTCCTTTATGTAATTTATTTAAGTTTTACCTTAGTTCTTAGTAAAGCAGACCTACTTTTTGTATTACTCATTCATATTCATGGCCAGGATTCTCAGTCATGTTTAGAGTGTGGATGACAAGATGATATTATAATTAAATCATCTTGTGTTTCCCTGCCTCATCTCTCCTGGATCAATCATAGAATCATAGAAATGTAGAGTTGGAAGAGACCACAGGGGCCATCCAGTCCAACCCCCTGCTATGCAGAAACACCCATCAAAGCATTCCCAACAGACGACCATCCAGCTTCTGCTTAAAAACCTCCAAAGAAGGAGACTCTACCACACTCTGAGGCAGTATATTCCACTGCCGGACAGCCCTGACCGTCAGGAAGTTCTTCCTGAGGTTCAGGTGGAATCTTCTTTCCTGCATCTTGAATCCATTGCTCCTTGTCCTAGTCTCTGGAGCAGCAGAAAACAAGCCCACTCCCTCCTCTACATGGCATCCCTTCAAATATTTAAACATGGCTATCATGTCCCCTCTTAACCTTCTCTTCTGCAGACTAAACATACCCAGCTCTCTAAGTCTATCCTCATAGGGCATGCCTTCCAGGCCCCTAACCATTTTGGTTGCCCTCCTCTGGACTTGCTCCAGCTTGACTATGTCCTTCTTGAAATGGGGTGCCCAGAACTGGACACAATATTCAAGATGAGGTCGAACCAAAGCAGAGTAGAGTGGTACCAGTACCTCCCTCGATCTAGACACCATACTCCTATTGATGCAGACAAGAATTGCATTGGCTTTCTTGGCTGCCGCATCACACTGCCAACTCATGTTCAGCTTGTGGTCTATGAAGACTCCTAGATCCCTTTCACAAGTACTGCTATCCAGCCACGTGTCCCCCATCCTATATTTCTGTATTCCATTTTTTCTACCTAAGTGTAGGACCTTACATTTCTCTCTGCTGAATTTCATTTTGTTAGCCTTGGCCTAGCTCTCCAATCTGTCCAGGTCATTTTGAATTTTGATCCTGTCCTCTGGTGTATTAGCAACCCCTCCCAATTTGGTGTCATCTGCAAATTTGATGAGCATGCCCTCTATTCCTTCATCCAAGTCCTTGATGAAGATATTGAACAGCACTGGGCCCAGGACAGAACTCTGCGGCATCCCACTAGGCACTTCTCTCTAGGATGAAAAGCAGCCATTCGTGATCCCCCTTTGAGTTTGGTCGGTCAATCAGTTATAGAGCCACCTGACAGTAGCCCTGTCCAGCCCACATTTTACTAGCTTCTTTGCAAGAATGTCATGGGGAGCTTTGTCAAAGGCCTTACTGAAATCGAGATATGCACAATAACTTCCCTATTTCTACTTGGTATACATTAGTTAAAGTTGGAGGTTAGTATAGTATTAGATTATTTTTATTTTTATTTGAATTCACCAAAATAATCAAAATTCAAATGTGGGGAAAAATAAAGCCTAACAATTCAGCCCATCCTCCAGGAAAGTATGAAAAAATTATTTTAGTTTGTAGTTGATTAGAATTTATGAAAATTAGCAAAATTTCCAAAAATAAATGTGGGAAAACCCAAAATTTAGATATTTGACCAGTCCTAGCTCTGATGCCAAGCTGCCCAAACAATGTCATAAGTCAGCTGTGCCAAATGAAACACAGGAAACAAAGTTGCTATCAAGGCATCCTCAGACAATTAAGAGGCTACATGGCATGTGGAACTGAGCCTAATGTCCACATATTTTGATTTTCATATTAAGATCTGCTTGCTTGAGGGAGACAGCCCTTCTCAGACACCTTAGTAAATGACAGAGACATCAAACACGCCATTCCAATGCCCTGGAGCATATCAGCTGTCCTGGAATGTTCAAGAGATGTCTCAGAAGGAGGCCTCACATGTTCAAATTGCATCTTTCACAGTCGATGGATAATATGCTGCACAAAAGGCTCAGTGCATGCAAGGTGACTCTTCTCTGAACAGACCAAATAGGAGATATCTAAAGAGACGGGCTAATATCTTTCTGCTGAATATGCCCAGAGTGATTTTGACTTCTGAAGTACATCTTTTTTTTTCTTTTTTCTTTTTGAATTGCAGAATGGATGCATTTCAGTATTCACCGAAACTTCTCAGAGTGAAACTCTGTATGACTGACTGCCAAAGAGAATGTCAACCAACTGCATATGGAAGCAGACCCAACTGTTGTCTTGTGATCTCTTTGTTGAAACAAAGTTCTCAGTTAAGATCCCTTTCTGACTTCCTATGTCTTAATGTTTACACTCTTTGTCATGAAAAGAGAATCTCAATGTGAGGTGTCTGAGATATTTCATCTTTACAGATAACACAGAATAAATTTTACAATGCTGGATAAAAGACTTAGAATGATGTTCAAATACTTTGCGCTGGGGACAAGGAATATATAGTAATATAAAAAAGATTTATGTCCTTTTCTACAGAGTATGGGTTTCCATTTTCCAAACATACCCTCTAAAAATAAATAAATAGGATGGCATGCTGTTTAGCCCTATCACACACACACCCCAAATTTCTGTACAATTTTACAGTTAGTCCTCCACTGAAATCATTGCAAAGAGGTGTTGGATGAAGGATCTTAGGAGAAGGCAGAAGCATCCTGTGCAGGCAGAACTCTTGCTTGCTGGCTGATCTTAGAGATCAACTGACAGAGGCATCGTTCAGAATAACTCCTCTGTTAATTGAGGTCTACTTGGCAGAAGAACCAAAACAGAGCTGGGAATGAAAGGATAAAGGAGAAGCTCAGTTACAGAGCCAGCATGGTATAGCGGTTTGAATGCTGGACTATGGCCCTGGAGACCAGGGTTTGATTCCCTACTTGGCCATGGATACCTGCGAGGTGACCTTGAGTGCATCTCACAATTTCAGTCTTTAGAAAAACCCATGACAGTTCACCTTACGAACACCATAAGTCAAAAACAATTTTGAAGTCACACAGCAACAGTTACATTAGATCTCTTTCAAGCTCTAAATAGGAGTGGGAAACTGCATGTGGGCCAAGACCAATTCCCCACCTCTACCAGCTCTGCATGGGCTACACTGTCCCACAGCAAGGTCAAATAGCTTCCTCTGCAGTCCCCTCTCCAAATGGCAGCAGGAATTGACACTGTGTGACTACCTGACACTGTTTTGAGAAGGATAGCAAGGGAAAATGCAAGTATTTGGGAGTAGTACAGGATTCTGTGGTGCTTGTGTGGTGTTGTGGTCCCTAAAATTTGCCCCCCAAATTTTCTGTGTTTTTAAAATAGGTGGCTGGGAAGCAGTGGCAGACTGGTGGGATACTTCAGGGGCAACAAAAGTGAGATTCAGGGCAGCACTGCTCTTAACCCAAGGGCATAGCCATAATGCCAATATGGATTCAGGCAGGCCTGGAGGAGTTCTAAGTAACTTCCCATGATCCTAGACTGAGAGGGGTTTGGATTCAGCAGAGCTTCAGCTGGCCCTTGGCTGTCTTAGCCAATTAGGACTATGCCCTTAGTTCAGGCCATTAGTAAATATACACATTTTGTAAATGTTTAGAAAACAGCGGATTTGTGTGTGTGTGGAAATCTCAGCAGTCCACGAAAGGCCAAAACACTTCTGTGTAGTTTACAAGAATTCCTGTGTATTAACACTGTAGGAGTCTTGAGTCATCTTGACAAAAGTACAGTCCTTGGTTGAAATGTCAGGTCTGCTAGAGCCAAAGGTTAAGCTTTCAGAAGAAGATAATCTTTGCTCTGCCATACGTACAGGTACCATTTATATTTGGCACTTCATTTATCATGTTATTCATTTGGTGTTTCTGGCAGACAGGACTGTGCTGAGAAATATGTAGAGTAAAACTACTACTGCTGCTACTTCTGTGATACCAAGCAGGATAACACAAATCAAAAAACACCTTGAAGAACTTTGGCTT
The DNA here is from genome assembly GCA_948472985.1 of Iguana delicatissima. Taxonomy (NCBI): domain Eukaryota; kingdom Metazoa; phylum Chordata; class Lepidosauria; order Squamata; family Iguanidae; genus Iguana; species Iguana delicatissima. The sequence goes on along the minus strand of CAOKZL010000370.1, from coordinate 1,204,220 downwards.
AAACTCAGACAGTGGGGAAACAGCCAAGAGAGCAGTGAATAAAAATATCATACCTAAAAATATCCCCTGTAATCCTAAATCGTGATTCCCTTCCTACCATAAATGCCTGCCTTAGATGGCCTTCGATAGTCTATGAAGTCCTCTGCTTCATTTTCTCCTGGATCTTGGGATTCTGTATTGGAATTGTAATCTGACTTGAAGAAGAAATCTTACCTATCCCATTGAATCTCAATCATTTGTATCCCAATCTTATACTTCACTTTAACTCTTTCTCCCCTTTCTCCTTCCTGGTAGGATGGGTGTGCAAACAAAGATGGCAGGTAGCTATCCTTTACCATCTATATCTGTTTTATTGACAACTGCCAATAAGGTCTGAGTTGTACTTTTTAAAAAAGTTGTACAGTCCACCCTCCACATTTGCAGGTCTGACTTTCACAGATTTGATTATTTGCAAGTTTTTTCAACTCTTGGTCCCCCACCTCAGGCATTTCTTTTCCAGGGGAAACTTCCCTCTTTGCTGTTCTGAACAGGTCATGCAGCCCTTTAAAAACCCACCTCTGGTCCTCCTCCCCCTCCACCAATCACTGCCTGACCAGCTAAGGATGGATCACAGCCCGATTTCTTGGCACCAAAAACCTTCTCACACTGTCCCCCAACGTCCAAGAAAGGAGATGAGCAAGACAGGAAGTAAAAGACTGCCATGCTGACCCACTCCCTTTTCCTGACTTGGTTTGGGGCCTGGGTGCCTGTTTGCTCCACCATGCCTCAGCCCCCTTCACATAGACACACACACACACGTGCACACATACACACATTCTGATCTTTGCGATTTTTCTACTTTTGTGCCCCTAACCCTAGCAAATGTGGAGGGCCAACTGTACTTTGTTTTAGTTATACTTTGTCTAATGTTGATTCTCGATCATAGGTAAAAGGCAAGATGTAAGTAAAGATAAAGAGGAGGAAAAGAGGAAGGGATATAAATTACATTTACATAATCCTATTAGTTTAGTGGCTCTACTTTAGTTGGGACTTGTGACTGGATTCAGGTCAGTGGTAGAAATTGTGCAGCCCTTTAGCTGTCATTGGATTGTAACTCCCAACAACCTTAGTTAGCATATCCAATACTGAAGAATGCTGGATGTCCTGGGAGTTGCAGACAAACAACATTTGAAGACCACACTTTCAATCCCTGAGACCTAAGCCATGATTGTCATTTCCACAGCTGTAATGTCAGGACTTCACCTTACTGTATGCATGCTACATATAGAAAACCAAATTGCATGTAAAATTCTCACATTTGCAGGTTAACCCTTGCTTGGGTCAAGCCACTGATGGCACTTCAACAAATGGTTAGCACATTCATCTGTGATCATACCATTTTAAACAAGCAGGTAGCATGGTGTAGTGATTTGAGCATTGGATCACAGCCCTGGAGTTCAATTCCTTGCTTGGCCATGGAATTCCACTGGGTGACCTTGGGTACATCACATACTCTCAGCCCCAGAAAACCCCATGATAGGTTTGCCTTAGGATCACCATGTTCGAAATGACTTAAAGTCACATAGTAACAAACAACAACAATAACGACTGATTCCAGCCTTCATGCACAAATCCAGCAGTATACTGGATGTACTGACTCTCTCTGGATAAGAAGGAGAGTTTTTATCCCCTACATATCAGAAATCATCTTTACTTGTGCCAGTGCAACATTTTAACACTATATTGTATAAATGCATACTTTGTTTAAATGGTTTGTATTCCTTCTGGATAATCTCTTATGTGAGCTCTGCTATATCAATAACAGTAAGAAATTATTGACATTTCCCCCCTGATAGCTGTTAAGTTCAATTAGCTTTACAATGCAAATGGAAAAAGATGGTAAATTACCTTCACTGGATGGTTTTTAAAAAGTAAGGGATTTTCTTTTTTAAAAAAAAAAAATGTGATGGATGAGATTAAATTGGTAAAGGTAAAACAAATAAATGTATATTAGCATAATGGTTCTAATCATCCAACATTCAAAACTAGTATAATTATGCTTAGTGGACTGTGTAGCAGTAAGGAATTCTAGAGCCGTTGTTTACCCATTTAATGCCAGGAACATATTAAAGGAGGATAAATAATAAGCAATGGGAATAAACAGCAGGGAGACAGACAAATAAGGTTCTAAGGCATGAGGCATGCTGTATACGTATGATCGGATGACATGAACTACGTATTTGATGAAGAAATGTGGTGCGGGAGAATTAAAAGCTTTCTTTCCACTGCACTTCAGAACCACATTTCATACATCTGCTTATACACAGGTATCAGAACTGTTTGGGTACATTATAAGCTTCCTCCTTCAATTCATTTTTATATTGATGTTAATCTCATTTCATTAAGAGTTTAGAAAAGTTTTGCTCTGGACTACAGTAGTCATGCTAGCTGGGAGAGTCTGGGATCTTTAGTATAGGAACTTTGCCAAGCTCTGAATTTTCTCCACAGATATGTGCATACAGTTACAGTCTTACAGTATAATCACAGCACTTTGTCCGTTTCTGCACTAGACTGTTATAGTGCTATTATTCCACTTTCAACATCCTATGGGATCCTGGGCTTTGCAGTTTAAGGAGAGGCCTCACAGTCTAGTGTGGAAATGGCCCTTGATATTCCCTGCTGGAGGAGATTATAATGGCAGGGGTGCCTTATCCAGCAGGCACTTTAGCCACTGTGCTAGGGCCTATGAAAATTTTAGGGCCTATGAAAGCAGGATCAACACAAATTTCGGGCCTATGAGATGAGAACTTGAAAGCAATAGTGCCTAGAGCCTATGAAAACCTTAATGGGGCCCTGTGTAATGGTTTCACCTTCTGCTCATGAGTAGAAGAGGGGACTCCTGAGATCATGTAGTTGCCACCAACCACTGCTTTAACACCTGAGACTCAGTATCTCAGTGGGTAGTTACTGAGGAACTTAATGTGCACTCCACCTCCGACTCTGCAGAGACTTTCTCTCTCCCTCTTTCAGAAGATGAGAGCCCCTATGTGCATATGCATGCACACATTAAGCAAAGGCACATGAGGAAAGTATGGAAAAGAGGAGACCTTTAAAGAAAATTTAATCTAAAATTTTAATCTAATTTTAACATTTTTAATCTAAATTTTAATCTAATCTTTTAATCTAAGCAACCATTAGGAAAAGGGTATTTTAAACTTGAAGGCAGACATTACTTAGGAGTAGTTACAACGTTACAGCAGCCTACGTCATATTCAGCCAAGATTAAAAGAACATAAGCACTAATACAACTAGCTAAACATTCCTGTTCTACTCAGAATACAGATAGAGATTTAGATCTTGGATAGTCCTGGGAAGCTGGAAATCTTGGACCCCCTTGATCCAGCCTACAACCAAGCTTCCTTAGATGAAGCAGTCCCAAAGTCTCAGTCTCTTTTTCTCCCTTTGTCTCATTCTCTCTGTGCCTTGTAGCACCCTCAGGTGTTATAATATCTTCCCTGGAAGCATCTCAAAGCTTTCACACACACCCCCACAGCTGGTCATCCTCACTCACAATTGTATCTCATGATCTCTGTTGCTCCTCTGTAATGCTGAGCCCAATGCAATTTAAAACAAACACATCATTATCTCTTTGTTTACCTGGAAGAGAGACTATAACCCTCAGCTGTGTTACCCAGATAATGGGAGAGCCCATTTTCACAGGGGGTTTAGGATATGTCAGAGTGACCATCTGTGGGCAGAAAGGGTCCCTGTGAAGGTGGGCTGCATTACTGCAGAGACCCTCCTTGTTGCCACAAAAAGCCTGGTAGACAAAAAGCTATTGCAATCTCTATTTTCCTGAGATGGGCCATGTGCTACCACAGCCTGGACCAAATTTATTTGCAAGTGGGATAGAACATATGTGATTTGTTTACATATTTATTTATTGGTTTCTTTAAAAAAATCTGCCCTGAATCCTTGTGATAGTCTCAGCTGCAGAAGACCCAGTGAATTAATTGTTGAATCATAGCCATCACATAGGGAAATGTTATTGATTCCATGGGGCCACTCTAGTTGGGACTAACAACAAGTTCTGGGCTTGAATACATGAGAGAAGTAAAACTGAGGAATTGGTCCACCCCTTCTGAACACTGTTTTCTGAGAAACTCAAATAGATTTCTTGCCTACAAGAAGGGGTTAGGACACAATGGCCTCTGTGCTGGCATCCTATTGCTGACTTACACGCACTCAGGTGCAGCTTCTGCATGTGTATGTCCCTTTTTGGAGGTGGGCAGAAAGGGCTATTCACTTGCCTTTGCACACCTTCTGCTGTTGCCTACCAGTGGGGAGGAAAAGAGGTGGGAAGCATTTCAGGCCATGAAGATCTGGCTGCTCTGATCTCCTGGGGGAAGCAAAAGGCAGATGTACTCCACTTGAGAGCTGCTTATCCATGGCCTGACCTGCCTTTCCTCTCTCTCTTGTCCCCTCTGGTAAGCAACAGTGGCAAGGGCCCCTGTAGGTATGGGAGGAGGCTGGGAAGACACAGAACTGCACGTGAGAAGCTATACAGAGATGTAGAATCTCAGCCTTAGTGTGTCCTATAGTGTTAGAGAGAATTCCAGGCTTCTTCAAAATTTTGTTCAGATTGCTCTATTTTAATCAGGAGGGAATTTGGTGGTGGTGGACAACTTATGGACAAGCCATCATTGCATTTTACAACCAGGGACTCTTTCACACTGCTTGGTTACAATACTATAACTCCACTTTAACTGCCATAGAAACAGCCTATGGAATCTTAAGGGTTTGTAAGGCACTAGTGCTCTAAATAAAAGAGCCAACATGATAGTGGTTTGAGCATCGGACTATGACACTGCAGTTGCATAGCGATGGGGGGACAATGGGGGCGGTTTGCCCCCAGCAGCAATGTTTTTGGGGTGTCCCAGACCATAGCCATGCCCTCGCACACCATAGCCATGCTCCTGTGCACCGTGTCTACACTCCCATGCACCGTGGCCATGCCCCCATGTACCATGGCCACGCCCCCTCCTGCCCCCCACCACATACTCCAAGGTCTGCTGCTGGGACACTGAAGCCCAGGGTTTAGTTTCCTGCTTGGCCATGGAAACCCACCGTGTGACCCTGAGTGCATCACATACTCTATCCTAGAAAGCCCCATGATAGGTTCAACCTTAGGGTTGCCAGACATTGGAAACAACTTGAAGGCACACAAGTTCGTCACACACAGTGTTGTGTGAAACAACTTTTGCCTGAAAAATAAATTCCAAAGATATGTGATTGGATCACCCACTGTATATTACTTTCATTAAAATGTCAGCCCAGGGAACAATCTATACCGCTGAGGACATTCATTCTACCACCCCCACAAAATCTCCTATCTATCATGGACAGGAAAGAAGAAAGATAAGTACCTGTATTGTACCTGTGTCCTTTGTGCCAAATATCAGTTTTTGAGCTGATTTGAATTGCTCAAGGAGTATAAGGATTAAACTGCCTCCCACTAGTGCTGCAGCCCTGATATAAATGTTCTCATGGCTGTTTCCAATGAAAGAAACAGATGTACAGAGATCCAGTTATATAGCTCCTGCTTTGTGATTTGTTTGGCTTCTAGAAGCAGGCCTTAGAATGTCTAATAATGAAGCAGAGTTTTCATGCCTTTTTTATGAAGCAATATTTTAGCTGAAGTTCAAAATCTTAAATTACCAATAAGAAAAACAGTAAGCCTTGTAAATAAGGACCAAAGATATTGTACAAAGCCATGGCTTCCTTTTCAATTAGATTTGTCGCTGTGTTCACAAGTCTGCATTTTGCATTTTTCAAAGATTACTGGAAAGCATGGGGAGTTCTTAATGTTTATTTTCAATTACTATTCCCATGGGAAAATTATTTTACAGCTTTTAATTAATCTTCCAGTAACTTGAAAAAAGGGAGAGCAGGATTTATGCTTTTTTATTTCCCCCCAACAGATTTGCAATAAACTCTTCAACTCTTAGTTAGATTTCATAGCCAGCCGCTCACTTTTATGCGCATTTCCCATGCAACGCTCATAGCCGGGCCAGCTGGATTATCAGTCCTTTATTAGGACAATTACAATATTTCAAGAAGAAATAACTTATGCACATCCTGGAAAGCCCTCCTAAGCTTCCATACCCATACTCTGGGCATGATTTATATCCTCATGAGCTGTTTGGCTCCTTGCAGAGTTGTGAGAAACGAATTCTTTGCTTTTAAGAAAATGCCTCTACTTGGAAGGCCTTGCAATCATGTCATTGCAGTTCCCAACTGAATTCATACTATTGATTTCCACTGACACAGCAATCAGACACAATGAATGAACAAAGCAACCATCCAGACAGACCCAAACCAACACTCAAGTAGAATTGGAGCTTCTGTTATAATTTAATTTTTAGTGATCCAGCCACTCGGTTGGTATTTATTAAAAGTGAATCTTCCTTCTTTTATCCCTTATGCACAGATCACAATTATTAATGCTTTGTGTAAAGGAGGGCAGGACCCCAGTGACTGATGCCTTCACCCTGCAGCTGCAGCTATGACACAGAAGTTCTCAGCAACACACATGTGTCCAAAGGGGGCTGGGTGGTATCACTTCCCCCACAAAAAGGGGCTCCAGCAAACAGAATGAAATCAAGGCAGCTTCACTCAAGGATAGTCAAAGATGCTAGAGGGCAGGACAAGGGCAGAACTAGATCTATAATGTAGGAATTCAGGATCTCTTGAAAACTGTGTTTGTGGAGACAGCAGTGTGACAAAACTGTGCTTATGTATTGCTTATGTTTCAGCATTGTGAAATACACATGGTGGCCATAGCATGGCTAGCATCTCTCTGAAAATACAAGGGATGTAAGATGAATGCTGTGCCAACCCACTGTCTGTATTTTGTTGTTGCTGCTGTTCTGTGCTGATCTACAAGAGTTTAATCCAACACTGAAACAACTACACCAGACAGGCTTTCTACTGCCTCTAGCATTGCTTAAGTTGCAGTCTCTCCCTCGTGTGGGGAAGTCAAGAATCTGGGCAGGCAAACAATGTAGTTTTTAGGATTCTCAAGAATCTGGCTTACAGTACCAACTAACTGGAAAAGGCTTAGAAGAAAGCATTCTTGCAACACACATTTATATATGTGCTCTGAAAAAGACATTCACATGAGTTTAATGGGTCTTAATCCTATTGTTACTCTAAACTGGTGGGACTGACTCCCTAACAACTTTCTTAGTGACTGTAGCCTTAGAAACAAACATATTAGCTGTCATTATAAAGGGTTCCATGCACTGGCTTTTTTGTGTGTGCCAGCCAGTTCACTACATGTATCAGGTTATATTTCATCACATCATTAATTGGCGTGCCTCTGCCTAGGATTAACCTTGGTAATGCTTTCAGCTTTAAGAGGTCCTGATGGGGAAGTTAAAGAGCTATTTATTTTAGCATTGCTGTTGCCCCATGATAAGGTAAAGAAAAACTCTAGGTATAAAGTGCATGTAATTTCTCTTACAACGGTGGCTTACTCCAGCCCTTCCAATTCAAACCCATCTCTATGCAAAACAAAATACATCCATTGTAAAATCCAACGAAACTTATCTATATAGATCCACATTGTTCTGGGAATTAGATTTACAAATGCATTGTTTTAATCCTTTTTTTACTCCTTTCCTCTAAAGATATGACATATTTCCACTCTTTTATGCTCAAATCAAACCTGTGAGATAGACTAGGCTGAGAGGCAGTAACTGGTATAACCAATTACCAGCTTAAGCTTTTGGGCTGAGCAAGGATTGTAACCCAGTGATTTGTGGGCTAGACTTAAAAGGTTAAGTCAAACCTGGGTGTCACATTGGCCTTTTCCACACGGGGCAAGGGAATCGCGCCATGCCGGTACTCACCGGACCTGTGTGCTCCATGCGTGGGTCCAGGCTGGTCCAGAGCAGTGCATGGCTGCGCTCTGCACTGCTCCAGGGACAAAAATGGCAGCTTCCGGTTGGTGGAGGCTCTCCACCAACCGGTGAAGCTCGCCAGCCTAAAGCCCGCCCCCGGCAGATCTGCAGGATCGCACTGGTGCGAGCCTGCAAATCTGCACCGGAGCACAGCCACGGAATGGTGCACTCCATGCTTTTGAAAGACCTGTTTTAAGCAGTCTTTTAAAAGCACGCTGAACGACCACTTTGGGTCATTCCGGAGTGGGCTGAGGTCCAGAACCACACAAACTAGTCCGGACCCCGTCCACTCCCAGGTGTAGACGTCCTCTCTGGAGGATGCTCTGCACCTTTTTAAAAACTCTGTGCGGAAAAGGCCATAGTCTGTGAGCCACCTGCAGGCCATGTCTGTAGCCCCTTCTACTGTTTGCCACCCCCCTTCTGAAACAGTGACATTAAAATCAGCAGTGACCTTCAGTCACCAAGAGAACTATGCTGCCCAAATGAGTAGTCATGATGTAAAACCTCCCACAGTGCTCACCTTTTCCTTCCAGAAGAGGTCACACTTACGTACAGACGGTCATTGCTTTATAATGTAACAGAGTACTCTGGCATCCTCCTGCATCATAAACAGCTGCTGCAGCAGGCCATCAACAGAACTACTGCTGCAATAGGTTTGGGGTGGTTGTCCAATTTAGCCCTGATCCCAAGACTTGTTGTTATGTGCCTTCAAGTCATTTTTAACTTATGATGACCCTAAGGTGAACCTATCACAGGGTTTTTTGGAGGTAAGTGTGTGTGACATGCTTATGATCACCCAGTGGGTTTCCACAGCTAATTGGGGAACTGAACCCTTGTAGTCCAATGATCAAAACACTACATCATGCTGGCTCTCAAATGTAGAAAGTGGAGATGCTGGGGATTGAAGCCAGGGCTTCATACATGTAAAGCACATGCTCTATAACTGAGTTACTTCCCCAACCAGACTTGACTAACCCTCATCTAAGTACCATGTTGGCTTACAATATTTTTTGCTCCCCTGTGAATTTGTCTCCTCTTCTTGAACACAAATACATTTACATAATTTACTGGCAGGTAAAACTACTGCAAATGATGCCCTTATGTTTGGGACTGCTTTGCTTCATCTTTTTTATTTCACTTCCCCTTATTGGTTACATTATTGATTTTCTCCCCTTAGCAGAAATCATTCATAATAGGGGGGCAGCTAACAACCATCCATCCCAAATTTCAAACCTACAATGAGATATCATCTAGAGTTTCAGTATTGATTTAATTTCTAGGAAACATAGCCAATTTTAATTGGATAAATTGTTGCATCCATAGGTGTCAAAGGAGCAGTTCCCCATTTCATATTTTTTTGAGACAAATTGTGTGTAAGAATTGATTTCCAGATGTTAAGTTGCTCTCTGTGCCAATGCGAAATCTATTTCTGAAGGCAGCAAGTGTGAAATTCAAATGTGCAGTGGAAAAATACCTGACCAAGTGTTTTCCAGTTCCCATTTCTCTCAGGTTTGTACATTTTTAAACATAAAATTCATGCATATGCTTCACATATTTGTCACACTTTCATGTGTTAAGCCATATTTTCAAAAATAAATCTCAGTATATTTCAAAGTTTGTCTGCAATGGCTGGTATTATTAGTGCTGCTATCATATAATCCCAGGTATGTCTGTTTAGAAGCAAATTCTAGAAAGTAACAGGGTATACTGCGGATCCTTTGTGGTACCAACAATTTTTCACATCCAGTGTGATGTGAGGGACTTTTTCAAAGCTATCTGGAGCAGCTGACTTGTGGAAACTGATGTCTGTACAAAAGAAACTTTATATAATGCCCTTTGGGTCTTATCCTCATGCGCAAACAGATTCACTGGGTAGCCACTAACTCTTATTCTTCATTTCAGTTTTGTATGGAAAAAGGTCTTCTATACTTCATAGGAGTGATGAAAAGTAGCAATACAAGGGCATAACTACACAACATAGGCCTTGAGGATGCTGTAAATCCAATTAATTGTCATCTTATATTTGTAAAATGGGAGGTCAGTGCCTGATCGGTGAATGGACTGTAAGTTATGATATAGGCATCATTATCTATGACTCGCAGAGACTTAAGACCAAGATGGCTGAGCCTTAGCCATTAATTAAAAAATAAAACCTATGAACACTGGCTTCTAAAATGATCTTATCTACAGTGCAGAACAGGATAAATGTTAAAGGCAGCCTTGAGTAACATCTCACATTATATCCTCTGTTCAGCAGTAAGCTCTCCTGAGTTCAGTGGAACTCACACCTTCAACCAAAGGAGGAAAACTTGTGGCCTTTTTTGGGCTGCAACTCCCATTGGTTCTAGGTAGCATAGCTACTAGTGGAGAGATGGTGGGAGTGGAGTCTTACCCATATGGGCTGCAATTATGATGTTGTCCTATACATGTGTAGGTTCCAATATAGAAGTGGTTGGGCATTTTTTCTGATATGTAATGTCCATACTCTGTTCACAGTTGTGCAAATGGAGTAGTGCATGTGGTGTCAGTGAACACCAGAATGCATAATAAGTATACACTGAGCGCATTCAGTTACAGACTAGGTGGTATGTTCAGTTGCACATTCAGTTGGGCATCCCATTGTGCGAAATACAAGAACTGCATAGCACAGTCTATGGCCATTTCCGCATGGGCTTAAAGAAATGGTGCAGAACATCCTCCAGGGAGGACATCTGCACCTGGGAGTGGACTGGGTCGGACCTACTTAGTGTAGTTCTGCACCTCAGACCGCTCTGGAATGACCCGAAGTGGTCGTCCAGTGTGCTTTTGAAAGACCGCTTGAAAGAGGTCTTTCAAAAGCACGGAGCACGCCACTCCATGCCCACGCTCCGGTGCAGATTTGCAGGCTCCCACCAGTGCGAGCCTGTGATCCGCTAGGGGCGGGCTTTAGGCTGGTGAGCTTCAGCGGTTGGTGGAGAGCCTCAACCAACCGGAAGCCGCAATTTTCCTCCCTGGAGCAGTGCAGAGCAGCGGCCATGCACTGCTCTGGACCAGCCTGACCCAAGCGTGGAGCCAAGAAGTCCAGTAAGTACCGGCACGGGGCGATTCCCTCACCCCGTGCAGAAATGGCATATGTATAGCTCTCGCATGCAGAAATTTATGTTTCACAGCCTTGGACATGGAGGGTTACTAGTTGCTCTTCCCTGCCTTAGGCTGAGATCCTATGCACCTGGGATGCATCTTGTAGCATTGCTTTGATAGCTTGACCCTAGCTTGCCCTGTTTCTTTGGCAGGAGTGGTCTCTGTTCCTCTTCCATCACTGCTGCATTTCTACCTTTGTGGCCAGTATAGAGCAAGAATGGGGGCGCTAATTACTGGAGAATCCTATTTCATTCTGACACTGACTGTATTTAATTTCCTATAGTGTTTTTGTCTTAAATTGGGTTACACAGTGTAACAGATGATAAAGTGAGGTGCATTTGGAGGGAAGGGGAGAACAGGGGAGAGAAAGAACCCACTTGCCATTTTGAAATTGCAGAAGAGAAATAATTAAAAAACTGAACAATAACACAATAATCCTATGGTCTCAGAAAGGGCATCCTAAGGTTAGATTGGATCTTACCTGTAGAATGCAGAGACATAAGTTCACTGTTGAGAAAGAGAGATCTAACCTTTCAGATGTCCCTCCTAGCCTCTGTAGAAATAGGAATCTCAGGGAGGGGATCAGAAGGTGGTTCAGAAGAGCTTTTTGGGCCCATAGACACCCGAACCTTCCCAGGGAAAAATCTGCATCAGCCTTCAAGCTGGCAAATATGATTTCATCCAATTTTTGCAGTAGGAGATTTTTTTTTCTGAGTCAAAATAGGATGAAATGAAGATTTTAGCAAATGTTCCTGCTCCTTTTTTTTCCCTTGCTTCCATTAATCCATTGGGGCTTCGGATAATATAGTTCCTCTACCTTCTGATTTGCCTTTGCCCCATTCCCATTACTATGATTGTCCTATAAACTACTGTTGTGGAGTGTTTTTAATGATATCCACTTGTATGAGTGCACATACATGCATGACATTAAGACTGCCTATTGTGGTGCAAAAATCAATAAGCACATGGGTTAGAATACAGTTTTAAAAGCATATTGTTTCAGAATCAATACATTTCTTGTGCAAATATTCCTGCCAAAAGAATATAAATTCTTTTCAATGAATTAACAAACAAATATATCCCCTTTAAAAAGGCAACATTTTCACTCATTTTCTATGAATTTTCTCCACAACAACTTTGTGACAGCTACTTTTTTCCCTTCCCAGTGACTCCAGAAAGATGTTGGGTCTAGCGTATTGTGAAAGTTCTAAAATGGTGACCAAGCCACCACCACAATTGCTGCCCACAAATAACAAACAACAACAACATGAGTGATGGTGGGGACACGTACAAAGAAACCTATTTCACTGTCCACAAATAGGGTACAGTATTTTAAGAAACTGCTCTAGAAAGGACATTGTATAGAATACCAAAAGATAACTGGATATATTGGTTCCTGTCCAGAAATACTTGGAGGCAATATCCAGTTCTTAAAACTGAGATGTTCAGAAGGACCTCTACCACTGTGCATGTCATTGAGAAAGAAAGAGAGAAAACCTAGGCAGGGGTATATAACAGAGGAAATTTGCTCATTTTGAAGAGCAGAGCCTTATAACTTGTCTACAAGCAATTCAGCTACCTATGTGTATTTAGATATTTTCATGCTAATAAGAACTAGAATTGTGGCAGAAAGAAATGGTTTAATGGAAATATATTTGAATCTAGCAGGAAAGAATTATTTCCTTATAAGACTGTAAATATGACAGTCCCACATTGTTCATACAAGTCCTGCACCTACTCTCTTACTGAGTACACTGATAGCTCCCAGCAGGCATAGATTTACTGCTCAGTGTTTGTTCCCTCTTTGTAATAATATAATTTGGCTGTTAGTTTTTGTTTTGACTCAGTGTTTAGGAACCAGCAGGACAGTAAAGCTATTTAAATGGAAATCCCATTCATATGTACAGTCTTCTGATTGGACCACAAACAGCTTTTGATCCTTAATGCTTCTCATACAATAGTTTGCTCCATTTTTCCTCCTTCTCCAGATTAAATGTTGAAATTTGATTAACATTTCGCTCACAAGGGCCATACACATAACACTTCCAAACAGAAATTAGAATTTTGTTAAATGGGATAGGTTTTTATAATTTATTATGAGGGAGCTATCGTGCTGTTTTCCCTTTCTTGCTCCCTGGATAAGGTTCATTCTGCTGAATCAAGAGCAGCCCACAGTTTTAACTAAAATGAGTAGCAATAGATTTGGTTACATAAAATCTAGGCACATAGCTTTGTAATTCACTAGCTTTGTAATTCAAAGGCTTCACGAATAGCTGCCATTCAAGTAGCATTCAAACTTATGTATAAATTTCATGTTAGGTGCCCCCCTTCAACAAAAGATAATACTTACCACATATCATGACATATCATGATGTGAAGGCACTGTATGTTTCCTTGCCTCTGTTAGGTAAGAGAGTCAGGGAATTTTTGTGTGAGAGGCAGGGAAAAACTGTATTATGATATAACAGAATTTATTATATTTGTTATTATATACATATTATAAATGGGAATGAGAAAAAAATCAGCATATAGATGCAATAGAATATAAGGAGAAACCCCATATCATTTCTACCAGAGCCTGAGAAGTTCTCTTTTTGGGTTATATCTCCCAGAATTCCCAATGGTCATGTTGTCTGGACAATTCTGAGCTATAATCCCCCCTTCCAAAAAAAGTAACATTTGCAGACTTTCATTATGTAATTCTATCCTGGAATACTATTTGCCAGGCAGGAGGATAATGCAATATTTTGCCTTTTGACAAACAAAACATAAGAAATTATAAAATGACATTAGCAATCACATTGTTGCTGTTGCAATCAAAACTACAGTGTCTGGATAATATTAAATGTCACATGGAGTTCACTAGACAGGATATTGCTGCTTTTGCCTGTACTGACTGGGGACACTTTCACACTGCACAGCTATAGCACTGTGATTCCATCTTAATTGCCTTAGCTATGTCCTATGGAATCCTGGAACTTGTAAGCTGAGACAGTGGAGCACTCTGGCTAAGAAGTCTAAATTCCTTTCTCTCAACTGCAAATTTCAGGATCCCACAGGATGGAGCCATGACAATTAAATGGGAACCATAGTTTTATAACTGTCTAGTGTGAAAGGACCTCTGATACAATAATACCAAAAAGTTACTATAGAGCAGACAGAATGCTAAAGAGAAGATACTCTATGTAGCTTAACTTTGGGAAAATGCTATATGCTTCATGTTTCTTTAGTAGAATGCTTTGCTTATATTTCTGATGATTACAGCAGCAGACAAAGAAGGTAACACAAGATGGAATTTAGCACTGTGTACCAATGGATGAATTCAAGTTAATTCTCTCAAGGCCTTTCATTCATGAAACAAAACTTCCCACTGAAGCTTTATTATGGGATTTTCCAAGTATAACATTTTTTCTCAATGATCTCCTAAAGTAGTAGGAGACATTACAAATGGACACAAATTTCCAGGACTTATTTATACAGCTTTCCAAAATCATGATTGGAAACTACCTCAAAGAAAGACAGTGTATTTCCAATCACAAAACTGCAAAGGTCTTGATGTTAGATGGTTCCCCAAGGCACCACTCTTGAGGGACAGTCACAGAAGTGGCTTAACAGTCCTTAGAGTCATGGTGATACAAATCTGATAAATAAATATCTGGAAGAACACAGATAGTCATTACATTACTGTCCTATAGCTATACCCTATGGACTTTCTTAAAAGAATAGAGAAATAAACTGAAAAACACAAAATAGGGATTTCTAGGTGGCATTAAAGGAAATCAAGTGTTTAGGGGCTGATTTGCAGGAGATCAGTGATCATCAGGGCCCCCTGAGTCTGGGCCCACTGAGCCCTTTGTAAATCAGCCAAACCTGTAGCAATCGACATCTTAGCAATAATGGAGATGGATCCATTTTTCAGCCTTTGCTTCCCAATTAAGCTCAGAGCAAAGAAATGCCACTGGGAAATGGTGACTGATACAGCTAGCAAATTGTCTGGAGCATTCTCCTAATCAAAATACAGCATCTTCAAGCTAATGCCTGAGCATGCATTTATGAATTCAACATAAACTGGTACCAAAAAGCTGAGTAAGGATTTAATTCTCATGCAGTACTCTGGAATGGGTTCACAAAATACCCCAAATCATACACATTTACTGTTGAAACTGACTGGAATGAAAGGTGGCAGAGTGTCCTGAGAAGTAGCTGTGAGTACTCTTAAAAATTAGCTTCACCATAAGACTCTTCAAAATCAATAGGCTCTTACAGTAATTTGCTGTAACAATAAGACACCACATGATAAATGATTCCCTTCAGTGGAACAGATGACTCTCTTACAGCTATGTTCAATTTATCATTTGATATTTTCTAGAGGAGTGATCAAAAACAAACATGCCTACGTATGAGAGCTGCTTTGCTACAAAGCTTACTAACCATCTTATATTCTACCGTCTCCGGATACCAGAATTCTATGCACAGGAAAATGATCTTCCAGCATGCCGGTTTGCCTTGTTCACCAGTCATAGGCCATTTCTGCACTACACTGCTATAGTGCTATTACTCCACTTTCAATATCCTGTGGAATCCTGGGGTTTGTCATTTACTGAAGCCAAAAGGCCTTCTGGCTGAGAATTCTAAAGGCCCCTCCCTAAACTGCAAACCCCAGGATTCCATAGGATGTTGAAAGTGGAATAATAGCACTATAACAGTGTAGTGTGGAAATAGCCCTTATCTCTTGTACCAAAGAAATTGAAAATGGGATTGGGCCAAAAGTCATGGACTACCTTTCTGAGAAAGGAGTTCAAACACACAGGCTACCAAAGCATGGAAGACATGTAACTCAATTGTTTCATTGAATTAATAGCAATAGCAATAATATGTGTATTTCTATACTGCTTATCAGCTCAGTGCTCTCTAGGCATTTTACAATATGTTAGCTAATTGCCCCCAACAAACTGAGTACTCATTTTACCGACCTATGGAAGGATGGAAGGTTGAAACAACCTGGAGCCTAGCAGGATCAAACTCACAACCCTGTGGCTGCAGTACCAGCATTTAACCACTGCGCCATCAAGATTCCCGTAAGAC
This sequence comes from Iguana delicatissima, assembly GCA_948472985.1. Taxonomy (NCBI): domain Eukaryota; kingdom Metazoa; phylum Chordata; class Lepidosauria; order Squamata; family Iguanidae; genus Iguana; species Iguana delicatissima. The sequence continues at coordinate 1,188,072 of CAOKZL010000370.1, read as the reverse complement.
TTATATTCCAGGTTTAAATCCCATATAGCTACCGTTCTTTGCCCTTTACCTGCTTTCTAGCACAATTGGCAGAGACACATACCCTCTGCAAAAACATGGGATTCTGTATGCAATCAGAGCTGTCATTGGAACAGCAGATTATGAAACAAGACACTCTGATTCAATGGATGAATTAGGGATTAGAACAATTCTAAATAAGAGATAGATCAATTCATGGAGGTTTGAGCTAACAATGGCTTTAGTCGGGATGTCCATATGTTACCTCCAGATCAGAGGTAGTACAACTCTGTTAGATGTTAGACTGCACAAAATGGATGATGCTTTTCCATTCAGGGCCTATAGCTAGGTTTCCATGGGCAACTGGGTAGCAGCTTTGTGTAACAGAAGAATGAGCAATTTGATATGATCTGTATGTTCTTGTGATTGTTTTTTGCATAGCTTTGTGGATTCAGACTCCCTTTTTACTTTCTGATCTTTTCTGATATGGAACTACTATGGATTTGGGAGGTATTATTTAGGTAATTCCATTCTTGAATGAAGCAATGACTAATTTTAGCAATTTGCTTCCCACCAACAGAAAGTCTTTGAAAACTGCACAGAAATTATGCACAAATTTCATATTTTTTTACAGAAAGCAGCATTTTCTGCACAGAAAACATTTCTTAACAGAAATACATTCTCTCTCTCTCTCTCTTTCTCTCTCGATATATGTGTGTGTGTGTGTGTGTGTGTGTGTGTATGCATATATGCATATACAGTAGGCACTCCACATTCACGGGGGATAGGTGCACAGAACCTTTATGAAAGTCAAATAACTGTGAATTACTTTTCCTCCCCCAGCACTCCCCCTTACCTGGGCGCCCTGCCCAGGATAGCACCAGGGACATGATCTCCCTCTTCACTTCACTCTTCCACCTGCCCTGAGTCACTCTTCCACCCACCCTGAGTCTGATCACGCTGGTGGCAGGTGGGGAGCAGAGCAGAAAGGGTGAGATTGCCCTCCTCACTTCCCTCTGCCCCTCACTCCAGGCATGATCGTGCCAGCAGCGGGTGGGGAGAAGAGTGGGGAGGGTGAGAGCACCCCCCTCACTTCACTCTCCCACCTGCCCCCATCATGATCAAGCCCTCAGGTGCATGGAAGGGGAGCTGGGCAAAGGAGATGCCTCCTCCACTTCATTCTCCCATCAGCTGCAGTGTCATAGCTTGCGCAGGGCAGAGATGAGAGTGTGGGGAGGAGATATTCTCCTTGTACTAGGGAATGGGAGGAGGCAAGACACTTCATGATTAATCAATCTGCGAGTGTCAAACCCGTGAATGTGGAAGGAAAGCTGTATATAATGCAGAAAATGCTGTTTCCTGAGAAGAAAATGCTGAAATGGAAGGCCTTTTATGTGCAAAATTTTTCAAAATATTCTTTCATCTCTGGTGATTCCATTGCTCCAGGTGCCTCTGGTAATGTTCTTTCCTTGACTATATGCTACATAAATATCTTCATCAGATAGACATCACTTTTCCTCCCTGTACAGCTTAGGAATGAATAAAAAGTTAATAAAAGATCCCAGGAGTGAGGGCATGTGTTATTCAAAAATGCCAAAGACAGCAAAATTTGATTCTGAGCTATTTTCCTTTTAGTGAGTACTGCAAATATCTCACAAATGCAAATCTTTGTGAATCAGAAGCTAAATTTACCACTTGCCTTGCTGTTCGTATACATGACTCTTTAGACAAAGACAAGCAGCTTAAATGTCATTTCCCTGTTGAGACAGTGTTAGTATGGGAGAAGGAAGCATTTTTATTATTTTGTGCATCTTTTTTCAAGAGAAATAAATCAAGCCCTCTCCAATATTCATCAGATGACTATATTAGAGAGAGGAAAATAGAAATAGAAATTGTACTTCACAAATAACATCTTAACATGCAGAAGCATTTAAAACTTACTATTTTTAAGAAATCAGAATAATTTCAGGTAGAGATGTAAATCCTCACTTGTTCTCATATAAGTTCCTTTTATTTGAGAATGAGAAACTTGAAAGAAAAAATCCTCTATTGTTGAGACAGAGTACATATTTGCTCTGCAGAATTATACCAGTCCGATACTGCTTTAACTTTCATGGCCCCATCCTATGGAATCCTGAGCTTTGTAGTTTAGTTGGGGATTTATAACCATTAGACCCCCCTCTCCCAGATTAGAGGTCTTCCTCAGAGAATTCAAAGAGCATTGTGGAACTACAACTCCCATGATTCCATAGTGTCAGAGTCATAACAATTTAAGTGGTATCAAACTGCTATAATTGTACAATGTAGATACTCTCACATAACATATTTTCTTTTGGTCTTGAGAAAGTTGTGAAAAGTCTTTTTGTACAAAGTGCATACATTGCACAAGTTGAATAAACGGTAAAAAAAATGGTATAAATCACAGAAACTGCATAAATTGCAATCACTGCTACCTTGTTGCATAAACTTTTAAAAGCCAAAAGCATCAGATGGGTTGTTTGCATCTTTTTGATCAATCAGCCAACCCTTCAGGATTTGCTGTGCATGCATACTTTGCTTCATAAAAAGGGAGAAGGTGGTGGTTTTCCATGGAGATGTTTTTGCACCAATTATGGAACACTTGACAAAAAGAAAATCACTTCATGTCTTGTTCTCATGCTGGAGGAGAGAACTCTTGCAGAGGTTAATGATTTCTCAATGGGGCTGTCTTGCTGCATCGAGAGAGTCCCTCTCATTGAAAACAACACTTTTTGTGAATATTCTTCCCATCTCTGCTTCAGGGATACAAATACACTTGCTTTTATGCTACTATAGTCTACAAATTCATCAGGGAGGAGACATGGGCTGGACTAGCTGTGATGTAGGTCCTAATGTTCTTGTAATTTATGGATTTGCTGAAATGACAGTTTTGCTGTGTGTCAGGGTGAGAGCAGTGACATTAATTTGATGATCAATATTTTTATGTACATATGTACACTATGCAACAACTATGGTAGAGATTCAGTGAAATGTTTGTTTGGTTCACTGGATTTATTCACTGTCTCAACACTTAACAGTATTGTGGATCACAGTTTATTGACAGCTTATGCATGTAAATGGTAACACTGGAATGTAACAATTCTTCAAGACTTCTTCTAGGCCATGATGTCTTTGGACAGTGCTGCGCTGAGTATATCTACAAATCGGTGGGTTGAAAAATTCACAGCATGTACTTGATCCATCATATCATCCTCCACAGGCTTTGGATCTCAACAAATTTGATACCTTACTATCAGACATGGTAGCTGAGATAATGGGGAACTTTGGTCCAAAATGTCTGGACTAAATTTCAGTCCGAAACATCTAGATGGTGTTAAGTTGGGAAAGCTGCTTCATGTTGTCACTGATGGGCATCAGTGATATTATACATAGTAACTGAACTGCCAAATGGACTGAAATTGCTTCTGAACATTGAAAATGTGCATTCAAATGAGACAATAAAAGAAGAAGATAGTGGTACAGATGAAAGTTTCCTAGGTTAAGAATATCCAATATGAAATTTAAATACTTTCCTATTTCAATTATACAAAGAATTATCATCAAAGAGTGTAAATCTGGAAAACAACTCCTTAATAATTTCAAGACTGATGAGAATCACCAGTCCTAGGTAGGCTTCCATTACAGTTAATCTTTACAAAGAATTTCTGAAACAAGTGAGTGATACTTTCAAAATTTCAGGATAATTTTGTTATTGTTTTGAGGTTTGTGTGCCATTCCTAACTCCTTATCATGATCTGCACAAGTGTCTCGTAGTTTGTTTGTTTTTTTAAAAAATCCAGCAGTATGAAGGAGTGTCATGAATTAGGCAGTGCTAGGACTGTACCATACTCTTTATGGGGGAAAAATGAGCAAGAAACAAACAAACAAACAAACAAACAAACAAACAAAAACCTAATCAAGGTTTATACTACTTTACCTAAGTCCCCTTGGGATAGCTGTTCCACTACATAGCATCTAAAGAGTAGAAAATATATATTCTAGAGAGAATCAATTCTTTAGTATCTACAATTTTTGAAAGTCATATTCTCTGTGGTGACAGTCAATCATCCAGAAAGCAAATAAATCACATGAAAAACCTGACAGACAGAAAGGACTGAAGGGTTTTTAGCCAATTATCTGAGGAAAGAGCAAGTATGTTCCCTTTATCCCTTTCCTTCTCACAATCTGGAAATATAACTAGAAGCATGCAAGTTGAATTTCTATTATATTTCTAAATCACTCCTTTCTCCAAACAGGATGGGCAGCTTCTGGGAGTCTGGGAACCATTTTTGACTCATACTCTGGCTGTATCACAAAAACTAGAACTGCCCAGAATTGAGGGCATGCTTTGTTTTAGAGTAGAGTCCTTCTGGGGACATTATTCTCCCTTTTCTACAGACAAATTATGAAATACGAGGGAACAATAGGGGGCCTCCAGGGGGCCTGAGAACATCTCTCTTATTCACATGGCACATGACAGCTAGTCTATGAAGGGCAAGCAGTTTCAGAATTTAACATGGCAAATGCATTTTAAATTGCAATCCTGTACACATTTTTCCTGGATTATATTCCACTTAACTCACTGGACTAAGTTTCAAGTAGATGTGCCTAGTGTTGCACTGTCAATAGTACTATGTATATATATGCATATCTATGCATATCCGGTACACCCTTCTTCCAGTTAGGCTCTTAGTTAGGGATATTGGTATTTTACTGCCAATAGCGCTTATAACCTCTACTACGAGATTACTAGAGGGAGAGTTCAGGTCAAAGGTAAAGCACATGCTCCGCTTGCAGAGGTCTCCAAACCCAATCTCTGACAAGATCCCTGTTTGACTTCTGGGCAGCTCCTGCCAGATATTCTACACCACATATGGGCAAGCTATGCTCCGTCTAGTGCTATTGGATTGCTACTCCCATCATCTTTCACTATAATGACTAGAACTGATGGAAGTAGCAGTCAAACAACATCTGAAGGGAACATTCTTCCCCCTACTCCTAATGTATGAATGAATGAATGAATAATGAATTTATTTATTTGTTTGTTTGTTTGTTTTTGACTCAAAGGTGGCTTCCAAAACAATTCACAATAAAATTTAAAACTATTCAAATTAAGCGTAGAAAATAGCATGAATCATTATAAATCATACAGTTAACATAAATTTAAAAGTCAAATAAAACTTCCTAATAAAAATTTAAAAAGGTCTCTCGTTCACACATTCAAAACCTGCTTGAACAGAAATGTTTCAGCTTGCTTGGGAAAGAAGAGTAGCTGGGGTGGGTGGTGGGTGGTGGGTGGGCAGCACAGCCTCCTGTGCAAGAAAGTTCCAGAGGGTGGGAGCAGTTAGTTGAGAAGGTTCTCTCCCATGACCCCACCAAGCAAGACTGGGATGGTATCAGGACCCAGAAAAAGCCCTCCCCTGAAGGTCTTTAAATTCTGGCAGTTTTATATAGGAGTTTTTCCATCAGTGATATACCCCACAATCATGCCAAGAGAAGGGAGGGACCATGATGACATCATGTGGAAGCATCAAGGTCCCGCTTCTCTCACGTCCCAAAGCTGGGATGCCACCATCTTGCGGAAAGGGCTTAAGATTCCACATCTGGATCACTCCCCCTAGTTCCATCATTAGAGAGGGAACCACAAATAGTTTGTCTTCATGCTAAATGGAAAAAGTTCATACTAGCCAGCCCAGCTTTATCTTATTCACAGCATATGGAGGAGGAGCCAACATAATTTAAAAAATGGCTACTGAAAACCCATTCATACAGGAAGACACTGTAGGATATGTGTCTGTTTCAGTGAAACAAACAACAATATTTTAAAACATATTTTGGAAATATTAGCAAAAAAAGGAGAGATAAGCAGACAGGTAGCTGAGAGCTTGCATGGAATATAATTTCAGACTTGTATTGCAGTGCAGAAAAATGCTATGCTACGTACACAATAAAAATAATTATCCAACTGGTTGTCTCTTGTGCTATTCAGCATCTTAGACCTAAAACCCAACATGACAATCTCAGATTCCACCACCACATAGTCATTTCTGGTGTGGAAAAGAAGTGTCCTGGAGGTTTGCTAGCTCTGTAGAAAAGGGTCTGGGGTCTGTCTGGGGGATGTACAGGGAAGGGGAGTGAATACAAGGAAGGCAAAAACAACAACAATAAAGTGTTCTAGTATACAAAAAAAGGTTGCAGTACAGGTAGTACATGTAACAGAACTCATAATGGAATATCCAGAACATTCGTTGACATCCAGGGCACACTGCAATCTGTAAACGTAATGATCAGTTGCAGCTGGCAACTACACTGAGAACTGTTAGGGTTTTAATTTTAACTGAAATCCTTTCTGCTGGTAAAATGAGATGCCAGCTGTTATGCTGGCTGCTACAGCAATTGGCCATAAGAATACTTTAACAATTTATTCTGGTGTGTGTGTGTGTGTGTGTGTGTGTGTGTGTGTGTGTGTGTTACTCTTGAGATTATTTATCTCAGATTGCACTGGCATATATCCTATCATTAAAGAAATATTGGATTTTCATTTTCCTTAGCTGCATAATCTTTATAACAGATTATACACTTTTTAACAGTTGCTAAACATAGTGAAAGACTTTTAAAAGCTGAGCCATCCACTGTAACTACACTAATTCTCTACACCTGGTGCTTGAAAATTAAAATACCATGTAGTCTTGCAAATGTATCCGTTGTATGATGAAGGTGGAATTAGCTCTAGATTAAATAGGATTCTTCCCAGGCTCCTCTATAAATATTCAAAACCCATTAGTCTTATTAGGCAGGCCAAGGCTAAAAGGATCCCTTTTTGTGTGTCATAATAATTTGATAGAGACAGTACTATATAAATTCATAGAGATTTTAAGTCCCCTAATAAATATGTAAAGCCATATATAACAAACAGGTTAGAGATGCTCTGGCATCTCTTCTTGGCTCTTTGATTCATAGGTTGTTACCTGAGTGGACTAGTCTGGGTTATGAAGGAATGGGCATAGAGAAGACATAGCATTTTCAAAGAATTTCTCGTCAGAAAAAAAGAATAACCTGTCTGGTTCCCGTTCTTTATTGCCACTGTCTACACCTATTTTGAAGCTCATGATGCCAGGTAAATATGGCCTACAGCAGAGATGGGAAAAGCATGTAGCCCCCAACCTTCCATTAACAATTCCCAAGCCCTCTAATCTTCCATGTGGATGTTTAATAAACCAAAACAGGTGATCTGCCACTCCTTGAAACCTATAAGAATAACAGATGGTTTAATTTCTTCTCCAGTCTCTCCTCAACTCAACCCTCTTTAAAACTTCAGAGATGGAAACCAGAAGTGACTTCTGATAACTTGTGTGTGGGAAAGATGGGGGGGGGGGGGGGGATTGACAGAGGAACAAAACACCCATTTCACTGCAGCTCCCTACCCTAGATTAGAAGATCCAGCAAACTTTTAGATGTATCTATACTGATTTGTACTCCCATTACTATTAATGATAAATGGTACTAAACCCACCAGACAGCAAAAGAAAGCCACAAAAAAGTTACAGCTAGGTTACAGAGTTGTCTACTTGGCTGTACAATCTCTGGGGAAAGGAGTGGCTTGAGGTTTCCTAGAGGTTGCTCTTAATATTCCTCTCATATCTGTCGGCCCTGCTTTATATCAGTACAGAGTGCAAGGAATGAACCACTCCGGACGGTTTTTTGGACAGAGGAGCTGGGGGATGAGGCAAAGGGGAGCCCTACTCCCCAGCAGGAAGCTGAAGATGTGGTAGGGAGAGGGTACACCTGTCCCATTGGCTCTTAAGTAGAAGACACTTACTAGTTAAGCACCTGGTGCCTTGAGACAGCCAACTATAAATATCTCAGTAGTTTATTGGCAGCTTTGTTGCTCACAACCATCTCTGTTGGCTGGACTCAGTGCTTTGTGTTCTCTGGACCTTGGAGTGGCTACTATTTATGACTTTTACTCCTTACAGGCTTGGATTATTTGGACTACAGACTTGTCCTGAGACTTCTGGACTGCCTGAAGACCATCCTCTTGCTTCTCCCTTCATCCTGCTGGATAATCTCTGACTGACCTGGACTGGCTTAGCTAACCAACATCCTTTGCGCTCCAACCATCTGCTTCCTGGCACACTTGCTGAATGGAGCATAGGACATCCAAGGCAGAATGCAGTTCCAGATCCTTTGCCGTATCCAATCACGAAAGCCTTGTTGGGGCTTCCTGGTACAGACCATTGTTGAAGAGATGGCATTAGCAGAAGAAGCATTTGTGTGGTTCTATATCTGAAGCACCATTTGGAGATGGATCTTATAAGATATTCTAGTGCAGAAGGAACCACCTTGCTGATAAGGTGTTCAGAACTGGCAAATCTGATTGATCCTGTGGTCAGATTCAATTAATATAGAAGTCATTTTGCATTCATCCATTTGTCCAAGATACCAAGTGGTTCACCAACAAAATTCACCATTCCAGTCCAGGATGTGATCCATGTCACTTGAAGACTGCCTCCAGGTATTTATAGCTCTGTTTTTTCATAGCAAAACTGCAGGTTTGCTCCTGGTTGAGAACAGTGGGAAATAAGGAAAGGGAAATTATGTTTCAAAATGCTGGTAGTAGAAGCTTCTCTCCTTCCTTTCATTTTTTAAAAGTATTTTCCTGCTGCTTTGGCTGAGGCAATAACAACAACCCCAGCTTGGGGCATTTTATTCTCTGTGGAAGGATGTTATGTTGACATATCACTACTTTCCAGGGACAGTAGTGAAGGAGAAAGAGTTTCAGTCTCCACTGGACACATAGAATCCACCAGACAGCCAGGAAATGCTACAATTAATGTACATATTTTGAAAATTAATTTGCACATTATGCAAAACAGGCTGGCCAGATTTGGAAAATAGGAATATGGCAACGTGGTTGTGTTGGGGAAAACTACTCTGTCCCAAGTTTTTTATGGCATGAAATGAGAGTGAGTATTTTTCCCCCACCCCCATCTTCCTCTCTTTTCATATTCACATGTCTGCTCCTTGAACTTCTCACAGATCTTGGGTCTAACTTTGTCTTGCTACAGAGATAGGACCTCCACCTCCTCTACCTCAAACCTTTGGCTTCAAGATATCAGTGCTGCTTCTAGGCAGGCAGCCCCCTCAGAGCTCTATGTTGTAGCTGAGGTGGGGGATCTACAGCCTCCTGTTAGACTACAGCTCCCATTTTCTGACCATTGCTCATGTTGGGTAGCAGGTTTTGGCTGACCATGAATTATCTTGATCTATATACTCAAGTCTTCATGGCTAAGCTGTTAAATCAAATCAACATAAAGCAACATAAAGCAGGCTGTATGAGTTAGCAGAGTAGTGAATGCCTCGCTACAACAAGGCAGGTTTCCATCTTGCCTAAAAGAGGCTGTGGTGAAAAAAAAATCATCCCTAGGCACCACCATACTGGAGTCTCCAATGTCCCTTTTTTGAGGCAAGGTTCTAGTGTGCGTGATGGCCTTCCAGCTGAAAGGGTTCCTGGATAAAATGGATTATCTAGATCCATTTGAATCTGGATTCAGATCTGGCTATGGGACAAAGATAGCTTGGGTCACCTTGGTTAAAGACCTACACAGGGAACTAGACAGGGTTCTGCTGGACATCTCAGTGGCTTTTGATTTCCTCAACCATGGTATCCTTCTGGGTTGCCTCTCTGAGATGGGACTTGGGGACACTGTTCTACAGCAGTTTCAATCCTTCCTGGAGGACTGAATGCAGAAGGTGATGCTGGAGGATACCTGTTTGACATCCTAGCCACTGTGGTGTCTTTCACAGCTTGGTTCTGTTCCTCATGCTCTTTAATATATACGTGAAACTGCTGGAAGGCATCATCTGGAGTTTTGGGGTTTAGTGTCACTGGTACATTGATGACATTCAACTCTATCTTTCATTTCTATCTGAGTCTAAGAAAGCATTCTTGTACTAAACCAGTGTCTACTAACAGTAATGGATTGGATGAGAGTGAACAAATTGAAATTTAATCCAGATGAGATAGAGGTACTCCTGGTCAGTCATAATTCAGACCAGGGAACAGAGATTCAGCCTGTGCTGGATGGGGGTATGTTCCCCCTTGAAATCTCAGGCTCCAACTTGGGTGTACTCCTGGACTCAGAAATAAGCCCGGATGCCCAGGTTTCTGTGGTGGCCAAAAGTGCATTTGCCTAGTTAAAACTAGTGGGAGAAGTCAGATCTGGCTACAGTGACACATGCCCTGATTACATCCCATTTGGATTACTCTAACACACTCTACATGGGGCTGTCATTGGAAACAGTTCAGAAACTTCAGTAGGTCCTAAATGCTGCAGCCAGGCTGTTGACTGTAGCTAGTTAGAGGGAACATATGATCTCCTCATTGAAACAACTTCACTGGCTACCTGTTTGTTTCCAGCCACAATTCAAAGTGCTGGCTTTGACCTTTAAAGTCTATTCAGCTTGGGTCCAGACTATCTAAAAAACTGTATCTTCCCAAGAAAGCCAGCATAAGCTTTAAGATCTGCAAGAGAGGGAATTCTTTTAGTCACCACCATGTTCACAGGCATATTTGATGAGTACACAGGACAGGTCTTTCTCTTTGATTGTTCCCAGCCAGGTTGTGCAACACCCTTCCAAGGAAAGTCCAGTTGGCTCCCTCGCTGTCCTCTTTTCACTGGTAGGTGAAGATTTTTTTTTTTTTGATTCACACACCTTGGAGTTTTAAATTATATTTTGCAGTAGGGAGTGAAGTGGTGTGCTCTCTTTTACTTTTTAAATTTATTATTAGTAATTATTTTTTAAATATGTTTTCAACTATTTCAAGCATGGTTTTTAATATATATTGTTGCTGAATTCTTTTTCTAACTTTTGTAAAATAAGATTTTAATTTAATATTGTTTTAAACTTCTGGAAACTCTCTTCGATTCCATCTCTGGAGAAAAGTGGGGTATAAATTCAATAAATAAATTAGGGATGAATCCAAAATTATCTGAATCCGGATTCGGATCCCTGGAAGATTCTGGGAATCCACGAACCTCACCAATCTCAAATCTTTCAAATCCTTTTTTAAAAAATGGTTTAAAAAGCAAGGGAAAGAAGGATAATCTTGGGCAACACACACTCTCTCAGTCTTAGCAAAAGCCTAGGCAAAGGCAAACCTGCCTCTGAAGAAATCTGGCCAGGACAATTGTTATAGTTTTGCCTCAGGATCTCTCCAGACTGAAAATGACATGAAGGCCTTTTCTACACAGGCAGGAAAATGTGGATTAATTAATAAACAGAGCCACATGCTACAGTACAGAGATCATCCAGGTCAAAACTGGATTATCTTTGCATAGCTCCTTATGGCATCCTGGGGTTTGTAATTTGATGATGCACCAGCACACTTTGGCAGAGAAAGCTGTGACACCTGGTAAAACTACAAACCCCAGAATTGTGTCTGAAAGAGGTTTGCAAGGGAGCTATGCAAAGGAATCTTTCAGCTGTCCTTGAAATCTCAAGAAGACTGTACCTTCCAGCCAATCAGGCCTTTGGCAGGCCCCAGACGTGCCAATTTTTAAAAACAATTTTTTCCTTTCTGCTACATATGGTTTGTCATATGGCTGATGAGAAACCAAGACAGACATTTCACTTCTCATCCTATTCTAGCTTTAGGTTTACAACCAGGCACTGGTCTTGTGGAAGGAGGTACACTGGCCTGCTTGTGGCAATCAGTGGATGAGATTGTGTGACCTTGCCCCCTGCCCCACTACTTCTGATAGGTGTCAGACCCACTGACTCCAGCATTTATATGTGCCATTGATTTTCAGCACAGAAAATAGTGCTGAACTTAAATATTAAATGTTCAATTTAAATATATTAGAATACAACCCCAGATATAATTTCTGAATTGTTAGCAAAGGCCATTATTACTCCAATGGAAAAATTCACCTACTTGCCATCTCCCCTTGTGTGTTTAGTCTCTCAGGTTTTCAGGTGTCCCGGTCTCCAACAAACTATTTGAATGGTGGATTCAAAAGATTCAGTTTGCCTATTTTAGCACAGGAATTTGGATTTGCGAATCTCAAATCTTTGCCAAGGATTCAAGGATTCAGTTGGCTCATCCCTAAAATAAATAAGCAAGCTTGTGCTTTCTCTAGTGCACTGGTACTTGGAAACACAAACCACTCTAAAAGCAGAAAATTAATTTTATCAAATATTGCCAGTATGGTGAGCTACAATAAGGTGTGCATAATAATATGAGCAGTCTGCAAGAAATGGTCTCCTCTCTCTTCAAGTTCTCTAATTCTATATTATGGGAATAATAAAAACGTGTTCATTATTGCATATTCAGCCTCCTTGTCTTTTGTGCCTGGTCAGAGTGATTTAGTCTGATTCATATTTGATTCTAATCATTGTGTATTACATTAAATGGCCTGTTTGCTTTAATGTTTTGTTAAAAATCTGTGACGGGTGAGAGTGCTCATCTACCAACCACCTTCTCCATTAGTCGTTTCTCACCATTAGGAACAGATAATCAGGGAAGCTATTTTCATCCAACTTTAATTTTTCTTCCTTTTGTATCCATGAGCTTATCAGTATTAGCATAAATTCTATGCTCTCTTATCTGGACTCTGTTGATCCAATGTATTCAGAAGTGTACTGTGTTTCTCCCCTGCTCGCACCTCTCACAACTCAGTTCTGCATCATTAGTTCACTTTCCTGTCAGACAACAGATTTTTGTTCTTAATATTCAAATATTAGGTTGTAAAGCAATTGTTCACCAAATTACGTGCATTAATACTCATTGATCTACAGTCATGGGCATTCTTCAAATGAAGATTTAATCTTACAAGTAATTAACTTATTACTTATAATTCTACTATTCAACAATATTAAACATTAATTAACAATAGCAAAAAGTTTTCCATCTATCAATTCTACTTTGATTATTGATGCAGAAATTCTCTTAAATAGGAAAACTCAGGCCATGACTAGCAAAAACAGTGGCTCCTTTTAATGACAAGTCAGGAGAAGGTTTTTCTCTTGCTCAAATGGTTCTTAATATGTTAGCCAGCATCCTGATGGTGACATATACATGTGTAATTCCCATTTTGAATGAGATGCAGAAGGCTATTCTCCTGCCTTTGTGCTCTGTCTGCAAACCTTCCATGCCTAGGACCTCTGGCAAGGGCTGCTGCTGCTCCTTCTTATCAGAGGAAAGGGGAAGGAAGAAAGGAGTGTATCAGACCATGAAGATTTGGCTGCTCTGAGGTCTTGGTGGAAAGAAAAGATGGATCCATCCATTTGAAAGCTCAGCCTCATTTCTCCTCTTCCAACTAAGCTGAGACCAGCTGCTTCTCTATTGTCTGAATCACCTCTGTCCTCCTTCTCTTTCCCACTGGTGAGCAAAAGCAGTAGGGGTTCCTTCTGAGGCTTGACAGCTGCCAGGTGCTGGTACACGATGACAACATCTCACTGTGCAGAACTGTGCATGCGAAGCTAGTCACATGTACAGGATCTTAGCCTATACCTACTTAAAGTACTATGACATAAGGGGCCAACCCAAAGAACCAAGAGCATAGGAAAAGATAGTTGGTAGCATACCTTGAGGTGGTGGTGGGTGGGACAGGATAACTCATGGACCTGGCTAAACCTAGATCTAGACCACTTTTCCTGCTTGTTTCTCTGGCATTTCACAGCTTCATTCCAGCAATGCCAAACCAACCCACTTGCGGAGGGTGCCATATATTTATTATGTAGTAAAGATTGCAGTAACATTTCCAGTCTTGATTAAAGATTGCAGACTGTTCATTCTACGCACAAGTTTGTTTGTTTAAAAAAAACAAACACGTAAGCTCCGATTCACAGTTAGCACAGAATCTGAAATCATAATGTATCGTATACTCACTGCATTTCAATAACCTGGTGGTGAAATAGAATAGTTACCAAACTGGTGAGGTTTTGTCCCTCTAGTTGTACCTATTGTGGCCACCTATTCATTGTCCAAAATAAGGAAATGCAACAGCAAAGAAGAGGACAAAATAGGTATTGAATATCACTTGGCTGCCCTTCAAAAAGATGACACAGAGCCACATTATTATACTCCTCATATCTGTTCCACTGCCCTTTCCACCCAACCTCTGTGTATATGTGTGCTAGTATGTATACACACACACACACACACACACGTGTGTTGCTATTGTTGTTGGAGCATGAGGAGTGCAGGTATGGATCATGTCTGAATTGAATATCAGTTTGGAAATTTAATTTATTGTCTGTGAAAATCAAGAAACAGATACAACTTCCTCCCTGTTCCTCAGAGCTAGGTGAAATTTGCAGGCATAGTGCTCCTTTTGGTGGGACTTTGAAACATGCTCATTTTGAAATGTTGGAAGAGAGTTCTACAGGTAACATGCATCACCAAAACGACAAATAAATGGGTCCTAGAACAAATCAAGCCTGAATTATCCTTAGAAGCCAAGATGATCAAACTAAGGCTATTGTACTTTGGCTGTATTACGAGACAATATGATTCATTAGAGAAGATAATAATACAGAGTAAATTAGGAAATACTAGATGAAGACTGCATTACAGAAGAATTGGTTCAATCAAGGAAGGCATGGCTATGGATTAGCAAGACCTGAACAGGGCTATAGATGAGATAGTGGGCATCTCTGCACTACACTGTTATAGTGCTATTATTTCACTTTCAACATTACTTTGCCACAATTAAAATAAGCACATATCAAGTGAATAATAATCCACAGACATGATGGTCAACCTCACAGAGAATGGTCCAGGTAGCTTGTCTGTGACAATCTTGTTCTTGGCGACAATCACACCACTGAGATAACATGTCAGATAGGTCTGGATCCATAATCAAGACTGCATTAAGAAGGAAGAAGCATAGCGCTGTGGATTCATAGCATGGAGAATCCACAAGGCTAAACACACACGCACAAACACACACAGATGTTGTTCTCTAACATGGCCCACCCACAGGACCAACACCACAAGCACTCATTTGTGGTAGCACAGAGTGCAAACTTTTGAACCAATAAAGGAAAACGAATCCAACTCTGAAATAATATGGCATGGAAATAACATGAAATGAAAGGTAATTGCTTGATTTAAAACTGTTCCAGATTTTTATGAATTTAGGGCTGCATTTTTCTGACTTTCTGGATTCACTTTCATGACTGTCAGGAAGCATTAGAGAACTTTATGAGTTTTTTTCCACTGAAAATAAGGTCCCAAATGTCTCTAAGTTACCTGAAGTTATGAAAGACAGGTGGAAGATCCCTTTGGGGAAACATGTCCCATTTCTAGCACAGCTCTGCTTCTGAGAAGGTTACTATAAAATATAAGGGCTATCAGCCTTCATGCTCACAGGCAAAAATTAAATGGATCATCACGTAAGGTCAAAAGAGAATATTTCTTTTGTTTTTATTTTATGCTTCCTTTTGAATGGTATGTTCCTAAAGTGTTAGATTAGGTGTTTCCTTTCCTACTGTCATTTGTTTATTAATCTCATCCACAGGATATAAAAATGCACATACAATGCAAATCAGTGTAAATCATGGAGTCTTTAATTGGTTTCATAACAATGCTTGGACCCATCTACATGTAATCATTAGTACATAAATCAACCTGGAATCTACTGTGAGAAGCAGGGTAAAGAGAAAAAAAGTTGCCCAGATTGCCGAGCTGTCTCACTGAAATCTGAAATCGTGATTTAAAATCAAAGCCCCACAAATTGAAACCAGGGTAGCCTTTTGTCTCTGATTTAGTTTGGGTTCAATAAACTATATATTTTCCAGCTGATAATTTAGCTAATTTTCCCAAGCCAAGAATAAATTGTTTTCCAGGCAAACAAAGTAATCTTTTCCGGCTACTAATGCATCTCTAGATATTAATGCAATTCGATATAGAAAGCCACTGTTTTTGACAGATGCATCGTGCATTAAAAAGTTATAGAAATTCAAAGAACATTTAAATCACACAAAATTTCTCTCTCAAATAGAACAAAGATCTTATACTTCCACAATCAGCATGACTGGGGCAGTTTCTTGGGTGGTTTGCCTAGGCTATTCACTCATGCATGTCTGCTTTCTGCTCTTTGTATTAGAACATATTTGTGACAAACAATTTGCTGTGAGCATTTGTCATGAATACAAGGCACAATGCATGACAGAGGTCAACTCACATGCTGCCTTACAATCTTTGAGCAAAGAGAGATCTGATTTATTGCAGAAGGTTGTCCTTGGTTACCTTTGGACTCACTTCCACCAAATCCAGGATCTGCCAAGTCTTTGAAAGTTTCTATTTTTAAATCCCACTATTAAGCAACATAAGGTCACCATTTCATTGTAGTTTGTCCTTCAGTCCAACTTAGATAGAAAAGTGTAATGGAAATTAAATAATTCATATCCCGTGTTGCATCATATTTCTGATTATGTTTTTTCAAGGGTTCTATATAATATGACCCAAACCAGGATTTAACAATTTGACAATATAGGAATCAGTTTCATAACCTCTACACAGAATGTGTGCACCCACAACACTGGCCTTTCTATGTCCCCCTGATATCAATTTAGGTTTCATCTTTTGTACTGTACATACATGCACCCGCACCATGAGTAGGGCTCAGTTGGGATGAGAGACGTACAAAGCAGGCATGCCACATTGTAATCCTCACATCTCTTGCTGTGCCAGAGATCTTTGCATCATTATTGTGAACATTTGAAGAGGGCTCTGTAAGCATGTTTGGCTGAGCACACTTCCAAAGCTCTCCTGACTTAGAAGACCAGGCTCTTGATCATGGGGCATGAACATGCGCAGAAGTACCTATGCATAGAATCATAGCATTGAAAGGTATCCCAAAGGCCATCTAGTTCAGGCTTCTGACACGCAGCAATACACGGCTTAATCTGAGAGGAATACCGTACCTCTGTTTAAAGAGCTCAGAGAATGAGTGTTCATCACCCTTCAAGGCAGTCCATTCCACTGTCAAACAGTTCCTACCTTTACATGCAATACGTCATGACCTAGGAATCAGCCTGGGTCATCAGAATCAGAGGCAGCAGGTAGGCATGTTTGTACACATTGTGCCCCAACTTTAGTACTAGGCATGTTGCAGGAATATGCGTACATAGAGTGATGGAAATTGATAGACGTAGACTATCTCATGACTTCTGTTTTCATTATTTGGGGAATAGCTGGGAGATAAAGGAGACTCGTAACAATATTAATTTCTCCAAAAAAGAGTACAAAGAAGAGACATCACAGAGCTCATGCACTTAACACAAATCTCCCCCTTCCTACTAGCTATCCAACCTTCCTATATGGAGCAGGAAAGTTTGAAAGTGAGATTCTAAGTATATTCCAGTCAACATACCTAGATCCTGGTATGCACGAATAATTTAAAATAATTTAAGATGTACTTTAAAATATCACCAAGGAAAATACAGCACCTAACTAGCAACAAAAAATCTCCTTATTTATTTATTTAATCTCCTATCTTTCTCCTGGAAGACGTTCAGTTACCACAAGCCTACCTGATTTTTTAAAAGCATAACCTAATGTCAGATGGACAGCAGGGAGGGTGGCAGTCTAGGTCCTCTCAGCTTGGAATTTCAGAACTTGGGAACAGTCACTAAGAACAAGTCTTCTCTAATGTGTGGGATATAAATTAACATAAACAAATCCTCATTTATATACTACCAATTTATGAAAATAATAATTTCAACCTAAAAATTTGTATTTTAAATTCATTGTGATGATGGATTCACAGATATTACTCTTATTGATCTTATTTTATCTTTTTTTTGTTTTAATTTTGTGTGTGTGTGTGTGTGTGTGTGAAAAGGCCTTCTCTAACATCCCCACCAGAAAAGTGACAAGACTGAGAGAAAGGCTTCATCCAAAGATGCTAAAATCTGAGCAGACTCATATGGAGAACACAGCCTTTCAGACAGCGTGGAGCAAAGTTATGTGTCTTATGGATCTTTACGAGTCATCAACAGCAAATCAGATTGGAAACTGACTAGTAATGTGTGAATCTGTCATAACTTGGAAGTCTTGTACTCTCTGTAAGTGACTGGTCAAAGGCCTGGATATAGTATTTAGGACTGACTGAAGTTTCTGAACGTTTTTCAAAGGTACCTTTAAATAGATCACATTGCAGTAATCCAAGTGTAACTGAGGCATTTGGTATCATGACCAAATGAGGCACATCCAGGCATGGATGCGGCTGGTGCTCTAGCTTGAACAAATGCAAATGCTCTCCTGCTTGTCACCAAAATTTGGACTCCTGGTTCAGGTCTGAAGCCAAGAATAGAGCTGTAAAAAATATTCTCATTTTTTTCCCATCATCAATGAGAAAACAACCTCCATTTTGCACATTTTTTTCATGATAAATCTCCAATACAATAAAAAAAAAATGAAACACTTTCATAAAATCTCACCCACCAGAGAGAGAAATAAAGTTGATATGTTGATGTTCCTATATGAAATAATGAAATAAGTGAAGATTTGCATTCCTAACTAGCAATATTTCCAAGCTTCAGATACGAGTTTCCAAGGGGAATGTAACTCCACACACCACAGGTTGAATTCTTACTTGCCAATCTGATTTTTGACTGACTAGAGAGATTGAAGAATAAGGGTTATGTTTTGCTTGGACTAAGATTCAGTTTTCTGTTTCTGTATCTTACGAAGAGGACATAATATTACATGGAATAAATATTACAGTTCACCCTCTGTATATTGTGAACATGTGTCTGCCAATAATTCAGACTCAATTCCCTCCCTATCCCATTTCGATCGCCTTGAGAGTTATTGCAGAAACAAAACTTAAAGAACCTAAATACTTTTGTGGAGAGGTGTTCTGCCTTTTCCAAAGTTTGAGGCATGAATGAAATTTCTCAGAGCAGCCTATTTCACTTCAGGAAGCATCTGAACCAATCTAAAGGAACCAGATTTGGCTTGGCGTTGAGGCTTTGTCTGAATATGATACACATCCCTAAAAACAGAGAACACAAGAAAACAAGGTAACATTTTCTCCAGATGAAATGGATATCCTGGGCACAGTTTTTTCACAGGATACTTATGATAATTTCTGTTACTGCTGTGTAATTTATGCAGTAAATTCAATTTACACTATGGGATAGAAAGTTTTGTTTCACTTAGGAGTGTCTCTTTCTTCTGCTGAAAGCACATCTGAGGCCAAAGTCAGAAATATGTTGGAAAGCATGTAGTTTAATTAGAAATGAAAAGGCAAAAAAAAAAGCCCTCCTCTTTTCTTGCTGAATATATACTATATTAGACACACACAGACAAAAGGAATAAGATGACAAAACAAAGCAGTATAATCTCTGGATTATCTATTTCAAAACAAGGGTGTGACTGAGAGGAATGTGGATTGCTCCTAATAAAAGAATTTCCCTATAAACAAGATCAATTGGTATATGACAGAACAGTTATATCAGTGCTACAATGCTATACACATTCACCTGTTTATAGTCCCCAATGAACTCACTGGGGCTTAATTATGAGTAGATATGTGTAGGATTGGACTGCATGTCTATATGTCTCATATACTAAACTAATAAACAGAGGGAATATGTCAGATATGGGCACATTAAAAAATATGACACACAGGCTCAATTTCAAATCTAGAGTGGCACAGTCCAAGATCTGGTGACTTATTGTATGTTGTGTACTGAGTAGATAAGGTTTCAGTGACCTCCCAAAAGATACTTCCAGGTATATTCAACAATTAGAAGAGTGGAGCATGCCAGGCACACATATACCATTCCCTGTACCTCACAAAATGTGGTTTGGGGTGCATATATGGATGCGTAGCTCTTAATCTATTGTCAAAGCTTTGCAAGGGTATGGTATTTTTTCCTTTTTTTTCACACATTGTAATAGTTTGCAGTTATTCAAACATGCTGCTGTTATATATTTATATTCTTTGTTAATCATGATATCACAGATGGAAACAAGGGAAACCAAACCAAGCACTGAAGGGCAACAAAATCAATCCAAGCTTCTCATTAAAAGGTAAAAGTGCCAATAATCTTTGTCAGGCCTTTTTATCTTGTGGTTTAGCACGCTGTGATCCCTAAGGCAACAACTGTTATTGAGATTTTAAAATGATCCTTGATTTCACATCTCCATTAGATTAACTCTTTGGCTACTTGACTAACGTTAACACTGTTGCATTAAGAACATAACAAGGACAAATATGTATAGATTTTCTAAATCTAGACCTCTAAATCAGAAATCATCTCCAGCAGAATTCTCATCTCACTTGTTCTAGTTGTAGCATTGCTTTCTTACATTTCCAACATGTATGAAAACAAATCTTTCATCTCATTTTATACATGTCAACCTCTTCAGAAGAACGTGTATTTCACCTACAGGTATAGTCATATCATCCTTAATTCATTTTCTCTTATTTCTATAAACTCTGTTTCCTACATATATAGCATTAAATTGCATAGTAACATAACATACTTACACGTTCAAACATTTTCCATTCAAACCTTAACACAAGGAAACAGATTAAATATTTGCCAGATAAAAAGGTTTCATCACCTTCTGAACATTTAAGTACAAATGGTTATAAGCATAGTTAAGCAGAATACAAACATTACTTTATTTCAGTCACGTGGAAAAGCATGAGTAATTTTAGCACTAAAATGGAACTGCTAATATGTGCAAGTGCTAGACGAGCACCTGAGATATTGTTGTTATTGCTGTTGTTGTGTGTTTTCAAGTTGTCTCTGACTTATGGCAATGCTAAGGCAAACCTAGCAATGGGGTTTTCTTGGCAGGATTTGTTCAGAGGAGGTTTGCCATTGCTTTTCTCTTAGGCTGAAAGCGTGGGTTTGCTCAAGGTCACCAGTGCGTTTCCATTCCAACTCTGGTTTTATGAAGTCATAACCCAATACTCAAATCACTACACTATACTGAGTTTCTCTTATAGCAAACATAACTCAAATGAGATAATTTTGTACAATGGAATACAATGGCCTTTGACAAAGTTCCTCATGACATCCTTGCAAAGAAACTAGTAAAATGCAGGCTGGACAGGGCTACTGTTAGGTGGATTTGTAATTGGTTGACTGACCAAATCTAAAGAGTGCTCGCCAATGGCTGCTTTTCATCCTGGAGAGAGGTGCCTAGTGGGGTGCCACAGGGTTCTGTCCTGGGCCCAGGACTATTCAACATCTTCATCAGTGACTTGGCTGAAGGAGTAGAGGGCGTGTTGATCAAATTTGCAGATGACACCAAATTGGGAGGGATTGCTAATACACCAGAGGACAGGATCAAAATTCAAAATGACCTTGACAGATTGGAGAGCTGGCCCAAAGCAAACAAAATGAATTTCAACAGAGACAAATGTAAGGTCCTGCACTTAGGCAGAAAAAATGGAAGGCACAAGTATAGGATGAGGGACATGTGGCTGGATAACAGTACATGTGAAAGGGATCTATGAATCTTGGTAGATCACAAGCTGAACATGAGTCAGCACTGTGATGCGGCAGCCAAGAAAGCCAATGCAATTCTCGATTGCATCAATAGGAGTATAGTGTCTAGATCAACGGAGGTAATGGTACCACTCTATTCTGCATTGGTTAGACCTCATTTGGAATACTGTGTCCAGTTCTGGGCACCTCAATTCAAGAAGGATATTGACAAGCTAGAGCATGTCCAGAGGAGGGTGACCAAAATGGTGAAGGGTCTGGAAGCCATGCCCTATGAGGAGTGGCTTAGTCTGCAGAAGAGAAGGTTAAGAGGGGACATGATAGGCATGTTTAAATATTTGAAGGGATGTCATTGTTGAGGAAGGAGCAGGCTTGTTTTCCGCTGCTTCAGAGACTAGGACAAGGAGCAATGGATTCAAACTACAGGAAAAGAGATTCCACCTGAACTTCAGGAAGAACTTCTTGATGGTCAGAGCTGTCCAGTAGTGGAATATGCTGCCTCGGAGTGTGGTGGAGTCCCCTTCTTTGGAGTTTTTTAAGCAGAGGCTGGATGGCCATCTGTTGGGAATGCTTTGATGGGTGTTCCTGCATAGTAGGGGATTGGACTGGCTGGCCCCTGTGGTCTCTTCCAACTCTATGGTTCTATGATTCTATGATCAAATATATTTATACCAAGATGCAGCTAGTAGGATGTTTTTATACATTAAATAGAAAAACAGAACAATACCAACCACAGCTAGAAGGCGGCTGAGAAGCCCCAAGAGTAATATTCAGTGTCATTCTGCTATATCAATACATGCCCATAAGACTATATGGCAGCTCTTGCCTGCTTTCATTATTCCCCTCCACCTTGACTACAATAGAAGGGATGCAGAAAATTTGCCTGAGTATCATATTTTGTCTACCATGACTATTGCACTTAACTCCCTCATAGACCTCCTTATGCTAGATCTGCTCTCTTAAATAACGTTTTTGAACAAAGGTGAGTATGCCCATTAATATGTGTAGTTTACCTCACTAACATCAGTTTCCAGCCTACTAATCAGCTAGAAGCATATTCACTTGACAGAATATAATAAAATCAAGCTTCTGTTTGATTTATCAACAGAAGAGATAACCAAAGTTAAGAAATGAGGAAAATAACTTGGCTATTAGGGATGCAAATCTATGGGGATTTTATTTTTGTGTGCAAGAATGAATAATTTCCCTGACAGGCAGGATCAGGATGGACTGTGCTTTTTTTTTTAATGATTTTTCACATTTAGAAAGGATTTTAAAAAATGTGCCTTTCCTGAACAGCTTCCTTTTTTCTCAAAAAAATTGTGCAAAAAGAAAGTTTTACACAGAAAACACTGTATTTTGTGCAAAATACATCAATAGAAAAAAAGTATATTATGAGCCAAAAGGAAGGTTTTTGTTATTATTTTGCATAAATGATTAAAAAACAAAGACAAAATGTGAAAAAAAATATTGCAGAGGCGGACTATTTTCTTGATGGGATAACTCAAAACAGCAGGACACACCTCCTGGTCAAGGATGAGCAAGAAATGGAAACATTCTTTACATTCCCAGTAGCTATTTGTAATGTCCTTGTCAAATATGAGAAAATATGATATAGTACAATATGATATAATACATGATAAAATATGATATAATATAAATGGGCTAAACCAAAATTAGGCCAGCAGGAGCTGTTCTGAATCCAAACTCATCCCACATTTCAGCTACTAGAATTACCCAGGACTATCCTCAGTTTTTCCTAAACTTGTGCCATCATTGTGGCTATTTTCCCTTGCTGGAAGAGGCTCAGATCAGGCATAATATGGCTTCTCTCTCATTCCACCCTTTTGGGGCCATTCTGCCAGGAAGAGCCTAGCAGCAGAATACCTCTGCTGGCAGATTGTTTTGTCAGCAGATCTCTGAGAAGAGGGTTCTGCCAACAAAGGAGGTCTGTGCCTATTGAGGATGCAAAGAATATTCACATATGTTCTCACTTTTGACAGCCGATTCTCCCAGTGAAAAGCTGTTGTCCATTATGAGATTTTTTTCATCCCTATATGAGAGCAGACAAAAGGCACATTTTATTTTCATTTTAGTTCTGGTTTTGCTGGGGATATTAATTAATCATTCATTCATTCATTCATTCATTCATTCATTCATTCATTCATTTATTTATTTATTTATTTATTTATTTATTTTTGTGGGGAGACTGTTGTGTGATGTGTAAAGTACAATTTTTGCACTCAACATTACATTTTACCAAAAATTATTTTGTGCAAAATAAATAAATAAACAAAGGTTTTGCAAAAATATCCCACAGTGCAGAAAACTACAAAAAAAAATGCATTAAAAACATAATTCATCCAGTAGGAAATTTTTTTTTTTTTTAGTTTTTTGCATCCTCGCAGAATAGAAGAAATAGGCAGAGATTTACAGCCTTGTGCCCTAATCCTAACCAATATATGTGGTGTTTCCTATGGGACCTCTGGTGGACACCAGGAGGTCTTGTAGAATGCCTTCACTATTGTGCATCTTGCTTTAAGCACATTACCTGAAGCTCTCTGCCACTCTCATACCATGCTCCACCAGCCACTAAATGGCTGTGTTGGGGGCAGAAAGTGATAGGTAAGATTTGAGGAGTTGGGGGTCACTGCATGAGGGAGATAGTGAATTCCTTCCTCTGTAGTGCACTCCCCCCCCAAAACAAGGACATATGCCAGCATTTCACTGGCATATGTCACTAACAGGATGCCAACCACTTTAGCAGGATGCTAATCACCCTTTCAGATGCACTATATATGAGACATTACCATAATGTAATGGTTTAGTCTTAGGCCATTTCTGCACTACACTGTTATAGTGCTATTATTCCACTGTAAGGCCCCACTTTGGGGGTCCCCAATATCAGTATGGTTTGGATGGGCACCATACCTAATTGGCATCATATGTAATTGGAAACACATTTTATTGGCTCTGATATGAAATTCAAGCCTGAAAAGTGACAGAGAGGTCAAACTGAGCGAGGGAAAGAATTTGACTGTAAATGTGAGAAGCATAGGTCAACTCCAAAATTCCTCCAGGGAAGACTGAGTCATTTGTCAGGCAAATACACATCGTTCCTGTGGATAATAGGCTTAAACAGAAGCTGGACTTTTCCAAGGAATCCAACTGTGAGGAGCCCACCAGGACACTGATTGACAGATATCCATCCCTTGTACACCTGGATTCTTTCCTCTGTCCTCACAGCACCCACAATAGACAACTACTACAACATTCATCATGTCTTTGTCAATCAAAGCACTAAGCCCATCAACAGGCGAAAGACTCATTGTCCTCAACATGTTCCCTTTGTCTTGCATCTGGAAGCTTCACAGCCACAAGCCATTTTCAGGGTATAAATACCCCTGGTTTGAGGAGGCCCAGTGCAATCTCTTGAAGATCTACCTGTCACTCTGTCCGTCTGGCTCCTGAATGAGAACTGCCCTTAGGTCCTACCTAAGCCAAAATACATTTCTGCTCTTCACTACTCTTCTGGACTGGTAATTATAAATCCCCCAAATCCCTCAGCCTCTCTATAATTTTTCCTCCCTTTCTCTTTCAGCTGGCTCTTGTGTGAATGTGTGATTGTGTGTATCTTGTGTGCATGCGTGAGTGAATTCCCCTCAATAAAATCATTTTATTAGACAATTTTGCTTGGTTTTTGGCTTGGCCTGACCCCGAAAAAATTGGGTTTAAAGATCTCGCTAGATTACCCCGCCTCTTGTAGTGCTACAGCTTGTGCTCTAGCTAATTCCCATTCCCCATTATTTGGAGCACATTGAGGTGTCCCCCACGGGACCCCAGAAATCAGGGTAACACCATTTCCAACATCTTGTGGAATTCCAGGATTTGTAGTTTCCTGAGGACAAAGAGCTCTCTGACTGAGAATTATAAATGCTCCTCCCTAAACTGCAAACCCCGGAATACCACAGGATGTTGAAAATAGAATAATAGCACTATGACAGTGTTGTATGGAAATGGCCTTAGTCACATGGTCAGATTGTGTGTGTGTGTGTGTGTGTGTGTTGTGTGCGTTTCATTCACAGGAACTAGAAGTTTAGAAATTCATTAAGAAGTTCAGTACTAAGAATGATTCCAAACGGCAATGCTTTATGGCATCACATTAAAACATAACCTATGTTTTTATCAGCCTCCCACAGACACATTTTCTTTCAGATGACATGTGAACCCTTCCAGTATAGTAGGATTAATAGTGCATATAGTCAGTTTTCTAAAAGTGAAACCCAGCCTCCCATGCTAAGATTGAAGAAATCCTGTTTAGAGGAAAGGGAGGAGGAAATCAGCAATGGGAACCATTTTATAAGAAGTATTTATAAAAACAGACACTCATTTATTAAACTCCCATCTTGCAAGAAAACAGTATCTATCTACCAATACATGGACACTTAACTTAATCAACAATCTTCTTCTAGTTGCAGAGTATGAATGGAGAATTGCAGAATAAACATACTAATGTATTATACTTGCTACTACTGGAGAGCACATTATGATAATTTTCTTGCACTGAAATCACTGAAAATGTTTTCAAAATTTCCCTTCTCTACTCTTATATCTTGGCTTAGCATCACAAAAGCCTATATAAAGAAAAATAGATTTTTTTCTGGAAAATATATTTGGGAAATTAATAATTTACAGAGCACTTTTAGTACTGTGCTTTTTCATTCATCCTTACCAGGACCTTGTGAGGTCACCATGATTTATTTATGGAACTGAAGCTGACTTAGATGAGTTTGGGCCTGAGGTTTATAAAACATTTGTCTCAAACACAGTGTCATATCTAAACCCCATCAGGTGTTCACTACACAAAAGATAAACAGTATCCGTTGTCATTCTGGCAGTGCCATTCTGGGATTCCTTTTTCTTACATGAACCTTTATATTCACTCTCAGTGCCAATAGAGTTGCACTCTCTTACTGAACAGCTGGAGGCAGAGGGCCATATTTTGTGTCTGTCCAGGTAGATAGGCAAGATGAAAAACTTCTGAATTGTGCTGAATGAGACATAGCTCAGGTTTGAGTTGGAGGTTAAAGTCTGTTCCATTTCAGGGCCAGATTTGTTGGTCTTCATTTAGTTAGGCCACCTTGAATTCCAGCTTTACGAGAAAGGTGGGATATTTAAAAAAGCTGAAATATTACAGTGTTGCCACACCTTTCCTTGTGGCCAATCCCGGCATTGGCACATAAGTTTTGGTCTGCCTCTGATTGTTGTACTGAGGGTAGAAACTTATCAACTAATCTGCACTGAATCTTTTTAGCAACATAGGATTTAGGCAGGGATAGGGCTGACTTTAATTAGGTGGTCACAACAGTAGGATAATCCAGAAGAAAAATCAGTCACAACTGATAGGTACCTAGGGACACCTTTATAGTGAATTCATCTTTAGAGTGAGTCACCACTAGTTTCATCAAGGGCATTCTTGACCTGTTCTCTAGGTTCTGGGGACCAGAGGTGGGATAATCTTGTAACAAGGGATGGATGGCTCACCTTCCAGGTCACTAGAGGACAAGCCTCAAGTTGCCTCAATCCTATCCCACACATATAGATAACATTCCTTCAAATTCTATAAACAGTTAAATAAAGCTACGTCTCCAATTTATCCTAGCTTTCATGTGGTGCCTCCTCAGAGCTTGGAACAATCTAGGTTTGAAAATTAATTTGATAATATTAAATGTTAGAAAATTAGAAATTAATTCATTACCATCTAATAATTGAAATATTTTAATTAGTTAAGTTATTGTTCCTTAACTCATTGATTAACATGCTTGGTTAGAAACACCACAGGATTTGTGGAGAATGATCTGGAGGTTCTTACTGTTGACCTTAGGGAAGTACATTTTCTAATTAGTTTGCCACTCATCTGTATCTCCCTTTTCTTTCTATCCCCAACAACATGCATATTTCATTCACTTTTCAAATGAATTGTTTAGGAGACAGATATAGCAGAACTGCAGCAACAATCTGATCAGAAATTTGATCAAAGATTAGTTAGTGGATCGAGATGGAGAATTTTTAATTGTTTTTTTTTTAGAGCCTCTGAATATTGTTATTGCTGTTGCTGTTGTTGTTTGCCTTCAAGTAATTTCTGGCTTATGGTGACCCTAAGGTGAACCTATCATGGGATTTTCTGGGTAAGATTTGTCCAGAAGAGGTTTGCCTTTGTGTTCCTCTCAGGCTGGGCGAGTGTGATTTGCACAGCCCCTTTTGTTTTGTTTCCCTTTTTTCCCTGAAAGGTAAACCATTGCATCCTTTCTTCTTCCCCACCTCCAATCAAGATGTATGGTCTGCAAAGAGCCATGGCAAAATGCATATTTTAAATATAGGAGCAACAGGTCCTAGATTCAAACTGTGACATCTTCTATTTAAACTATATGGTATCTAACAAACCCACTATTACCTGTATGCATCTTACCTTAATTATATAATTAAAGGAAGACGAGAAAAAGAAGGTGAAGCAGGAGTGGCTGGGGGAGAGGTTAAAAAGTAGGCCATTTCCGCACTAGACTGTTATAGCACTATTATTCCACTTGCAACATCCTATGGAAATCCTGGGCCGGCCCCTCCCGAAACTGCAAACCCCAGGATTCCATAGGATGTTGCAAGTGGAATAATAGTGCTATAACAGTCTAGTGAGGAAATGGCCGTAAAAGAGAATGGTGGGGAGAAAGAAAGAGAGAAGCCAAGAAAAAAGGAAATGGGTGAGGAAAACATTTCACTTAATTATCCAAGTGCACAGTAGTGTGTAAGCAAAATGAGATTACAAAGAGATTCGTTGTGGCTCATCACTCAAAATACAATACATTATTATATTATACAATCAGTCCACCGTATAATCAACAGAAGAGGAGAAGCTACTGAAGAAGAACCATTTTCCTTTCATACAACCCTATGGAGGGTTTAAGTCTTTCGGACCTAAAGTGCCTGACATTCTGAAAGGGTCCCGGATGCTGGACATCCTTTGTCTCCAAATGTCTCCCCTCATCCCACTGGACGGACTCCACTCCCATTTCATTCCAAGATTCACTTCTTTTTTTCTTCTTTCCCATTGTTTGATTGTTGTTTCTTCTGCTGGTCTGACCTGGGCCCCAGGAATTTCCCTTTCTTTTTCTAGCCTGCCTAACAATAGAGACAGATGATGCTTTCCTCCAGTCCTAAAGCTACTTCTCCTGAGGCAGCAGCCCTTCATGTTTTATTGAACGTGATAGAGTGAAAGGCACCTATCCTAAAATGTCCCATGGAAGAGAAAAGCAAGATATAAACCCTGAATTGCATTTGGGAGATGATCAGGATATAAATCAGGGTTAGCCAGTAGAGTTGCCAAGTATCAGGGCTTTGTCCCTTTTTTTTCCAGCTTGCACAGCAAGGGAAGAATCTTAGGGCAAGAGCATTGTCTTGAGAGGCATATATGTGTCTGTGTGTGTGCGCGCAGACATTTTCTTGATTTGTTATCAGCATGATATACTCAGTACAGCTGTGGTTTATGCATAAGGAATCATACTGAACAGCATCATGAAGGGCTGTCCCTTTAACATCACCAAGGCCGGCCTTCCATGACATCACAAAGAGACATCTCTGGATCTCAGGTTTTGGTCCCAAAATCTGAGAGCCTGCAGTACTTTTGACCTGGCAAGCCTATTCACTGCATAGCACAGGTTTAAATGAATACATCTAAGACTTTCTTAGTCGCTGGTGTTCCGTAATAGATAATATAGAAAAAAAGATATGAACAAACTGATAGTTCATGCAAATGGACACAAGAGACTTCCAAACTGATTTCAGTTAACTATAAGAATGTCTCATGCTCCAGCAATATGTCACCCTGTTCTAAAAAGGGTTGGATAGCTTTTCTTGAGTCAGTTGAATGTTTTCATTTCAGAACTAAGCAGCTAATGAAAGCATATAAATTTGTGCCCATTACTCTTTAGTCAGCATTCTGTCTGTGTCGAGGCTATGCAAATGAATATTTTAACTGTGGCATTTAGATTAATTTTATGCTGTAAATTGCCTATATTCGCTTGTGAGATTTCTGCAGCTGATCTTTAACAAAAATTAACTGAAACAGAAGGCCACTTCAACTATACCTATCCGACTTTACTAGGAAAATATTGTTTTGCCATTTAGCTTACTTATCTAAATAATACAGAATAGTTGAGCAAGCAAACACGCAATGGCATTAGAAGAGTAAAATATGACATTTTGAACAGACAATTGTGGATGAACCTGATCACTGAAGTTTATGGTACAGCATTAAAATGTAGTTTAAAAGAACAAAACAAACATCTAAGAAGATACTATTATATATACGGAGAATGTCTTGGAATCTGATTCATTTGAACCATATAAAATTGCATATACCAATATATTTTCTCCCTCCCATTCTCTTTCTTTCTTTCTTTCTCTCTCTTTCACACACACACACTCAAATGGGCAGATTTGTATTAAGTCATCACCCCAAGAAATATTTATGTGCACACAGAGTGACTAATTTAGACATGGACGAGTCCCATACATGAACAGATGCAATGGAAAATTTTCTAACCAGTGGAAACAATGGAAAAACACAAAGAGAAGTTTCTATGTCCCCTCTCCTTCTCAAAATGCAATCAAAAAGGTAGCTGCAAGGATATACATCTATTTCCTTTTACCTCTATTGGCTTTTCCATTTTTAGTAGTAACAGCTCCTGACTCCTGCTT
Source organism: Iguana delicatissima (assembly GCA_948472985.1). NCBI lineage: Eukaryota > Metazoa > Chordata > Lepidosauria > Squamata > Iguanidae > Iguana > Iguana delicatissima. The sequence goes on along the minus strand of CAOKZL010000370.1, from coordinate 1,157,823 downwards.
TTTTTATAATGGAAAGCCTGGGTCAACATGTTTTGAAAATCAGGGGCCCATTCAGATACACAAGCCTAGAGCTTGTACTTTGGTGAGGTCCTGATTTTCCCTGACTGCAAAAATTCTAAATACCTTTCCCTAAGCTGTAGGTCTCAGGATTCCATAGGATATTGCCATGGCAGTTAAAGTGGGACCATAGCTCTATAACTCTGTAGTATGGATGGGGCTGAGGTTAGAGAGATTTTTCCCTGTTTAGTCATGAGCATTCTCAGGATAGAATATAAACTAAATGAACAAATCAATCAATCAAAGTCACAAAATATTCCCCAAATATGTGCTGGTTAAAGGACATCTGTGGGCTTTTCCACACTACACTATTGTAATACTATTATTCCACTTTCAACATCCTATGGAATCCTGAGACTTGCAGTTTAGGGAAGCAAATTCAGAATTCTCAGCCAGAGAGCTCTTTGGCCTCAGTAAACTACAAACCCCAGAATTCCACAGGATGTTGAAAGTAGAATAACAACACTATAACAGTGTAGGGCGGAAAGGTCCTGTGTCTTTGTGCCACTCTGTTAAATACATTTTTTAGCCAGGCCTTTCCTTCTGGCCTTCACTGGACTGCCACTTCCATGAACAATGGACATTGCTCTTTCTCAACTCCATTCCTTATAATTCTTGACTGTCATTCCCTATCATTCTGGTTTAATCACATTTCCTCAGCTTAGGGTTGTACCATTTACTCTGCATAGGGAATAAACTGATTTTAAATGGGAAAGTTTTGGTATATTTTTCTTTTTTTCTTATTTGCCTGCCACAAATAACCTTTGCAATACTTTTTGAAATGCTGACATTAACAAAAGTGTGAACTGCTTATTGCCCTCTTTTCCCTTATAACCATAAACATGTAAGCGTTACATTTCCCTAGCATTACATTTCCTTTCTGTGTTTCAGTCACACACCAAACAATTTCACTGGGAGACTCTTGTGTAATGAAAACCTAGCCAAAAGACTTGAGAAAAGATGCTCATTTTCCTTCTTGCCTCTGGCAAACAGGAAGAAGTCAAGACTAGCCGGAGAGATATCGTCTTACTATTGCAGATTTCTTTTCCATAACAAGAAGCTCCCATTTTCCTGAGGATCCTGTATTTCTAAGATAAAGATGAAAAGATGCTGCTTTTGACATAATAACATTCATATTTATTTTGTGCTTCCATTGCAATATAGAATAAGTATAACCATATATTGTCAGCCTACACTGAAAAAGAATGGAGGAATGCTCATATGCTTTTAAATAAGTGGAAAGAACATAACAGAATAAAAGACTAAGCTGTGAAAATAACATACCATAATCATTTTGAGTACCCTTAGGAAAGTATCTGACCCACATAAGATGCTACCAAGATCTGGCAGATGCATTTGCAACACTATTGCTGTTGAGGAACCATTGTCAGCTGACTAGAGGTTTAGTTTGAATAAGAGGTCATTCGAAATTCATCATATGTCAGGTTTCAGCTTTGCTTCATGTGTAAGTGCAAGGAATGCCTAATAGCCTACAAAAGGAAGACAATGCATGCACACTAGATACTCTTTGGATGGCGACTGGGCTGGAAAGCATTTGCATTAATCACAATTGGCTCTCTACCATACACATCAAGAGTATATTATTCAGAAGACCTGAACGTACAAATGAGAGAGGCTAATCTGGAGTTCTGCCAGGATAAGTACACAATCCAGGGTAACGTTGTTCAGCAAATGGCTCAAGCACTAATCACCATCATCATCATCATCATCATCATCATGGCTGAGTTGGAAGTAATTTCTTCAACTGCAACATCATTACCTATATGCCACATCTCATTATGTTTAGTGGCCTAACTTCACCCTTGTTTGAAGTTTCACTAGGACTGTCTGTGCACCTTATTCCTAAAAGAAATCTCAAAGTGTCAGAGTCACTGCTTTAACTATAGAGGGACAGCAGCGGCCAAAAGGATAACTGACATGTTTGTTACCATAGCAACTCGTGATGATGTTACTTGGGCTTGCCTAGCTGCCTGTTTACCGTACGTCTTAGCCAGCTATTGAGCACGCTCCCCTTTTGTTTCTCAGGGAATTACATTAAAATATAATTCCATCTTAGTGTACTCCTCATTCTGCTGCAAAGAGGATTATAGAATGTTAAGATACATACTAAAGAAAGTGCAAAGTGTTGATAATATTGTTGTATGGTTTATGTGTATTCTATTCTTTATTAAAAAGGAGAGGAAGAAATGGATAATATATCCTACTTGGAGTTTCTCTAGCACTTTAGATTCTAGGTTATCTGTCATTAAGCTTTCCTCAGCTTCAACAGGACAAGGTTTTCTTTACTCAAGCTCAAGCAGAGAGATGTAGATGCATCGCCAAAACAAAAACAAAAAAGAACCATATTTTTTAAATGCACATACTGTTTTTCCTCCAACATACTACCTAAGCTCCATATGTAATATTTTAAATTACTGTCAACTGTCTTCACTCACAAGTTCATACTGGTCCGAGAGAATTTTTTTTAATAAAATCTTAGCATTTGTATAGCAGTGGTGTGTGTGTGTGTTGAATACATATTGCTGAACTTCAGCTTCAATTATTCTTCCTCATTGAATATGCTGGTCAGGGCTGATGGGAATTACAGTCCAACAATATCAAGAGGCCCACGTGTTCTCCATTACTGATTTAGTCAGTCAATGTAGATGACTTCTTTTATGCTAGTCAGCTTAAAGCCCAGTACAAAGAGATGGCCCAGTGACATAGCAAGCTGTGTCCTTTATAGACATTTCCCCTCTCATTCTGATTTTCACACAGAAGCCAGAAGCAGTGCCTTCCTGTACTGGCAGAAGGTTGGACTAGTTGCTCCTTGAGGTCAGTGCCAAATCCACCCTTCTACACCATTTGTCATGAGGTGGCTAGATAGTACCAGATGCTGGTCAATGGACATAAGACTGCTTACAGATTATACTAGCCATGGTTTGTTGGTTTGTTTTTGCATGACACTGTTAGCCACCAAGACTATGCAATGCTAGTGTGGAAAGAAACTTATGATGGGACACAAATCTGTGGCTTGACCAACTTCCAAAGGACATCTATTTAGAGAAAAGTAGTCACATGGCTAGCAACTGGAATACAGCTTAATGCAGACTCTCAATGAGGCATCTGCTAGCCAATTTGATATTAATTAATCAGTTATTACTTGTTAATTGCTTTCTTGTTAACTGTTGTTTCCTGACTAAATGAATTTTACAACAAAGCATTCTAGAAGGTACAGAAGATTGTCCAGGCCAGTCCTCTGATGCTGTCTTGGCACCATGGGCCCCCTCCCCTGACACCAAGTGTTTGAGAACAAGTAGTATGAAACCAGAAGCCTTTGCCTCATACCACCATTGCTTATCTCATGAATGAGCAAAAAAGTGAAAGCATTAGTGTTTTGGATCATCATGTTAGCATAGTAAGTAATCCGACAGGATCCTGGCTTTTGGAAGTAGATTGGAACCAAGAATACTAAAATGCTTCTGACTTTATTGTAATAGGATGCAGCCAATTAACATCACAATGTCCACTTGAACAACTCTCTTAGGCCATTTCCACACAGGGTTTTTAACACGGGGTACAGCATCCTCCAGGGAGGACGTCTGCGCCTGGGAACGGACCGGGTCGGACTTACTTAACGTAGATCTGCACCCCAGCCCGCTCTGGAACGACCCCAAGTGGTCGTCCAGCGTGCTTTTGAAAGACCGCTAAAAACAGGTCTTTCAAAAGTACGGAGCTTGCCACTGCGAGCCTGCTCCCTTATGCAGATTCGCAGGCTCGCATTGGTGCGAGCCTGCAATCTGCCGGGGGCGGGCTTTAGGCTGGCGAGCTTCAGTGGTTGGTTGAGACCCTCGACCAACCGGAAGCCGCCATTTTCGTCCCCGGAGCAGTGCGGAGCGGCAACCACGCACTGCTCCGGAGAAGCATGGACCGGACCAGGGAGCCCAAAAGTCCAGTGAGTAGCGTCACGGAGCAATTCCCTCGCCCCGTGCTGAAATGGTCATAGTATCCTTCACATAGTTTTTGTTCTTTTCCTCCCTTTTCCTTACACAGTGAGAAACTCATTGCCTGGGCTAGGAGCCGTGCCATGGAACTACATAAAACCTCATACAAAAGAGTGTAATCCTTACTGGTGAAGATGGCCTTTTCATTTGATTCTAAGATAGCTATCCCAAGTCAAAACCCATCCCTCCTCAGGATGTTAGAAATTACTGACAGCTTCCTTTGTCTTGGCTGGCATTGGGACTATGTCAGTGGGCTGGATGGGGTTTACATCTGGTATAATGTGGTTCTCTTACCCATCCCTTCTCTTCTTGGGCTTTTCTGCTGGCAGTGCTTAGCCAGTAGATCATTCTGTCTCAGATAATTTTATCAGCAGAGCTGAGATCAAAGATCCTCATCCCTTATACCTCTGAATCACAATTGCTCTGTAAATCAATTAAACAAATAGCACTAATGAGGATGTTGAATTCACCACTTAGAATTTAATAGTCAGAACTATTAGTTGACTGTTACAACCTAAACAGAGATCTTGAAAACTAAGATAGTAAAGGGGAAAGGAAACAAACAGGTGCTATTCCAACCCTTTCCTCTTATTTTATAAAATTCTGTGTCAAAGGAGGGTGGGGAGAAAAGGGGAGGATGGACTGGGATTAGACTAGATACATTCCAGCTTCTGAACTGAGTGAAAGCTTCACAAAAGTTTCAGCCAAGCTCTGCCCATCAGCCAAAAGCTTCAGATCTATTGGCTGCTAATCCATGCTGTTTTTTCAGAGTCTGTGGAAGAGGGCTTCTGGAGAGAAGAAACTTATCAGCACCATGACTGACATGGCACCAAAGGTTTTGCCCTACCTGGACTACAAACTCATTCTTGGTAAGTTTGGAAGTATGCTTCTTATTGTGGGCAGGAATACAACCCTTGTTCAGTATGCTTGATGGTGGAGGTGTATTTTTATTCTATTTTATTCATTAAATATCCCACACATAAGGCAGTGTAAGACACTTTTAAGCCTGACAACACTTCCTGGAAAGTTCATGAAACCTCATAATATTGTAAGGTCTTTAGAAATATCACGAAGTGATACCTGTAAGAAGAATGCCATGCTAGAACTTATCTAAAGTTTTAAGAGCAATATGGCATTTCATAAAATGCTGTCAGACTTTAGTAACTGATAGTATTACAAATGAGAGCCAAAATGATGTAGACTATTTCTGCATGATGATGCTCTTCCATGTTGTCACACTGCAATTCTGGGTCCAGAAGAGAGCACATCAGCAATGCTCCCCTCTGCACCTGCTGGCTCCCTACGAAAGGGAATGTGATGGCCCCATCACTTCCTTCTGCAGCACAGCCAGGCACTTGCCATTGCTGTGCTGCATCAGGAAGTGTTGCAATCTCACTTCTACAGATTCTGCACAATAGTAAGTATGAGAGTGCTGCATGATTGGAGGTGCAAAACAGATTTTTTCCATTTTGCAAATACCACATGAGTGCAACACTTTATGATGGGATGGCAGCAGGATGGCAATGATGTGCAGGAGCACGACCTGCCAACTGCTGCCATCCTGTCACAAAAGCGGCACAGAGACATCATGTGGAAAGAGCCATAGTATTTTGAGCATTGCACTACAACTCTGAAGACCAGGGTATGAATTCCTGCTCAGCCATGAAAACCCACTGAGTGACCTTGGGTAAGTCGTAGATCTCAGCCTGAGAGGAAGGCAGATGCAACCCTCCTGTGAACAAATCTTGGCAAGAAAACCTGGTGATAGGTTTGCTGCCTTAGGGTTGCCATAAGTCAAAAGGGACTTGAAGACACACAACAAAAATATTACAAAGACCTAAGTCTAAAGGACTTTTGCGTGCAAATATTGTAAACCTGCTTTAAGACCCAATGTGAATGAACAAAACAACAGCAATGACAACCACAACAAAGATGTATTATTTTCAGTGCAACTGAAGAAGATAACAAAGTGAAATATGGTGAACAGTTCCAATCATTGGATATATGAAAGAATAAAATACTTATAACAACCCCTTTCTCAGTTGGAGTTGGAACACAAAGGCACTTTCAGTAATTTTACCAAACAAATTTTGAATGTAAAACATTTTTTAACCTGATCATAATGAAAATATGGGCTCCTGCTCCCTGTAGTGTAGTCCAGTTATAGCTTTCTTTCTCATTTATGATGATACCTTCTCTGTTGTTAATTAAGATTCACTTTGGGACATAGACAATAAAGAATGTCAGAGTAGGACTGAGTTAAGTAAAAGAACTGAGCTTATTGATTCCATTTTTGGTAAATTGAGGCCTGTATGCAATTATGCCATTGTGCTAATGCAAGGCCCATTGTCACAGCAGCTGTGATTTTTCAGAGTCCAAAACAACTTTGCAAATGCAATATAGTATGTGTAATATTCTGTATTATATAAACCTTGTAAACCTTGCCAATTTCAACATGCAAGTGCTTGAGGAAAGTGATTGTGAAACCAGTTGGGCAAGAAGCTGCACAGTCTCTTGGAGAAATATGCCATCCAAAAAAATCATACAGAAGGGAATTTTTATTCCACTTACATAAATAATCTAGTTCAGTTACCTTTAGCTGAAAAATGTAGAGGAGAGAAAGAATCTAGTAGGACCTTTAAAGGTGATTACTTTCATCATGAGCTTTCATGCATTTCAATCCCTATTTAGAAAGATTCCCATCCTGAACACATGCAATGTCATCCAATGTTGTAAGCAAAACAGAGTCGGACCTAATTAGAACCTGGATGGAAGATCATCAGGGAATACTAGGTACAGCTAAGAAAGAATCCTGCCTGGCACCCTAGAGAGTTTCTGTCAGTAAGATTTGATAATAATGGTCTAGATAGACCAAGCAGCTTATTCTGTTCCTATTTGTTCTTATTTTAGAGAAAGACATTTTAAAAGTTAAACTGAGATTTTTTTTGTTGGCGGGGGAGGGAATCTCTTTTAGGAGCCATGATAGCTGCAGGAAAGAACAACCAATTTAATTTAATCCGTGTTAATTTAAAAGAGAAATATTATAAAATCATTTATTATTGGTATGTAACTGCTTAGATAACATCTATAGAAAGGTTAACTGTGCATGTTGGAAATACAGGACACAATCAAATGATAGCAGGCACATGTGGTGGTCCTATTAAAAAGATTCATTAAAAAAAATTAAAAGGAAGGTCAACAGGATAAGTGGTGACCTAAGGTTCCAAAACAATGTCATCAGATCCCTTTCAGCTTCCTAAACAACAAACCCCAGGCTTCCACAGGACAGAACCATGGCAGTTATTCTGTTACAACAGCGCTGTGAATAGATCCAGGCCTTTGATGCTGACAGTACGGTCTCTGGAGCCTGCTCACTTTCCTCCACTGTCCAGCTGATCTCCACGGTGGATGGCAAACCAACTGCAGTTGCCTTGAAAATCTTTCTTGAGTGGAAAACCTCTGTGTGGGCAGGCACCACTTTTCTTCATGCATAACACTTTCAATGTGAGGAAAACAATGGAAGAGGGTGTGGACTGCAGCGAGACAATTCCCCAGTTGCATGTTGGTGACACCAGAATACAGTTATTATTTGTTTGTCTACTTATCTATATATCATCTGCTTATAAACACAAAGATCAATGTTCACAGACCCACTTGTATTTTGATATATAGAAAAAGTCCACTACCTTAGGCTGCAGTAAGTGAAAATGGAGCTGAGTTGTCAGAACAACCACTTGCCATCAAAGCTAGGGGAAGGGGAGAGATTTGGAGGCTGCATCATTCAGGGAACATGGTAAATTATTTTCCAGACAAAACCAAGTGACACGAAGAGTCACATTTTTAAACAATGCAAGTTTAAGCAAAAGCTGCATGTTGTTCTGAATTTCCAGAGTTTGACTAGCAGGTTAATTTAGCATGCCCCGTTGGATCGGTTTGTGGAGTTATGCTATGTAGCAAGCTGTCGTGCTGTAGAAAGCATGACGTATCATCCCACTGAGGCATGAAATTAGAAAGATGTGCCTTGCTGGGTGAACCCAGGATCAACCAGACTTAATTTTCAGTCAAAACACTTTTTTTGTTTCTCCTGAAATCTTGCAAAGAAAAACAAACAGAAAGAAGAAACATTCCCAGTTCAGCAGTATCAAGAGCTAGCATTACATTATTCATTATTCACTCATTTGATCTGCTTTTATTTATTATTTGTTGGTTTTATACCCCGCTCTCTTCCCAGTGCAGAACCCAAGGTGCTTGCAACACAAAATAAAACAGAATGTAGCCAAGCAGTCATAGTACTGAAGAACAATTTAAAGAGTTAAATGAATTGTTTTATTGAAAACAAGATCTGAAATAAAACAGTTTAAAAGCCCTTGAAAATATAAACAATAAATGGAGTAGGAGTACAACATCCATCATAAAAGACTTTTGCAATACTTAGGCCATTTCCGTACTACACTGTTATAAGTGCTATTATTCCACTTTCAACATCCTGTGGAATTCTGGAGTTTGTAGTTTACCAAGGCCAAAGAGCTCTCTGGCTGAGAATTGTAAATGCTCCTCCTTAAACTACAAACCCCAGGATTCCATAGGATGTTGCAAGTGGAATAACAGCACTATAACAGCATAGTGCGGAAATGGCATTGTTGGTGGCCCAAAGCCTATCTAAGAAGAAAGATCTTTGCTTGGTGATCAGAGAGAGAGGTAGGTATAGTCTCCAGTGACAAGGAGTTACAAAAGCCTATGAGCAGCCACAGAGAAGGCCATCTGTCATTTTATTTCCAAATGTTCCTAGGAGGTTGGTGGGACCAAGAAAAAGCCTTTTGCTGACAATGCAATGTTCAGGTAGCTTCACATGGAAAGATAACATTATTTCAGATAGTCTGGACCCAAACCTTACATTGGTAGGTTCTGACTGACTCTTGAATATATACATTTGTTTGAATCACCTTGGATTCCATCCTGGGAGAAAGGCAGACTATAAAGTCAGTAATTAAGTAAGTTAATACATTTAACAACTGACCTTGTAGTTTAAAGAGTAGGAAAATGTAGGTGCTGAAAGATAGCTAACTGTAATTTCTACCAAATTATTCTCAGCTGCCTCAGAAACTAATTGCACCCATTGCTTGAGGGAACGTATAACAGTTAAAAACTGATTCAACTTTTTTAAAAAAATCTACTTATTAATGTATTGTTACAGTAAAATTTGTTTTATTACTTGAAAGTTTATATTGATCTCTGACATTTCAGTCCCTTTCAGAAAGAGAAATATAGAATATAAAGAGGGTAACAACATGACCATAACTTGGATACAGAAAAGGATGCTATAGAGAGAAGGACTCTTTTTGCTGGCAGAAGAGCCAGCAGTGCAAGGAAGGTTGTTCTCATGGAAGAGGAGGAAACAATTCTCACATACTAATGCATGCTTCTGTGCCAGTGGTGGCTGGTGGATTCCATGTCATCTTCTCCAGGTTTTACTTTGAACTTTAAAGGAGTTGTCCAAGGTGCTCAATCTCATACCTAAAGTAGATTCAACAGCTTGGACAGTTCCTTTAAAGGTTAGATTAAAAAACAGAGTAGATTCACTACCTCATTAACACAGGAGCCACCAGCTGCCATTGTCCTATGCCACTCCACATGGTAATCCTGTTAAAGGTAGCAATCTTAGCATGCCTATATTCAGTAGTTTCTAGTTTGCATGCAGTTCTAAGAGTTTAGACATGGCATATTTTCAGGTGATTTCCTGTTTATTGGTCTTAGAGACACCCTCTCTCTTCTTGCATCTAAATTTCTGCAGTCTGCCCGATTTTGTTTCACCTCCATTTTGTAGTTTGCAGTTCTCTCTCATCTGTGTTTCAAAATCACATGTTACAGTGCCTCACTATGAAATAGTACTTTAGTATTTGTAAGAAAACTTTATCTTTTTTTACAATGAAAACTAAGCCTTGTTTAGTTCTTTGCCAGACCTACTTGTAAGGGTGGGAGTGTAGGACTGGATTTTACTCACTTTCTGTTTGCAAATACTAATTACTCTCTTGTGAGGTACACTACTGTCTCTTACATTCCCAAACAGATCCAGAAAGTTTTCAGCCTTCCGGAGCAGACTTGAAGAGGGGGAGGGCAGACTAGGGTAGGGAATCAGTGAAAATAATATCCTTTCCATTTCATAAACAAAACTCTTCTTATGGGATCCCTGGATCCATACATATGCTTGTAGTGCAAATATATTTCCATTCTTTAATTCAGCCTTGGGTCTACCAAGATATCTACTGGGCAAAAACTGATTTCTAAACTATTTGGCTACTAGTTAAGGATAGTAAATACAGACTACTGTGAAAGCTGGCATCAACCTACGTTAAATTCAAATCCTCAAGTATTTTCTTGTAGTTTCATTGTTTTCAAAAACAATCAATATGTCTCCAAATATGAACTCTTTTCAACATAACCAAGAAAAAAAAATCAGATTCATTGGATGTGACAAGTACTCGGGAAAATTGGTCTGGTATGTTTAACAGTACGATTCTATACACATGTATTCAAAAGAGTGGTCTACTGAGTTCAAAGAATATAGCATACATACATACAGACATGGCATAGAAATTTGACCTAGATGCAGCAATTTCACTTGAAAAAAATATTTCAGTTTTTCCATCTCTGACAAATGGAAAAAACAGATGAATGGATTCTAGAATATTCCAAATAAATGAAATATTCAAGAACCCATTAATATCCATTCCATAAAGGCTATGAATGAAAAATGTTTGCATTATTAAAAAAAAGAAGGAGGGTTTCAATTGCTAAAAGGCACATAAGCAACATTTAGCATAATGCACTATCTGCAATATTAAATGTATCCTTGTCTTCCACAAAATTCCCTCATAAGACAACATTTCTCATTTAATTTCTTTTTATTTAAGATTTAAAAAATAATCTATCACACTGAATACGCACTTCAAGGAAACCTAATAAAATTATATTTCAAGCAATCTTTGCTTTGGCTGTCCCTAATGTAAATGTTGCCATTCAATTGGCACTGCAGTCCTTATTTCCTTGCATTGATAAAGCTGAACTGACATTAAGTTTGGTTAATTTCATATATGTGGCTCTAGTTTCTCCAATTGCCTTTTACAGTTTCCATGCTAATAAATGTATATTGGAGGATTTAGAGTGAATTACTGGGCAGAGCTTGACTTCCGACTAGGAATCTTATTAAAGCATTGCCCCAGGGAAGGGTTTTTAATGCAGCATAAATTATTGTGTCAGTTTTCAGAGAGAGCATCGTATTTGCTTTGCTTCCATCCCCCCTTCTGTTAACTTTAGAATAACACAGCATGCAAGCTGTCTGATGTGAAGGAAAGACACCTTGCAAAAATAAAAAATTAAATAAATCTGTAGAACACAGAGGAATTGGGACGGTGGCAATTGCTTTGCGCACACACGCACACTCAGGTGTACACACAAGAAGCAGAGAATGAAGACCGCTTCACCAGTTTCCAAACCAAAGAAAAAGAAAACCCCATGCGTTTAACCCATGCTATCAGCTTCTTAAAAGTGTTGGCAGTGTCCAATTATTTGAGTTATGAAGAACTGTCAATTATATGCTAATTAAAATATTTTTGAGAGCTGACACATGCGAACTTAGGAATATTTGAGCCAAAATACACACTGTTTTGTGCAGAAAAGGTCTATAGTTTAGCATATACTAACCACTGACTTGGAATAATCCATACAATTATTTCACATTCTTAGCCCACTGAGTCATATTGCCTGTCTGAGACTCAGTTTCTCTCACGGGTCAGCACATGAGTGTTTGAGGTTACATACAGATACAAAAGACTGTTTGAGTCAATAACCTCAGGGGATTTTTCCTTCTCACTGAAGTGTGTTCCAGAAATAATCTGTTACCTAGCACTGCCCTGGGGGGCAGTGAAAGATTGTGTACTCCTTTTCCATTCCATTTCGACTCGGTCACCAACTGGGTTTGACTTTTCAATAGAATAACAAAATAATTAGCTGTTGAGTTCCAATGTCAACACTAAATTACACTTCAAATCTTTAACATCACATATAAAAAGCCAGGCATCCAGCCATTAACTAAATAAGTATAACACAGAACTTATCTGACTATTTCCGAAAACAAAAAGGAAATATTTAAGACCTAGCTATGTGTCGCTCTATGATATCACATTGGATATAAATGGTAGAATATACAATTGCTATCTTTCCACATTCAGTTCCAAAATCAGTTACTGCTTTGGGCTTAGAGGATAACGCTCAGATCCAATCAGAAGTGAAGTACTTAATATCAATGGATGATAGGGTCACCTTGTATGCACTACCATTGAAAGAAGAAACACATCACACATGGCCAAGAAAAAAAAAAAGGACAAAAGGAGACATTGATTTACATTAAATGCTAATCATACTTATGGGTATAAATAATTAGTATAATTTAAATGGAAATGCAATACACCTTTCCATAGCAGGCTTCCTCAGTACTGACTGTTGAAGGGAAACTTGGATGGGATTGCTGAAGATCAAGGATTTGAAGTTCATTTTCATCTTTCTGTATCTGATTACTTTCTGATACCACTCCCCTAATTATGTGATGGTATTTAACTGCCCAAGCTGTCATATTGCACTCTATCAGTGCATCTGAAGAAGTGGGTTAATATCCATGAAAGCTCATGCTGAAATATAGCAGTCATGCTGCTAGATTCCTTCTTCCTATCTCCCTTATTTTCCTGTTTATTCAAATAGTCTATATAACCTTCTTACAGTTTTTTAAACTGGATTTGGACTACACAGCTCTTCAAACAGAAGCCTTCAGACTGTTTGATAGTTCATCAACTAAAGCCTCGGAAAGTTATTCAAACAGAGGACTCCCGCATAAAGTGAAACACATGGTCATCTTAAAAAATGATCACTGAGATACTGTGGAAGACTAAAGCTTCTCAAACTCATTTAGATGGTAAAAATGAAAACAGAATGCATGACTTGGAATATTGTGTTCCATGTAAAAGCAAGCATGTAATTTGGGGTTGGTAGCACTTATGCCAATCATGTCTTTCACAAATAGACCAAGCCATGTACTTCATATTTATCATCTAAGAAAGCACTTGGACTGCGCACTAGATTCTAGAAATCCAGCAGTAATTCTTATAGCTCCCATTCCTAGCTGTGCACCATTAGGCCCATGCAGTGATGTAGACTCAGGTCGGACTTAAGTCAGACCTGACTCAGCCATAAATGAGGCACTGACTCATGTCGACTTGAGACTTGTGTATTTTTAATGCTTAACTCGATGTCCTTGGTTCAGTAACACAACACACTCATCCAGAAACCTTATGACTTAGAACAATGCCTCCATCTCTTTTTGCCTACTAGTCACATGACAATCTCTCTCAGGCCCAAAACGTGGGTGCATTTCTCAGAGGGGAACAGCAAACAGGTTAGGCAATGGGCTTGAGGCAGGTTTGAGGTCTGCTCAGCAGCCTGTCCCTGCTGCACATCAGAGGAGTCTTCTAAAATGTTTCCTAAGAGCAAAAAACAAGACTCACCCCCAGAGTGAAGGGTGCATTTCTCAGAGGGGAATGGCAAATATATTAGGCAATGGGCTTGAGGAGGAAGAATCCTTCCTTCTAAATCTTTTGAATCTTCAGTAATGGGGATTAAGATAGGATCCTATTCCCCACTTCCAAAGCTGCAGATGGCACAACTGCAAATGTGGAGAGCTGACTGCTTAAATTGTTAAAACTGAATTTATTTATTTCTATCCAATAATTCTGGAATTTTGGTTGGGATGTAAAGTTGGCTTCCAGACTTGAGACTTGACTTGACACTTAAGAGTAAAAGACTTAAGTACATCGCTGGGCTCATGTTACCATAGATACATTTCATGATTGTTTCATGTACAAATATAGCACCTCACCTATGTTGCTTAAGGAACATAGGGCCACAATTTTAGAATATCTTTCCATGGATAGAACACAAGACTGTGGAACCGAACTGTGAGCAGTGAGGTTCATTGTGACAGCCAATTTGCATTGGTATCAAAACACATAGAAAAGCAACTCTATAAATTAAGCCATTCACAACTATTAGGAAGGCTTCTTCTTCATTTAGGGATTCAGGTAACAGATCATACAAATAGGTCTACAGTTCACTGCACACTTAAAAAGTAGTTCCACAGAATTTTAAAAAATAACAGGAAGCCAGGCTGTTCCATGAGGAAAAAAAAAACTCAAAAATTAACAGATGAGCCCAGCATATTCTGAGAGCAATCAAAATCTCACATGGTAGCAAGCAAGCTTTTGAGTTCCTCAGAACTCTTCATCAGGTTTGAGATAGGTGAATAGAGGGGAAGAAAAATGCTGCCTTGACAATGAAGCAGATTTTTGTCATTCTGTACTGCTTTTAATCTTTGTTTTAAACTAAGTTTTTAAATCATTTTATTCTCTGTTTTTTTTAATGCTATGCTGATCATCTTCTTTTTTTTAACTATACATGTCTTTCTTTCTTTCTTTCTTTGCAAGCAGCCTTGACTCCAGATCTGAGAGAAGGTAGGATATAAGCAAAGGGATGAGTAGATGGATGGATCTACAGACTTAGAGGAACTTCTGCCTACTAGGATCAAGCTGGGCAATGTTTAAGGAATTTGTGATGGCAGGTTCTTCTGGAACCTGGGTAACAGGATCTAAGATACAATTCATAAAGTAATCTATTATGCAACTATGGACTTTATTTTACAGATTTACTTTAAACTATTTAGTCATTAGTGTTTTTATGAACTGATGGCCTTTCAGAATTTGTGCCCTGAGGAAATACTTGCCACATGGATATCTACCCCAGAGCCTTATGCACAGTAGAAGATTCTAAGGTACAGTCATTTTATGGAGCCATACTAAGAGAGCCAGTGTGGTGTGGTGGTTTGAGTGTTGGACAATGGTCCAGGAGAATCTTAAAATCATAGAGTTGGAAGAGAGCACAACAGTCATCGAGTCCAAACCTCTGCCATGCAGGAACACACACTCAAAGCACCCCCAGCAAATGGCCATCCAACCTCAGTTTAAAAACCTCCAAAGATAGTGACTCCACCACACTCCAAGGCAGCATATTCTACCATCAAATGGCTCTTACCATCAGGAAGTTGTTCCTGATGTTTAGGTGAACTGTCTTTTCCTGTAGTTTGAATCCATTACTCCAAGTCCCAGTCACTGAAGCAGCAGAAAACAAGCTTTTTTGAAGATGGAGACATTTGCACTCCTCCAGTCTGCTAGGACTTCTCTTGATCTCCAGGAACTCTCAAGGATTATTACCAGTGGTTCTTAAATTACTTTCGCCAGTTCTTTTAATACCCTTAGATGTAGTTCATCTGACCAGAGCTCCGTTTCCTGCTTGGCCATAGAAACTTACAAGGTGTCCCTGGGCACCTCACACACTTTCACCTTAGTGTTGCCATAAGTTGGAAATGACTTGAAGGCACACAACAAAAACAACTAAGATTTTTACCACCCCATGCTAGCTTTGCCTACATTCCCCACAACTATGTATTGCAGGTAAATATTACAAGTGCTGAACAAGCTTTGGTTCAGAGAAATCTGCTTGCCACTATTAACCTTCTCACAGAAGAACTCCTGATGAGCTTCCATAGAGCCCAGGGTTCATTTCTGGAACAATAGTGTTTAAAACCAGTCTGTACTGAGTTGGTGTGGATACTGTTTTGAATAATGAATAAGAACTGACTGAGCACTTTGAGGTTGTGCTGTGCTGCCCATTAGTCCCCAGCTTTGAGTGCCAGTGGAGGTAATACACAAGTGCTACCCAACCCAAACAGGAGCCCCATGTGGTCTTCAAAAGACCCCATGCTATTTTTCATAATGGACTGCTAATTAGAACTGAGTAACTAATTCACAGAGAAAATAATTTATTCAATGTGTTCTCAGCCCCCTTTTTTTTCCATCTGTAAATTGTCTGCCAGTAGCTCATGGGCATTATTCTTTATTACTTACCGACTTAACTTTCATGAGTAAATCATGGTCTGTTGAATCAACTGAAGCAGTTAATCACGAATTCCAAGTAATCAAGCTGTGTCAGCTAAATAGATCATAGATTTTATTTTATTTTTGTTCACTGATTATAAAAGTGGAACTCAATGAATCAAGTTCTCATTGCTCTCTCTGCATAACATACTTTGTGCAAACATTTTCTATTGTTTGCTTAACCTTTCATTTTATTATGCATGTGCCTCTTATATGAAACATAAATAAGAAAAAAAGTTCTTCTTTGTTTTGGAACATTTTGCAGTTAACTTGGTCTTTGAGAGGTGGTGAAGCCATATTCTTAGAATGGTTTTCTATACTACTGAAGACTTTTTTTTCCTTCTTCCAAATCTTGAAATATTTTTCTGCAGTAACAGACAATGTCAATAAAAAGTTTTCTACAGCAAATATCAATCAACTGGTTACTTGCTCTATACCCCACTTCTTCCCCAGGAGTGGGACTCAAATAGAATCTAGTGCTATTTCCTTAGCAAAAAAAAACTTTAGGGGTTAGAAAAGGACCCAGAAGTTCCTGGAATTTTAGCAAATAAAAAAAAAGTAGTTTAAAACATTCCACTAGGACAGCATGGAATACTACTAGCATTTCACAGTAGGTATGAGTGACCCATACACAGAGTGCAAAGCATGACTGTAAGGCCAACAAATGCCACCTCTACCCACGAAGTGGGTGGGTGCATTCTAACAAAGGCTTATCAAATTCTTTTGGTACAGGGAAATCCCATGACTGCTGCCTACTGAAAGTAAAAGCATCGTACAGCAATAATAGATTTAAAAGTAACAGTTGTGTTGTAACTTCACAACATCCCAATCAGCAGCCTGCCGCAAGAACTATACTCTACTTAATGGTAGCACTGACATCACCTGTCCATTGCTTTTACATTATCAGTTACTCATTTCGTCAGGAGGTGAACAAGCATTGTTTAAAACTGGTGTGATATAGAATCAAATATGTTTGACTCAGTTATGGTAAGAAATTCTAGGCAGAAAAGAGGAGAGACCTGTCTTTCATCTTTTGAAAATCATCATTATCAACATCTCCACCCCACTTTTTCCTGGGTTGGGACTCAAAGTGGCTTATAGATTAAAAAGAAAAAAAAACCTGAGGCTGTTACAATTATGATGATGAAGGCAGTATTGAAGGCAACAAATTCTATGCAATAATATGAGCTTTTGAATCTGTAAAAAATAACTAGTTTAACAAAATGTGATGTGGCTTTTTTTCCTTTTTGGTATCATGTTAATGAGAGTCAGTGTGGGCTAGTGATTTCAGCACTGGCCTAGAACTCCAGGACACAAGGGTTCAAATCTCCATTTGGTCATGGAAAGTCACTGGGTGACCTGGGGCCTCTCTGCCTCAGAAAAAGACATTGGCAACCCTTCCCATGAACACATCTTACTGTGAAAACCCCATAATAGGTTCATCTTAGGATTGCCATACATCAGAAATGATGTGAAGGCACAGAGCAACCACCACATTAATGTAGTTGCCATATTGAAATAGCCAGCATGCAGAGAATTAGCAAAAGTTAGTCACATGTAAAATTCAAATGCTAAGTAAAACTTACATTAACTATGTTTGTTATGAAAAAGAGATCCTTATCATACTAAAGTGAATACTAAGTAGTGATTTCAATTTATGCTGCTTTCTTCTATTAAACATCTTACGAAAATGAAAAGCCCCAGCCCTAGTCTTATGTCCTGCTGCTCAACCTTTTCTTGAACCAGGGAGAGATGGAAACAACCACCTGAGTTCTCATCTGATTCCCCACCACTTAGGCCCTTTCTGCACATGGGAAAGGAACCACGCAAAAACGGGACTCACTGGATTTCTTCAGCGTCCAGGCGAGTCCGTTGGGATGAGGAGCAGTGCGAGCTCGTCGCTCCGCACTGCTCCGGCGTCCAGAATGGCGGCTTCTGGTTGGTGGAGGCTATTTCCTTAGCACCAACCAGAGAAGCTCGCCAGCCTAAAGCCCGCCCCCAGCAGATCTGCAGGCATGCACTAGTGCGCGCCTGCAAATCTGCACCTGAGCGCAGCGATGGAGCGACATGGAGTCGTGCGCTCTGTGCTTTTTAAAAACCTCTTAAAAGAAGTTTTTAAAAAGCACACTGCACGACCAGTTCCATTCGCTCTGAACTGGACCAAGGTGCGGAACTACAAGAAGTAGTCCGGCCCAGTCCACTCTACAGTGCGGAAGACCTCCGTCGGAGGTCACTCTGCACCATTTTAATAGCCCAGTGCAGAAAGGGCTTTAGTTTCTGTTTTGCTTTGTTTTTGCATATCATCATCACTTCTTCTTTTACCTCTTGTCCACCCATTCTTTTGTCTGTTTCCCCTTCTTCTCTCTCTTTTTAAAAAAATATTTTTATTAAAAGAAACAGAAAACAATAATTGATCTACAAACCAATCGATTAATACAATTTTTTTTCATGTTAAAAAATAAAACAAAACAAACTTCCATCCTTCCCTTGTTTGAACCACATTTTCTTTCTAGTTATATCTTAGTGACCCTCATTCCCAACTCTTATCTATGATGACACGCCTCCTTATTAATTATACTATTGCTTACAATTTTTCTTCCTCTCTTATGCTTAACTTATTCCAGTTCTCTTCTACTGATTTTTTTAAAAAAACTCAAGTTACATTCTTTCTTCTCATACTTTTGATCCTTCATTCTATGTGTAAGATCTACCAGTGTAATATAATCCATAACTCTCTGAAACCACTCATCCAATGTTGGTATTTCCTGTCTCTTCCAGTATTTTGCATATTCAATCCTAGCTGCAGAGATCATATACAATATTACTTCTTCATATTTCTTATATTTTTTATCGATCTGATGCAGCATATTCAACAAAAATATTTCAGGGGTTAATGGGATATCTATTTGTAATACATCCTGCATTATTCTATGCACCTTTTTCCAATAACCTTTTATTCTGTTACAATTCCACCACATGTGGTAAAAAGTCCCATTTTCTTTTAGGTATTTCCAACAGTTCTTATTTTTCAGTTTGTACATATTACCTAACTTTACAGGGTCAAGATACCATCTGTGTAACATTTTTAGATAGTTTTCTTTCAGATTTTGTGCCAAAGTAAACTTTTGAGTATTAATCCAACTTTTTTTGCCAATGGTCCAAATCTACTTCATGGCTGATATTTTGGGCCCATGTTACCATTGTTTCTTTTATTATCTCTGGCTCGGTTTCTCTATCCAATATAAATTTATAAAATTGAGCTGTTGAATGCTCTTTTTTTTCAAATATTATGTTTTCCCAGTCATTTAACTGAGGATTTATTTCTATCCCTTCTAGTTTCTGATCCATTTTGAATCTTTCCTTTAATTGCAGATGTAGGAACCACTGACAATTTCTTCCTTCCTTTGACAGTCCCTCTCTTGTTTTTATTCTTTGTTCACCATCAGGGTCTCTTGCAATCACATCCCTATACATTAACCATCTTGATATTGATTCCTTCGACCTCCCCATTAGCGCCTCCTGGGGAGATACCCATAGTGGTATTTTTGTGTAAATCTTCTTTTTCCAAATCTTCCAAATCCCGTACAGCGGTCTTCTAATATAATGATTTAAAAAATCTTTATCTATCTTCGACTTGTTGTACCAGAGATAAGCATGCCATCCAAAACGCAGCTCTGCCCCCTCTAGTTTTAACGGTCTCTCATTCCTAACTCAATCCAGTCTTTCAGCCATGTCATACCATTGGCGATAAAATATAATTTCATATCTGGTACGCTACATCCTCCTCTTTCTTTTCTATCAATCAATGTTTTCCACTCTATTCTCGATTTTTTTCCAGCCCAAATGAATTGTGTAAGATCTTTTTTCCATTCTTGAAAACAACCGAAATTTGTAGTAATAGGTAAATTCTGAAACAAATAATTAAGCTTCAGCAGAACCATCATTTTGATTGTAGCCATTCTACCCATCAAAGAAAGATTTAACTTTGACCAACCTTGTAAATCTTTCTTTACCTATTTCCATTTTGTGATGTAGTTATTTTCATATAGTCCATTGTTTTGTTTACTAATGACTATTCCTAAATATGTAACCTTTTTCACTTCTTTAAATCCAGACATCTTTTCCAACGCATCAATTTCTTCCTTACGTATATTTTTGGTTAGGATCTTGGTTTTATCTTTGTTAATTTTAAAACCCGCTAATTCTCCAAATTCGTTACATATCTCTATTAATCTTAAAAGACTTATTTCCGGATCTTCAAGAAAAATAACAAGATCATCCGCATATGCCCTTAATTTCTATTCCTCCCCCTTTATTCTAGTTCCTTTTATTGTCTTTTCTGCTCTTATTTTCCTTAACAAAACTTCCAATATAATTATAAACAATAGGGGGGAGAGTGGACATCCTTATCGTGTTCCTTTATTAATTGGTATAGGATCTGTCTTATCTCCATTTATCAAAAGTTGGGCCTTACAACTCGAATAAATCTGTTTAATCCAATTTGTAAACTTCTCCCCACAATTCATTCTCCTTATCAGTTCCAATAAAAATTCATGCTCTACATTATCAAAGGCCTTTTCCGCATCAACAAAGATCAACATGCATTTTTTCTCGTGATGTTTTTCATAATATTCCAACATATTGATTACTGTTCATATATTTTCTTTAATATATCTCTTTGGTAGAAATCCACATTGATCTTCGTGAATAATTTTTTGTAGTATGCTTTTCAATCTTTCCGCTAATATATTCGTGAAAATTTTATAATCTATATTTAACAATGCTATGGGTCTATAACTGCTTGGTACTGCTGGATCTTTCCCTTCTTTTAAAATCAATGTTGTGTTCGCTTCATTCCAGGAGTCAGGTTTCCCCTTTTCCATGATTTCGTTAAACATTTTATGCATTGGATCTTTAATTTCTTCCAGAAGTTCCTTGTAATATAACCCAGTGAATCCATCTGGACCCGGTGCCTTCCCCACTTTTTTTTTCTTGATTGCGTTTACTATTTCCATATGGGTGATATTAGCGTTTAACATATTCTTCTGATCTTCTGTTAATTTTATTAATTCTTGTTTATCCAAATATTCTCCAATCCTTCTGTTTCTGTCTCTTTCCCTCCTTGTTTGATATAAATTCTTAAAGTAATTTCTAAATTCATTCATTATTGTCTTCTGATCAGAAAAAGTCTCATTATCTTTTTTAACTTCCAAAATTAAATTTCTTTCTTTTCCTCAATCTGTAGGCCAACCAACTTCCAGGTTTATTAGCGTTTTCAAAATGTCTTTGTCTAATTGATCTTAATTTCTTCTCCATCTCTATAAGATTTTCTGTCCCCTTCTTCTCTCTCCATGCTTTTTGCTTTCTCTACTCTTTGCATTTCTCTCCTCTTGTCTCCACATTCATTCATTCATTCAATTTATACCCCACATTTCTGCCAATATGAGACCCAAAGTGGCTTATAAGTTAGAATAAAATAGCAAAAGCAATATCCAGTACATTTTTTTTTAAAAAAAAACTAAGCAACCAATCCAATCACAGCATTAATTTGGAACAAAGAAAAAGACATTAAACATGTGTTTTAAAATACAGGACACCCACTGAACATCCTTCTGTCTCAACCTTCTGCATTCACTCTTGCCCCCTTCTCTCATTTTACAATAGACCTTTCTTCCACTACACACACCTTCCACCATGAACCAGCATGTTGGTACTATGGTTTTCTGTTCCTGCTTTTCTCAGGCAGTTGATGCCTGCACA
The DNA here is from genome assembly GCA_948472985.1 of Iguana delicatissima. Taxonomy (NCBI): domain Eukaryota; kingdom Metazoa; phylum Chordata; class Lepidosauria; order Squamata; family Iguanidae; genus Iguana; species Iguana delicatissima. Next base: position 1,135,967 of record CAOKZL010000370.1, on the reverse strand, counting down.
TGCAGTACAACTTGCTGCTGCATACTCCAGTGTGAAAAACTCCAGTGAGGATGGGAATGGAAGGGAGGAGAGGAAGGGAAAGAGACAAACATGTGGCAAACAAAAATCTTGCTCATCCTAACATTTCCAGTGAAATGTCATAAAAATACATTGAATGACATTTTAAATGGTGTTTTGACTTATTTTTTAAAATAAAATAATAAACATAATTAATATAAACACATTGGTTCTGATGTCTGGAAGAAGCACAAGCCCAAATTATGATCTAATATATTATAATGTAACTGAAGTTAAATTTTTAACTCCCTGGGTTAAAAGCACAGCATTTAAATGCCACAGGCTGGTAGCATTATAGTCTGCAATTACACATATATAAGGCAATACATTTCCCCAAAGCAGCCCTTGCTGCATGAAGTATGTGATCATGTTGACTTGTAAGGAATGATTTGGTAAATTGTGCCACACTGGGAAATTGCTCTAGAAGGATACTATCCCTAGTGATATCAAAAGGGGCTGAGACAATGATGATGAACTTGAATGTATCCCTACTATTCTTCTCCCATTCCAAATAATCTCTCAAAGTGGCCAAAGCCATTTCGGTAACATAACCAATCCTGAAACTAGGGTGCTTATCATACCAGCCAGTTATTTCAGGTTGTTCCATTTGAAAACCACTTCTCTAATACTTGGAAAGGTACTGGAATGGCAGTGCACTCTTCTGCACCACCACTGCATTTGTAATTCAGTGGTGCTGGTTCCCATATTTGCTGTCTCACATTTGAAATATGAGAATCCCATTTACACTACCTGGTTTGCTCTACCTCCTGCTCCATGATTAGTGCAGGCTTTTTTTTAAAGTAAGCCATAATTGTATAATGATTAAATTGCACAATTATGTAACAGTTCTAATATGGGGCCTCCCCCTTCCCCTGAATGGGAAAATGAACACACACCATGCTGTATCCACCAGTATTTAAAATGCTTTTTCATGCAAATCAACATTTGCCTTGTTCAGCTTTTGTATATTGGCAGTTAAACTTTGTATTTTTAGTCTTGATTTATTCTTTAAATTTTTCTGGAACCCCATGGTTTCTCTAGCATTAATCCTTAACAGGATTATATCAGAATTGTGCTAGAGTGTGATTCTTCATCTGTGTCTATATCTAATCTTTAAAAAAATGCCAGAGAATGTAGAATGAACAAACAGCAGTTCTCTTGGAAACTCTTGGGATTTGCACCATTTTCTGGCCCAACCACAGGAAGTAGTTTGGATTTTTCCCTTGGGGAATCTCCAAGGGAGAGGAATGAAACCACACCCATTTTGCTCCCAGTATTGCAATGAAAAAGAACAAGATGCTCAAACTGTTTAATAATCCATAATAGATAAACAAATTATTTCCAGTGAGAAAACGATCAGTTTCCAAATGAACCAACAGTGGTGCATCACATTGCCTCATTGGGAAGTTGTGACATCTTTCAATAATCTCCAGATAAAAACAGAACTGAAACAGTGCATTTTCAGTTTAACAGTCTTGTGTAATAGCTTCCAAGAACTGAAATAACTCTAAAGAGCTTCTTCTAAGCTAACCTCCATCTACATTGTCAGGTACCTTAATCTCAGAATGGGCTACTTGAAACTGGCTAGAATTCATAACACTCTTCCAAATATAGGATGGGTAATTTAAGGTGATGGATACACTTTCACTTCTTTTAAGGTGGTTGGCTGCACCCAGTCCTGCAGGGAAGTATTCACCACTCCCTGATTCCACCTACTTAGTCCCCTATGGCTAGCACTTTAGCAAACACTTTGGGTACAAGGCAAGACTAGTTGTGGTCCACTGCACACTTGCAGATTCCTTATCCACATCTTCAGGATTCAACTAATCAAAATCAGATTAGATGCACTGATGTTTACATTAGTGCCCACCTGATTTGAAAGAACATGACTTGGAATAATCATAGTATAAAGATCAGCTTGCATGTAAATACCTTAAAACTATTACAGGAGTACTCCATGGGGTCAGGACTTTTCTTTACCTGAGAAGATTTCCTGGGATGTTTTCTGGGCTCAGTGTAGACGGTCACAGACACCAGCTGTCTGTGCCAGGCAACAGAGTGCAGGGTCTGCAGGATCCACAGTCAAATGGAGACACTAACGGTCTGTATAGCTTGCCTGTTCATGGTGGGAAGAAACATCATCCAGAAACAATCCAAAGGTCCAGAAATCTGGTGGACAACATAGTCAATCAAGTCCAGGGTCAGAAAATTCAGGCAGGCAATAAGCAGAGAACACAAGACAAGGGCTGGCAACATATGAGTTGTTTTTGGTGTTGAGCTACTACCCTCTGCCTTCTTTAAGAAGGATGGAGCCAGCTGGCTCTCATCCCAGACTGATTACCTCCTGGTATACTTGCTTTTGCATGTCCTCCTTCAAGGTTGCTGTTCAACTGAGAAAGCTGAGTCCTGGCCCATGACACAGACAGTTGGAACATCTTTGTAGCAAAGAAACTTGTGATTCCAAAGTCACTCCAGATAGATAGTTGGCTACTTGGTGGAGCTGATTATGATTTGGGACAGTTAATTTTATCTCATCTCACACATCATGGCCTGACAAATTCAAAGGGTTCAGGACACAGACTCTAGTTCATGTGTTTCTTTATAGACTGATATTACTTTGATATTTTTTTTTGTTTTGTGATTTTACCATGTTAATGTGCCCCTATCGTGCAGACCATCTTTACAACAGCAGTATCCCAGGTTGTATCTATCTCCAAGCATCTATTTCCAAACATTAAAGATAAATATAAGGCTTGGGTTTCTGCTTACCAGGGAGATTCCGTGGGCTTCTCCAGTTGGATCTCAGTAAGCAGGACTAACAAGGAAAGATCTTGGAGGCATAGTTCCTTCTCTGGTCCATTTTTCAAAGTTAAAAATAGGCTTTCTTGGTCTCAGAAAAAACTTTCTTGGTCTTAGTAACAAAGGCCTAAATCCAGTTGGTAGTCTCAACCAGAGTAGATCGAAAATATCAGTGGGACTTACAAAAATGTTGATTTACTGTTCAACAACTAATTCAGTGGGTTTAGTATGGCTGGGATTAGCAGCTGGATTTAGGCCAACAGAGGCCGAAACAGATCCCTTTCAAACAGTTATTTTTCCCAGAGTTTGAAATTCTGAGACTGGAAGGTATAAACAACACAGAGTGCATCTGCAGCTTCAATTGTTCTGTCAGCTCAGTGATTCAGATTCTGATATGTAAAACCTCTAGGGAGAAAGCATGAACCTCTAGGGAGAGAGTGTCCCCTTAGAAGTAAGACCCTATAAATAAGAACAATCAAAACTGCAGTGTATCGCAAGGCTATGCAGGCAGGCCATACAGAGAATGTGTAGTTGTTTGGGTTCTCAAATTGGTATCTGCTTAGATGCAAGGTTTTTAATTAGTACTTTTGTCATCTGATGTTCACGAGCTATGTAGTCAATTATTTGATAAGCGGCCATTTATTATTCTCAATATATTATTAGTTTATTATGGCTCGTTGCTTTAAAATACTTAAACCTCTGCAGGTCCTTAAACGCAAATATGGCAGCTATTAGCAACCTCTTCAGTGAGGCGTAAAATTGTACCCACAGGCCTCATAAACAAAGGAGTGCTTGGGAAAGATTAAATCAGTATGTACAGCTGCAGAAGAGACCATTAGAAAATACATTATCATTATGTGGTAGTGTTATTTCTTGTGCTACTCTGGTCTTGTCAGATCTGTCAACTTCTAGCATACTTTCCACCCCAGTCCATAAATAAGAGGTCTTACCCCATCTAATTCTGGTGGAAATAATTTGTCAAGAAATGCTTTATCTGCGGGAGAATTACCACTGCTAGCCTCCTATGGCAGGCATGTCCCTTTTCAGCAACTAAATCCCTGTGAAGTCATGCAAAGGACATAGACAAAGAGAAAGCCAAGCCCATGGGTTTGTGTTTTTTTCTTCAACAATGTTCTTCACATGGTCCCTCATAGCCCACGAGACAAATCTCCCAGCCCTACAAAATGCATCCAACACACAAACAACTTTTATGTTGCTTCTGGAAGATATGTATAACATTTGACTAGGTATCTGGGGAAAACTGTTCTCATAAATATAAGAATGCTGTGAAAATGCCTTCTCTATGACCACACAGCCAAGTTTTGCACAGACACTAAACATCCACTCTTGATTTTCTGTAGAGATCTCAGTGGGACATCGATATATTCAGGTGCTCTCTTTGCACACTCACAATTATAATATGGTATTTAATTCCCCTCTCCTTCTTTCCCTAATTCTGCAAACTTTAGAATATAATTTTAGCTTTAGCAGTTTGGTGGAAAACCAAGATCTGCTCCATTTGTTCTGCTCCAACAAATTCCTTTGGATTCTCTTTAGCAATCCGATCTATTAGATTATGACAACCTAAATCTATAATCCCCTTGAAAATCATCAGGTAAGCTACTTTTCCATTTTATTTCTTTTTCAAAACTACTGAAGACTCCCTAAAGGGTTAAAACTGACTGACAGAAACATTCAGTGTGATGCTTGGCAAAAGAAGAAATTAGCTTACATTGGAATATGACAGTAGGTGAAATTAAACCACACTGCACTGACTGTATTCATCTCCTACCAGTAATTAGTAGAAAGGTATCCACTCTGCCAGGTTGGGATAGCCAGATTCAATAGGGACCTATGCCAAAGGTTAAAGGTTAAAAACCACAGAGAAGCTTCTCATTGAGAACAAAAGAAATAAAAAATGAGTGATATATCTCACCACTTAAGGCTGCCTTTGATGAAATAACAGTAATCATGAACAGCAACATAATTGCAATGGTATGCAATGAGAAAGGAAAGATAGGTCTGATCAAATCCCATCCCAGTATGTGCTTTACTAACCATCCAAAAACTGGAAAATAATTATCTACTAACATTGGAAAGAGAAATACAGTGGCAGAGCTGGATGGTTTCTTTCTGGTATGGCCAAGATAACATGGGGAAGTGATATTACTAACTACTGCAGATGCTTGTATCATAGCAGTTAGTGGATTTTTCTTTTGGGATAGCAGTAGATGTGGCTGTGTAAAATAAGTGCAGTTATATGGAGCCATTCTGCATACTGTGCAATGAAAAAAGCTGGAAAGGTCTATCTAGTCAAGGGACAAACAAAGGCCCTTTCCACCCTATCCTGTTACAGTGCTATTACTCCACTTTCAACATCCTATGGAATCCTGGGGCTTGTAATTTAGGAAGAGGCATTTAGAATTCTCAGCCAGAGAGCTCTTTGGCCTCAATAAACAACAAACTCCAGAATTCCACAGGATGTTGAAAATGGAATAAAAGCACTATAAGAGTGTAGTGTAGAAATGGCCAAAGTGTGGCTTTAGGACCACATGTGGCCTCCAAGGGAATTTCAGAAACCCTGGAATCTTCCAGACTCCCTGAACTACCCTTCTTCTGCCTCTCCTAGATCACAGTCCCTGCCCCCGAATTCTTCAGCATTATAATTTTAAAAAAATCAAAACCAAAAGTGGGTCATATTGTTTCCCCTCTTTGGCAATTTTGATGGTCTGTGGAGGACCTCAGATATGGAAAACAGGACTTCAGACTTGATACAGTTGCCCACCCTGATCTAGACAGTGTTACATAATAGATGAATTTGAACATGAGTTCAAATCCATAGTAAGCACATCCCTGTCTTTCAGAGCAGCCTAAGATCTCTGTGACATCTGAAAGAGTAACAAATTTGTTACTGCATAAAATGTCATAAGCTGTAATCTACTCTGTCAGATGAACAAAATATTGGCTGATATCTTGCATGAAAAGACAGTGTATAATATTCCATACAAGTGGAATTCTGCTCCATTTGTCCCCTCCCTTCCTGCAGGACTCACCTAGTTCCCACCCACTGTTGTGTCTACAGCAGAGCAGGCAGTAATTCACAAGCAGCACAGCTCCTACTCATGAGGTGAGAGTCAAAGAACATCCAAACAGAAAGGCAGCCTAGAGCAAACAAATCAGGAGTGGCAAATCCAAACCCTAGTCCAAACAGGCAGAGTTCCAAAGCAACCAGATCCAAGAACACAGTACAGGGTTTCAGAGCCAAATAGACCAGTTGCTGACCCTGGGAGGAAAAGCCAGCTGGACCCCTCTTTTATCTACGGCTGCTGTCACCACAGGTGTTCCCTCATAAGGGCTTGCTTACTACTTAAATGGGCCAAGAGATGCAAGTCTCTCCTGCAAGGTAGGTGTGTCAGCTATGTCTTCCTCTATTTGTTCCCCTGGCTCAGGCCGCTGTTGTTGTTGTTGTTGTTGTTGTTGTTGTTGTTGTTGTTGTTGTTGTGTATTATCTCCCTCTAGGCCAGCTTCTGGGGACACTTCAGCCTCTGGGGAAGCCTCTGCCTCGAAGTCAGAATCCTTCTCTCTGCTGCCACAGTCTCCAAGGCAGGGCATGACACCCACCACTTGCCCTGACGTGGTAATTTAGCAACTAATGGAGAACAAAAGGTGGCAAAGAACATTCAACTATATACCTACAGCTGAGTGTCCCAGAAGGCAATGTTGTCACTGTGTGTCCAGTTGTAGGAACACAGCTGGACACTCCTCCACTGCCCCATCAGTTGCTAAATCACTGAGAACCAAGTGAGTTTTGAGGGAGAAAGGCAGTGAATTCCTGCCCCTACAATGACCCTCCCAGAGATAAATTGGCATGTGTCCCAAACAGGATACAACCATTATCTGAGAACTGGGAGCATGATTTTAGAGAGTGAGTTAAAGGGGAAATTAAATGCAAAAAGTACTGACAAATAACAATTACACAATTAATGCTACTTTTAAATTGCTGTTAATATGAACACACACACACACATTTGACATTTTTTTAAATGTCAAATTTATTTAAATGTCAAATTTAGTATCTGGATTGTGGCTGTGTATTCTATTATACATACAACTTCATGGCAGAGTTTCTACACTGCCTTGTTGTCTCCCTGCTCCCAGTAAATGACTGTTGTGACGGGAAGGTCTTTTAGATTGCCAAGAAGAGCTAGTGAAAAGCTCCTTGTGCATCATGCAAAACAAATTACATAGTTCACAGTTGGGGACTTTAAGTAAAAAAAAAAAGCTTTTTTTGCAGTAAATTGCACTTTCTGTATGCAGACATTTCTGTGTAGAAAACAAAGTTTTCTGCACAGAAAACAGTATTTTCTGGAGAAAATGTCTTTTTTTTCCTCTACAAGAAATTTTGTAGAAATAATGTTTTTGCTCAAAAAATACTGTTGTGTGCATTTTTCATGCAGAATTTGTATATTATATGCTGAACCATATCTGATATTGACAGTCAGAAGTCCTAAGAAGCAGTATAGCAGTGTTCCCCAACCTTATGTCTTCCAGGTATGTTGGACTGCATTCCCATCATTCCCTAGCTTGGCTTGGAATTGTCACCCAGCACATCTGAAGATGCTAGGATTGGGAAGGCTGCAATCCAAAAAGGCATGTGTCTATACTGGAACTCCAGGAGTCTTTGAAAAGAGATTAGATTTCCTTTACAAATACCTGAAGACAATGTTCATAATTAACAAGATGTTTCTGAATCAACCTGAGGGCAGTTTGCTTATCACTAGATAAAAATTGAATACCCTTCTTTCATTGTCTGCACATTAAATGACAAGACTCCTATAAAACTGTCTTTTGATATTATGAGCCATATATTTACAAAAAGCACAGAAAAATCCCAGTTCTTTTAATTAGTTGGATGGAATGCACCAATAGTTTAGCAGTGGATTAATACCACTGAAAGGTAATTACAGAACCATTCAAATGCCTTTCCAGTAGTCCACAGCAAACAGTGAATGCAGAATTTTAAATGCAGTCTCTGACATTCTGTGTACTGGAAACTATAAATCTGTCATTCTTCTGGACTTCCAAAACAAACAGTCCATATGCCAAGAGAGAAAGGACTCATTCTGTCTGGTAGCTCAATCTATCAATGCCTTCATCGAACTGAAAGGATAGTACCTCTCGAAAAAGCCTTTGTACTCTACCTCACTTATGGTAGCTTCATTCTTTGATTCTCTGTTAAGCTGTGTCCAGACATTTGTTTTCCCCATGTCAAAGTTAGCAATGAAACAGAAGTGCTCAGAGTGGAAAGAAAAATCTCAAGGAAGGAAAAAGTAACATGTAACACTGTCTGGACATGCAAAGCCCTGAATGGTTTGGGACCAGGATATCTCAAAGTGCTTCCTCCAAAATTCAGAACCAGCCATGAGCCAGAGATTCTCAGCAGAAGCCCTGTTGCATATATCACCATACCATGAGGCTAGGCTGATTAAGTGCACGTGGTAGGGCATCATCATCTGTTTCTGGCACTCTAGTTGTAGAATTTCTTCAAGAGAAGTCAAACTGGCTGTATCTTTTTACTTCTGACAGGCAGCCCAGACTACATTTTTCCATATAACATTTCTTGTTAAAAACAGGGTCAACTTCTTTTGACTGCCTTAATTTCAGAGTTTAAATTTTTTAAAAAATAAAATAATGTTTTTATCTGTTGTACATAGCCTTGGGCGACTTGGAAACCTAGGGATGGGAAAACTATTCAAAAATATTTGAAAGATATCCAAAATAATTCTAAAGGGAAGCCTTCTAAGAGGAGGGGGAAAAAAGACGAAAAGAATGAAAAACGAGCAAACGAACAAAAATTCTAAAATTTCAAAAGAAAAAAAATGAATAAATAATTCCAATATCCAGTATTAAATGATATTGAAAATAATATCCAAAAAGAAAATTCAAAAGAAAAAAACCTTCAAACAAAGTTATTCCCAAGACAGAAAGTGAGAGGGAGGGGAGAACTGTTCAAAAAGAAAGGGAACAGAAGGTCCAACAATGATGACACAGTTTAATCCTCTAAGTCCTCAAATGAGGATGGCAATAAGTCTAGCAGACAGTGTTTTCAGGGTCACCTCAGTTATCAATAGCCAGCAGCCATTTTAGGCTACTCTCAATAAAGAAACAAAAAATAACACCAGGGTTGAGTATCCACTCAGATCTATATATGAGGGGGTCGTTCCAACACAAAAGCAATATAAAGTCAATATACTAAATATTTAGAAAAATATCCATTCACAGATTACGAAGGAAACCTTCTCATAAGGAAAGAAAAAAGATCCAAAAGGCACAGACTTAGGCCCTTTCTGCATGGCATTTTCCATGCGAAAGGGCGCCTGGAGCATCGCATGATTGTGAGGAGTGATCTGCATGACGCATTCACAATCGTGCAATGCTTCAGGGGCTGGCAGGCACTGATTGCGCACCTTTTCATTTTCAGGTAGAAGCGAAAATGGTGCATGATCATGCATTGCTCCCCATGTGCACTTACCTGGAGTGCAGAGCCTCCAGAGCCATGCTGGTCATGCTTCCTGCCCCAGCACAGCCTGGGAAACTCCCAGGCTATGCTGCAGAAGGAAGACGTGGGGTTCTCACGTGAGCAGGCAGCTCGTGCAGAGCTGAAGCAGCAGGGATGCGAGAGCCTCTCACCAGAGGCTGCTCGTGTAATCCCCGCACCCCAGCGCCAGAAGAAGGTAAGGTGCGGAAAGGGCCTTAGTCTTCAACCATACAATCTTGCTCACAGAAAGAAAGAAAAAACTCAAAAAAAAAATATACAAAACAGCTACAAGAAAACTCCACAGTGCAGGAGCAGATTTCTTACTGCTGAAGAAAACTTCTTGAGTTTTATATTATCTCTAATTTCCTTGTACTTACAAGCCTCAAGAGATTTGGTGGCTTGTCTTTGTGTGAATGGGAGAAGTCCCTCTAGCTAACTAGCATGATAACTTCTCTCTGAGTCCTCTGCTGCTTTTCCTTGTGATTGTTGCTTTTGTCCAAGCAACAATAGTAAAGGAGCAAAAAAAAAAAAAAGCAGCTAATCCAGGCTCCTTTAGGTAACCTAGGTCCTGGGCACCACTTTCTGTAGGTTTTGGTGTTGATAGCCTGCTGGAAGCTGTCGCCATCTTGGCTTGAGCTTAGGGAGTTTCACTCAAGCCAACATTGTCCACCAAGTCCCAAACCAGAAGTGTGAAGTAAACACAATTTTGTACATTAAATATCTTTTTTTTTCTGTGCAGAAAACACCTTTTTTTTTTTTTTTAGGGAAAATAATACTTCTGCACTGAAAATGCAGTATTTGGGCTCTCATTCTGGGATAAGTTTGCAGATGGTTATTTTGCACCGAAAACAGCACTTTTTGTGGCAGGAAGCAACATTCCCTGTGGAAATTTGTTCAGAATAAGTCCCAAACTGCGAATAGTCATCGAAAACTACACAGTTTTTGCAGATTTGCAGTAAGAAGAAAACTGCTAAAATTACTTGTGTACTTTAAAATTCAAAATGGATTAAAAAACCAGAAGGATTAGAGACAAAGGAAACCGAATTGGACAAATTATTAAAACCAGGTTTAACTCAATTAAGTGGAAAGCTTTATAAATTATTATTGAATCTGGAAATGGAACATGACACAGTTAAAGAAAATATGATCAAATGAGCACATAATATAGGTCACCCAATACATTTGGACCAATGGGAGGAACCTTGATTATAATCAGAGATTTACAAGGAATTCTAACCTAAAATTACTTGTGCATTTTGAGGAGAAAATTAATGAGGAATTACATGCCTATGGGAGATTGAGGGGTGATAACTAAACACTTACATAAATCAATCAATCAATCAATCAATCAATATAAAATAATGTGTTCAAAGTTCCTATTTTGGGCCGTGAAAATTCTGTTAAATCTCTACTTGAGGTACAGAGTAGCAGAAGTTAGTAGGGTATAGGTGTGACCCCATATGTCATACTGAAATGTATAGCAATAGTTCTATTTCATAAGCAAGTCTTCTGCAACTAAGTGATATATATAATATAATTATCTTTCATTTCCAACTTTTCCATTCCTATTCTTCCCAAACAAAGAACTTCAGAGATATTCAGCTACAAACTGTGTGTATTTTACATTATGCATTTTAAAGGTATATTCTGCTTATTTATTTCAGGGTGGACTTTTCAGTATCAAAAAAATAAATAAAAAAAAGGCAAAATCAAACAACCTCCTCAACTCCCCAACCAAAAGTTGGGCAAAAATCTATTCTGTATGTTAATATCAAACTTGTGCTTGAGTTTTAAACTCAATGCAGCAGTCTTATGGTAGTGGTGCCAGCTCTACAAAGGTAGGAGATACTAGTGAACTTTGAGAACATCCAGGGTTTGCAAAAATATAAAAATACTTTTAAATGGAGCAGGAGGAAAAGGAACAGAATAAAATGGCACAAGTGGTTGCTGGAATCCTGAATAGAAGAACTCTATACAGAAATATTTTGTTAGATGTTCCTCCTTGGTAAAACAACAGTCAAAATCAATAAAGAAACATACATTAAAAACAAAAGCAGCTAATGCCAGCATAATACTAAAGCGATTAAACACTGGATCAAAAAACACTGCAGTCACATGTACTTCTCTAGGGGCTGATTTCCAAAAATGTCAGGCCAACACTCAAAAAGCCATGTTTTGGGTACTTCCATTCTGACTGATCTCAGTGTTGGAATACAAATACAGACTGTGGCCACTTCTGTTCTACACTATTACGATGCTATTCCACTTTCAACATCCTATGCAATCATGGGGTTTGTAGTTTAGGGAGGGGCATTTAGAATTTTCCACCAGGAGCTGTTCGGCCTCAGGAAACTACAAATCCCAGAATTCCACAGGATGTTGAAAGTGGAATAATAGCACTATAACAGTGTAGAGCAGAAATGGCCTGTGACAGTCACACAAGACACAAACAACAGATAAGCTTCAAAGAAATTATGAGGAGGATTAAAACATCAAGAATAGAAGTATCTTCTGAAACACCACCATCAAGGTAGAAAAATGGTATAGGCTAGGCCCAGTAGTTCTTGAAACTGTTCTAGCAGAATAGTTAGATTCATTATCATTAACTAGGTCCTGGTGTGGAGCAACGAATTCTTGCTGCTGTTGCAAACTCCTCAATGGACTATCTTGTCATGTTAAGATGGCTTGCCTCTACCAAAATCTTACCAACTGTAAGACATTTTTTCCCATCCTCACTCTCTTACTTCACAGTGTCTTCAGCCGTTTTTCTTACTTTCAGCTAATATTGCTGTTGTGTGCCTTCAAGTTATTTCCAACTTATGCCAACCCTAAGATGACCCTATCACACGGTTTTCAGGGCAAGGTTTGTTGGAAGGGGATTTGCCTTTGCCTTCTTCTGGGGTTCAGATAATGTGACTTCCCAAGGTCACTCAGTGGGTTTCCATGGCCAAGCTAGGATTCAAACCCTGGCCTCCACAGCTGAGGTCTGGTACTCAAACCACTGCGCCATGCTGACTCTTTTCTATTAATATACATTTTGACAACAGTGTATGCTGAGGAAATGATTCAGCCATATCTGACTTTTCTGTTTGGCAGGACTAAAGGTATTCTTTTGTTGAGTAAGGACTAAAATCTCTACAGGGAAGAATTTCCCTAGCTTTAAGACGTAGATCTGGAAGAGCTTTCCTGGAACTGACCCTGCTACTGGCCAATCTTATCAGGATAAAGAGGTTGAGACCTGACATTTATGTATAATGCAGAGCAGGATGGGATACACCAAGAGGGGTCATGCTGTACTCCTGACTGTAGGGCACCTAATTCACATAATGTTTTTTTTTTTACAAAGTCAAAATGAAGAACAGTGAAATATGAAGTCAATCAAGTATGTGCCAGGCTAGGCTTGTGTACTGGAATCTTGTAAATGAATGCCACTAAGAAGGTATAACACTACATATTTAACCTTCCAGATCCCAGATGTTTGGCTTAAAGAGCTATAAATCAAATCAGATCTGATTAGATAAAGCACATTTGTTCCACCCTTGCCTCTGACCCCAAATCTGACAACTGACTTTGCCTAGTACGCCTTTGCTAAATTAAAAGATTTTCCTCAAGTTGGAAACCAGATAACTTCTTTTTTCAGCTGCTGGAAAAAAAAAAGTATTTAGAAAATAAGAAGGGAAAAAGAAGTACTGTGTAATCTAATCAGTCTTAGATTTTACTAATATGACCCATGTTATAACCTCCCCTGTCTTTGTCAACATATTACTTTTTTCAGTCAGGCTTAATTATTTTTCTTCATATTTCTACCATCCCCACAGGAAGAGCAACAAAGTTCTGATTCCTTCCATGCAGAGAAAAGTCACTTACTTGAGAGAAATCATACTGAAGCGCTTTATTTCCCAGAGCACACAGCTGGGGCCATTTCACAACTCAGTTCTTGAGAGAAGGCTAATGAAAGAATTACCACTTATGTCCTGAAAGACAGAATTTACCTACCATAATTGCCAAAGACCGTATCCCCACACTGAAGACAATACAGCACATGTAGGGCTCCCATGAAGTGAGATGAATTGAACTCTCTGTTGGTAACAGACCCATAAGGAGAGTCATTAATCACCTGAACAGATTCAAGCGCATCCATTGCCACTAATGGACTTCATACTAGAAAGAAAGAAAAAACAACAAAACCTCTGATTCTTAGTGCCACATGGCTAAAGGAGGGGATATTCTTTATGAATATGTTATCTCCCACTTTGGAAGGGTTTTTTTTTTTTTTTTAAAAAAAAAAACAAAACCAAAAAACATACAGAACTATGTGATTCTCTTCTCCCTATATTTCCTTCCTCTTACTCACAAAATCTCTGAATGTCTAAGGAAGAGGAAATATGATCGAGGGCTGAGACACACCACACAAACTTCTTGTTTCCTTTTCTTGTCACTTTGGTAGAACTAGTAACAGTTCTAAGAGTAATAACAGCCTAACTTCTCATGTCAAAACCTACTGTGAAGACTTAACTGCCATGCAAATTATATGTAGTTATGCTTCATTCGAGTATGGGAATCTCATAGTCGCTATTAAAGATTTTAATGACCTACTTACTGAAAATAATTTTAAAGAGGGGGAGAGGCGACTGATTGCTTTTGAAGTAAAATAGGTTAGTTGTTAATTTGCTTGTTTAAACTCTTGGCAATGCCTCGTTAAGCCATTTTGCTCAATAAATCGTATTTTAATACTGTAAATGTTTTTTTTTATTGTCTTGAAATTTACAATTAGTTAAGACCATTTCATCTTGCTTGCTCATCCTACATTCCAAAACAATTATGTGACCATTAATAAATTACCAATTTTTGTGTTTCAGCAGTGACAAATTGTTTACTTAATTCAATATAAGAATTGTCACCTTGGTAGAATTAACAGTATTAGAGGACATAGCCAGTGGAAAGTTGAAGGTTAACGAGAGTGGGAAAATATTGTTTCAGTGTACAAAAGAGACATGATCAAGGAAGATAACCCAATTTCTTTGCCTTTGCACTTCAAGTTTTTCTAATCCTCAATCTAATGTTTACATCGGAACTACTCACATTTGTTGGTCTAGACAATATAGAACACATGAAAATATTTAGAAAGGCAAGTTCAATTTTCCAGGGAAGATCAGCCTAAAGAAAATGCCATGATAGGTTTGCTTTAGGGTATCCATAAATCAGAAATGACTTGAAGGCACACACACAACAACAGCATTTAAATATGGTCTGTGCTGTCCAGGAACTTCACCACCCGCACAGAGAGTGAGGCCATTTCCACACGGGGGTAAATCCCCGTGCTGGGACGACCGGACACGGAGGTCGTTTACATCGCGGGGTGCACTAGAGCAGTGGAAAAAGGGGAGGTTCTAGACCTCAAATCGCCCTCGCGCAGCCGCAGGGGTGGCACTCCGTGTTTTATAAAGACCACTTTTCAAGTGGTCTTTTTAAAACTTGTGCGCGCTACTCCGTCACAGCGCCCCATTTAGAACTGCAGGGACGTGCTAGTGCATCCCTGCAGAGCTGCCCGGGGGCGGGGTCCAGCTGGCGCGCTGCCCCAATTGGCAGAGCGCTGCCGGAAGCCGCCAGCCGCCATTTTGGGTGCTGTCGAGTGCCGCCAACATTTAGAGCGGCGAATTCGCGTTGCTCCCCACGGGGACAGAGTGCCCCACTGCAAGGTAAGCTCCGTCCCCACGTGCCCGTTTCCCCCGTTTCGCCACCCCCCATGTGGAAAGGGCCAGAGTTTCATAGTGCTGCCCTATGAGACAAGCAAAGGATCTAATTCTGTTTTAAGGGGGATGAGGACATAAGTGAAAAGACCCAGGCCTCTCATATGAAGGAGGACTCACACATGGAATGGACCACATCAGCACTGGCATTGCTGCATTGTTAGCAACTCATTTCCTTCAGAGCGCCATAAACCTAACAGAAAAAATCCAAAAGAAAATTCAACTGGTAGCAGTGTCCTTTTATCATACACCATGAGTGCAGACAGTGCTAATAATAATGCAGCCCAATCAGAACAAATGGGGATCGGGGGTTATTATACTCATATCCCTCCTTTTTTCCTTCAAAGAACAGACAGTGGCTTACAACACTATTCCTCCTATTCTTCCTATTCTTCTTCTTTCCACTGAGCAGCTTCTTGTCCCAAAACAGCTACAGAAGAAAACAAAACAAAACAAAATTGAAGGGTTCCTGATCAGATGAAGAGTAAAAGCAGACAAATTTGTGTGCCCTGCTCTCTACAACATGGCATTTTTAGAAGGATGAGCTTGTTCTGTTCTGTTTCTGCATTAGTTCATGATTTTTTTTCCCTCTGTACACATAAAAACAGTATACATTGTATGTGTGTGCAGGTGAATATTCAGGAGCACTTGTCTATTTATGCATTTTTGTCAGCATTTATTCTTAACTTATTTTTAACTAAATAATTAATACAAATTCTCTATGGTCCTTTCTTCAGCTTACCTTCTTGTTGCAGCATCCGGTGGGGATCCTGGCAGCAGCTCTGCTGGGAAGGAAGCATGACATGAACACTCCCCTATGCACCAGCTGGCTCCCTGCTGAAGGAAGCACAATGGCCTTGCCTCTTCCTTCTGCAGTGCAGCCAGATACTTTCGCAGGCTGCCCTGGGGCAGGAAGTGCAGCCATCATGCTTCTGGAGCTTCCACAGGACAGGTAAGTGTGAGATGGTGGCACAATCATGGATCATTGACTGGGAAAACCTGTCAATGATTTAACCCATAATTGTACCACCTGGAGATGAGAGAAGGACAAGACTGTGACAACATCATGCAGAAGCATAATTGCAGTCCCATCCTTCTCATGTCCCCATGGTGGGATGGGAGGGCGCTGTGGAAAGGGTCTATGTTTCTTTTGTATACTGTTGTCTCCAGTGTGTGCATTCTTCATCCATTCTTCAATCACTGAACTGCCGCACAAAATTTGGGCTAATCTGGAAAGCAAAGATAATTCTGTTCTGTCCATACGTTAGTTTAGCAAACCAAATTAGAGTCATATGAAAATACAAACCAAGTAAGTGTCTCTCCCACCCCTGATGGAGGTGAAACTCAAGGTTTCTGGAAGCTGTGGTTCAATCCTCTGGGAAATTGTAGAAATCCCTCCTCCTCTGAAACTGAAGAAATTCCTTTTGGCTTTTTAGATAGTCACTGAATATTTTGCACTCAGAAAAGCACTCTGGAAATATTATATATTCAGAATGTACTGTGCTGCTATTCATGTATTCTAGAGGTAAGATCTGGCATTCAGAATGTACCCAACAGCATCAAGCAGATGATATAGAATTCCATTTATTTACAATCATGTTTACAGGGTGATAAAATTTCCCCTTGCAAGCTCTGTGGGAAAGGTTCACAGAACTTTCTGCAGAACATTTTGGACAAGTGTGACTGCCAAAGTCTTCAGAGCCTCCAAGGCCTCACAAGACAATCTAATATGCTTAAATTTCATGAATTCAGTCTTTCTTAGTCACTGTATTGAAGTTATAACACAAAGTGTTGTGTGCATGCCAGCAGGGATAGGGGCAGATGCTGAGTGATTGACAAGATGGCAGTTTGAAATATTTATTGCATATTTACTTGTAATACTGTAGTTTGGGAATTTTATTTAGTGCTTTGTATCTTGCAAAACTTCAATCAATACATTTTGCCAATAACCTGACAAATTATCATGCAGGCTTGCAACTGCATCAAAGATTCATAGAGTACAAACGTATTTATGGGAGAGTGATCAAACTGTTTTATTTTATTATTGCGTGTCTTTTCAAGCACCAGAAAACATCTGCCAGGCTTAAAATCTTCTCACCCCCTGTTGGATAGTGAGACAGAGTATATTCATCTATACTAAAGGGCAGGAAAATACAGAAGCCAGACAGCCTGTAAGAAATGAGAAGAGACTGTGAAAAGGTAGCAAGGATATGAGGAGAAATCCAAATGCCACAATGAATAGGGAATGTGTGCATGTCAAGAAGGGGGTGGGAGGAGGGAGGGGAAGAAAAGATGAAGGGAAGCAGAACCCATCAAGAAAGTCATGAAGTTTAAAACAATAAGAAAATGAGAATGGGGGAAAGTGGAAAATTTCTGCTGTGCTGAGCAAAACCAGAAATAGAATAAGTAATAGAGTCTGAATAGCAAGTTGTGCCATAGCTTGGCAATCCTGTTCTCTTCTCACAGCCTGATGCCAGAACAAGGTCTTTTCATAATAGGAAATGGAAACCCTAAAGAACCAAGAACGGAATGGGATGCTAATATGCAGATTCTAAATGAGTTAGGGAGTCATTTAGTAAGCTGCTTAGAATGGAGAAGAAAGAATGGACAAAAAGTTCTATTAAAAAAGAGACAAAAGAGATAATAAGAAGAAATGTATGCCATTAACTGTTCCTGAAAGCATCAGCGTATTTCAGTCACATCCTCATCCATCGTCTAACTCATGATGTTTACAAATGTATTGTATTTAAGATGCTCCCTTACATATGGTCAGCGGTATGATTCCACCAATTCTTACAGTCTTAAGCAAAGAACCTTCCAACTGACAGACCTACATTCAGCTATATTGAGTCTACTCCTGTATGTTTACAAATATATACCTATTGCACACATTCTGAATCCACTTGTTCATGGTACATGTACACATTAAATATAAGTAAAGTTTTAAATGGCTACAAGTCAAGTGCTCAGTCAGCAAAGCTCTTTGCCTCTCTTCTAAATTTTCTGAAATTGCTTGTAGGAGGAAAGGAGTGGGAGACAGAAAGGCAAAACTAATTTGCAGATGCAGTGGTACACAGGTAGAAGAACACAAAATAAGGCGCACAAGCATATCACTGTAGCTGAGATAACAGGACCCTTCACCACAGTCTCCTTGGAGGGAGAAACAACTGGATAGAAGAACATGGGGTTACCATGAATGTAAGCATTTTAATTCCAGCTACTTGGGAGTGAAGTAAGATAGACAATCTCCAGTCAGAGTGTCCTTGAAGGTTGTCACCCCTAAATCTGTAAGTCAGGGTAATCAATAGGGAACCTTGCAGTACTACATCCCCAACTGCACCCCCCCCCAAAACTGAATTCATTCATTCATTCATTCAGCTCCCTAATGCCTGCATTTCCTCAGGGTATGTGGGTATGCTGGGTAATATCACAATTTTTTTTCTCTCTCTCTGTAGCCCATGTTAGGCTTCTCTTGGTCCCAAAATAGCCATGGGGGGCAAAAAATGGCAAAAATGCCCTCACACCTCTACGTTGGGAGCATTTGAGAACAAAATATTTTAGAGGTGAACTGATTTCTCAAAATACATTTTGATGGCTGCAAAAACAGCCCTGGAAGCTGCATGTAACCCATAGTCCACACTTTTACCATCCTCACTTTAGGGAAATCACCAAAGTGGGCCAAACGGGGCACGTGTTTCTCCCCAAACAGATCATGCCCAGTGATTACCAATCATCACCACCAAAGGTGAGACAAAGAGAGATAAAAAACAACTAGGATAAACCAACCAAGTATCAAACATGACATCATGTGCCCCCACCATGCTAAGTCTGAACCAAGTGTGAAGGACAGTCAGAGTTATTTGAGAACTGGCTGCAAAGTGAAGACCTCTTTCTAAGCCTACCAGGTAGACCTGCTGAGCTGGCTTTCCTGATTCCTGGGCTATGATTAGCCAACTGAAGCCTTTTCCGCACGAGGCTGGTGAATTGATTTGTGCTGTTTCTTACCGGATTTTCTGGGCTCAAAGCAAGGCAGACTTTCCCTCATTTCCTTCTGCACAGCTACTGCATATGTTCCATTCTGATTTGGAGGAGTGCGAGTTCATGAATCCACACTGCCTCTGCCATGGCCACTCCCGCTACTCCCCTCACCCCAGCCCATCAGCTGTGATTGCCCCCCTTTTTTTTGCATGGTTTAGTATGTCATTGCATATGATTCTGATTCTGATTAACCTTTATTAGGCATACTACAATGTATACATTTACAATAAAACTTCAACAATCATTTTTAGAAAATTTAAACCATAAGTTTGTTGCCTCCACCAGAAAGTTGGCCATTAGCCTAGTAATATGCAGATTCTGATCTTCCAATAAGTATTCCACTGATAACCTATCCAAACAGATATTCTTTCCAATAACCTCCTTAACAACTTTTTCCTTGGAATTATATACAATGGGCAAAACAATACAATATGATGGAGAACGTCTGGAGATTGAGCACAATGACATATACTATTCAGAAAAGGGGTCTGTAGATATCTACCTTTAGTCACATTTGAGGGATGTACGTTCAACCTTGCAAGTAGAAAGGCCTTCCTTGCCACCAACAATGAGAGAGTTTGAAAATAATCCAGAATCCTACCCTGCAAGAAGGGAATACCGAGCATCAACGGGGCGCAAATCATTATATATGTGCGTACCTGCGAAAGTCCACACTACCCCCTGGCCCCTCCCATGAGCCCTCCCTTGACCACCAATTTGCATTGGTGCGAATGTACGCATCTGCACCACTGTGAAAGTACGAATCGGATCGATCTGGAAAATTGGAAAATCGATTTCTTCTGGTTCTCAAATAATGCGCATGGGGGTGCATTTAGTCCAAATTACGTGCGGAATGAAGGTAAATAAACCAAACCTAGTCCGCTCCAATGTGCAGAAGACCTCCATGGCAAGATGCATTGGCCCACCTTAATAACCACAGGCAGAAAGGGCCTGAGAAAGCATCAGCCCAGGAGCTCATGCTAGCTACAGAGGTCCTAGGGAAGTCTCTTTACTGTCAAGAAGAAAATGGCAGTATTCTTCTGCCCCATTTCTCCTCTATGAATTGCAGTCAACATCCTAGGTATGACTGAGATCCATTGCTTAGGATGCAAGTTAAGAAACAGGCAATAGTGAAATACTATTCAAAAGATGTTTTAACTGTGTGTTCCAGCATTAAGTGTTCTTAACGTAAAACATGGTGTATCATATCTCTTGGTAGTGCTGAAGATACTGAAACACAGGGACAATAATCATATTCAGGCTTTAGAAATATAAGTCACTGTTATTGCTTTTCCATATTTTATGAATTACATCAGTATTAGTCACCACATAATATCTGTCTACATATATGAGGGGGTTTTTTAATAGAAAGTAATGAATTGTAGAAAGAAGACTTACCAATAAGTTACAATTAATTACATATGCATACTAATTGCATTGGCTTAGTCTGGGCACACAATTAGGCAACTAATTATAGTGCATCTGCAACTGCATACTCAAATGAATACACTTGCCTCCAGGTCCACCCAATTGTTTCTGCCTTTTGATTTAGATGCACCTGAATTTCTTTGCTATTAAGCTCCACCTGTTGGAAATTTTAGAGCCACTGCAATTGCATGCCTAATTAACTACATAATTGCCATCATTTTGTGGAAACATTTTTTTCCTTTGAAAATTTAGCCTCCACAAAGCTTTATTTGCAATAAAAGAAGAAAGGGAATAATTTGATTTTGAAAGCTATTGGCTTTTCCTTGAAAAGTCTGTCCTGAACAGAGTCCTCTGTATGTCCAACAAATGCCATCTCCAGTCAGCAGCCAGGGCAACCAATATCTACTGATATAGTTTTAGCTGTTGAAACATTTTGGAATTGGCATTCTTTCATCTTAGTTGAGAAGCAATGGGGTTTTTTTTAAAAAAGAAAAGTTCTTATTATTCTAAAAATTCTGTTTTCAGTTATAGATGCAGTATGTTCTATACTCATGAAAACAGATATATGTGTCAGAAACTACCAGGGGCCTATTTACACTACAGAATTATTGTGCTAGGATTCCACTTTAATTGCCTTGGTTCTGTTCCATGGAACCCTGAGACTGGTAGTTTAGGAAGGAATGTGTAGAATTCTCAACCAATGAGCTCTAGCATTTCATAAAACTATAAACCACAGGATTCCATAGGCTAGAACCACAGGATTCCACATACAGGCAATTAAAGTAGAAAAATTGTGCCATAATTGTATAGTGTGAATGGGCCTCAGGAAGCATTTATATAATCCATGTTGACTCAAGCTACCTTGAAGAGAATAAACCATAGACTGATGGCAGCAGGAAGAAATTGCCTCTGAGTGTGGAAATGTGTCAGTAGATCACAAATGGGAAAAATGTGCCATGTGAGACACATGTACTCCTTGAAGTCCCAAATTGCATATCTTTGAAGCTCCCCAAAGCTACCAGATCTTTTAATTTTTTTTATGCATAACCTCCCTCCACAGCTTAAAACTGCTGCAAAATTCAGCAATTTATCCTCCATGACCCCCCCAAGCCCTTCCTCTACATCTTGTTTGTGTGTTAAGGAGTCTTCAGATCTTCTATTGACTTATGATGACTGCACAAATTTCATAGGATTTTCTTAGACAAGGAATACTCAGAGGTGTTTGTGCCTGTTCCATCCTCTGATACACAGCACAAAGCATCTGATGTTCATTGGTGGTCTCCTGTCCAAGTACTGAAAAAGAGTTGACTTTGCTTAGTTTCCAAGATCAGAATGGATCTGGAGCCTTTAGATTATTTAGGCTTTGTGGAATAGGTTAGACTAAATTTATGATATTAAACTTAACTTGTTGTTTGTCACATTGAGTTTTTGTCCCTTACCAGCTATCAGTTTTGGACAGTTACCTCAAAAGCTTTGCAGTGCTTGGGTCTGCATTGGCTCGTTCCTTTGGGACTGGGCTGGCTTCCACGGCTTAAGCGATGGCCTTCAGCCTGCAAGTTATCTATCACATCAGGCAATGGGAATCATCTTCTGCAAAAAGGTATGTTGTATATCTTCTTAAGTTTTGAGCCAGTTTGGTCCACTAACTATGTTCTGTTTTCTCTATTAATTTTTCTATGCTGTGTGACAAGATGGTGAGTCCTGATCTGCAACCAAAATATAGTGTTCTGGGTGGTGTGCCAGGCAGTATTGCCGCTGCAGAGTGGCTGGACAGAAGAGGCTTCTAGTGAACTGGTTTGTTGCCTCTGTTGTTTGAGAAGTGCACTGGGCCTCCTTTTGATGTGTGAGTCGTTCA
Organism: Iguana delicatissima; assembly: GCA_948472985.1. Lineage (NCBI taxonomy): Eukaryota > Metazoa > Chordata > Lepidosauria > Squamata > Iguanidae > Iguana > Iguana delicatissima. The sequence continues at coordinate 1,113,502 of CAOKZL010000370.1, read as the reverse complement.
CTTTGGTGGGAATGACTTGGGCTTGCTGAAGGTCCCCCCCACCAGGCGAGGGGAAAGGGACTAAATAGATACTTGTCCCTTGTTTGTGGCAGGTAGCAGGGGGAGAATATAAGATATTGGTGATCATGTTTTGTTATTCTTTTGATATAGCGTAGGGCTCTGGAACTTCCTCTTTAGGGGCCTACATTCCAGGGGTGGGAAAGGAGGCTATCCTTGAGGCTAACTAGGGATTCAGGCTCTCTTTCGTAGGGTCCTTCCACTTGGGTGGGAGTTCCATGGGTTACCTTCCAATTACGCTGGGTTGGGAAGTAACCAATATCATTGGACTGCCCTTGGGACTGAGGTGTTTCATCCAAGGGAGGACTGAGGAGGTAGTCACAGGGTGTCACCTGGCCTCATCAGGACCCACATCAGTTTGTCCCCCCCCCCTTGCTCTGTTTGCAGGCTAACACAACTTAAACAGGTTAGGTCAAATAAAGTGGCCCTTATTTAACCCAATTTCTTGTGTCTGTTCTTGTTATTTCACAGTCGATTTTCAATAGTACTGTGCTTCATTGTAACTGCCATGGTGATATCCTGTGTAATTCTGGGGTTCAGTCAGGCCCAAGAGTTCTCTGGCTGGGAATTCTAAATGCCCCTCCCTAAACGGCAAGTCCAAGGATCCCATAGGATGCTGCCATGGCAATTAAGGTGGGATATAGCTCTATAATAGTGTAATGTGATAAGGATCTACAAATAACTCAAAATAACTCAGTACTCTTTCATACATAGATCAAAATCATCCCTTTAAATTTGCCCAGAAACAAATTGATAACTAGTAAAGCAGTTGTAACAAGGGAATATTATGGATGACCCATTCTGGACCAGCGGAAATTTCCAAGCACTTTTGGCCACCAGTACATAGCATGTAGCTAAGGCACATGGCCAGATTTGAAATTTCCAGGAGTGGGAGTACATACCCTCTAACATTTCATAGTTGAAAACTGGGACACATGTGGCTAAGTGACATCAGAATGGGGTCAAGATGTCAAATGCTATTAATGAGGAAGAATATGCAAGCTAGGAAAGGCTGCAACAGTTTGCTTTTGCCTGAGCTTACTGGGAAGTGCAGGATCCTGCTCCTCTTTTTCTTCTCTCCCATAAGCTGAATGTAAGCTACTTTTGCACTGTGGACTCTCAGTCTGCTTCAATTGAAGTAAGTTTCTGAAAGCAAATAAGCCGTAAAAGTGGGAGCAATAGAGAGAAACTGGCAGCTGAATTTGGATGGCCATGCTAAATCAAGACAGTTGGAGGGTATGAGGATAGTCTGTACATTAGTGTTAGCTGAACAAATGCACCTTTAGGTCATGACCAAAAGCCAGGCTTCCTGGTTCACCAAAACTTTGAATGTGAGTCTTCAAGAGGAGCATAACCCTATCCCAACATAGGTTTGCCTCCCTGTTCCCAGTTCTGCTTTTTGTTGGCTAGGAACACCTCTGCCCTGTCTGGGCTATGACTCAATTTGTTTGCTGCTATCCAGTCCGTTATCAACATCCAACACTGATTAGGTGTCTTATTTTTACACATTGCACACATACACAACCTAAGTATACAAACATAATGTCAATTAATCCCAAATTTTTACTCTCAAAAAGAGTAATGGAGTAGCTGTTCTCTAAAAAGGAGAATGAGAGGAAAGAAAAGAAGAGGGGAAGAATAAATTTCTGGCAAAAGAATCTAAACAACAACAAAAAATGAACCTCACTTCAATAATGTTCATATACAGAAATAGTTCAGAAACAGGAATGCTAAATGTAAGATTTAAATTTAAGGTTTCAGAATTCCGCTTGCTCCTGACTAGGTTTGATGGCCAATCAATTGACTGTTTTGAACTTCATACAGCAAACAATTTCACACCAATTACTTTAGAACAGCAAACTTAGATTTCATTTTCAAATGTGCCTTGCTGCAAACTTTTAAAGATATAAAGGTCTTTAAAACTGTATGACAGCCTTGATTAAATCTTTGTACATAGGAGTAGTCAGCTTTCATAGATACCCACATTAAGGACTTTGAAAGTTCCAGAAGCAAAGGCAAAGCATCTCTTACAATAGACAATGGCACTAAATTAATATTCCATTTCAGTCCCAGATGAAATGGAATATTAATTTAGTGTCATTGTCTGTTGAGTCTACCTTTTTTTGCTGTTGTTGCTGCTCTTTTAGAGTATGCGCTTTTTATACTCACTTACATGTGAAGAAGTGTCATCAAACACACTGGGGCTTACTTCTGAGTAAATCTAGATAGGAGCAAACTGTTCAAATGCAAAAGAGCTACATCACAGCTGCTTCTTCCTTAGTGTTTATTCAGTGCTTAATGTACTTTTTTAGTATGCCGAAAGAAAGAAAGAAAGAAAGAAAGAAAGAAAGAAAGAAAGAAAGAAAGAAAGAAAGAAAAAGGAAGGAGGAACGGAGGGAAGATTGGTTCTGTCTGAGATATTCTAGGAGCTATAGTCCAGAAAAAGCAATGTCTCAAAGGTCAGGCAGGTAATACTCCTATGCCTAGTAAAGGATGCTATACCTGAACTGAGTATTCACTGTTGTGCTATGACAATACAATGGTAACTTTGCTGAATGAGGCAAATGCAAGACAGTGCTATATCCCTTTCCATGTTCAGAATCAGACCAAATGGAAAGTAGACTCTTCTTTCAACACCAGAATATCTGCTGCCAAAGACACCCACCCCACACTGTCTATTAGTAGGGCTGGTCCTGTTTTACAATAGTCTATTGTACCCAGTTGGAAGACAAAATGAGTCATTTGCAAGTAAACAGCCACTAATACTAAATAGCCTTTGTATGCATATGCCTTCAAATCACCTATCAACTTATGGTGACCCCATGAATTTCATAGGATTTGATTAAGCCAGGAGTACTCAGAGATGGTTTTGCCAGTTCCTTCCTCTGAAATATAGCGTACCTCATCTGGTAATCATGGGCAGTCTCCCATCTAAGTACTAACTAGAGTTGACCCTGCTTAATTTCCAAGATAAGATGAGACCTGATGCTTTTAGGGTATTTATGTCTGAGAGCCAGTGTGGTGTAATGTTTTGAGTGTTGGATTATGACCCTGGAGATATGGATTCAGTTCCCCACCTGACCATGAAAATTCACTGGGTAGCCTTGGGCACATCACACACTCTTAGCCCCAGTTAACCTCATGATAGGGTTGTCATAAGTCAGAAACAACTTGAAGGCACGCAACAAAAGCAACAGCAGCAACAAATTACCATTAGTTGTAGGAAATTCTCTACTGCAGTTTCTATACTGAAAGTAAAGCTATCACAGATGAATAATGGCATAAGCTGTGGAATAGTTTGCCTGTCGTTGTTCTGAAAACAGATATGAGTGAAGACAGAAGCTTATGTAAGACTTTCTCAAAGCATCATGGGAAAGTCTTCAAGTCAGTTCTGTGCATACTGTTGGACGTCAGATCCTGAAAGGCTCCAGTTGATCTGGGTGACAATACCACATACAAGCAAGCATATGCATTATCGAAGAGACAACAGATTGTATTGTGTTTATACATGTTCATGTGCTCTAACTTAGCTGGACTCAGTCACAAAGGACACTTTAAACAGACATACTCTCATTTCCAATGTAAATTGGTTGTGACAGATAGCAACAGTTGTGCCCTCGGTGTCATTTGGTATCTGTGTTCTGTCTTCCGTCTGGATAGCTGACATCCAAACCAAATACGATCAAATGAGTTAAGCCTATAGAAATGATCTCCCAGCAAGGGCCACCTCAAACAACAAATTTAGTATAACAGATGGAGAATATGAGCAGAAAATAAGCTGGCTGGGAGGGAGGGGAGGGGAGGGGAGGGGAGGAAGGAAGGAAGGAAGGAAGGAAGGAAGGAAGGAAGGAAGGAAGGAAGGAAGGAAGGAAGGAAGGAAGACTGACTCACTCAGACATGGGCATCTAGAAGATTTGCCATAACAGCCTAGTGTTAAGTCATCCTTAGCATGCTCAGGCCATGTCTGAACTACATTATTATAGTGCTGCTATTACACTTTCAACATCCTATGGAATTCTGGGATTTGTAGTTTACTGAGAACCCTTGGAGAACAGGAGAAGTTCCAGCAGACTGGAGGAGGGCAAATGTTGCCCCCATCTTCAAGAAAGGGAAAAAAGAGGACCCTAATAATTATTGCCTGGTCAGCCTGACATCAATACCAGGAAAGATCCTAGAGCAGATCATTAAACAATCAGTTTATAATTACTTAGAAAGCAATGTTGTAATCACTAAAAGTCAACATGGATTTCTCAGAAATAAGTCATGCCAGACTAATCTTATCTCCTTTTATGATAGGGTTACAGGCTTGATAGATGAAGGGAATGCTGTAGACGTGGCATATCTTGACTTCAGTAAAGCTTTTGACAAAGTTCCCCATGACATTCTTGCAAAGAAGCTAGTAAAATGCAGGCTGGACAGGGCTGCTGTAAGGTGAATTGGTAATTGGTTGACCAATCAAACCCAAAGGGTGCTCACCAATGGCTGCTTTTTATCCTGGAGAGAAGTGACTAGTGGGGTGCCACAGGGTTCTGTCCTGGGCCCAGTGCTATTCAACATCTTCATCAACGACTTGGATGAAGGAGTGGAGGGCATGCTGATCAAATTTGCAGATGACATCAAATTGGTAGGGGTTGCTAATACCCCAGAGGACAGGATCAAATTTCAATATGACCTTGACAGATTGGAGAGCTGGGCTAAACCTAACAAAATGAATTTCAACAGAGAGAAATGTAAAGTTCTACACTTAGGCAGAAAAAATGGCATGCACAAATATAGGATGGGGGATGTGTGGCTGCATAGCAGTACAAGTGAAAGGAGTCTTGGTAGATCACAAGCTGAACATGAGTCAGTAGTGTGCTGAGGCAGCCAAGAAACCCAACACAATTCTTGGTTGCATCTATAGGAGTATGGTATCTGGATCGAAGGAGGTAATAATACCACTCTATTCCACATTGGTTAGGCCTCATTTGGTATATTGTGTCCAGTTTTAGGCACCTCAAATTCAAGAAGGATGTCAACAAGCTGGAGTGCGTCCAGAGGAGGGCGACCAAAATGGTGAAGGGTCTGGGAGCTATGCCCTGTGAGGAACGGCTTAGGAAGCTGGGCATGTTTAGCCTGCAGAAGAGAAGGTTAAGATGGGACATACTAGCCATGTTTTAATATTTGAAGGGACGTCATGTCAAGGAGGGAGCGGGCTTGTTTTCTTGCTGCTCCAGAGACTAGGACAAGGAGCAATGGATTCAAGCTGCAGGAAAGGAGATTCCACTTGAACCTCAGGAAGAACTTCTGGATGGTCAGAACTGTCCAGCAGTGGAATATGCTGCCTCGGAGTGTGGTAGAGTCTCCTTCTTTGGAGGTTTTTAAGCAGAAGCTGGATGGTCGTCTGTTGGGAATGCTTTGATGGGTGTTTCTGCATAGCTGGGGGTTGGACTCAATGACCCGTCTTGGCATAAAGCAGTTTCCTATGTTGCTAAGTAGAACAAAACCACCAGAACCATTTTAAAACCTTCAAAATACATCAGATACTACAACTACAGAGTCCCACAGACAAGTATACAAGTCTAACCCTGTGCCATAGTCAGAAGGACATAATTCATCTGTCCAAATGATCTGAAATGACTTATTGGGAAAATATTCTCAGTTATCAAGACCATAGAGATATTCTTCATTGTTTTTTTTTTTAAGATGGAGTGAGTGAATTTAGGAAAGACCACTTATAATGCCAAAACATATTATTTTCATTAAAGAGGCCCCAAAGTGAATTGCACAGTCAATTTCCATAAAGCCCATTTGGCAAAGCTTAAGTGGGAAAGATGTGCAAAATTGTTTCATATGATCATAATCCTTTAATCCTCGTATCTGCTGATGCAGAGAAGAGGATGTTTCCTTAATTTACATCACAGACTACTGAAAAAACAACACTTAACTAACCCCCAAGAAAAGACAAAGTACTTTATATAGGAACACAATATGACCAAAAACAAACAAACAAACCTTTCTCAGATTCTACCATATAAGAGGCCAAATCTTTCACCAAACTATTTCCTCCAAAAATGCAAGGACACATCCACAGGTCCTGTCTGCTACTTTAGTTTCTCTGGAAAAGATTGCCTGGATTTTTTAATGCTGTACTTTCAGTACATGAGTGCACTTTGGGTGAGCACATATATGCTGCTTTTAGTGTGTGTGTGTGTGTGTGTGTGTGTGTAAATAATAAAACAGCATATACGGTTATAGACAAAACAAATATGGTTATTCAACAAAAGTTGAAACTCAAGTCAGTAAGTCACAATGAATTTCATTGTCCAGTGAAAACTGTCTTTTCCCACGATAGAGAAAGTATGCTTGAAATGACATATCAATGGTATTTCACTCCAGTAAGATTGGCATATATAACTAATAATAACAATTCTTTACTGTGCTGGGGAAATTGTGGCTTGGTAGGGTCGTTTCTTCACACTTGGTAGGATTGTCCAGTGATACAAAATTCTGAATTCTGAAATGAGCCAGATGAGGAAACATCTTCTCACACTTGATCGAGGATTGGCACTAATACATTTATTTAGGGGCCCAGATAAAGAAATAATACATGAGGATTTGCTTTCCTTTATGTTATTAGTGATTAGACAGGTCATAGCCAGCAAGTGGAAGAATCCTATAGTGCTCAGTTTAGGTCTGTGGTATGAAAAGGTTTGGAATTTGACATATTCAGAAAGTCTGACATGGCAAGTAAGACGAGCAAAAGAACAGAATGATAATAATACCTTTGAGGCATCATCATTCCCATTTATTTCTTATTAAATCAGACTAATGAGGAAAGAAGCCATATTCCAATGACCCACAGGTCCATCTGGAAAGGATTAATACAATAGAACAATTAAGTATGAAAGGATTCACCTTGCACTTTAAGACTGCAAAAATATAACTCATTTCCTATGTAATTATTGTCTATGTATATCTTCTGTTGTTCTATTCTTCTCATCTCAATCTTTAAAAAAATATATGAAAAAATGGTTTAAAAATAAATAAATAGGTCACAGTGGATGAGACACAGCTCCACATTAGCTTAGAAGGCTGGGGAACTTTGGATAAAAACAACCTACACCTTCAAATGAAAGATATGCGCACTCATGTTGTTGATTCTTTTTGTGGTGCATGGTGAGAACATGCATTCCTTGTCTAAAACAGTGGTAGGAAGCACAAGGCCATCCAGCTATTGCAAAACAGCAACTCCCAGCAGCAATAGCCAACATTGTGGACAATGAATATTGATGGGAGTTGCAGTTCAGTAGCTATTGGAAGTCATGATTTTCACAAAAGTAATGGATGATGCTCTTATTCATCATCCAATTTGTCTTGTCTTGGAAAAGAAAGAATGTGAATGAATGAGCGTACATGTGAGAAGGGAGAAACAAGACAAGGGTCGCCTTTGGAAAAACAAAACAAGTTTTCCACAATTTGAGAAAAATCTCTCTGTGCAAAATTAGCATCTTTTCTGTTTGTGAAGCAAAGCGGTGGAGGAAGAGACAGAGCGAACTTGCAAATGCAGAAGAATTTACAGATTAATCAAGTAAATACAAACAATTCAAACAATGCTTCCCATTTTTAAGAGTCAAGGGAACAAGGTACCAGGCATTGTAGTTTACAGCTGCTCTGCAATTTACACATTTTGTGCAAAAAGCCCTCTTCAGAATGATAGCAAACATCTCACCATCTCAGAGAAAAAAATTGCAGAACATGTGGAGAGAGAAGGCCATGATGAATCAGGTGGCAGCATTGATAGCAGGGAGTTGAGTGAGAAGAGATGATGGGATTCATGGGAATAGACAAGCATGGGTGACCAAATTCAGAAATAGCCAGGATCTTTCCTGTTTGACGGAAAATAGGTCTGAGCTATTTCAATATCTCACAGAACAGGAGAGGTCAATGGAGTCTGTTTGCATGGCTACAAAAGGCTGGGAAATCTGAATCTGGGGGGAAAGCAGATACAGTCATGTGGACACCTTCCCATTCCAATTCCACTTTTGACAGATTTCTAGATGCTTCCAGCAAGTGATGGGAAAGGCACTATTAGACTGGTCATCTATAAGCCCACAAATACACACACAAATGGAAACACAAGTTAGAGCTGGAAACCGTTGCATGACTATACTCACTAACTGCATGCTTGCTGACTTTCTACTTGTTTGCTTTTTCTGCACCTGATCTTTTTCTGCATTGCTCTGACCTGTAGCCATTCTCTTCTCTTTTCCTCCTCCATTAGATGATGTATTTCATTATAAACTAGGAATGTTAAGTAAAACTCCTTTTCCATCTTTTTGCAAAGAAGACTAAACTTGTATGGGGGAGGGGAGTTGGGTGGGATTGCCAGTTTGATTACTCTGCTAGAAACATGCACTAATATCTCTCACATTTCCCAACAACATTATAAGTGTACAGGCTTTATGCTGTTCAAAGCTGTGCTTTGTAAAGATAAGCAAAGCTATAGACCAGAGTTAGACAACAGTAGAACACATGGAGGCAGATATTTTTTGACATTATATCCTCCTGTAGACCCCTCTACTCCTGCTGCCACATGAATCAGCTGCCACATTGTGAAAACTAACCTAGAAGTGATTGACTGAAGCCTTGAAAGGAGGAAATGCATACATTTTAGTTATAGATCGTTGTCGTTGTTTTCTGAACTGACTTTCTGAAAAATTGTAGTTCCTATTCTGAGCTTGCCTGAGTTTTAAGATCTGGGCAGGAGTGCTTTCTCTAGGTATCTGCACCATCACAAACACATTGAGTGAGAACATAGAGCCTTCACAGTGGCTTCCCTTCCACAGGAGTTTTAGAAGTCTGATGTTTTTCCACCCACAGACAAACATGTTTTTTATTTAAGTAGGCCTTTAGTTTTAAATTTTTTGCAGCAGAAAGAGCTTTTAATGTGGGAGGAATGTTGCATATTTGTATCTTTTTATTATGTTTTAAATGTATTTTTAGTTTCCATATTTTTATTAAAAATTTTCAGATATACTATAATTCTACCAATACACAAAATAGAAAAAAGAGAGGGAAAGAAAAGGAGAAGAAAAGGGGAAAAAATTAGAGAATAAAGAAAAAATGCCTTCCATTCTTCCTTTCAGTGGTATACAACATTCAAATTATTTCAAGGCTCTCTAAATAAAAACCCAGCAGTTTCCATCCCCTGTTACAATATTTCTCCACAGTCAAAAATATTTTCTTTCTTCTCAAGGTTGACATATCTAGCATTAAAGTATCAATCAGTATGTCCCAAAAGTTGTAGTTAGTCTTCAGATTTTGTGAGGAATGATATATGAATTTGAGAACCAAGGTCTAAATCCTATTGTTAGTCCTGAACTAGACTAGACCCACTGAATCAGTGGAATTACCACTCCATGATTGATTTGGTGAGTCTACTGTACTTGGAATTAAACAACAGGATTTGGGCTCCAGAGTTTTCAAGATTTACTACCACTGGCAATATTTATTTCATACATATTATTTAATTTTTATCTTCTCCCAACAAAGGATTCAAGGCATCCTACAACTATTTAAAACAAAATACACCTAAAAGACCAGGAAAAGTGAGGTGCCTTAGACAACAGATTTTGCATGTCATAAAAAGATAGTAAATTGTTGTTTGCTTTGTTATTACTGTGATTTGATTTCTAACTGAGAGAAGTGGAAAAGCATTTTTTTCCCCACAGATTGTAGTACTTTCTTTTTAACTCAAAAGGACAGATTGCATTTTTGGAATAAAATATAGTATTAAGGGTTTTTTTTTTTTATCTCAAGAACTGCTGAAGTGAAAACTTTCAAATAATTCTGTACATGTTTAATTCTTCCTCATCTCCATACAATATATTGTCATGGCATAACCTATGAACCTTGTATTAAAAGAAAAAAAAGCAGGTATCTAACAGTTAATTAAAGGCTAATTAAAAATGTTCCTCCTCACCTTAAAAAAATGAGAGCTTACTTGAATTGCTTGTGTACTAGGATGGGAAAGGTTTATGATGAGAGACCACCTATTAGGCTGATTTACCATTTGCTATCAGACCGAGAAGTACATTCATATATACACTGAAACCAGTAAATTATTCCTTACTTTCTATTCCCAAGTCTCCCCTCTGTAAAAAAAACTATTTATGTTGCAATCAGACTGGTATACAAACTAGCAGTGAACAGACCATGAGTCTTTGCATTGAATTTCCCAAAGTGCCTTCCATATGGGAAGTCATTAGTTTTGGCCTATGAGGGACAGATTTATCAAAAGAGACATTTTACTACAAGCCTTAGTTTTTTTTCTACTGAGCCTGAAAATACAATGACACCAATATGAAAGCTTTCCCAACTAGTTAAGATACTAGAAGTAATTCTTGAATGCAAGCAAAATATTGCCAAGATGATGCAACCATTATTATCTCCAATGGTGAGTGAGAACATGGTCTATAAAGAAAATAAATCTTCCATGCACAGGACAATTATGTTTCTGTACTAGAAAAGACTTACTCTGGATGTCTTCAAGTATTCTTCATTCTTGATTTTTTTTTTTGTCTTGTAATGGCCTATCAGTTACCCAATGGGAAGATTTGCATGGAAACAAATAGGGTGATGAAGAAACCATGAGCAATAAAAAGACATATTATTTTCTTCTTTCTAGGTTTCCCACATATAACCTGTGCAATAACAGCAATAACCTCAATGCTCAACAAAAGAGAGAGAATCTGTAATCAAGTCGTGAACACAAGTTTGTCTACCCAACATTTGCCACTTTATTTTCTCCTTGCATTTTACTTTACAGTCAGATATGTCCAATGGGAAGGTAGGCCTCTTTGGAACATCAGAATAATTTTCATATTAATATTCATTGTGTAATTTAAGGGAAAACAAATCTTTAAAATCATCTCCACTAGTTGGATATGGCTTCTTTCAAAATCATAACATTGTTTCTCCACTAAATCAGCTTAACACTAAGTTAGTACAAAATTAAACACAAGGAGCAGCGACCTCTCCACTTTTGCAAGGGTTTAGGGTGCAGGACCCTCATGAAAGTCAAAATATCTTCCCTCTTCCCACCTGACTGAGTAAGCAAGGGAATGCACATGTGAGCCTTCCTTTCCCATGCTCACCCTCCCATTTCCTTCCCAGGCTCCCTCTTCTAATTCCCTTGTCCTTTGCTCAAGCATGGGGAAGGAAGGCATGTGCGTGTTTTCCTCTCTGTGCTCCCCCTCCCATAGCCTTTCCTTTTGCCCAAGAGGAAGGAGGGAGCCCATGTGCGCACCTTGCAAATAATGAAATCTGCAAAGGTCAAACTGACAAATGTGGAAGGAGGACTGCAGTTTTTCAAATCTGCCTTTGGCAATTCACTGATTTAACGCTATATCCAGCCTTCTGCAGTACAAAAGTTCAGTTTATTCCATGGAAAATTTCTCAAATATGTGACTGATATACACACAGGAAAAAAAAAAATCACATAGAAAAATCACCCCAAACAGGGAACAGGTGATATCATGGGTAGAACATACCAGGAGAGTTATTAAATAATGTTGCTAAGTGCTTTATAAGGGCTATATTCATTTTTGACATGCCAAAGGCATGTCAGATTCAAGCAGAATGGGTAAGTAGTGCCCCATGTTTACAAACCTGGAGAACACTGAGGAAAAGTAACAGCTGGCCCATTTAGTTTATCCACTTGTCAGTTTCTTTTTATTTTTAGCTATATCTTTTCTTATCTTTATCTCTTTTTCCCCTTTTTTATTTTCTGTTTTTCTTTCATTTTTTCCATTTTCTTTAAATTTTATTTATATTAAAAAAACCACAGTTTATCTCTACTGTAATGTATTCCTCAAGTACAGGATTCTACAGTAGAGATGGTGAATGTGAGGCCCTCCATACTTTGTTAGATCACAATTTCCCATCGACCAGCATAGGCAACAGTGAGGGACTGTACTCCAACAGCTGGAAACCCACAAGCTCCCCAACTCAAATAGGAACAAGTGGCAGTTCTACACTGCATTGGGCTTACCACTGCGTAGGTTTATCACATCAACCATCTGACCACATAAGAATAATCTTTTTATTTCAGATCAATTCCAGTTTTCCCAGGAAAAAAATCTCACTGCAGTGCACACACAAAACTATCATGTTAAAGCAAAGGCTAAAGAATCCATCCTCTTGTCATAATTTTCCATGTAGATGAACCCCTTCTCTTATTTTTGTATGGAAGAGAATCCAGATTTGTAAGCTTGCATTTCCAACCTGAGGTGGTGCAGTGGAGAAGTCTAGATTTAGGTTTACAATTAACAAATTAACAATTAACAAGGTTTAAATTAACAAATGCTTTTGTAAGAAATTTTCCCTAATAAAGTGCATTTTCACATGTTGTTTTCGTTGATATTCGCATTTTATGCTTGTGCTTTCCTCAGCGTTCAACCTGATGAAAGCTTCGATCCAAAGTTTGCTCATTATTTTGTCATATTTTGATGGCACTAATACAGGAATTCCCCTACTGTGAATTTTGGATTTTTTTTTCCTTAATGAACAATACAGCTGCCTTTGGAGACTTCAGACTACTACTGCACCTTAGAGCAACAGATCCATGACTATATGGCTGCCCAAGAGAGCAGAGTGCTGATGGTGCTGTGGATGTCCTGGTTCAAGATCTCCATTCATTGCTTTACCAGGAGCTATCAACTAGACTATGAACGTACTTAGGAAGGAATTCTTGAGTGTAAGGGCTGTTTAATGGTGGAACAGACTGTCTCAGAGGGTGGTAGCTTTTGGGTCTATGGAGGTCCTTAAGCAGATATTGGATGTGTATTTTTTAGGAATGGTTTAGTTGCATCTTCCTGGTTGGCAGGAAATTAGGCTAGATGGGTCTTGTGGTTCCTTCCAGATGTATGAGTCTAAGAATGGTTTTGATACCAGTCACTTTTGGAAAAGCATATGTGATTTTTTTGTACTTTAGAGAGAAAAGCTGCCTTTCTGTGTTTTTCCTGCCATGTACAATGGGATTCTGTTTAAGGTTCAGCTCACATGTTTGCTCCTGTAGCACGCACTCTTGCCTAGTCACGCAGATCGGCTACCACTTATATGAGAAAGTGCTGCTTTAAAGAGATAGTCACACTTCATGAGGAGCAGCAGTGTGGTCCCTAAGCCTTCTTCTTGAGGCAGTGGAGAGCTACTCCCTAAAACTTCTCTAATCTTCAAGTGACTAACTGTTCACAGTCCTTCCCTTCCTAAGAATTCCACATAGAATTCCTCAGAACCCCATCTATGTCACCTTCATTAGCAATCTGAATGCCTCTATATTGACTAAAGATAACTTTAGTTGAAAGTCCTATAGTAGAAAATGTTACAAGGGACTGGAAATTTAACCACACACATTGGCAGGAGAATTTTTTTTAAAAAAAAAATCAGTGGTATAGTACACTTTTGTATCTTTCCTAACAGCAGTAAAATCTGTGGAAACAAATGTAGTCAGATCTAGATAATTCCTTGCAACTTTCTCAAGAAAGTTTCCAAACATCTCAATTTCTTGGTTAAAATATTCTTTGTGTTATATCTACGGCTTTATGCAAATTCTTTTAGCCCATTTGAATCAACCCACTAGAAGCTTAGAGGTCAATCCTGGAAAAGTTGTTTTCCTTCTTCCAAACACTCCCTGTGTCAGTTCATTTCCGAGTGAAGTATATATCCCTACTCAAGAACGGCTTTATTTAACCAAAGAACAATCTAGAAAAACAGTGTAACTGTTTCAAGCTGGATACAGTGCCACCTATAGGTTACTGACAATACTGCAATTAAATTCTGTATCACACCATGCTCACCAAAGGAAGCTGACCACATGTAGTGGTCAGTCCCTAGTCCATGTAAAGACCACCCAGATTGTGAAGGTCAACAGTGCTGGAACACATTTAAACAACATTACGTTTGCCTAGATAATGCATTAGGGAAATGCATTTTTTAAACTGCAGGCAGGTAAGAGGGAGTCCCAAGAAATTATTAACTGCTAGATTTTGTGCACATCTTTAAAAATATATAATTCTCTTATGTGCTACATTTTAACATATGAACACCATTAGCATAAACTAAAAACTTGACATTTTATGTATAAACTAAAACTTGGAGTTTTTAGGCACCCACATTCAAGCACAGAAACTTATGCACTTTTATGTCACTGTCTGTAACTGAAATATTTCTTTTTTGTATCTACAGGTAATTCCAGGGATTTATAAACAATTTTCTGTTGTTATTTTTTTTTCCCCCCAACCATACCTAACAAACTGAGAATAATCATTTGAAAGACCATTCAGTCTTTTTCCTCATTGCTTCATTTTCATGCAGCTGATATTTAAGTTCAGGAAGTAAACTTTAACAGCTCTGTGTGTAAGTGTGTGTCTATGTGTGAAGAGAGAAGGAGAGAGAGAGAGAGAGAGAGAGAATGAGCATACTGAATCTATTTGTTAGCCCAACCGTGGCACTGACCAACTCATATGAATAAATCTGAATTAGTGGGACTTATGTTCACTCATCAACTTATTACAAAATGCTGTCATTGTTGAAAGAATCTGAAAGAGAAAACATTTACCTCTTCTTCTGGGACTCATTTATTGATGAATATTTTATTGTTAATTACATCCATATTTGCTACAACTGCAAACAGGACAGAGGCCATTATTCCTTCTTGTGCCACCCTGGCAAGTAGCAACAGTACATTTCATAATATCACTTCCAGCCACCATTTTGGCAGATTTGCCGGGGGTAGGGGGATTTTTTAATCTCTTTTGGGAAAGTTTGGGGGTCTAGGGATTAGAGGAGTAAACTATTGCCTTTTTTGGCTATTCTGGAGGTTTGGGATGGTTTGAGTGCAAAGTATCACCCAAAATCAGCCGATTTTTAAAAAACTTTGGGGATATCCAGGGGCTTTGTGGGGCTTCTAGCAGGGTTTCATGACCCACACTTAGGAGTCCCAAGGGCCACAATGTGGGATCCCAAGGGCTGCAGTTTTCTCACCCCTGCACCATAGTGTGTTCCCAAGAACAGAGCAGCACACAAGCTAAGACATAAAATAGCAAGGCAGAATATGATGAGCCCATTCTTCGTAGATATGGGAAAGTCCCCTACCTGAAACCTTGGAGACCTGCTGCCAGTCACTGTTGACATTACTAATACAGGGGACTAATGGTGTAAGTATAAGGCAGCTTCCTATGTTTCTGAGGCATACATAATTGTCTATGGCCATGAAAATCATTGCTACTGATTAACATCCACAGCAAGCATTGGGAGATCAAGACAAGGACATAGCTCAGAAAGCAATACTCCAATGTGTAACTGTACATCTTTGCATTTTCACTGAGGGTGGTGGGAGAGCAACATTGATTTCCCTGCTGCCATCTCTTTGATCAATTGATTCCACAAAATCTTCAGCTTAGCAGTATAAAGTGTATCCAATTAGGAAAGCATTGCAGCTTTGTTGTCCAGGGGGGACCTATCACACATAAGCAAATCAGAATGTAAATCATCATGCAAACCAGCAGTCAAGGAACTCTGCCTTGTCAGTTTGACGCTGGTTTGAACAGACGAGGGCATCCAGTGGCAGCTGCCTTTCAACCTACATGTGGAATGTAATTGGCCGAAAGACAAATAGAATAGACAATGTGGTTCAAAGCACCCAGAGCTCACCGACCTTTATGAGGAAGAGATACTAGCATATATTGCTTCTGCCAGAAACACAGGATGTAGGCATTGCCACAATAGATGAGAGCAGCAGTCTGTCCTGTACAGCAACATGCTTCTGACAGCAGCCAGCACAAGATGATTCGTCAGAAGTGCATGGTTATGGAATAACATAGTCAGAATGGAAGTTTTTCTCCATCATTTAAGGCTCATTTGAGAGAATACAGTAATAAGTCTTTTCTATTTTTCTGATTAAACTCTGCATATTAAACCACTACTGAGCAATTTCATGGAACTTTGTTGTTTCTTGTTTCTAACTGCCATCAAATTGGCTTTCAGTTATCATGTTGTTGCTGTGTGCCTTCAAGTTGTTTTCAATTTAAGACTATCCTAAGGTGAACCTATCAAGGGATTTTCTTGGCAAGATTTGTTCAGAGGGGGTTTGCCTTTGCCTCCCTCTGAGGTTGGGAGAGTATCCAATGTCACCTAGTGGGTTTCCATGGCCAAGTGGGGTCTCAAACCCTGGTCTCCAGAATAATAGTCCAAAGTTCAGATCACTATATGACATTGGCTCTCCTTTGACTTTTGAAGATCCTATGAATAAGAGACCTCTGAGATGCCATTTTATAAACAGCTCTTGCAAACTCAGGGCTGTAACTTCTTTAATAGAATCCATCTACCTGTAGAATTTTCCTTTTTTTTTGTTTTGTTTCTTCCTACTACCATCAACTGTACAAAAAATTATTGTCTTTTCTAATGAGTCATATTTTCTCATGATATGTCTAAGGTACAATAGTCTTAGTTTAAGCAATCTGGATTCTTGGGACAGTTCAACCTTGATCTGTTCTCACTCCTAGTCTTTCTGGCTTTCTGCTATCCATAGAACTATCCTCCAGCACCTCATATCAAATGAATTGATTCTTTTCCTGTCAGCTTTCTTCACCATTGAGTTTTTACAGCCACACAGAAATCATCCATGCAGATGTCATGACAAGATTTTATCTACAAATGATGACCAAGATCCTGAATTAGGAATGTGCACATCTCAGATAGCTATGTCTCCCAATCCCAACCCCCCATGCCACCTTGTAAGACATGCCCCCAGAGCTATTTATGTGACTCCCTAAGCCCCAAGGAGTAAAAAATGTTCTTTGTATTTTTTTTTCAAAAATGTTATATGGTTCAAAATGCCTTCTAGAGGGTGCAGAGGGCATGTTTGGTGGCCTCCTGGGCTCCCAGAGCTAAAGAAAATGAAAATAGAGGATGTAAGAGATTAAGGGGCATAGTCACTTCATCAGGAAGTGGCTTCTACTTAATTCCTGTTGCTAAAGAGTCCCTCTCTTGTGCCTATCATGGCTTTTTATGCTCCAGGAAGGCCCAAAAACTTGGTGAAAATGCCATGTTTCCTAGAAAGAATTTGGAAGCATTTGAGAGCAAAATGCATGCTTTTTAGGGGACCAGGTATAGTACAGGGTAAGGACATGCAAGGTCTTCTGGAAGGCTAATGTGCCCCCCTCCAGCCTTCCACAGTGCCCACTTCTGAGCTAAAGCATGCTACTGATCCCCTCGTTCTCTGACAATCCACAAATGGCTGTGCTGGGGGTCTGTGCAGCTTTCAAGATGGGTTGGAAGGCTTTGGGTCATTTTGGCCACAAGATGGGTTGTGAAGGCATTCGCCTGATCTAACACCATTGTAACTTACAAACAGAATGTCTACCTGTATCTTGATCTAGAACTAGAAAGATATATAAAATAGGAGGGTTAAAAGAAACACACTATGTAAGTATGTAAGGTTGTTATAACTCAAACCAGATTGTAGTCCTCAGCTGGGCTGGTACTAACTACTTGAGCCTTTTCTAACATAGCATTTTGTAGATATTTTAGATTAGAAGTCTCACCAGCCCCAGCCAACATGCAGAGGGAGAATGGAGTTCTAATATCTCACAAAACAACTTGAGTGTACCAAGCTGGGGAGGGTTGGTTTACTCAGAATGAAATGGTTGTCTAAGAACTCAAGCAGGAATCCTTTACCATAAGAAAACTAACTGGAACTTGAACCTAAGACTTTCCTCATGCAAAGCATACATGATCTCAGCCTTTCTGAAATAGCAATGGTATTACAAATGGTATGCAGTGCAGCTTTTAGTCTGCCACTCCACTAGATTGTGTATTCTATATTGTGTATTCCTGCACGGTGGGGGACTGGACTCAATGTCCCTTGTGGTCTCTTCCAGCTCTATGATTCTAGATATATCATAAAGGTCACCACCTCTACTGAACAAAGCCAAACATGAAATGATGGGATTTAAATATATTTGCATGGCTATGCATACATATGAAAAAGAAGGACTTTGTGGAATACTGCATGCAAAGGAATGTGTTGTCTTCTGTTTTGTGGGGAGAGGTTTAAAGAAATTGAAGACTCATAGAGCCTGACCTCAAATTAATCTTCTCAAAAAAGAGAAAAGGCACATTTTAATCAGAAACAATCTCCCTTTTTTCCCAAGGGCATACACATGATCCGAAAAGAGTCTGTTAAAAATCTAATCTACCCGCCCAATATACAATGTCAGGGGGAGTTACCTTAAAACCATGTTCCTTTTCAGTCAGCCACAGCCTGCCCAAAACACAAGGTTTTTCTGTTGCCCCCAAAGCCTTGTTTTTGTTATCCCAACACTTTGTAGACACTTCACAGTATTTTCATGAAAGGGACTATGTAAAAGCAAAGTGTCTGAAGTGTTTGCTATTGTTTCTCAGCTCAGTGAAATCGGTGTGTTCATTAGCACAGGACCCCACAATTGTGTTCTCTTGCTCTCACCATCTGTGACTGCAAACAATGTCTTTCGACTTTTGAAGTCCAGCCAGCACACAGAATCATTTTGAACAAATCTTTCATTTTTATCTTTATCTCTCTCTCCCCAAGTTTAAAAAAAAAAAAAAAGATTCTCTTTGTCAAACTTTTCCCAGCATAAGCCAATCTTAATGAGGCACCTGGCTCACAAACCCTGGGGAGTCCATGATTTTTTTAAAAAAAAAAGGGGGGGGCAGGAAAAAAAGAAAAAGGAAAACAACTGTTCCATTACTTTTCATCTTTGCTCTTGCACATATCCAAGGCTTTTTTCCCACAATTTCTACTTTGCTGTCCCCAGATTCCTTCAACACAATGCTTTGTAAATCCCAACAGTCTAGTCCTAAACACTTAAAACTGACAGAAAAAAATAAATTGTGTGAAAATCTGTATTTTGCTTCCTTGCATGCTTTTTGTTTTGATTTTATTCTAATTAATCACTGATCTAGTTTAGGAGTAGGCAGACTTCAAACACATTGGCTTTATTTATATTTTCTTTTTTTTTCTTTTCATTTATTTATTTATTTATTTATTTATTTTTAAAAAGCCTCAAATCAACCAACTGGGGCCAAATGCAAATCATACGCACACCAATGGAGTTAAAAAAATAATCTCTTTAAAACTAAATAAAGGAATTTTGTTTTGTGCAATTGTACCAAATGGAGTTCACAGTACTCCCACAGAAAAATCTACCCCCAAAATTTACAAGAGCTCCACTGCAATCTAGAAACACCACTGACCATATCTGTTTGGCTGTAAGGCTCTGCCTAGTATCTTTCACATCAAATAGTTCCTATACTGCCACCTCTCACACTTTGAGATTTTCCAGATTTGTCTAATGAAATGTGAGTTCTTGTGAGGTGGGTCTTGGGTTTTCTCAGGTTTTGTCAGTTGTCACTACTGCAACCTCCACTTATTCTATTCTTCTGGGGTTTTTTTTAAGAGTTATAGAATTGTAGTGCCAAAGTGCAGTTTCGCTGTTACACTATAGCACTACAATAAAGGAAGAAAGAAAGGAAGAGAAAAGAATATATCATCCTGATATGCCTTGGAAATAAGAAAAACTCATTTGAGGATTTCTTGAAGACGGTGCCAGGAATTGGTAGAAAACACTTCAGGACAACGGAAATTTTGTTTGGATATTTTATAAGAAACCTGGAGAACTGCAGGAACAAATACCACAACCACTGCATACATGTACCCTATGTGGAGGATCCCTCTGTGGCATTAACAGTCATGCAAAGAACTTCCTATCTTGATTTGATTGCATTCCTCCAGATCAGAGATCCCTTCCTCCCCCTTTTTTCCGTGTTTCAGTTTTCACATCCTATTTTTGTATTTTTTCCCCCTTCCCATGTAGGCCATTTCTGCAACACACTGTTCTAGTGCTGTTATTCCACTTTCAACATCCTATGGAATCCTGGGGTTCACAGTTTAGGGAGGGGCAGTTAGCATTCTCAGCCAGAGAGCTCTTTGGCCTCAATAAACGACAAACCCCACAGGATGTTGAAAGTGGAATAAGAGCACTATGACACTGTAGTGAGAAATGGCTACAGAAATTTATAACATTTACAGTATTAATTTCCATTATATTCATATTTACATTAAGGAGACCCAGTGTTCTGTCACGGTTTGAGTGCTGGACTAGGACTCTGAAAGGCCTTGAAGTACCCACTCACCCATGGAAAGCCAGTGGGTGACCTTGGGCAAAGCACACACTCTCAGCCTCTGAGGAAAAGAATGGGAAATCCCCATGAACAAATCTTGTCAAGAAAATCCCAGGATAGGGTTGCGATAAATCAGAGCTGACTTGAAGCCACAGTACAACAAATGTATTTATTTGTGCACTTTTCCTAATATACACATTTGTGTACGCATCTTCCACATCAGCTGATATGTTTGTACATGTTATTTCCTGAACTATCTGCATTTTTAGCTGTGAATATTTACCAGGCTTACGCATTTGCCTGAAACATATTGCAAATGTCACAAATGTGCGAAGATCCTAGGCAAGGTACATTTTGTCTCTCAACATGTTAGGAGGTGCAAAAATTGGGGGATCAACCTGAAAACCATGGAAATGAATTTTTGCACCTGGACCATTAACACTCTTTGGTTTCGGAAGGTACTGTTCCTTATCCTATTTCCCGCCTAACATAATTATGGCACTATGATTCCATGTCAACCACCATGGCTCCATCTTGTGGAATCCTGTGATCTCAAAATTAGTCAGGGCCATTTAAAATTGCCAGACAGAGTAATATAGTGACACATTGGACTACAAAGTCCAAGATTGCATGGGATGATGCCATAGCAATTAAAGTGGAATATAATGCTATAATGACAGTGTGAAAAGGCTCACAGTAGCAAGCCAAAATCAGAAGTTCATACTAGGGAAAAGGTGGTACTGTATATCAAAGGTGGTGTACATAAAGATGGTATAGCTACTAATTAATTAGCCTAATTAATTAATAATCTAATTAATAATAATTAATTAATAATCTCAGCAGAGTTGTTTGGGACCAGTTGTGGATGGTAGCTTCCATGTCTGTTGAGTGATTTCTATATTCTAAGTTTTATTCCAAACTTTGGAAGGTGATGACTGTGTTTTGGAGATAGAGTCTGACAGCTTAGGTAGCATATTCCCCATCCTTCAGATATGGTAGCCAGCAGCTACCACTGTTTAGGTCCTCACAAACCCCAAATCCTTGCTTCTTTACAGCCTTTTCACCAAGGATGCATCCAATAATATTTGTGATCCCCTGTTTAAAATATCACAATAGAGAATTTACACAGCAGGGACAAATACAGTAGCAAACAGTGATCATTGTAACCTATTATCCATGAACACTTTACTTTAAAAATTACCACAGTAAAAGGGAGCTAACAAAATGCAGCATCCTTTTTCATGTTAATATTGTTCTTTTTGCATACATAATCTCCCTCTTGTCCCATTTTCCTTCGATGGAATCTATTTTTGAAAGCTTTTCTTGGTATCCTCAGTTCTCTTTCTCTAACATTAATGGCTTTTGCTGCCTGACCTTATCTTTCCCCTGTGAGTCTTACCTGACTGTGTATTCTTGTCTCACTGCCTTCTCTATCTCTTCCTTAACCCCAGGCCTTTGAACAGTTTCTTCTTAAACCACGTTGGTTGTCTTATTATGCCTTCAATACTTCCTTGTATTGCACCTCACTAAATTCATTATTGCCCCCAAATAGGACTTCCAAAAAGCTAACATTGCTTCATTCTGTGATCCTGGCCCCCACTATGCTGTATTCATGGAGCTTTTATCTCTGGTTTTCATTTCCTTCTTTTCTTCGTGGTTGAGCAAGCCATGTCCTGTACAATTTCCCCAGCTGTATCTACAAAGGCACTGAACTTGATACAGATACGGCACATTCTGCTGTAGTTATCAATCCATTATCCAGTAAGTGGCTCTTCTATTGCTCATTTTAGGATTCCATCTCAGTACTTCACTGAACCTTCACCTCCCCCAACACTATCTCTACTTAGACTAACAAATTAGTTGCAATGTACAATACATTTAATACTTATTCTCTATACAAGACTGAGCAAGTCTATCTACTTCAGTATCTACCAGTTAACTGAAACCAGAGTACAATTGCACAAGCAAACATGGAAGAGAATATGCAGGAACCAAGAATCAGAATATATAAATCTTCAAAGTAAAGGTTGGTAACAGCAGCAATGTAGTAAAAATAAAACATATAATTTATGTCAGAGCAGGCCTCCTAGCCACTGTTCTGAATAGTGGTAATTGTACCAGTTCAAAAGATGTTTTAACTTATTATTTCCAAATTACTTTTCCTGAAGAGATTTACCAACTACCAAATTTCCATCATCCAGGATAACCAATGTATGGATATGAACATATGCTAGGCCAAGTGTTTTCTGCTGTAACCAGTAAAATAGATATTTTCATTCCAGCATGCTTCTGTGTTTATTCTATGACAAGCAAAGCCTTTTCTTGAGCCCTTGAATCTGTAACATTTTAATGATCCATCTAGCATGTGCAAACATGATAAATACTGCAAACATTAAATACGAGGGCTGGCAAAGTGTTCAGGAGTTATGATGTTATAAGCTAAACTTATGACCTCGTAAATTTTTCTGTTCACATTTACAATCATGGCACTTTTACCACGACCTCAAATGCCCCTCCAACCTACCTTAGAAACCAGGCAGCTACTTCAACCAAAGGAGTTCTGTGGTGCTGGCAATCGGGACTGGCAAACCCACTAGCTTTCGTGTGATAAGCAGTTGTGACAGGATGCATCATTTTTCAATGTCCTATTTGCCAGCACTGCAGCTGCCTGGCTTTTCAGGTGAGTTTGGGAGGTGGGTAGATCGTGAAGTGGATCATAATAATGTCATTGTAGCTACATCTTCCATGCAATATATCAGCCACGGTATGAAGATAAAATGTTGGGCTTAGGTCTAAATCCTCTTCTAAGGTGCCTCTGAGTCAGACGCTCTTTCATCTTGTCCTTCTTCTATCCTAACAAAGTGGTTATCTAGATAAATGAGATCAGCATGATATTGTTGGACTACAACACTCATGAGTGTTCATCAGTGTAGCCAATGATAGGGAGATACAGTTGAACAACCTCTGGAGAATTGCATTTTGCCCATCCTTGTAAACAGTCCAGTATCTTAGGGCATATAGCAGTTACATACATTTTCTCCTAGAAAATGGCTTGCATAAATCCTGGCTATTTTGTTCTAGGTTTCTTGGTGAGCTAAAAAGGTGGGGGCAATCTGGGACATCAAACTGGGTTGTCTGTATGTAGGTGATGTGCTTTGAGACACTAATCTTCCCAGCCTATATTGACCTTTTCCAAAAATAACTCATTCCAGTTATATCTAGAATTAACAAGAAAAGAACTGTCTTCTCTTTGAAGAAATAAATATGCTTCTTCAGTAATGAGTGTGATTCCTACAGACACACTAACATCTTCAAAGAATTTTTGGGAAAAGCCCTTTGATACTGACACTCCTTGTCTTAGATGCATCTGGTATGTGAACACAATTTAAAACCATCCCATTCCTGCACACTTTTATTAATATAGGCTCCACTGTATTGTAGTCAACAGACTCGTTGTAAGAGTTGGTTAGTTAACTTGATCTACATTGCAGATTTCACAAAGACTCCAATACGGAAAGTTTAACTCTCATAGATTTATTTCCTAAAGATGGCAGAGGCCTTGACAGACACTGGTATACCCTCCAGCAATTACTGACACTAATTATCATTGACAGAGCAAGAGATTGTAACAATATAATCAATTGATGTTTCCTCTATCAAGCTCTCGGCTCAGTAGTGGGAGTCATTTCTTATCAGAGAATTTGCCTTCCAGTCCAGTCAAGAACAATTATTTTACATTAAACAGGCTCAAACAGCTACAGTCCATGTGGGCTGAATGCAGCACCACAATTATGCAAACTGGTCCCAGGTCCCCAGTTCATCTGTGGTGAATATGAATGGCCATGTTCACTACATTCTTATGCACCAGAAAGTTTTGTCATGCAACTTCCCTGCTATTTGCATGCTGAAGTATGCCCCCACCATTACCTTATTGCTTTCCAACCATGGAGGAGGGGGGAAGAAAACAGAATCAAATTACATCGGAGCAAAAATAGATATGTCTCAGGTTTATATACATTTCCCCGTATGTCAAAAGTTCCAGGCATGTAATATTGTGGTTCTAGCTCCACTTGCGTATGCAACATGAGTTCTACTACTTGTAATGTGGCCACCACTGTAAGTAATCTATGCATTTCTGTTGCAGCTACCTGTACCACAGAGCTGCTGCTTCTGAGGACTGGAAGGTGTTCTGGAATGGCACAGAATGTGACCTGGGGAATCTATAAACAGATAGGGGAATTAGCTGATGTCAGGGATCCTCTCCCCTGACCCTTATGTAGACAGAAGTATTTTTCACTTGCTGAAGGAGCCCTTTGGTCTTCACACTTCATACCAGTCCTTTCATTGGTGAGCACAAGCAGTTATGTAGTGGAGCCAGGCTTGCAGGGTCAAAGCTTCATGACTTTTTGATCAGCAGGGACCATGGAGCCATGGTGGTTGACATGGAATCATCCACCAATCCCAATTCTGCTTCCTGTGTTCATTCTGAATTTACCTGCTATCCCCACCAGTATCTGGAGAACAAATGGATTCCCCCCCCCCCAGCAATGTACTATTACAAACTAACCCTCTTATAGTGGAAAGTATTCTGGGGTAGCTTTAGTTTTACGAAAGAGGCTCTCCTGGTGAAAATGAAAACTGCTTAGACCATATGTGTTTTCATAGATTTCCAGAATTTGCAGATTCTCAGTGGAGACATTATTGCGCAGACATGATGAAGATCTGCATTTCAAAATTTAGCACTAAACTAAAAGTCACTAAAGTTACCACTAGACTCTTATGATGTATTCTGACAGGTTGATTGATAAACTGGGCTCCCTCAAGCCTATCTATCTATCTATCTATCTATCTATCTATCTATCTATCTATCTATCTATCTATCATCTATCTATCTGCCTCTATGTGTGTGTGTGTTTGTGTGTGTGTATAAACTGTGCCTTCCTCAGAGCAAACAACTAGCTGGAACATTGTACAGCAGTATTCCTATTTGAAGGGTAAGACACTGTAGGATTTTTTTTTCTGCAAGTTCCAATTACAATTAAACATATTAGACAAATGCATACCTCCCTATGTGTGTGCCACAGATTAAGAAGAAAAAGAAAACTGGGACACGCTTTTTGATATCCCAGTTCTCACAGCAAGGATTGCCATTATCTAATGCTGCCTCTCCACATTATTACATATTGTTCAATGTTTGGTTCCATCAGCTGCATTTGTAACATACAATGGCTCACCCTCCACTGATAAAAAAAAAGCAGCAAAGATTGTGTTTGCTCTCCTGGTCAAATACGTATTAGAAAGAACAGAATTATCTGATAAATGTGTTATCAGTGGCTCACAATACACTTCAACAGCTATCATGTGTGAAGTTTCAGGCTGGGCAGTGCCTGATGTCCTACTAAACCAACCATCCAGAGACAAGATGCATTCTCAGATCAACCCAGCAAGGAAACATCAAAATGCCCAATGGAATGGGTGATAATGTTATTCCAGGAACTTAAACTAACAAAATAGAGACAAAAAAGGTCAATATTTGATTGGGACTAGTCACAGAAAGAGAGACTTCCTGCTAAATAGAATGGTTGCAGCATGTGAACATATGTAATATAGCATTGCTGTTGTGTGCCGTGAAGTCATCTCTAACTTATGGAGACCCTAAGGCAAACCTATCATGGGATTTTCTGGGGCTGAAAGCATGTGATGCATCCAAGGTTAACTAGTGGGTTCCCATGGCTGAGCGGGGAATTAAACTTTTATCTCCAGGGTTCCAAATCAGGAACCAGGCTGGCTCTCTGACTCTCTATAGAATATGCCCCCTAACATTTCACATGTCTTTCTTTTTCCCTCCCTCCCTCCCTCTCTTTCTTTCCAGCATTTATGCTTCATACAAACATTTATGCATTTATGCTTCATACAAACAGGCTCTCACGGCCTTTCAGTCCTACCTGTTTTAGTGCTATTATTCCACTTTCAGCATCCTGTGGAATCCTGGGGTTTAGAGTTTAGGGAGGGTCCTTTCAAATTCTCAGCCAGAAAGCTCTTTGGCCTCAGTAAACTACAAACTGCAGAATTCCATAGGATGTTGAAAGTGGAATAATAGCACTGTAACAGTGTAGGGCTTAAAGGCTCCAAGTGGCTTACAAATTGTAAACTTGGCAGTTCCCTTCCCTCAGGCTTAAAGTCTAAAAAGACAGGAAACACAAAGGAAAAAGCCCAAGTAACATCAGTGTGTGTTCAAAATGGCAAAAGTTATTAATAGGGAGGGGGAAATACAAGCTAGCAGAAGAGGCTAAGCATTTTGCTTTTGCCTGAAATTACTGGAAAGGGCAAGATTTGACCCCTCTCCTCTCCTCCCGGTGAGCTGAGGGCAAACTACTTTCGCCTTTTTAACTTAGTTTGCAGCAACTGAAGAAAGTTGGGGGCAAAGGAGGAAAGTGGAAGGAAGAGAAATGAGGACATTTAAAAGCAGCTAAAAAACTAGATGAGAAAAAATAAACTGGGACTGTCCATGCCAAATTGGGACATTTGGAGGGTATGGAGAGTAAGTGATAGAATGACCAGCTTCCTCAATCACGACCAGCTACTGACAGAAACGGAAATTTGCAGTCATTCTTTGGAGAACTTCTAGAATTAAAGAGATAAAGACAGTGTCAGAGGCCTGGGGGCCTACAGAGCAGCAGCAGTAGCTGTGCTGATAACATTCCCTGGTCCTACTTCTTGACCATTGCACCATTGCTTTTTCTACTGTCTCTCATTCAGCCCCAGATGATTATGGCATAAGTGAACTGTGCCTGTTTGGGAGGGACAGTCCTTGTTAATCCTCTGTCATTCCACTTTTTCAGCTACTCTTAAAATATCCCAGTTCCTCTCTTCTCCTCCCACTGTCCCCCATGTCCTCAGCTTATTCAATTGTTGCAAACTGAATTCAAAGTGCAAAAGCAGTTTGTATTCAATTAACTGACCTTGCCCTTCACAGTGTGCTAAGGCAAAAGGAAATGCTAAAACTTTTGATACTTTGTGTACTCGTCTTCATTAATAATGTTTGCCATCTTGACAACATTCAGATGTTGCCTTGCTTCTCCACATCGCCATTGCAATTTCTTGTTCCATTGTCTTTCATTCTGGCCCAGACAGTCATGAGGAGCAATAGAGAACTAGTGTCTACTAGCTTGCTGGCTCTATGCATCGTAGTAAGGAAAATGAGCAGACGTGAAAATAGGAACCATCTGGTGAAAAATGCTGGGAAGATGGTAGATTCACTGTTGGAAGGGGGCTATTGAGGGATTATTGCCCAAGGCCCTTCCAAAACATGGAGGCAGCACTTGTTCCATAACTGAAGAGCAGTCATATAGACTATCTCTCACTGTTATATTTTTCCCAGCAGTGTCATTGCCACTGGGAAACCAACTCATGATGGTACCTTGCTGCATATTTAGCTGTCGGTACAAAGAGCTGCCCTAATGCTTCAGGCAGACAGTAACCACACCAGGAGAAATTATCATTAAGTAAGTTAAAAATACATTAGCTTGAGCTTAAATAAAGTTTTGCAAATGTGAAACTATAATAGTGGGCCTGGTTAGTGACTACTTAGCTTCCAATTGTTATGGCTACACTGGGGAGCTTCATTCAGTACCAATAGTCCCTCTGAGTTTTTTCGTCTCTATCCTTTTCTACCCCCAATGGAATTTTTTTAAAAATGGAACCAACTCTTTGTTCTTTAATTGGGCACTGCTCTGCAATTTTGACTCTATGGAGAGCAATTCTAAAGCATACTGGGAAAGCAAATAATGCATTTTACAGACAAATCCTCAAATTAGTGAAACTTCTCTCTCTTTTTGTAACCACTGCTGTTTGCTGACAACTCCACAATATAACTGCAATTTTTCTCCTTCTGTTTAGTCCTCTAGATCGTGTTGGACCTCAACTTCCAGCATCCCTTGCTGTTGCCCATGCTGGGAGTTAAGAGTTCAACAACATCAGGTCATCAGGCCAGTCCCAGGCCCTTTTCGCACAGCATTTGCCATGCGAAAGGGCCCCTCAAACGTCACGTGAATGTGAGGAACGGTCCACATGACGCACTCACAATCAAGCGACATTCCAGGGGCTGGCAGGTGCTGACGATGCACTTTTTCATTTTCAGCGGTGAGCCGGAAATGGTGTGCGATCGTGCATCACTCCAGGGCCCTGCGCGCACTTGCCGTGCATGCGGAGCTCCGGAGCTGCGGCACACGCGCTTCCTGCCCCCAGCTGTGGAAGGAAGAGTAGGGGTCCTCGCGCGACCAGATGGAAGCTGTGGAGCTGAAGGAACTGGGACGTGAAAGCCTCTCACTAGAGGCTGCTTGCAAGATCCCCGCACCCCAGCGCCGCGAAAAGGTGCATTGCGGAAAGGGCCCCAGAGTAAAAATTAGGTCCAGCCAACCGTTTTTGTTTAGCTAATGACATGGTAAAACTAAGTTGTTGTTGCTGTTGCTGTTTTTAAAAAAATCTGTTTCACATCCAAAACCACAGAAAATCATTTTTCCCTTTGCAATTTTATTGCTAAAGGTAAAAAGATAAAGGCAACAATTTTAATGCTAAAACTTAAAGAAAAACTTGTAAAGCCAGGAATGGTTTGTTTGTTTCTTAATCACCTCTACCCCACTCTCTCACACACACCCATTCAATAGTAGTACAAGTAAGGAATTCTACAAAATCTTTTCCTAAAAATCTGAAATCTGGAGCTCCTGTCTGTAGAAATCAAAGAACATCAGAGTATCAAACCACTAGCAACAGGATGGCTGAGATGACAAATTCACCCCTAATATCTTCTCAGCTCCTATCTAAGAAGCTGGCTTATATATTGAGTTAGACAGTCTCAGGCAGCACTGTTAACGTGTATCTAGAAGAAATTCTTCAGACTATTGGGAGGATTCTTTCTTAACTTATTTGAAGATCCTTGATATTGTATTGGGGCCTTCCCTACAGCCGGTAATACTCACCCTGCTTTGTTTCCAAAATCTGAGGATATTCAAAGGGGTCTAATCTTCGCAAATCCTAGTTCCCCTGCTATTGATTTGCCCCTCTGTTTGATCAGGCCATTGTTGTTCCTCTCTAAAAATGAATAATCAAGATATTCACAGGAGCTGTGTCATGTATGAAGTTCTTCCATCTCTAAGTACTGTCCAAATTTAGTCTTTTGCATGAAAAATCCTGCAGTATACCACTTCTACCAGCTTTCTTCTTGCCTTACAGTTTTGTTTTCATTTGTTGTTCTGCACTGGAACTTGTAATACTATTTTCCCCAAGATTTTTTCTCCATATGTAGTCACCTTAACTATGGACAATAATGCCAATGTTGGTTAGGGACAAACCACTGCCTTTCCATTTCATTTCTTCCATTCCATTTCTTCCATTCCCTTGTATTTTTGTTAGGGTTGCCAGTAACCCAGGCTCTGGGATTTTTTGGACTGACTCCTGGTTATGTTACTAAGTAAACCTTCCCCAGCCTTCCCCAGTCTTTAGCTGTGGTTTAACATATGGGATGAGATTAAGGCACTTATAATGAAACAAAGGAACCTTTTCCAGTTATTATATAGCCTAGTATATTATAGGTTGCACAGTTGCAGCTCTTCCTCATTTGGATCCCATGTTTCACTGGTTATGTTTGATTATTAGAAGCAGATGAAATTGAAGTAGTATGTGAAAAATCCTAATATAAACTCTGATAGCTTGTGGGGTTGTATCATTTAATCATTACTGGTGCAGTGTAGGATTGATAGGAGATGCAGCAATCATACCTTGCATTCATAATCAGCCATTAGGTATTTGGACATTTATTAAATGTGAAATGTCCCAATGAGATAGGCTAGTTTTATCACTTTTAAAAAACTTCATAACAGTTAAACTGACATAATTATCCTAACCATTGCAAACATCTTAACTCATAAAAGGAAAAGAACCCTTCATGGAATGAAGCCAACCTTTGGTTTCCAGTAGGCCAACCAGGCAGATGTTCATGCTGCAGCACATAAGCAAGGAATTTTTTTATGGTAAAAGTGGCAGCCAGAGGGTCTGTGGTGAGAGTATTATCCTTCCTGGATAAAGAAGGAATGGAGGATTACCCATTTGGGTCTAAAATCCCCTTTATATACATTTGCTTCTTAGTAAACACATTGGGAATGGGAAGGACCGGGGGATAACATTGTGTCCTTGGCATGAAGCACAACTGTTTAGATTGGAAGATCTGATGTACCTATGCTAGTAATCTGCTTTTTAAAATAAGAACTTTTAATTAACCTTTGAAGAACGCTTCTGGTTAAGATGAGACAGCAGAGCCTTTGCAGTTGTCTTTCTTTTTTGCCAGTTAAGAGCTAAGTCTGTTTGCCCCAAAAGACTAGGACAGTTTAATTATAAAATTGAGGGACAATATTTTAAAAAAGAATAATTAAGGATTTAAATGTATACACTTGGTGAATTGAGTGAATTGCATTTTATTCATAAGAAGGAATTGGATTTTAATAATGAGAAATCACAGTGTGAGAAAGTATGGACATTATCATTTGGATGATGTTTTCTTGGCCGTGTATGGCTAGACTCAGTGGAAGTGAATTATTAACTCTGTAACTGCTGGATTAAGTGAAAAATGGAACCTTCTCTAAAACAGTTAGAGGATGCATTACAATGAACTATAGAGGAAACATGTAGAGAGTTCTTAAATTGGTAAACAAACATGATAGACATCATGAGGAAAGAATTTAAGGAACTGATGTGAGAACTAAGACGAAGGTGACATGTAGAAGTAACAGAAAGAGACGTAGAACCTGACATGGAAGCAAAAGAAGATGAAAACCAGGTAAAGAGACAAGCACAAGCCAGTTAATGAAGAGAGATAAGGGGGAGATTTATGACAAAGAGATTTCAGTTTGTGAAAGGATTATCCCCCAAGTGAGGGGAAGGAGCAGAAGGATTTAAATTTGATCTGTAAGCAAACTCTTTTGATGACTAAACAAAAGCAAGTTGATTTAGTTTGCATGATTGAAGGAGGTGTGAGATGGATATTAAAAACAAGGGTGCTGTCTTAGGACTGTGATTTTATAAAGTCATATGTGAGGGTTGAACAAATCAAGTTGATTGTAAGATTGAAAGGTATGTGAGAAAGATGGAGCCCTGGTGGCGCAGTGGTTAAATGCCAGTACTGCAACCGCAAGGTTGTGAGTTCAATCCTGCCAGGCTCCAAGGTTGACTCAGCCTTCCATCCTTTCGCAGGTTGGTAAAATGAGTAGCCAGCTTGTTGGGGGCAATTAGCTAAAAATACATTGTAACACTCAGATAACACTCAGTTGATAAGCGGTATAGAAATAAATGCTATTGCTATTGCTATATTAATAAGTCTGCTGTCTCAAGACAGTGATTTTAAAATGTTACATGTTAAATGTTAAATGAGAAGCAATGGGGAGTTAAATTCAAAATAAAGAATCAAGACTAAGTTAGGTTAAAATGGTTACACATTTAGGGTAATGGCTAGTGGATTGGGTCTATGAATTCTATAATGAATTTTAGAATATAAAATAGTATTGAAGAATTTCAAATTTAGTGATGTAATAAAAAATGCAATAGGTTTACAGTTTGAAGTAGTGAATATGCTATGTAATTAAGTCATAGATTTAGGATAATGATACTGGATTGCATCTATAAAGATACTGACATATTTGGATTTAGGGATGTTATTAAATATGTAATAGATCTATATTCTTAACAAGTAAAAATAAAATGCAATTAAGTTAGTAAGCAGCATTTAGAAAAATTAGTAGCATTAAGGTTATTTAGTAGTATTAATGCTATTTACTATGCAGTGTCATTTACCACGTAAGTAAATTGTAACAGAATGTAATAGAACTAATATGGAGATATAATGCTTAAAACATTAACAAGGAAAAAAAGTTCTTATGATTTCTCTTTTCAAAAGCACAAATTGAGTGGGAGGAAAAAGAGAGAAATGTTATATATTCTTTTTTGGAGAGGCTTGAATCAATCAGTACTCTATAATCCATTCAAAAGAAGGCAAGAAGTCAATTTTTCCCCTTTCTTCTTTTTGTATCTTTTATTCTTTAATTTTTAATTGATATCTTTTTATGATTTCTTGGATTATCTTTTCTTTTTCTTTTATGTGTTCTTTTATGTATTTGGAGGGTTTTTAGGGTTTTTTTAAAAAGAAAATATTGATAAATATTTTTTTAAAAAAAGCATGAATCCAGTCCTCTCCCAAACATAGAGCACTGTGCGCTATATAGGCCCAATTTTCTGGTCCATCTTGAATCCTCTGCATTCTAGAAATCAAAAACATAGCAGTCTGGATCAGTATGTAAAGAGATCCTCCAGCACCTTTGAACTAAATGACAGAAAGAAGTTCTCTTTGTCACATCTTGCATTTGATGAAGTAGACTGAAGCCATTTCTGCACTAGACTGTTATAGTGCTATTATTCCACTTTCAACATCCTATGGAATCCTGGGGTTTGCAGTTTACTGAGGCCCAAGAGCTCTCTGGCTGAAAATTCTAAATGCCCTTCCCTAAGCTGCAAACCCCAGGATTCCATGGGATGTTGAAAGTGGAATAATAGCACTGTAACAGTCTAGTGCAAAAATGGCCTCAGTCTACAAAACTGTATGCTACCAACTTCTTTCTTTAAATTAGTCTCAAAAGTGCTACAAGATTCCATGGCATTCCAGTAATTTAAGATTGCTTCAAAATTTACATATCTGTGTGAAAAATGCATGTATATCATAACATAAGCAATGCAGCACAGAAGCTGACTTCGCTGCAAAACCTATTCATTTGAAATGTGATGTTGGAGAAGAGTTCCACAGATATCATGGATTTGCAAAAAAGAGAAATGTGTCTGGGAGCAAATCAAACTTGAATTTTCTACAAACCAAAATGACCAAAGTGAGGCTATTGAACTTTGGCTGTATCATGAGACAACATAGCTCATTAGAAAAGAAGAAAATGGTTGGTAAAGTGGGAGGAAGTAGGAAAAGAGAAAGGGAACATTACAGATCCAATCTATCCTGCTGTGCCTCCAGAGAGTTCAAGGTGGTCTACATAGCTTTCCTTTTCTTCACTTTATAACACTCTGAGATGCATCAAGATAGCAGAAAGTAGCTGGCTTAAAGTAGGCCAGCAATTTTATAGATCAGTGAGGACTTGGGATTTCCTGGTCCATGTACAATGCTCTACCACAACTTTTCTGCTCTATTTTGATGTCACACATGCACAAGTTCATTTCATTTGCAAAAGAAAGAGGAAAGTGATCTTTCTCTGCATCCATAAAAAAGTTTGAGGGGTCTAAATTTCCTACTCATTCCTTTGCTAGAAGATCATCTTTTAATCTCTCCATTTCCTCTTTTTACAAGTCCCGAGTTACCAGATCTCCCAGCTGAAAACACAGAAGCCAATGCAAACAAACCTAGCACACTGGTTTGGACATTGGAGGGAGAGTGGGAAGTTTAAGAACTTTCCAGACTAGATTCCTCCTTTCTCCTGCATGTCTTCTAAAAGCACTTCTATGTTTAAAATCTTGCCTTCCACTGGACTTCATCTATTTCTGTGCACTGTGTAGTTCACATCTATGCCTATTATCCGTGTGTGCCTTCTAGTTGCCTTTTGACTTATGGTGACCCCATGAATTTCATAGGGTTTCTTCTGGTAAAGAATATGCAGCAGTGGTTTTGCCACTTCCTTCCTCTGAAACAAAGCCTACAGCATCTGGTATTCATTGATGGTCTCCCATCCAAGTACTAACCATGACCCTGATTAGCCTCCAAGATGAGACAGGATCTGGTGCCTTTAGGGTATTTAGGTACCATGCATTTCAATAACTATATCTATTTACAGAGTTTTCCACTCTATCATGAAGCCATCGTAATAGAAGCACTTAAATGGACAATATTCCCATACAAACCTGCCAGGACCTTGAGAACTTCAGAGGAAACGCAGTTTCTTTTGTGCAAGGGCCCCTTGAGCGTCACGTAAATGGGAGCACCAGTCCGTACAACGCACTCTCATTTACACGACACTCACGAGCCTAAAGCGGGGCATGCGCACATTTCTTTACTTTTGGCTTTAAGCCAAAAATACTGTGTGATCGCACAATGCTTGCGGGGCCCTCGCGCACTTACCTGCGTGTGGTGCGTCGAACGAGCCGGGCCAGTTGCGCTTCCTCCCCCAGCGCAGCCTACAGCTCCCAGGCTGCACTGCGAAAGGAAGGGGCGGGGCGCTAGCACGACGGCCACGCAACCGAGAAGCCGCTGCGGGAGGCAGAAGGGCTGCTGTGAGCTGCTCGTGCAAGTGGCTGCCCGCGTGAGCGCCGCCCCCCACCACCATGACGAAGGTGAGAAAAGGGCCTTAGTCCCAACATCCTCACAGGGATCTTTGCTTAGAAAATGAGAGAATGACTTCTTGGTGATTGCCCCTAGGCGCTGAAACTCTCCTCCTAGGCAAGCTGTCCTGTCCTTTTTCTTGTCCTTCCGTTAACAGGCAAAGATTTATTATTATTATTTATTTCTCACAAGTTCAAAAACTGTTTTTAAATAAAGGGCTTCTATAGGATACTATCCAATTTTTATAAACTGCTATTGTATGTTCCAAATAGTTTTTGAAGGTATAGTTTAATTATTTTTTAATTATTGTATTTTGTATCCAGGTACCACTTTGAGTTCTGATTTGTGGAAACAGAGTTAGGATATAAATAAAAGGAGTAATCTTCACCATCATCCAACCAAACTAGCTGTCACTCATTTTCTCTGAAGGCTACCAGTGAGAGAATATAACCCTATTCTGTCTCTCCAAAAAGGTTTTGCAACAGACAACTCACAGTATATTTACTGCAGCATCTGGCAATTGAACAGTGGATCAGAAGGAATAGTTACATGCCTTTGTTCCTGCTACGGTATAACTGAATCTATAGTGACAACTACTTTGGAGTCCTTGGAACTATAGCCACAGTTAATTACTTTTTTAAAAGACAACGTTCTAAGCTTTGACAGAGATTTGCCCTTGTGGGGTGTTTGCAAGTATTGTTTTTGTTTTCTGTTGTTGTTGTTGTTGTTGTTGTTGTTGTTGTTGTTGTTGTGTGCCTTCAAGTCATTTCCAACTTTTAGCAGCCCTAAGGTGAAGCTATCACAGGGTTTTCTGGAGCTGAGAATGTGCAGTGTTCCCAAAGTCACACATTAGGTTTCTGTGGCCAAGGGGATGGGGGATCTAGGGTCATAGTCCAATGCTCGAATTATGCCACCATGCTGGCTCTCATACACCATGCCGGCTCATTTACATTCTACCACAAGATTATTGTATCCACTTTAGACCATGACAGTTGAAAAGAACATTGACAACTTAGAATGAGTCCAAAGAAAGACAACCAAGATGTGTTTCTGTAATCTTGACAGTAGCCAGGGTCATCTGATTTTTATGGGGGTAAAAATCCCTCCGTGAAAGATTTACTCCTTGGGGATTACTTTGGTTTTGCATAGACAATGAAGATGCATTGGGTTTGCAAAAAGACTTCTCATAGC
Source organism: Iguana delicatissima (assembly GCA_948472985.1). Lineage (NCBI taxonomy): Eukaryota > Metazoa > Chordata > Lepidosauria > Squamata > Iguanidae > Iguana > Iguana delicatissima. Next base: position 1,077,696 of record CAOKZL010000370.1, on the reverse strand, counting down.
AGAAGTGAAACCAATTTGGAATGGATCTTTAACATGGATCAACTCAGTTCTCAAAGTTGGTCCCTTCCCATGACTGCTTTCATCCCACCTTAGCAATATCGACTGATCTGTCCAGCTCTCCAGAAGTTGGGGCTGACTTGTCTTAGAACCTGTCCAAGAAGTTGGACACAGATCCAAAGACCATGAAAGCCGCCAGGCCACCACCTACAGCTAGCTCTGTGAAACTCCTGCTCCCTGAATCCTTTGCTCTGTAGTTGCTCAAAGTCAAAGGTGCTGCAACATTTTCTAGTCATCCCTGCCTATTCCACAGTATCTGACTCTGAAGACCCATAGAAGAGTTATTCAGGAAACAGCTGGCACCAGCGTGGGATGTTGGCTAATGTCTGCACCTTTGCCTATTTCTGGAGGAATCACCATTCTGCCATGTTACCATGCAGTACTGTCATGCTGCCACAGCACTGCATTCTCGTCATTCTTCTCCATGTTTTCCTCCTTCCTTAGTATTCAAGGTGTTGCTTGGGTGGGTGGGAAGGTGGGTGAGTGAGCAGGGAGGGAGCCAGCCACAGCCACATCTCCTCTCCTCTACTAAGGGAGGAGAGGGCCATTAACACTGTGATGTGGGACAGTGTTTCATTCCCATTTTAGATAGGAAGAGCATGTAGGTAGATGCCTCCATTTTGGATCTCTCCATGGAAAAAGTTATCATGCTGACCTGCTTTCATAATTCATCTGTACTTCAAAGTTTATCAAGTCCTGACTGGATAACATTGAGGTTTCATGGGAAACTTCTTTATATTAAATCAGATTATTTGTCTGACTAGCTGACATTGTCTGCTTCCAGGTGTCCACACAGAGCCCTTTCCTCTATGTTTTTATTTGGAGATACCAGGCATTGTACCTGGGACTTTCTACATGCAAGGAGCCCTGACCTGTGCTTCTTCTCTAGAGTTTTCATTTATTCATTCTTTTGCCATAAAACTGCATGCAGATCCCCTAATGAATTTTGTCTTGGTTACAAAGCATGTGAGCATATATCAAGGCTGGGAAAGTCAAGCTGCACAGAACAACTGCTAGGCCATGTGAGGGTTCACTTTTTGGCAGGGGATTCTTAAGCTGATGAGACTAGGCATAATCAGGCTGGATCACGAGCCACGTAATTTGTACCATGACATTATGAAAAGAAGTCAGAAGAAGACTGGAGCTGCAATTTTGCTACAGCAACTACAGTGGCTGCAAACAGAAAAGCCCAACAGAGGCTCACAGATGGCCTGTTAGTGCAGCAGGAATTCTTCAAACTGTCAGTAAAGTCTGACTTGGCAAAGGCACCATAAGCAATACCTATACTCTCTGAAAGACTGTAACAAAGGTAAAATCTTAATGTCTCACTAGGGCACTGAAATACCTTGTACGTATATGGATTGGATGTCAAACTCACATTCCCCCAGACACCTTAAAGATGACCTTAAATCAGAGCTTTCCAAACTTTTCATGTTGGTGATACACTTTTTAGACATGCATCATTTTGTGACACAGTAATTCAGTTTTACTAGCAAACCAGAGATTGAACTAACCGATTACACATGTGCAGTACTAGAAGTGTATCGGGGGGGAGGCAGTCCCCCCATCCTGCCCAGGGTCTGTCACCCTCACCAGGAAAGACCCTGATGAGGGTGGCGGCAGTGGGAAAGACAGCCTCCCTTACCTGATCCTGGCCCATTGCCATTGCCATTGGCAAAAAAAGACCCCAGCGAGAGCAGTGGCAGCAGGAATGGATCAGGTAAGGGGGAGGTCTTTCTCAGCCCAGGAAGCCAACACACCTACACACTTCAGGCAACACACTAATGTGTCATGACACACCATTTGGGAAGCCCTGCCTTAAATGTTGTTGTTGTTGATTTTTGTTGTTGTTATTTTGTTATTGTTATTATTGTTGTGTGCCTTTAAATCACACCTGGCTTCTGGCAATTCTAAGGGGAACCTATCATGGGGTTTGCTTGGCAGGATTTGTATAGTGGGGGTTTGCCTTTGCCTTCCTCTGAGATGGAGAGGGTGTGACATGCTCAGAGTCACCCAGTGGGTTTCAATGGCTGAGAGAAGATTCAAACTCTGGTGTCTGGAGTAAAAGTCCAATGCTTAAACCATTATACCATGCTGGCTTTCCCTGAAACTGATTAAACCAGCTAAATTGATCACACCAGCATTATAGGATGCTGCAACTAACCAGTGTAAATATCCATTCTCTTCTGCCATCTCCTAAAGGTGGGACAGAAAATGTCCCACTCTGGGATATTGGGGGTTTTCATCCTTCATACTTGGATCTGCCTTGGATCCTGTATAAGGGGAAAGGTCAGATATTGAAATAAAATAAAATATAAAATAATAAAGTAAATCCTTGACTATGTTTTCTGAAGCTGACGGGAATTGCACCCCAACAACATCCTGAACTCCCCACATTCCCCACCCCTTCATAGAAGCTGGATCACAGCCATCATTTATGAAGAACAGATAATGATAAAATACAGAGGAAAAGATCTGAGTAAATATTAAAGGCTTTATATATAGGACAAAATGGGGAACATTTTGAAATTTCTCTCCCTCTGTCTTTTAATGTTTTCACCCTGGCACATGCTGGAATATAGCATATTCTGAAAACTGAGGAGATAAAAAGTATTAAAGTCACTGGGTTAAAGAGCTGAGATAAAAGTCATGAAAAGCAATTGTCATTTCCTCTTGCAGTTATCTCCCAGCTAATAAATTCAACAGAATTAGCTAACATATTGCAGAAAGCCACACACACACACACACACACACACACACACATACACACGTACTGGGTTACTACCTTAATTATGAAGATTTTTCTCTCTCTACAGAATTCTTCCCCTCCCCCCTACAAGCTCCACATACACTATCTAACGAGCAAATATTAATTAAAATTGCATCCTGATAGTGTGCCCTGTTTGCATGATGTCCTGTGAATGTAAGATTAAATGGCATGTATTAGCTACAATCAGGCTCTTGGCTGAGGTCACTATGATGACTTAAGCACACGGAATAGGAATCCAGGTTGACTCCTGGCTAATTTCAGCAAACACCTCCCCTTCTATTTTCCATTTTCAAATCTCAGTTTTGTACTCATTTCTTAACTCAGTTCTAAATCTGACAAGGTGGATTTCAGATTAGAACATCCAAGTATCTGACACTCTGTCATGCCTGGACAACAAATTTCTCTATGTGAATGAGGCATTTAAATTTGCACTGAAATAAAAATCTAGAAGAGAAACACAATGCAAATTCATTTATCCATATTCTTTAAGGGATTATGTCCCCCGCCCAAAAAAAATCAATAAGAGAGCAGCTTGAGCTATTTACACAAAGATGTTTTCTTATGAACTTAAAATTCAAAGACACATATTATCTTGTGTTGTGTTTTCTTTGGATAACAGAAGATTCATAAAAAATCCAGATGTGTTGCAGGTTTCTACGTTTCTGCTATCGTACTATTACAAGATGTTTAATTGTTTACTGTATTTTAACCTAAACTTAAATGCTAATCCCAACTAAAGTAGAACCAGTTACTGCATAGTTTCATCAACACTTATGTAAATATCAATGATTCAATAAGATTATTCTAACAAGGACTAGCAATTGGATTTAAGCCACTGTTTTCCACCTTGTACACCTTTAAATATTTGAAGTGCTGTCATAGAGAAGATGAAACAAGCTTGTTTTCTGCTGCACCAGAAAATCAGTGTTTTCAAATTACAAGAAAAGGTATTCTGACTAAACATTGGCAGTAACTTTTTGATGAGAACTGTTCAATGTTGGACGAGGCTGTCTTAGAAGGTGATGGAATCTTTCTCATTGGAGACTTTTGAACTGAGTTTACAGGATCTCCCTTCAGGAATATTTGAGATGTGGATTCCTGCCTTGGCAGGAGATTGAACTCAATGGCCTTCAGGATCCCTTCCATCTTTATGATTTTATGATTCCTCTGGCATGTTTCTGCCTCTCTTCTCTGAGAATTTTCATTTCTCTCTTCTCCCACCAACTATTTCCTGCCTGTTTTCACATTTTTATACATGACAAACCTATTTAACAGTTTTCTTCTCCTTTATCTTCTTATTTTCTTTTCATACCAATCACATTCCTTCAATTACCATCTCTTTTTTTTAATATGGCCTCTCAAGTCAGCTGCTGTTAAAGGTCCCTTCTTGATACCTTGTGGCTACCATGATAAAGAGGGCAGCTATTATAATCTGACACTACTTTATCTGCCATGGCCCCATTCTATGGAATCCTGGATATTTGTAGTTTGCTGAGGTACCAGAATGTTGTGCCAGAGAGTTTAAAAGCAATTTCCTGAATCACATCACTATAGCTCTCTAGAAGAATTCTCAGTACCTTGGCAAACCCCAAATCCCAGGATTTTCTAGGATGAAGCCATAGGCTGATAAAGTTGTATTACATTGCTAAAACCACCAAATGTAAATACAATATGATCACACACTTTTTCATGTACAGAAATCTCCACCCACCCTCTCCCATGACTTCCTCGCCCAGGAGGAAAGATGTGGGAAAAACACAAGACCAAAACCCACACATAAGCAAACAAAATTGCGAAAAAGAAAGCCATCGAAATCAAATTCTTTTGATTTAAACACATTTTATCTCCAGCCAAATCCTTCTTCATGTCTTTTTCCTCCTTCATTACATGGTCCAACAACTTTCCAGTTTTAACCATTCACCTGTTGTTTTTTCTTTTTTATTATTATGTGGTTTAAGTCTATCATCCATGCTAATGGATTTGTTACTCAATGCTAACAAGACAATTTTCTTGCTAGCTCACCAGTCTCCTGGTTGTTAACTATCATACTAAACTCTTCTGAAAGATTTCTGCCTTGTTGCAGTGTTCGCATTGGGCACTGATAACTATATATCCCTCTGCTGTATATATTGTTTTTCCAAGATATATTCCTGACTAGTTACTCTGCCACTTGGAGATGTGATCCTTCTTTAAAAACTAAGTACAACCATAGCCTGGGTATGCAGCACATTTAATACTAGAATATCAAGGGGTATTCAAAGGTCAAGACAGAGTTCTTGCATGTCAGGCAAAAAAAACACCTCCTGAATTCTAATTACTGACTTGTCAGTCATTCGTGTGCGCTATGGAGTGGCCTTAGGGTTGTTTTTTCCTCCTGTGGTCAGTACTAGAAGAATATCAGCAACTTCCACTGAGGACTGAACTATGTTCTACATACCATTAAACACACACCATTTTTTTTCCAGGGGACCTAAACACATCTGCCATTGGATTGTTTTTCAAGCCCAAAACAAAGGAAACTCTCTCGTAGTTATTCAGCTGCTCTATACTTTTTATTAACTGTGTGACAAAGAAGGTTAAGGTAAAAGCTTGTAATAATCTGTTGAACATGAGCATGTATTTTCAGACTGCCCAAACTGAATACCAGGATTTGTCCAGAGAATACCTGCAAAATGCAATCAATAATTATTGTAAAACTCTTGATCATTCTGGGAACATCAGATGGGGGAATCAAACATTTCTGCAACATTCCAGAGAATGCCCCTTACTTACATTTATGTTTTTAAAAGTCCAGAATAGTTACAAGTGTTTGTTGGCAGATGTTAGAATACCCTGGTGTGATATTTTTAAGGTATTATCCCAATTCTCTTTTGGAACAAATGGCCAGAAAACATATACGTGAGTATTTCATGAGAAACTAGGGAGAAGGTTAATTTAGGGATAGTCATGTTGGCCATGCAGAAAAATATAACAAGTTCCACCAAGTCCACCGAACATTCATATCTTTATTAGCCAACCAAAATGCACACTCTTTTGAAGCTTCACTGGTTTTCCTCAAGCAAAGATGTTAAAAACCATTCAGAAGAAAAGTGACAATGTTAAAGTCACAGGCCTACATTTTGTCTCAGATGTTAACTTTTGTTGTCTGCTAAGATGGTCTGGAGCAGTGGTTCTCAACCTGTGGGTCCCCAGATGTTTCTAGACTTCAGCTCCCAGAAGCCCTGAGCATTGACCATAGTGGCTGGGGCTTCTGGGAGCTCAAGTCCACAAACATCTGGGGACCCACAGGTTGTGAACCACTGGTCTGGAGGGATCTCAATCTAGGGAAAGGTCACTCTTCTATTTGAATTTCATCACTCTTCTTCTTCTGTATGATTTTTAACATCCTTGCCTGAGAAAGAAGCCAGTGAATCTTCTAAAGCTTGCACAATGCATTTTGCACATTTAGATTAACCAGTGGAAGGTATCACTCCTTTGTGGATTGGGAAAAAATCTTTAGTTTGGTGGTATTTGCTTTGTGTCCAAAATGTCCCAGTTTCAGTCCCTGGCACCTCCTTAATATTTTAGGGAAAGACTCCTGTCAGAAATGTTGGAAACCCATTACTGTGTACTGAGGTAGAGGCACCGAACAGGGCTCTAAATTACTAAAGAGAACAGACTCTTGAATGGAGATGCCCACATTCTGATGCTGCTCATCAGCCACATTCTCCTCATCTAGTAATTATATGCAAACTAGAGTTTCAAAGTAACTATTTATGAATAACTAGTTACTTGCACTTTCCCTTTTTTTCCAATAATGAAAATTTAATTATTGCTGATTACAGTTTTCATTATTACTTTATTAAAATATTTTTATCCCAGCTTGTTTCATGAGAACTCAGGCTGGTGTACACATAACATCAATTTAATAGTATAATAATCCATTAATTTAATTGCAAGGTAATGAGGGGATAGCCCCATTCATTTTATGGAATGAAGAGATAGCCTCACTCTTTTTGTGGAACTTTTTGTACTTTTATACTAATTGGGGGTGTATTCTCTCTAAATTTTGAAAAAAAAAATGTGCCATGATTGAAGGCCTGCCCCCTTCTGTACTTCTTGCTTATAGTGACTCCAGAAGTGACAACAAGGTAGGTGGAAAGGGAATGTGTTTTATAATACAGGCTGGCCAATTTTATCATTCAGATCTACTGTTACAAAAAAGAGTTACTTTAAAAAAAAATCACTGACAATGGTACCTAATTTTAGGGGGTCGGAGGGAAACTGAGGCTATAAACTGACTTAAATGACCTGAAGCACCAGATCCTATCTGATCTTAGAAGGTAAGCCGGGTCAGACCAGATTAGTACTTTTATGGCAGACTGTGAATGAATACCAGGAGCTGTAGGCTAAATTTCGGAGGAAGACAATGGCAGACCATCTCTCAATATTCCTTGCCTAAGAAAATCCTACAAAAACCCTACAAAAGTCACCATAAATCAACAGGTGGTTCAAACACACAAGGGCTGCGTTGATCCTTCCACCAACTGGAAGGCACATACTTTAATTTTGAAATTATGACTAACTAATTAATCTCAAAAGTAACATTTCAAGCTCTGGCACACCAAGAACTGTTTTAGCAATGAAAGTTTTGTTGCACTGCACCATTGGGGCACTGTAACTCTCTACAACTACAGCGCAGTAAGTAAGGGAGCCTGGTTGCTTGAACAATGGAAATGCATACATTTTCTTTCCTGATATTCACTCTTAAACCTGCAGCAGAATGAGGCAACAACAGCTGTAAGCAGGGACAAATAAATGTGCAGAAAGTGGGAGGTTTTCATGGACCAATTTCATGGGCCTCTTTTCTCCAGCAAAATTCAGTACAGCCCCAGTGAAAGGAGGAAAGAGGTTAAGAAGAAGAGGTTAAGGAGAGGTTAAGGAGAACAAATATGGAAGAATCAAAATAATTCATGCTGTGTAATCACATACCTGCTGCAATTCCCATGTGATGCCAGCTATCACAGTTGATGCCACCAAATGTTCACCAAATGTTACCCAAAGAACATCAATTACAAAGTGATGATGAAAGTCCTATGACATCTGCATCCAGGGTGTCTTCAGATACACATATATTCTGGAGGAAAAAAAGTAAAAAAGAAATGAAAGTTTTGCTAGTTGGTGGTGATCTTGGAACACTGGCAGAAGAAAGAAGTAATTTATTTGTTGGTGGCTTTTCTCATACATTGCAGTAGCAGGTTCAACAACAATGGTAGTCATCTGAGCTGGTGGAACACACCATTGTTTATGTTTTCATGCATGGGGTTGGGAGGAATCTCACCACATCGTCAAGAACCTTTGAAAAGCAACATCATGAGCCTATGAAAAGAGTTTTCTGGGGACGAACAACGATTTGACCAAAAAAAGTATCACAAAATTCAACTAGTAATCGCAAGAGAAATAGTTTTGTGCAATGACTCTTCTCTTAGTCTTGTTCCTCAAAATCATTTCACCAATTCTCTAGCATCTTTACTTGGAAGAAAACCCCTCTGCAACGTGTGGGGTTTCCTTCTATGTCTGGGGAGATGACATAAAATCTGACAAAAAGACAAACATCGTGGGTGAGAAAGGGTAAGAAAAGGCAGTGGTAGTGTGCAGAGGGCTGCTGCCTAGCTTTTATGGGCACAGAACCAGGGCATTATGAGAGGAAGTGACTTAGGCAATCACCTGTCCTGTGGCATCCTGCCTCATGCTTGCATGATTCTATGTACTACACCCTTGGAAGACAAGTATTCAAGAAACAGGCAGCACAATCTTCTCCTCCTGCATCTGATGTGCAGGTGAGAAGAAAGAGAAGGCAATAGTATAATGTATCATTACCATCTGCATGGGTCCCTGTCTCCACCATTAGTAAAATTAACTTGGAATCTTTGAATGCTTTGTCCCTTTCTTCAAATAAAACATTGCTGAGTTTTCACAAACCATTGGCTGGAATTCTATATGGAGCTATATCTTCATAAGTTGACTTAGGTATCTGGGAATTAAAATTGATCTGTTTTGCGACATCTGCATCCAGTAGAGGGTTGCTGTTAAATTACTACATAGCTATGCTGGCAAAGTGCCCAATGTGCATTGCACACTGATATACAGTGCCCATTGATGCACACTGGTCCCAATGCACATCATGCACTTTTGTCAGGGTCCTCATATGCATATTCACAATTCACTAACAGAGTTCATCAGCCCCTGAGCTACTTAGCTAAGTATACGTAAAGTTCCATGAAATAAAAGGTGATATAGGAGTCTAGCAATTATCTTTACAAAACAAATCTATTTTGTGAGATCATTTTCCCTCACTAGTTCAGAGTTAAAGATAATGTTGCACTTAACAAGGCTTACAAAGTTTGTTTTAACCACTGTCCTTCCCCTCCTCTCAAATATTCTGAATCCATCCTGTAAATCAGTGTGTTCTCCTTCAGATATACAGTCACTGACAAAGAAAGCTTCTACGTTGAATAATAACACTTGAAACTCAAAAACCCCAAATTCAAAAAAGCACTTCTGAAATGACTTTTCCCCCAATCGCAAGAAAAATATCCTCACTACTCAATAATTCTGTTTCACTTCCCAAAACAAAATGGCCGATTTTGAGATGGCTGGAATTGCTAAGAAATGCTTCTTTCTCATTTAAACATCCCTACTCTGCACACTGGTGCATGCACAGCGGTATGCATGTTCAAACAAATGTACATGGGTCAGGGCATGGTTTGCCATTTTGATACCCCATGCACCTGAGGATTTTATGGTTTACTGACTGCAAATAAAGAAAATTAATTTAAAGATCTAATAAGGGAAATGAAAGCTGTTTATTCAGGAAAGAGTCTGGAATGTCCCAGAGAGCCCCTGTATGTGGTTATCTCCTTTGGCCATCATTGTGTCCCTGGATAGATTTGGATTTTTGATAAATACATTTATAAATAAGATAAATTTATAAATATAGATAAATATGACTTCATCCACATGAGGAATATATATCCTTACACACCTGTCTTTTGCAAGGGAAAAAGAAAAATTACTTCTCAGATGAGATGATGGCAAGAAGATTTTTTTTTCATTTTCAAAGACATATTTATCTTTGCAAGTTGCAGCTTTGTAGAACACAAATTGTGTGAACAATTTGTACATGAATTATGATTGCTGCTGTCTTGCTGTGTGGACTTTGGATGCCTTGCTTGCATCTCTTTGATCAATAACCCTGTTCTTGTGATATTGCTGTGTGTAACTGCTTTGCTTAGCAAAGGGAAAAGCGTCTACTTTTGTGCAGAGACATTTTGCACAAATTGTGAAGAAATTGATGGTAGGGAGTGCTCATAATTTTCTTCATTGCACAAGAGACAAAAAAAACTTCACTGCTGTTGTCAGTCTTTTGAAAGGGTGCTGTAATGTTTTGAGACAGCCTTTCTCATTGATTTTGAGCAATTGGCAAATATTTTTTGCATCCCGATTTCACACCTCTTTCATATGCCAGGGGCGCTTAAGGAAATGCCTTTGTATATTCCACAGTGTGTGCTGATTAAAAAGCCGTAGACCAGACAGATGAATGTTACTACAATATGAATCATTCCTGGATGGAAGGAAATGCGTACCAATTGAGCTTGCTGATATAAGTTGAAGAATGAACAATTAAGAGTTCCTATTCAAATTTAATATGACTTCAGTCTTGAGTAACAACCTTATTATTAGGTTTTTCAGAGCATTGTAAAGCATTGTTTAACAATTCAGTAAATTGAATTCCAGTCTATTTGAACCTTGGGTGTGTGCATACCAATATATTATATACAGACACAATGACCCAGGTGAACAGAACATCAAAAGCACTCCTCTATCACCCTAATTTGAAACAGCAACTGAAACAGTTTTGATTTGAAATAGTAAGATGTTATTCTGAATCTTCTGTATTTCAGTACCTTCGTGCATTACATTTCAGTCTCTATTTTATACTAAGAATCCATAAAATCTGTTTCAAAATAGGTCATGGTGGAAGAGAATTTAGTATTTTTCTAGTTCCTAGTTCAAAGAAGAAATTAGGGCTTTCACCTATCTACACTTTATCTTCTCAAAAGAGTACCTTTTAAAAAAAAAATAATTCTGAACTATATGCCAAAATTTCAAACTTTCTTGAATATAGTCTCATGTTTAAGGTGCCTGTATTGTAAATTCTGGAAACATGTGTCAGATAAGTTTGTCTCTAGTGTTAAAAGAACAAAGAACTAACAAAGGAGATGCTACCCTCACTGTTGTTAATGAACAGGCTAGGGAAACTGAGGAATTTAATTATACAGTGCCTCCACATAGTATCCTGTTGTACTACATTACCTAAATGTTTGCAGACTAAAATATCTTAATGATACAGTGGATAATACTTAGGTTAGTCCACTGACAATCTAAAATAAGAGCTCACATTTTCTGTGCCACCTGCTGCAAGGCGGTGTTTGAAGCTCTAATGCCAATTGTCAAATCAGCATCATGTTCCTAGCGCTGAGAAGCTGCTTTTCGGAACTCACCATGTTGACATTTGTTACTTGTGGCAGATAGAAACAATCCAAGCTATTCCCGTTAGACTAAAAAGCAGAAATATCATATGGTGTCACAGCCATATAGCTGGCCAAGTTTAAACAACCAACATAAAAGCCTGTATTCTGACAAGGTTTGACATTCTTGTGTGTACAGTTCATCATTGTTATAGACCACACAGGTAATGCAGTGGAAGTCAGGACTTGAACATACTGTAAATGACATATCTGGGGAAATAAGTCCACAAAATATCTTCAAAGCCTCAATTTTTATTTTTTATTTTTTTTTTCATTTCTACAATTGCATACAGAACTTACAAATGCAAATACCTGAACAGCAACATGGCCCTTTGGGGTGCTTAATTAGTTAGGTGCATGATATAATACCCATTCTTGGCACACAGACATTCAGCATTTGTTTCATTTAATTAAGAATATAATCATTTTAGACATGTTTGCTAAAGGTTGTCCTATATATGCTGTGGTAGACTGCTGTCACAGAATTCTTCAGAGTGCAGATAAAGAAATTCACTCTGTGTGATAACCTTTAAGGGTGGGAGAAATTCTATCAGGTTTCCTTTCTCCCACAATCTTATTTTTTAAACTTCAAATTCTTTTTATCCCAAGGATGAGGATAATGCTATTCACCATAAATTCCTCAAAAAAGGAAGTGAGACAAAATTATTTTTTAGTGCTTCTGTTCAGATTCAATAGGTGTCCCTCCTTCCAGTCTGGAGAGGATCATGTTATGCTTATCTGCTTATATAGGTGCTAAAAGTATGGAGAATCTCAGAAAGGAAGAGGTGACAACATGAATTCTCTGCTTAAATACACAGAGATTCAAACTAGGATGGAAAGTATATTAGAAAATACCTGAAAATGGTCAAAATATGTGTTTCTCGGTTGTCAAGAAGACTTCATGAGAAGATCAACAGCCTGCTGCAAAGAATTTGCCCACTACTTCACAGGTAAAATTGCTCAAATTCACCCTAAATTGGGTGCCAAATCTAGTGAACGTACCCTTGGCCCCTGCTTATCCAGTTGATGCATACTTTTCAATTTTTGCAGCCTGAGGCTGTGGACAGAATCCTTGGAGAGGCAAGAGCCACCACATGTTAACTAGGTCCTTGCCCTTCTTGACTAATTAAACATGCCAGAGGAGGACTGGCTGATTGGGTTTAAAACAAGGCAGGATCCCAACATGCTTGAAGGAGGCTGTGGTTAAGACCTCTTCGGGGGGGGGGGGACCCTTTGCCTAGCATAGCTATAGGCCACTGTCCAACATTCTGTTTTGGGGCAAGCTACTAATACATGTGGTGGCTTCTCAACTCCAGGGTTTCTGGATGAAGCAAATTATCTAGATCCATTTCAGTCTTGTTTCAGGCTTGTTTGTTGAATGGAAACAGCTTTGGGCACCTTAGTGGATGATCTACACAGAGAACTAGACAGGAGGAGTGTGTCCCTGCTGGTTCTTCTGGACCTCTCAGCAGATTTGATACCATTAACAATGGTATCCTTCTGAGTCACCTCTCTGAGATAGGGTTTGGGGGTACTCTACAGTGCCTCCATTCTTTCCTGGAAAGGCGCTATCAGAGGATCATGGTTGACTGCTTGGTTATTGGCTGTGGAGTGCCTTAGGGTTCTGTCTTACCCTCTATATTATTTAACATATACATAAAACTGCTGAGAGAAGTTGTCTGCAGTTTTGAGTTCAGCTGTCACCAGTGTGCTGATGATATCAAGCTCTATTGCTCCTTCCTACTGCATTCTAAGGAAGCTATTCCTGTGCCAAACCAGTCCTTGGCAACTGTAGTGGACTGGATAAGGGTCAACAAATCGAAGCTTAATCCAAACAAGACAGAGGTGTTCCTGGTCAGTTGAAAGACAGATCTGGGAACAGAGATTCAAACTGAGTTAGCTTCCTCTGAAATGCAGGTTTGCAGGTTGGAGATACTCCTGGATTCAGCTATGAGCCTGGAGGCCCAGGTTTCAGCAGAGGTCAGGAATGCTTTTAAAAATTAAAGCTAGGGCATCAGCTGCATCCATTCCTAGAGAAGTCAGATCTGGTCACTGTGCTACTTTCTTTGGTTACATCCTGTTTGGATTATTGCAATGTACTATACATGGGTCTGTCTTTGAAAAGCACTCAGAAACTTCAGTTTGTCCAAAGAGCTGCAGCCAGCTAGTTGACTGTGGCTGGCAACAGGGAGCATACAACTTCTTTGTTGAAACAGATCCACTGGCTTCTGTTTCATTTCCAGACACAATTCAAGGTGCTGGTGATAATATTATATGGCTTCGGTACAGGGTATTTGCCTTGGGTCTAGAGTTGGTTTGGATATAGGCAATACAGCTTGGGTCCAAGGTATTTGTGTTACCACCGTGAACTGGCCTGGCCTTTGGTAACCTCGGATATCATTTTGATATCATAATTCGGCCCTGCTCTGCCACCAGCCAAGTGTTTGTGAGGCCACCGAACATGCGCGATGCTAGGCATGGTGATTATCTGCTGATTCATACTTGTTTACACCAAAGCAAAGCCAGAAACTGCCAGATCTGCTTTAGGAGACCTCCCAAAACAAACACCTTCATTACAAATGCGTGTTAAAACAAAGAGACCTCTGCCTTGAGAGGGCACCCTGGCGAGCTGAGTGCTTAACTGCCAAGCTAGCTGCATCTACATACTGGGTATACTATTGTCAATTCGGAGCCTAACTCAATCATGTAAATTCTGACCTTTTGGAGACATTGTCTCCAGCCCAAAACTCATTGTTTTCATCCAAGACCAGACTAGCCCACGGTCATGCCCTCCCCTAATAAAAACCTCCAGCTCCCAGAGCTCTTTGGACTTGCGTTCGGACTGCTCTGACTACTTCAGAGTGCTATCCAGCCCTGCCGCTGCTTCGTTCTGCGAGCTCCCCTTGGCCGCTGCGCTGAGTTTCCTTCTTTCCAATTGGACTTCTTCAGGACTATGAGAAAGGTGGCGTATCACCCACTTCCCCCAAAAACTCTCATTCCTATTTCTTAGTTAGCGGTGAGGTTGTGTTTTCTTAATAATTGCTATCTGTTTAATAAATATTATTGTTGCCATTTTAAACTGTTTGACTGCTCACTGTTCCGACGCTGTATACATTGGGTAAAAGATCCCCGCTAAGTTACCCTGTCTCTCGCTAGCTTAAGAGAGTGCTCCAGCTAATTTCCCCATCTTGTTTGTGTTGTTTTGGATATTTGGGTGCCCCTCACGGGACCTCTGAGTCACAGGGTAACATTTGAAGGACCTCTTCTCCTTTTATGAGCCCATTAGAGCTCTAAGATCATCTATATTGGCCTTTCTCTCTCTTCCACCACATTTTCAGGCTCATTTGGTAAGAACGAGGGAGAGGGCCTTTCCAGTGGCTGCTCTGACTTTGGAATTCTCTTCCTAGGCAGGCTTGAATGTCCTAGCTCTGCTTTTGTCAGCAAGTTAAAACATGTTTACGCTACCAGGATTTTGGAAACTGACTGAGGTGGTATTTCAATGCTATGTATTGTTGTTCTTGTTCTTGTTCCTGTTTTTAATTATGTAGTCTTTTAATTAATTTTATTTTTTTATGTTTTCAGCTTCATCAATTGTTTTATTGTTTTTAATATTTTATAGTTATACTTTTATTGCAGCTTTTGTATAGTAGTTTTAATCTGTATTGTTTTTAAATACCGTATTTTCCGGCGTATAAGACGACTTTTTAACCCAAGAAAAACTTCTCAAAAGTTGGGGGTCGTCTTATACACCGGGTGTCATCTTTGCGGTCGCCGCATACAGTGGAGGCAGCTCAAAAATGGCCGCGGCCGCATCCCCACCGTATGCAGCCACCGTATGAAACCACCCAGGGTGGTGCTGTGCACTTACCTGAAGATGCGGGGGGGGAGAGGCTTGTTGTGCTCGCCGCTCTTCCCCCTCGCGCGAGCGCCGGTCGCGCTGCCTTCCCGTTTCCACCCCCACCCCCGCCTACAGCTCCCAGGCCAGGGAGTGCTGAGGCTGGGGGAGCGGCGGCGTTTTGGGTGAGGCTCCTTGCGCTCGCCGCTCTTCCCCCTCGCGCGAGCGCCAGTCGTGCTGCCTCCCCGCTTCCACCCCCACCCCCGCCTACAGCTCCCAGGCCAGGGAGTGCTGAGGCGGGGGGAGCGGCAGCGTTTTGGGCGAGGCTCCTCGCGCTCGCCGCTCTTCCCCCTCGCGCGAGCGCCGGTCGCGCTGCCTCCCCGCTTCCACCCCCACCCCCGCCTACAGCTCCCAGGCCAGGGAGCGCTGAGGCGGGGGAGCGGCGGCGTTTTGGGCGAGGCGAGGCTCCTCGCGCTCGCCGCTCTTCCCCCTCGCGCGAGCGCCGGTCGCGCTGCCTCCCCGCTTCCACCCCCACCCCCGCCTACAGCTCCCAGGCCAGGGAGCGCTGAGGCGGGGGAGCGGCGGCGTTTTGGGCGAGGCGAGGCTCCTCGCGCTCGCCGCTCTTCCCCCTCGCGCGAGCGCCGGTTGCGCTGCCTCTCCACTTCCACCCCCACCCCTGCCTACAGCTCCCAGGCCAGGGAGCGCTGAGGCGGGGGGGGAGTGGCGGTGTTTTGGGCGAGGACGGAGGTGGTGAAGAGTCCGGTCAAGTTGGCAGAGAGGGGGAAAGGAGGGCTTCCCTCCAGGTTGGTGGGTCAGGTGGAGGGCAAGGGCCGGCGCCGGCCTCCCCCGCCCTCCTCCCGTCTGGGCACCCGCCCCCCAGCCCCAAAGAGCCGGGCGCGGGGTGCTGCCCTCTTCCCTCTTCTCCTCTGCTTCCCTTGGTGGAAGCAACTGCGGCGGCTCGGGCAAACATTTTGTTTCCTTCCCAGCCCCAGCGGAGGAGGCCAACGAGGGGAAAGCGGGCGAGAGCCGAGGAGGGCGTTGGAAGAGGGGTAGTCTTATACGGCGAGTATATCCCAAACTCTATATTTTAACTGGAAAAGTTGGGGGTCGTCTTATACGCCCAGTCGTCTTATACGCCGGAAAATACGGTACGTCATCACCTACTTTGAATCTCTTTACTGAGAGAAAAGCAAGGTACAAAGAGATAGGAGGAGGAGGAGGTGGAGAATCCTTGATTGACTAGAATTTTCTCAGTTAGAGGCTGATTCTATGCAAAATTTACACATGCTTCTTTTATGCAGCAAACATTATTTTCTCCACAGGAAGCATTATTTTCTTTGCATAAAATAATGTTCCTCCCAGAAATATTACCTTCTGTGCAGAAAATCCTGTTTTCTATACAAAAATTTCATGTGTGAATTTTATACAGAATAAATCCTGAGCTGTGAACAGTGTTCAAAAACTGAAGTTTTCAAAGACTTTCTCACAGTGGGAAGGACATTGTAAAACTACTCATTTTAAATTACTCATTACTTCTTCCAAGAAGAAAATTAGTTAAGTGTTACAGCCTTATTTCACACCCAAGCCTTGCAGAGTTAAACATTCAAAGCCTAGATGTGTGAATCTGTCAGTTTCAATTTCTCTTTCTCTCTCTATCTAACTAATATGTCCAAAACATGAATATGGTGACAATATTTTTTGATCAATTTGATTATTTTTTTGATCAATTTTGTCTAATTCACATGGACAGAAATGTAAGTTTCACCCAACTACCCTACTAGACAGGTATGCTAAACCTTGTTTTCTACATATGAGCAGCTTAGAACATGGATGTTTGTTCAAAAGCAAGGCATTCCTACCAGTAGGCAAAAGTGATAGGACTCCAGGATTTTCGCACTAATTTCTTCCAAAATGTTGTGTTTCTGTTCAGGATCAGCAAAGCAACCATACCCTCCGACAGGAGATTCCATTCCATTCCATCCTCCATTTTTTCACATTTCTTCAACAGCTAATTAACACTCTGTACCTACAAAGCATGCTCTGTCCTGAATGAGCCATTCTGGTCTTGTTTTGCTTTGTTTTGTCCTTACAGCTCCACTGAGTTTCTTGATAAAGATGCTAACCTTGAGGTTCCCTTGAGCTTGCCTGTGCCTTCCATTTTGTCTCTCAATAGGCCTATTTGGCTACAGGCCTATTGGCACTTCCCACCACTAATTAGAAGGTGTGGTGTTTAGGAGAGCTTAAAAGGAAGAGATCCAGAATTTGTATCTGGGAAGGTAAGCTTAGCCTTAAGGGAAAAGATTGTAGGCTAGGGCCTGACAATCACCTCACTGAACATAGAACAAATGGAACTGGATTGATGGCCTGAAATGCCTGATCTGGCATGAGTTCATGAAGCTGCAGTCAGATGTTATGTGACCAAAAATGTTCTGCCTCCTTTTACACATAGCTTTCATGATTGCACCCATGGCTGAATAGTTATTGAATATTCGTTTATACTACTTAGCCCTAAAGTCAATATAAATCCATACTAAAAAGTGCTGAGTGTATAAGTATAATACGGATGACACTGCCACCGATGCAAATTACAGAATGATATCAGGGGATAAATAAATCTTCAGGGAGAGAAAGTGAGGCACAGAGCAGGCCAACAGATTTGAAATAAATCAGATGGAAGCTGATATACAGAATCCCATGTGCTTTTTCCTTTATAGTGTACAATGTGTTGTACATTTACTCAAGATTCCAGTCAATAGCATGCATTAAACATGGAGCTTGAGATGCAACATATAGACAAATTTTTTTTCCTGTCCAAACCCATCGGGGCCTTTTTGCAAATCAAAACTGCAGGATTATCTGCCTTCTTGCAGAAGGAGTAAAGAAGTCACAACAGAATTATTTCACAAATGCAAGCAGCACTGATACTCATAGAACCCAATTAAATATTCAATTTGTACACAATTTCAGAGGAAGGGCAAATGTCTACTTTTCCACTGAAGAGCACCAGAAGAGTTAAAAGGATACACTGCATGGGAGTGGGAGGAAGAGGTTGTGTTCTTCCTTTCTTTTCATTTTTAAAATTTTAATTCATTCTGCTTTCTGTTTGCTGGAATTGAATCCATGCATTTTTTTCCTTACTATGGAAGACCCAGACTCAGAGACTGTATGCTCCAGAGCATTGCACATAAACAATAAATATTTAGGAAAATGTAACATAAGAACAATAATGTGCAACCACAGGGATCACAAATGAAGACAGATGAATGGCATCTGATGTCCATCTCCTGCCCAAAAGGAACAAACAAACAAAACAAGCAGAAACACTATGAATCAATCAAGAGGTAAGTTTGTCCCTCTCATATTTCCATGTTTGTTTGTTTCTGTAGGTCAGGAATGGGAATTCTGCAGCCCCTGTAGGCTTTTGTGTGTCCATCAGGTTCCTCCTGGACCCCGTGGTCCCTGATCTAATTAAGAATAAGAATTATGATTATAATTACAGTGTGAAAGTAATGCAGAGAGCATGAATCATTAAAACCATTTAAACATTAGCCCCCTTGTAAAGATCTAAAATAGCAACTTGAAGTGACTTGAAGTGAACAGAAAAGAGTGGCAAATGTGTTATGCTGGCTCCAGACTGTAGATCTGCTCAGTGGCAGAGCTTAGAGCTATTCACTATACCTCTTACTCAGTTGGCCAGTCCCCTCTAAGTGGCTTTTTTCAAGTGATGAAAAGTATACTCTTCTGCCTTTTGTATCTTCAAGGATTCTGTTCACATCTTCAGGATGCACAAATTGTTAAATGTATCCAATATCATGGGACAAGGGGGATCCAAGATCATATCCAGTTAGAAGAGGGACAAATAAAACAGATGATGGAGCAAGATTCAGGACTATCGATACAATTAGCTACCAGGATGCATCCAGTTTGGTCATCCTGTCAATTATCTGCCCATTATTTCATTCCTGTGATCATTTAGTTTTCCTCAGTCCCTTCTGTATTTTTTTTCCTTTTCCTTGCTTTGTTGAGTTAAAAACTGCCAATAGTGACTTTTGTGCAGCTTTAAAACATTTTTTCCTAAATTGTGTGTTTAGTTGTACAATTTTTCTAATTTTCCCCATTGATCTAAATTTATTGTGTATATTTTAAATATTACTTGTATTTTAGCCATTGTTATTTTAAAATATGTGTGTTGTTTTGCATGCTGTTTATTTTTGGGAAAGACCTGATCACTGTCACAAACATGCTTGAGGTCACGTGCATTTTTTTGGCAACAACACTCAAGAGGTGAGAAAATGCTTCTTCTCTTGAGACTGTTGAGTCCAATTAAACTGATTTCCATTCCTACTCCCCACCCACTCAATGTAAGTAGGACTCCACTGAGTGCCACTTTGGGTCCAACTCCACTGTGGCCAATTGCACTAGTGACCATACTGTTTTAGAATTAGTGTAAAGGTGATATCCAGAACAAGTTTTCTGCCCCTCACGCTGCAGTGCAACATCTTGTATATGCTCCTGCACAATGATGCACCAAGTGCAACTGCAGAAGCAGTGATTTTTCACTCAGCTAAAATTACACTGGAATTAGACCATTAAGTTTCAATTAAAAATTAGTCCTTATTGCCACCAAAAACCATGAAACTAGGGCCTAAAAGTTGTATCTAATTTGTCTGTTCCATAGTCATGAGACGCATGAAGCGGAGCCTACTGAACCTTTTAAAATTTAAAAATAGTAGTGAAAGAAAACACATTTCAAAACCTTCTTGTATAACAATTAAGAGATTTGTGTTTCTGTAATTCACATGAAAAGTAAACACACACACCATTCTCTCAGTTCTGAAACACTGTTCTGAAAATAGCACATGTTTTCACACTGACTGTATTTCTTGGAGGAGGCAGCAACTCCCCAGTGTTACAAACAGGCTGAGGCAAAGGTATGGCTGTCATCTGGTGTCCTATATCCAGACGCATTTTGACACAATTCCCCCATGCTGTTTGCTGGGGGGTCATTCAGGCAAGAGAACATTAAACATTTCTATTATTTATTGAGCAAGTCTGTTTAAAGCCAGCAATATAGCTGGCTAATGGGAAAGATGGCAATGGAATAAGCAGGTCAGCCAGGCAAGGAGTTGGCAAAAAGCCAGGATTGTTTTTTTAAAGCCAGATTTATGTGAATAATAAATGCAAAGTTTGCTTTTATATTTTCTCCCAATATCTTCTCAATATTGCTTCTGGAAAAAAAATGTTCCCTGATGCTCTAAGGCAATCATAACTGTGGGAATATTAACTGAGAAAAATGAATTCCATACTCGGGTTTCTCCTTATATACATTGTCAATACCATTGGATCTGTACCTTTGGTCTCCAGATATTTTGGACTTCAGTTTCCATAATTCTTAGCCTTTGGCCACGCTAACTGGGTTTTCTGGGAAGCATTTTTGTTTTTTTGAGGGACAAAGCTAAGAATCATTCATATGGACTTTTAATATCATATGATACTACCGTATACACCTGAGCAGAAGACAATGAAACCACCAAGATGATGGTTAGACTGCAGAGGAAAAACTCACACTATGCCAAAACTGATGAAACACATCTTAGAAACCATTATTGAGTATTAAGTGATGCTGAGGGTAGCAAAGAAGGAAACCACCTCCCTATACATCTTGACTGGGTTACCCACTGGAGATCTCCTGGATGGTGAAAGACCTCTTCCAATTTGGCCCAGAGAGATAGAGAGCTACTTATACCCTTAGTGTCACTTTTCTGTCCTTCTCAAGACACTTCAAAGAGAAGTTTAAAATACTGAGTATTATCTGACAGCTGTAGTATAGATCTAGGTACATCAGTAGGTAAGACATTTTATAGAATGAGACAAAAGGAATGTGCAGCATGACCTAGTTGGACATTTCCATGTTAAATTCTTCTAATTTTTTTTAATATTGAGCAAGGCTGCTTAAATAATTTAGTTCCTGTTGGCCTGCAGGTTACCAGGGATCTCTTGTTACAGATTCCATTTTGATCTCTTTCAAGATGAGAGATGTGACTTCTTTTGCATGTTTTTTCCCCAGCCTTGTGCTAGCTTGACTTCTGTCCTCTATCCTTTGTAACCATTCTTGTTAGCATTCCATTGCTGTTTGTCCCTTAATAAATGAAACATTTATTATATTAGCAGCCCACTTTCATGGGTTACAAGAAGTCACCTTACAGTGTCTTGTACAATAAATTGACAGATATTATGCTACTTTTTTTAAAAAAATTGTCTTTTTATTAGATATGATGCTACTTTAAAAATTACAGGGGGCCAATTTGCCTGGTTCTTGTAGGAGTGTCTCTCCCTCTCTCTCTCCCTCTCTTTGTGTATGTGTGTAAGTTTTAAAAAAGAAGCATTCTTTTTGGTCAATTCACCTTCTAAGGGCCTTTCTGCACTACACTGTTATAGTGCTATTATTCACTTTCAACATACTATGTAATCCTGGGGTTTGAAGTTTAGAGAGGGGCCTTTAGAATTCCCAGCCAGAGAGCTCTTTGGCCTCAGTAAACTACAAACCCCAGAATTCCACAGGATGTTGAAAGTAGAATAATGGCACTATAACAGTTTAGTGCAGAAAGGCCCTATGTCAAGCAAGCAATCCCCCTCTCAACGAATTCAGAGATCATTGTCAGTCTCCCAGTCTTTAGGGTAGGAATGGTCAACTATGGTCCACAGGCCACATGCAGCCCTTGGAATCCCAGAATATGGTCCCTGAATCCCCTTTAAGCTGTCCATAGTCCCTGGATGAATTTTTTGGCTTTTGGATGATTTTATGCCTGAAAACCAAATCAATCCCAAACTGGATGCAAATGGTGCGGTTTAGTCTCCCTACCTCATAAGTCCCTCCAAGAATCCTCAAACCAAACCAAACCAAACCAAACTGGCCCTATATCAGCCCAAACTGTGGCCAGAAGTAACATGATAGTACTTCTGGTGCACCAAAAGGGAGAGTGACACCCACTGGGTAGGGAACAGGGGAGCAGATCCTGTCCCCTCTGCAATTGCCCACTCCAGCTGTATGTAGGGCATGGTAGCTTTCCCTGCCTCTCAATGAATAGGCAATTTTAGCTGGAGTAAAAAAAGTCTGCCCTGCTCTAGTCTAAACCTATATATCCTGTGAAACAAAATTGTGAAACAAGTCACCTTTAAACCATAGTTTACTCAGGCTAAGACAATAGTGACCACAGTTTACGTTTGGGATGACACACCAAAATGTGGTGAGTCTGAAATGTAAGTGGAAATATCTAGGCCTAAATCAAATTAAAAATCCCTAGGAATGTAGGCTCATTGAATCAATGGGAAATTGTTAAATTAACACTTTTTTTAAGTTCTACTCATTCAGTGGGGTCTATTGTAATTGGGACTATCAACTGGATTTAGGACCTAATTTCCTTTTTGAGAAAAATTGGAAGGGAGTGTATGATCCAAGGCTTGCTGTAGCTTGTTCATGGAATTTGAATGTAGCCATTCTGTCTGCACAGCTGTGCTTTGTAATATTCCTAACATAAATCAGGCCTACTATAAAAGAGAACAGTTTATTGTCTCTGAAGACATTCAGTCTCACACATTAAATGCATTTCCAAGCCAATGGCTAAGACTAAATGGTGTGTCTGGTAATGCACAAATAAGTAAATAGTTGTATCCTGTGTGAAGTCTAAGAAGGAACTATAGTAACCACAAGGCTATCTACTTAGTCTTGCACCTCTTCAGCCTGGAGAGATGGAGCCAGGCTCCCAGAAAGAGCTTTGTCCGCCTTGATGAAATAATTTAAACATCACCCACGGATGCACTCTTTGAGTTGAGTCTTTGGCAGTTAGACAGGTACTCCAGGCACTCTTTGCACTGCTTTGAAAGTGAATATGACATTACTTATAGAAAGAAAATTGTCCAATATCTCCCACCTCTTGTCAGATTAGCATTACTGGCACCTGTGGGTTAGCCAGCTATCCTTATATTCAGCATTTTTCAAGACATTACTGTTAACAGAAAGAAGAAGCAAGGCCTGGACAAACATAAGTATTACTGGGAAAATATGAACTGTATTTGAATAATGCTATGTTACACAAATCTGCTACATTTGACCTTTTTGCTTCCTTATTCGTGTTATATTCTTTCCTACCCCCTACAAACCAAGCTGGTTATCCCAAAGTTCCCTGCAGCATTTTCCCCCTGATGTAAGGCATTCTTATTCATCCCAACAGACATTAAGTTATCAGACAGTTGCAGCCTCCTATGTAATTCCACACAGTGTCCTGAGCCAGGAACTGTAGGTTGACATGAGGTAGTCCATGAATATAAAACATGGGGCAAGAAATTAAGCTATAGCTGAAAGGAAGTGCTAGCATACTAACTACACAGGTTGAAGATTTCTTTCATTTGAAGGAAGTATGCTTGTTTGATAGTCTCTGGACTGCATTGAAAGTTGGTCATCTTCACTCTACAGCCTGAATTGTTCTGTATGCCTGTTTCTAATTGCATGTTGTTCTTGTATTTTGGGTGTATCCTTGTCATTTCTCATTCTTTTACCCTTTCCGCAACTCAGCCATTTTTGGCGCTGGGGTGCGGTGCTCGCACTAGCAGACTCCGGAGAGAGGCTCTCACTTCCCTACTTCTTTGGCTCCACATGAGCTTTCTGCTTGTGTGAGAGCCCCGCCTCTTCCTTTCACACTGCAGCCTGGGACCTTCCCAGGCTGCACTGAGACAGGAAGCACGACCAGCCCTTCTCCTGAGGCTCTGCACACAAGGTAAATGTGTGCAGGACCCCGGAGAGATGCGCGATTGCACAGCATTTTCAGCTTCAAGACGAAAATGAAAAAATGCATGCACAGTCCGGTGTCAGGCCCTGGAGCATCATGCAAATGTGAGTGCGTCGTGTGGACCGCTCCTCACATTTGCGTGATGCTCAAGGGGCCCTTTCGCATTGAAAATGCCATGCAAAAAGGACCTTTATCTCTCTGTGGTTCTGGAAAGGCTTACAATATACAAGAAGAAACTTCAGGATAGCTTAACAGAAAACAAGAAACACAGGACCAAAATATTAAGAACGAGATGGAATGGTTGCTCCAAAGCAGATTTGTATCTGTATCCCATCTTTGTTACATCATGGAACTCAGGGCAGTGTTCATAAGACTCACAGGCAGTCTCTTATTCAGGGTACCACACTGACCAATTAGAGACCAAACTTTAATTTTAACAAAGCTGCCATATCATGTGCCTTCAGTCATGACCTTGGCACAATGTGTTTCATGATATCAGAGCTTGGAAAAGTGACTTGCTTGGACTACTATTTTTTAGAATTTCCCAGTGAACATGACTACCAGTCATGATAACTGCGGGAGTTGTACCCCCAGAATTATTTTTCCAAACTCTGGATATCCAGACATTGCAAAGAACATTGTGGAAAAAAAATAGAATCCTTTTAAAAAGGTATTGTTTCCCCTGTAATTAACTGTAAAAACAGAGCTATTTTCTGGGTTCGTGTTGTTCCATTCATTTCTGATGTGCCCTAAGAAGAAGAAGATTCAAGCCATCTACATCATTCTTTTTCAAAGAAAAACAATCACAGTTTGGGTTCTGGCATTGTTTGACTCCGGTTGGATTACTTTACATATAGTGAGCCATGTACACAATGGACTAGCAGCACAAAGTATATCACTGCACCTACGTGCACACTTGGATTGGATACAATAATATCCTCCCCAAAACACATATTGGAGTCAAGGGGACACACCTGCAAACTCACAATCTCTCTGTGTGTATCAGCCCTTAAAAGATTCTAAACAATAGGCTTATATCATTCTTGAATTTCCATATTCATGTCCTTCTATAGAAGCTTTCTATGCATGAATTGAAAGGTACATGGTTTACACTTCCTAACAAGGGCAGCATTCCTTTACTGATGCAATCAAAATATGTTAACAGAGAATAATTTAGGGTCCTATGCCATTAGAATAACACTACACTACTGGTGTTTTCAACTGTGACTCTGTTTCTGCTAATGTGACAAGGAAAGGGCTGGGAAGATTTTCCATTTTGTGAGTGTTTTCAATTTCAGTGAATACTGAACAAAATTGAAAGCATTGTTTATCAGCACAATAGAAAGTAATAATAGGTTGAGCTGGGGGCACTTAAGAACAGTATCAGTTTTCTAACTTGGTTTTGTGCAAATGAGGATATGTAAATAGGGGGAGAAAGATGCAGAGAGACGCTATTGCCTCACAGGAGCCATACTCAACACATGCCCTTCAGAAATGTTGCCTCTGATGCCCTCACCTTCCTTCAACATGGTCGTGCTAGCCAGGAATTACGAGAGTGTCTGACACATACAGAAGGTTTGGGAAAGTTGCCTCATGACCTAATAGCTACTGCCCACCACATCTACCTTATATGAGCAGTGAAGAGATGAATGCAGCTCCCTTGTAGTAATCCAAGACTGGGAAGAATTCCCACTGAACCCAATGAAATTTACTCCTGAGTAAACATCAATAGAAATGAATCTATAAACCAGGTGTTGGATCCTTCCAAATGTTTTGGTCCACAACTCCCATTGTGCATTTTCATTGGCCAAGAAGGCTGGGCCTGATAACAGTCGTAAGCCCAAACATGTGGTTATCCTCAGATTGTGGAACACTGTTTTCAAGTATTCTGATTTAGGAGACAAGCCATTCTTTGACGTAGACAGGGCATATTTTGTACTGAAAATCTGAAGATTTTGTTGCTTAGTTTTTCAAGAAATATAAAATACTGAGATGCTAGAAGAGTGCAGAGGTATAGTCATGATGATCATAAACCAAAAATCAAAATATTTATTATGGTGGTAGGTCAATTAAAAGATTCAACAAACATCATTCTACCTTTCAAAACTTACTCATTTCCTTTCTTCAGGCAAAGGTGGTAAAAGAAATCATGCAAGGGAAAAAAAGAACAGCATGACCACATATAAAGAAGAGAGTGGTTGGACTGCAAGAGCCAGTCTGGTATAATGTTTTGAACATTGGACTACAATGCTGGAGATCAGGATTTGATTCCCCATTTGGCCATGGATACCCACTGAGTGACCTTGGACAAGTCACACACTCTTAGCCCCTAGAAAACCTCATTATGGGTTCACCTTAGGGTCACCATAAGTTGGAATGACTTGAAGGCACAAAGCAACAACATTTGGACTGCAAGGAAGACCAGTGATACGCTGCCTGGTCTGACTGAACCCTGCTTGGCTTAGGGCTGAGAAGGGCTGATTTTCTCAGATATCATAGGATTTCCTTGAAGATAGGGTATCCAACTTCATGTTGGTGAAAGTTTATTGAGATCTGAGAGGAACTTAAATCCACTGCCATCTGAGATTACATATCCTCTGACATTCCATAGATGAAATCAGGACACATGTAGCCAACCAAAATGAGAGGGTGGTCAAAAGGGCAAAAGTTATTAATGAGGAAGAACATATAAAGAAGGGAAGCTGCTGCAGTTCGCTTTCACTCAAGCCTACCTGGAAGAATAAGATTCTGCTTCTCCTCTCCCCACTGCTGCTAAAACAACTTTTGTACTTTGAGCTCAGTTTGCAGAAACTGACATGAAGTGAGGACAAAAGGGACAATTGAAGGAATAGGGAGAAACTGGCACATTTTTCAAAGTGGTTGAAAAAGTCAGATGACAAAGGATTAACTGGTACTGGCCCTGCCAAATCAGGAGGATTGGAAGGTGGGTGATTGGCTATTTTTGGCCAGTCTTCAGCAAACTCACCCTCCCTAAAGTCTACTCAATATGTGTTAACACAGGCTGATGCTGACCCCCAGAAAAGAACTTTTTCCATGTAACTGTGGGATATCTTTTGGCATTCCCTGTGGGTTTTCTGGGACCTGGCCTCTACTTAGTTAAAATTTGCCTCTGTTTTCTGCTTTATGACTCATACTTCTAAATAAAAGAAAGGCAATCAAAATCCCTGCAGTAAAAGTAAGGGAATAAAAATTTCCTCCGCCTGTAGCAGGAACAAAGCACATGATAGAGAAAGATGAAGGAAATCTCTACATCCACTAACATACTTCCCAAATATAAATGCATTTATATTTAAAGAATTAATCTAAAGAATTAATCTTTAGATTGCATACTTCCTGTATTAAGGACTGCTTTAAATATATCCTTTCCTCCAAAAAGATGACTATTTTAATATATTAACTGTAGAAAATGTGATAATTTTCCTCCTTTTGCAATGTGTTGCTCAGCGTTTTATGAAATAAATGGGTGGCAATATGTTTTTTGTTTGTTTGTCTGTCTGTTTTATGATGTAGTCTCCTCTCTACCATAGTCACTGGAATCTTGAATTGTATGTCTCTAGTGGGGCATTTCAGGGAGTAGAGACCATGCGCACATACAAGATGAATCATGTCAGTTAGTCTTAAGAAGCTGCTGGGAAAAGAGGCACACAGGGTAGCCATTATTATTGCTCATTTCTGTACTACACTATTATAGTGCTATTTTTCCACTTTCAACACCCTGTGGCATTCTGGGGTTTGTAGTTTACTGAGGCTAAGGAGCTCTCTGGCTGAGGATTCTTTTTTTTCATTCTTTTTTTATTTACAAACAATAAAACAAGACAATAACATTCATACTAACTCAGTTAAAGGTATAGCATATAAATATCGACATAAATACAAACCTATTTCAATTGCATTTCGCAGGTAACATTCTACATTCATTTTGACTCCCCCCCCCGAGTATGAAGTAATACTAAATCGAACAGAAAAAGTTATAGATGTTTGTCCATCATATCTCAAAGTTCCATGTTCTTGTGTTACAGCCACATATTCAAAAATCAATATTCACCATCTTTATATCCCCCCCAAACATATCTGAAATATAATATCACTGATTCCCAATCTTTGGCACATTTTTTGAAATTATCTCCTTTTAATATGTGTGTAAACCTATCCATTTGTAGCATATCGAACAGTTTCATCTCCCATTCAACTATTGAGGGAAGAATTTTTTGTTTCCATTTTAGAGCTATCAACATTCTAGCTGCTGCTGTCATATAAAATATTAACTTTCCTGCCTTTTTTCCCTAAGTCATCACTCATTATTGAAAGAAGATAGACCTTGGGAGACATTTCATAATTAAACCCTAAAATTTTTTCCATCTGGGTATGAATTATATTCCAATTTTGTTTCCTTTTTACAAGACCCCTACTGGTGAAAGAAGGTGCCAACTTCAGATTCACATTTCCAATATTTGTTTGGACAATTTACATGCATTTTTGATAATCATTTGGATGTAATATACCATCTAAAATACATCTTATAGACATTTTCTCTAACATCTTGACATGTTATATATTGTATTCTTTTGTTCCAGATTTTCTCTGGCTGAAGATTCTAAACACCTGTCTCTAAACTGCAAACACCAGGACTCCATAGGATGTTGAAAGTGGAATAATAGCAGTATAACAGTATAGTGCAGAAATGGCCTCCCATCATTATTATCATTATTATTATTATTTCCTGCTACCTCTCAATTTGAGGACTACAGCATTTTACAAAAAGCAGATGAAGTTGAAACAGATACAGCCTTCTTCAGCCTAGGGCTCTGGATGATTCGGAAAACATCTCACATAATTCTTGACTCTTGGCCATGTCAATAGTCAAGGGCTGGTGGGGTTACAATCCAAAAGAAAACAGTTGATGTTGCCTAAATCCATTTGTTAGTTCTAATTAGGACAGACCTATTGAATCACACTCTTTTCAATATATGGCGTGCTATAGTCTGTTTGTGATTGATGAAGATCTTGGACTGTTTTAGTGGAAGGCATTTGAACAATGAAACTGTTGTTCCACTGCAGAACAGCATAGCAAAAACACCAGGATTGTTCCTCATGACTGATCTGCAGTGATTTTTGCTAGAACATGGTAACATCCATATATCTTCTTACTGGTGATGCAAGGCCAGTGCTAGTAATAGTGTTTGTACCAGAGAAATTCCTACACTGACTGTTCTTCTTTACAGCAACAATTTAAAGTTAATCTGCCCCAGTCAGTATAGGAAATTGAGGAAAAGATTATGACCTTTGCATAGCTGCTCCAAAGAACAATGCTCAATTCACAAGAAAATCTGGTGCAAACACCATTACTAGCATTAACACAAGATTGCCAATAAGAATAAATACAGATGTTACATTATCCTAGAGGAATTCACTGCAGATCAGTCAGGAAGAACAAGTGTGATGGTTCTAATATGCTGTGTTCTATGGTGAAACAACATTTTGAATCCTATCTTCAAACAAGGTACAATTCAGAAGCTAACTTTAAGCCATAGCTTCAAACCCTTGTTCTTCAGAAGATATTAACCATAGTTTCTTGGTCTGGATGTAACATGAACGTATACTTAACTCAAATATGAATTCCTGCATTCCTTCCTTCATTCACACACACAGAGGAATGAAGTTGGAGCAAAAAGCTTGAGTGAAAGGGGAAGTGAAAGGATAGCAGGATGTGGGACCCAAAACTGGTGCATATTCTTGTTTATTAAACCAGGATCAGTATATCTATTTCTAAGTTCCATATTAGCTTCTGCATGTAAATGAAGAAGTGATTATGGATTTCATAGAGCAAAGGGCCACAGCTTAAATCCAAGCAAAAACCTTTTTAGAGCAGATGTATTGGATTATACCTTTCAACAAATGAGTGTGCAAAGCAGTTAAACAAGAGGTTATGCAAGTAGTTACCAATCTGATTGAGGAAGAGAGTGTGCAATCAGTTACCAAATGAATTATGCAACTAGTTTCCCAAAGCCCCACCTGTCCCCCTAACCAGGCCATCAAGAACTAGCTGGGTTTTTTCCCTGTTGTACCAAATAGAAATGCGAATAAATAAAAAGGAAAAGAAAATATGTTTGTTTATTCTGGGCACACTCCAAGTGTGCATCTTGAAGAAATGTCAACAACTTTAATTTACAATTCCTGATAATTTGTTAAAGATAGATCAGTCATATTGTCACAAGAAAAATGGCCTTGAATTCTGCATATTTCATATTTGTGACTACTTCTCCACATAACATACTGCAATATTTCTTTTTGAAGTACCTCCCAAATTTCTTCTGGAAATAAATTAGATGACCGTGTTGGGGAGGGGAGAGCACTTCTCTCTTCGTCTCCTCTGCCCCATCTTCTAGCAGGTAAAATGAAAACCTAATCTGTAAAACAAACCTGGAGACTGATAAGAAGCAAAATTTATTACACATGTCCATGGTCTTAGAGGAACTATATGTCTGTGCATAATTTACTAGATAACTGCCACCAAGTTGGTTCTTGTAGGCTGAACATCTATTTAATGGTTAGAGATATAATAGTCATAATTTTCTGTCTGCTCCTTTTTCTCTCTCTTTTCCCCCAAAGAGGAACAAAACATGAACAAAAATAAGAAAGGAGAAATAAATGACTTTAAAACTAAAAGTAGAACTGTGCTAAATTTCACCGCCTAACATATTCTTTCTTAAATGCTTTTTGGTTCCTCTGTAGCTTTCCCACAATAAATGAATAATCCCCACATACACATACCACATATTGTGTTAGTGCTCTAATCTTCTGCAATATGCATGTAGGAACTGTACAGAAAGTGTGACAGGACTCAAAGTTACCAAAATCTTGCTGAGAGACCACAGAGCTGAAGGTTCTACCAGGATGTAGGATTAGGGAGGATGGAGGTGGTCTGTGAGGTGGAAGGGGGAAAAACATTTTTACCTGAGCATCAGATCAGTGGTGTCATGCACTATTGAACTTCCAGGGAAGCATGGTGGAACTACTTATAAAAGGAAACATTCTTGTAGAAGCCCATTAAAATTACATCCACTAGCACAACTGAGTGAGAATTGTGTTAACCCATAACTTAGCCCATAATTGGACCATAACAGAGATCAGGGGGGAAAAAATTGCACTACATTTCCCAGGATCAATCACCCTCACCAATATGGCCATGCTGTTTAGCATATTTTCGGAATTGTAGTCCCCAAGGAAATTTTTCCAAACTATGTATCTAACTGAGACCCATTCTATCACTGTTCAGTTATAGAGATGGTATTAGTAAATCACTGTTACATTCATTCAACTTAAAAGTAATATTCAGTGATTGGCACTGATTGGCACTGTAGCATCTCTTTAAAAGAGTAACTATCTACACTATTTTTCATCATGAATGTACACCTAACTTCATAGTAAAGGTGAGTCAAAGGTGAGAAAAGCAAGGGCAGAATGGGTATGTGCATTGAAGCAACCTTTCCCATCTTCTCGATTAAACATATTTCAGATTTCTCTACCTCTTCATAACTTCAGAGCTGACGATCAACAGCATTCTTCTCTTTTCCCTCATTGCAGCTCAGGGCTGGAAGTCAGGAAGAGTTGTTCCATTATCCAGGCAATCAGAACACTAACCAGAACAACCGTGGACTGCCTAATACAGAGGATGAATTTAATATGCCTCCTCAGATCAAAGTATCAGCAAAAAATGGCACAGATTTGCTGCCTGCAAACAAGGATGCTAAGGTAAGGGGACTGCTTTGATTCAGCTCTTTGGGTAAGCTGCCCTTGATTGCTTCCCAAGCTTTAGTAGGCTTCACTTACAAACTGATTCAACCAGGATTTTCAGAACTCTGTCCTGGAGAAAACTCCAACCTGTAGACATCTGAAGATTTAAGGAAGATGCTAAGCATCTTCCAATTTCCCCAAGTGTTGTAGCAGCTAAAAACTGATGCCTAGAAACTGGCATGCGAAAGGGATTGCTCTCTGAACTTATGTTGATATATTCTTGATAATGTTTCAGATGATTCCAAAGGCAATAAATTTTGATCCCCTTACTATAAGTTTTACTCTAAAAGAAAGACACTGAAATAATAAAACTTGCTCATTTAAATAAACTCTCTGACTTTTGTATACCCTGCAAAATTGTTATGCTGCATATATAATTTGTTAATGTGGGGTGTTTTTTTAAAAGAGATTTTTATGTTGTGTTTTGAGCAACTGAGATGGGAGAGGATGAATGGTACAGGTGGGAAAAAACAGGAGTAACTTTCTGTCAGGCAACTTGGGTCATTTTTTGTGGCTCGGAAGACAGAAAACAGAAGTTGTTCAGTGGTGAGACACACTCAGGAATTCTTACGTTCTATGATTCCAATTGAAAACACGCCTCTGGGCTGAATTCTGATAACTCTTAGCACAACTACTTTGAGGAGCTGGAAAGCTTAAGTAAAAAATGGACAGTAATCTGCTTTTGTAAAGTGTTGTTGCATAGCAAGTGAAGGAGGAAAACAGCAGATTGTTGTGAGAATTGGAACACAATGTTCTCTAAAGACAGTTTGCTGCCAACAGATGTGGTCTCACTTCTTAAATTTTAAAGGAAAATGTGGACAAAAGAAAAACATAAGAAAGTCCATGCAGGGGGAATAAACAAAAGTCTGGCAACCTGATAATGATCAAGGGAACTGGAGAAACACAATGACATTTAATGTCCTTTGTTAATAGTAGTGCTTTCTTCTTCAGCCACTCATCAACTGAAGTGCTCTTACTTTCATCCATAAAAACTTCATCCATGAGACATTCTGTGTAAACGTCAGTGCATGTACATGTCAGTGATGTTTAGAGTGCAAAATATCAAGCCATGCTAATTTTCAACAGCAGGGGCTACTGAATTACAGCAATTTCCATTTTACTGAATTAAAACTGAGAGAGATGGACTAGTTGCATAATTTTCCCTTAGAGTAACAGCATTTACCATTTGTAATCATCCTTCACTTTTTTGTCCCACACTTTTACATGACAATTCCATTGCGAGTCTTTCAATTGGTTTGAAGGGGAAAAAAATGTGCTTTTTTTGTCCTTCAGGAAGAGATTGGTATAAGCAGTATAAGGCCATTTCTGCACTACACTGTTATAGCACTATTATTCCACTTTCCGAAAATCTTGTGGAATTCTGGGGTTTGTAGTTTAATTAGGATAGAGAGCTGTCTAGCTGAGACTTCTGAATGCCTCTCCCTAAACTGCAAATCCCAGAATTCCACAAGATGTTGAAAGTGGAATAATAGCGCTATAACAATGTAGTGCAGAAATGGCCTAAGCTGGACCATCATGTCTTACCTGTGTTAGAATTAAAAATATATCAGGGTTTACAACAAGGAATAATGAGGAAGGGGATGATAGATAGATAACCATATGGTCTTGCACTTCTTTTCTTTACTTCTTACAAATGAACACCTGTTATGCAAACTGTGCTAATTCCTCCTTCTTCAAAGAAGTAAGTTAGCAGTTGTTGACTATCTTCGAGTTGGTGTATTTTGGTAGCAGCTGAAATTTTTCCAGGGTTGCATAGTGACAGTAGGCAGTTTATGGTAAGGGAAGGCATGCAAAAATCAAAATTGTATATCACAATGATAAAGTATAAAACTCTGTCAGTGTATTTCCTCTACCTCCCCCAGTGCAATGGGCCTTTTCACATCTCCACAACCAATTAGTAGCCAGGGACAGTGGGGACATAGTTCTGCAAAATTCTGGAACAAAAGCAGCTTTCATCATCCTGGATCTCCAGTGGATTTCTAGAAGCTTCAGGATGATTCAACTAGAGATCTGGAAAAATGGTACCTGTTCATTTCTTCTAGATGAGAAACTGCAGCTGGGCCAGTGGCAGAGGAACGTGGGGATGGTGGGGACGCATCGCTCCCAGCAGTAAAAATTTTTTGGCATCCAGGTTCATGGCCACGCCCCTGAGTGCTGTGGCCCTGCCCCTATGTGCTGAGACCACATCCCCACATACTGTGGCCATGCCCCCATGTGCCGTAGCCCTGCCCCACACTGTAGCCCTGGCCCCCACCCCAGCCCAATCATTCCAAGCTCTGCCACTGAGCTAGGCAATGCCTAGATACCCTCCCCTTCCAGAGACTGATTAGTCATGGAAGCTCTCTCTGGTGCTGGAAAGATCTGTTGTATTGGTGAAGTCATTGCACAAGGAGACATCAAATACCTCTTTCCACAGTGATTAAAACTATATATACTGTTTCCTGTGCAGAAAACAAGTCTACTGAACAGATTCAATATGTTATGTGCACAAATATTATCTTCTCTTAAAAAAAACCTTACTCACCTGTTTTCTGTGGTAGCAAAACACCATATGAATTTTATTCCCAGAATAAATCCTAAAAGATTGCCACCCATCCAGACTTCCCCTTGTCAGAGTTTTCTTACTCTTCAAAAACCTGTTTTCTGACCATTTTTTGAAAATTGTTTTGATCCCTATAACCAAATCCATTTCTTCCTTTCCTGTATTGTCAATGATCTAAAGTAGTTTCTTCCTTTTTATAGCCATATACTCAGCATTAGACCCTTATAATCTGCCAACATTAAGTGCCAAATATTCTTACCATCTGACAATGTTGTTGCTTTCCACACAATATGCGTTCTTGGCTGTGTATAGGCAAAATGTGCCTAAACAGTGAAAAATGAAAGATATACACCTCATTCACATAAAAATCCCTCCCACTACAAAGCTCAGCTATGTACTTTCCTCACTCACAGTGCAATCCTGTGAAGTTTTATTCAGAAGTATGACATCTTACACTGAATGAGAATTACAGGTTCATGAGCATAGATTTTGAACCTCAATTACCCTGATATAGAAATAGAAAGAATATTCCCAGTTATTTGTTTCCAGGTTGGAAGATGGGAGGAATATTAGAACAATGAGACTCCTATACAGTTTCCTTTGGCATTTGAATGCTCTGAAGTGTTGTTGAGGAATAATTCCATGGAGAATGCCTTATTTCTGCAAAAGCAAGCAAATAAGCAAGAAGTTTTCTGTGCCGAAAACAGATTTCCAATGCAGAAAATATGGTTGTATGAACAGGAGACACATGGGTTTATGCACCCCCAAAATGTGTATTTTTACACCTGATAATCTCCCTGCAATACTTCAGGACATTAAAATATGGGGATAACATTGTGCAGAAATGTTTGTTTTCTTCTGTAGTGGAGAGAAAACTGCAGTAATTATTTGCCTTTTTATACATGGATGAAAAAACCAGAGATGCACATCCCCACATTGATATGACTCTCCTTGAACTTGTAGATGGGTTTACCACAGGCAATTTTCACACAACTCTGTTATAATGCTATTATTCCACTTTCAACATCCTGTGGAATTCTGGAATTTGCCATTTACTGAGGCCTCTGGCTGAGAATTCTAAATACCCTTCCCTAAACTGCAAACCCTAGGATTCCATAGCATGTTAAAAGTAGAATAATAGCATTATAACAGTGTGGTGCAAAAATAGCCACAGAAAGCTGAGGACAATTTCAGCATTAAACCAAAGCATTCCTTTTAGTCTTAGAATGAAAAAGAAGTTATGGCAATGGTTTGAGGAGTGGGAGCCAATTTGTTGTGGTAGTCTGTATGTAGGACTCTGAGAGACCAAAGAGCACGGGCAAATCACATGTTCTCAGCCTCAAAGGAAGGTGAAGGCAAACCCCTTCTGAACAAATCTTACAAAGAAAACCCCATGATAAGGGGGTAGTCTAACCCACCTCCCCATCCAGCAACTTTGAGCTAACATTTAAGACATTATTAATAGTAATGCTGACATTCCCTGCTAAATTGACATATTTTGGTCAATTTCTACTAATAAAGAAAATGGAATGAGACACAGCATGTTGTTTATATAGCAGTCTTATGAGGGTTTAGTTATAGAGCAAAACTGGTTGCTTGTAAGTACACTTTTGATGGGTTGGATGTTGAGCAGGGAGATGGGTTAGGAGGAAAGCCTATACTTTTTAGGATTTCTTTTCAGCCTCCTCTGATATTCTGTTTGCACCTGTAAAGAAGTCGTGTAAGACACTTGCACAGCTATTGAATATGAAAGCGTCTTGACTACATTACTCTCTTCATGATTATAGCTTGTAAAAATACATCTGAGCATATGATGGTGACAAGGCATATTCAAGACTCAAAAGGATGTCCTGCTAACAACTAACATGTTGCAGTTTGTGTTCTGAGGATCCTAATATGGACCCAGCCTCAGGAATCCAGATACAAACATGTACCCAAAATCTGGACTCTACTGTTGCTTTTGGAATTCCATGGACAAGATTAGAAGGAGAATCTGTATTTCAAAGGGGGACTTTCAATATCTATCAGCTTCCGAAGCTGTGCCATTGGAAGTATTTCATTCTTTCCTCTAAAAAGCAGCTTGTGGTCTAAGCTGGGGAAACAACCCCTGCCATTTGGTGGAGGCACCTTCTTTCTCAGTCCATGACCCCTACTCTAAAGTCCTCCCTTTCTCTAGTAAGTTGCAGTGCTTTCTTCCACAGAAAAGTAATTGGGAGAAGTAGACATTGAAGAGTAGGTATCACCTATCACATGAAATGTTGAACAATAAGAGATCTTCATTAAGAACAATTTTAGTGCATCTAAAATTCAGATGAACACTGTGCCTTTTCACAATTCATGAATGAAGATGGCAAGGATTATTCTCTCTCTCCAAATCTTCCAAGCAAAGCAGGCAGAGAAACCTCCTGATACTCATTCAAATGAAATTGTGGTTTCACTTTGATGGTATTTGCTGCCCTTTAGGTTTGCCTTTTAATGATACTGAGGCAGCAGATTTTATTTTTCTTCAAAAACATTAGGGCGTAGGAAAGCACCACAGACTTTAGTGGAAAGAAAATCAGAATGAAATTCAGTTCATTCTTTCCTGTGATCAAATCCCAACTTTTTTTAAAAAAACAAACAAACAGATTACTGTGATGGATTTAAGCATTACACTCTTTCAGGTAAGAGAGGTTAGGAAAGAACTCACAATTGTATTCTGAATATCCGTAGCAGACTTTCTTTAGTTAAAGCAGGGGTAGGCAACTTTGGTGAATCTGGGGGACAATTCTCCCCTAAGAATTTCCCATAAACTATACCTCACCACCACCATTACTCCATGGTGCCAAAATCAGTGGCATATGACTGGATTTTGGCGGCAGACCTGGAAGAACCATCTAAATGAAGCACAAAATACTCACATTAAAGGGTGGTTTGGTTTGGTTGTTCACTATTTAGGTAGCCTGGTGGGATGCCTGCAGGCTGTGTGCTTAAGTGTTGACCATGATGACCTAAAATAAACAGTCAACCATCGTCTTTATCTTGAACTGGAAAGATTAATAGCCTGGCCTGGTATAAAGCAGCTCTCTATATTCCAGTGTGTGTTTGATCTCACTAATTCTTGCAAAAGTATGAGGCGGTATTATAGCAATAACAATAGCATGTATATTTCTATACCTAAGCTAGGTGTTCTCTAAGTGGTTTACAATGTGTTAGCTAATTGCCCCCAACAAAGCTGGCTACTCATTTTACCAATCTGCAGAAGGATGGAAGGCTGAGTCAACCTGGAGCCCAGCAGGATCGAACTCACAACCTTGTGGCTGCAGAACTGGCATTTAACCACTGTGCCACTAGTGTCTAAAATATGAGGCACCTGCTTTTTGAGATGACATAAAAATAAACTAATTGTGGTAGAATAAGTAGATAATCTGAATCATCCTCATTGTATGGACACACACACTTTCACACTTTTTTAGACTGTCTCATTGTAGACTTGAAGATGTGCACCTTTTTAGTTCTTGTTCTGCATTTGCTCATCAGTAGGCAGGTGGCATAGACACACATGGGGGAAAAGGAGTGTACAAAGCAAATTGGGTAGGATTGCATTACCCTACACACACACACACACACACACACACACCAGTTTTGTCACAACACTGCTTGCCCACCCCTCAAAATGTCCCATGTGTCTCATTCCTTTTATAACTACAATCTATAAACTAAAGTTCTGATTTTATTAAAACCAAATTTTTCAACTGGAACCTATTATAATGGGCTCAAGGAAAATACCCAAATCAATAACTACAGCTTTGTAGCACCTAGTGAGAATTTTATAAATGATAAGAAACCTGCCTACAATTCCCCTTCAATAATGTTGCACCAAGGCTATAATTTGTAAAAATTTATATCTATTCATGTATAATTCACAGTGTACAACAGTTCTAGGGCAGGTTTTTTGAATCACAACAGGGAGCTGGGAAAGTATGCCTAATTCATTATCAATAGACTTAGTCCTCTTCAATCTCATAGGTGTTTTTGAAAAATCTCTCTAGAATCATATTATGGTATTTATTTTTAATAGCTTGGCTCCTGAAGCTACAGAAAATAAGTTAAGAGGTGGGAAGGGTATCCTAGTGAAATACAGAGTTGCATTATGGTTCTTTAAATCTATTCTTTGTGATATTTCTGGGTTTGGAAAATCTTTTTTTTTTAAACAGAACAAACTGTGGAGTTTTAAAAGAGGTACTCCTGTGTATTGATAGTGTTTGTGTCATAAACCAGAAATACCCTTTCTCAACAGACTTAAGGCTAATTTCAACTACATCATTATCATCACATATAATACACAGCACACCAGCATGAATGAAAACTAATGAACTCTTTATGTATTTCTCAACTGAAAACAAGTAATTTCATACCTTTCTGACTGCCTGGAAGGAATCAATGGAGAGAATAGCTCCTCTCATTTTGCATTGCTGCCAGTCCTTCCTCCAGGGCTGAAATTTGAAAGCAATATTGGAGACTCTTGTTCAATCACTGTGGTCATTGCTGTTGATGGTGTTGCCCTGAATTCAACCTCATCTTCCATGTTGTTTATTATCTATATAAAAACTGCTTAGAGATCTAGAAATTTGAGATGGGTTGTCCTCAATATATGGATATGAAGTTTATTTCTCCTTTTCACAATTTTTCAGGGAAGTTGATGTTTCATGAGTTGTATTTGGGGGTATTTGCTAGACACTGCAGTTGGTCCAAGGTAGAGCAGCATGAAATATTAAGGAGAGGTTATCTGATCACTTTACATCTTTCCAGCCAGAGATGTTTTGAATACCAATTTGTTCCCAAGCACAGTTCAAAGTACTGGTATGACCTTTAAAACCCCAAATGGCTTAGGTCCAAGATACATTAGGGACCACCTCATTCTATATCATGCCATCCCATACAGGCAACTAAGAGAAAGGTTTAAATTAGATATAAAAATTATGGGGTTTGAGAAGGAAGAGAAGAAAATAGATGAAATTTTGATGAATAACCAGATGAAAACAATTTCCAAACTTTACAAGATTCTATTAAAAAGAGAGTTGGAGCAAGAATACATTAAAGACTGCATGAAAAAGTGGGCACAAAACATCGGTCACAATATTGAACTAGAAAAACGGGAAAGAACATGGAATGAGGATATTAAATTTACTCAAAGTTTAAATCTAAGAGAGAACTTTTATAAGATGACTCACCAGTGGTACATGACCCCTCAGAAGCTAAAGAAGATAATGCATAAAGGGAATGGCCAATGTTGGAAATGTGGGAAAACAACTGGAACTTATTTTCATATGTGGTGGTCATGCCAAACAGCTAAAAAATACTGGAAAAAAATTCATCATAGCATCATAAGGATTTTGGATATCAAATATGAGATGACTTCTGAAATATATTTATTGAATATGATTGAAAGAAATAATAGAATCAAAGCACTAAAGACAACATTGTTAAATTTAATTACAGCAACAAGATTATGTTATGCAAAACAATGGAAAGAAGAAACAGAACCCCTATTAGAAGAATGGGAAATTAAGATAATGGATATCATACAAATGGAAAAATTGACCAATTTGTTAAAAAGAAGATCTATCCAACAATTTGAAAAACAATGGAATTCAATAATCAATTCAATAATGGGTGAAGGAGAATTAGACTTCAAAATATAAGAAAAGACACTAGAGCTAATGGGGTAAATATTTTTATTAAGGGTGGTATGTAGAAAGTGAGGACAATTAAAAAGTAAAATATGGTAGCAGGTAGTTAAAAATTAGAGGGAAATACAACAACAATAAAAAGTAATTCACATTAAAGAGGTTTAGACAAAGATAAACATCAGAAAGAGATTGGATTTGAAGAAAATGCACAACAAGGACAGTAGGATAAGGAGAGAAGGGGAGGGACCAGGGATGGGGAAGAAGAGGGAGGGGAAGTAATATATGGATAAGACATTGTCAACAAGGTCTGGGGATCCCCAAGGGACGGAAGGAAGGAGGAGGATGTACATGGATGTATGAAATGTATTCATATAATGAACAGCAATTTTATTTAAGATGGAACTTAAATCCTTGTCCATAAAAGCCAATTTGTCAATAATTTTATGATGGATTGATTTGTAAAATAAATAAATACATACATACATACATACATACCATGCCTAAATATCATGTTCCCACCATGTGTTGCAGTTACAGCTTCTGTGCAAACATGATTGACGGGGTCAAAAGTAAGGGCCATCCAGTGACCACATCTAACAGGTGGTAATGTCTGTCACAGGGGTAAGGTTGGCATCCTCTTTAACAGGTGGTAAAAACCTTCTTGTTGAGGCAGGAGTTTCTTTGATGAATTTTGTTTTATCTCCTATTTCTGCTTCTTTTGGTATTATTCATGCTGTTTTGAAATTATATTCTGTTGTGTGATTGGGCTTTAATTGCTTTTAACTGATCTAAGTGATTATAGGCAATGGGAGGGCATATTGTAAATTGTTCTATGACTAAACGAACAAACAATGAAATGTCAAAATTTACTCCCAGAATGCTGATACATTTACACTGCATTGAATTATGCAGAAGTAAGGCATACTGAGTTCAACAGGGCTTACTTCTGGGTAAGTGGACATGGGCTTGGGGCCTGAAGCATGCTAATTTCAATGGTCTGTGTTGAATAGTGATCATCAAGCACCACACTCACAGCAAATATACTTCAAGTTATTTCTGTGCCATATAACTTTTACCTGTTGTTCACATGGCTTCTTCCTGATAGGAAGATCACATGCCTCTGACATTCAAAGGAATAACCACTTTATGCTGAGAGGTGAAGATTGCTACAAAGCGATTGCAGCTGGTGCTCTAAGTCAATATGCCTTAAACTCACAATTTGGTCCAATTTGGAGCTTAAATTGTGACATGATATGCTGCCTGAATAAGTGTGATGCTACTACAGATTCTTTATTAAGTTTTCTTTCAGTGCTGTTAGAAAGAACTACTGAAGCAAATACTATAGTAAGGCGGAGCAACAATAATGACAGTACACTTTGAAACATTCATTGCTTATGTACTAAACTACACATTTCATCAAAGTTTCCATGACAAGTAACTAGCGGAAATGGTTCCTGCAAAACTGAACTCAGAAAATACTTAAAACTGTTCTGTTATCCTGTGCCTTGGACACCTACCCAAAAGAAACAAAACAATATTAAATATATAATGGATAATGAACAATATCCAGAAACCATGGAAGATTTATTCTCACTTGCTTTTGATAGGCAGGCACAGGGCAAGACTGGATTCACTAAATACTATTGGAATTTTATTGTAATCAATACATTGACACTCTGTCCCAGTTTCTCAGGCTGGGGCAAACTATTAAAATATATAAGTACAATATTTTAGATTTGAGAAGATTTAAATTTGCTTTAGTGTTAGAGGAATAATTATGCTGGAGGAAAGTCATGAACAACTCTGAGTCATAATGAAACTTCCTGTGAAATCCTAACTCAAAGGTATGCTAGTTATGAGGGGTTAAGATTAGGCAGAGGCCTCTTCTTACAATAGAAATGCTCTTCTGCCAGTTAAACCCTCCTCTGCCTGCTGATCACACAGATCTGCCAACAGACCAATCTGCCTGCACAATTGCTTTGCTAACATCTATCAGGAAAAAGAGACAAAAGGTGGACGGAGAAGGTATGTGGCAAGAAAGGAGCTGAGTTATACGACATCCAAGCCACCTCTAGCCCAGGGAAACAGCCACAATAATGCAATAATGTTAGGCCAGCATGAGAATAGTCCTATATAATTTCCAACATCCCTAGACTGAGAAGGATTCAGATTTAGCTCACCTTCCACTGGCTAAGCCTTATTCAGGCAGTCCAACTGTGGATAATACCAAACATGCTAATCCTTTCCAGCTCTTCATATATTTCAATTGCACTCTACATGCACAGGGTAAATTCAACTTTCTGGAAGGGAAATCTTCTGTCTGTTCTTTTGAACCATGAGTTCTTCCCTTCAGACGGTTGACCTCTACATGAAGAAGTGATTGAAGAGCAATGGAAGTATGGACATTGCTGGTACACTTGTTCCCACTCCTTTTCCTTGTGTGTTTACTGTACCCAGAAGTGGAATACCTTCACAGAGCTTCCTTCCCAGGTGATTTGGGAATTCTATTTGACGCTTGGTGGATGGGACTGGAAGTTGTAGTCTTCACCCCATGAATGGAGGAAGATGAAGAGGTCCTGTCTGCAGGATCAAATCAGAATGTAAACAGAGATGTATTAACCCAAATCAGAACTAGATTGGTGCTACAGAAAACAGAGAAGAAACAAACCCAGGGTTGGAAAAGGATTGTAGGTAAGAACAGAGTGAGTGACTCCAAGAGTACGACAAGGACTCACTCAGAGATGAGCAACTGCCATCATGTTACCCAGATAAGTTCTGCAAACCTGCCTCAAAAGGTTTTCAAGAGAATAAAATGAGGTGAGGGATGAACAAGTATGCTTTTTCAGGCAGTTTGGAAGACAGGCTTCATGTTATATGTACTAACCAAAATAATTGTAGAAAAAGGACTCTGGATAAGATACTTTGGCTGCAATCCAGCACATAATTATTCATGCATACAAATTTAAATAAAGTCAGTAGAATTTATTCATGCATAGCTGATAGAAGGACAGCATCATACATGATAGATAATTCTCATGTATAGCAATGTCCATATCAGTCGAAGACAGAAGCCCCAGCTAGAGAGATTTTCTTTGTTATTTTACAAGCCAGCATCTTGACATCTGTAAGTGAAAAAGCATGATTCAAAACTAATAAGAGTACTTGAGTTCATGACAAACATCCAAGGCCAAATTAGAAGGGGAAGATCCATGACAAACTGCACTCTGGTTTCCCTGCTCCTTGTTGGATTTACATTGTGGCAGAAGACAGTTACAAAGAGCAGCAGCAGCTCTCCATAACAATTGCTTTCCAATAATTGTGTTTCCTCATTTTTATTTTCCACCATGCCTCCAGTGCAGTATCACTCCAGGCATTGTGGGAACTTCAGTACTATAACAGTGCAATGCAGAAAGGCCCTTAAATCAGAAAGTCCTAATCCCTCCCCCCTTTGGAGTCTTGTATTATTTTCAGTTTCACTCTAGGTTTCTTTCCAACTCAGACAAACTTCGATAGGTCTCATTTCCATGCTTTATATATAGGCCATTTCCACATGGGGCGAGGGAATCGCCCCGCACTGCTACTTACTGGACTTTTTGGCTCCCTGGTCCGATCCACACTGCTCTGGAGCAGTGCATGCTCGTCGATACGCACTGCTCTGGCATCCCAAATGGCAGCTTCCAGTTGGTTGAGGGTCTCGACCAACTGCTGAAGCTCGCCAGCCTAAAGCCCGCCCCGGCAGATCGCAGGCTCACATTATGAATCTGCATAAGGGAACAGGTTCGCAGTGGCATGCTCCGTGCTTTTGAAAGACCTGTTTTTAGCAGTTTTTCAAAAGCACACTGGACAACCACTTTGGGTCGTTCCGGAGTGGGCTGAGGTGTGGATCTACATTAAATAGGTCCAACTCAGTTGGCTCCCAGGTGTAGACCTCCTCCTTGGAGGATGGACTGCACTGTTTTAAAAACCCAATGCGGAAATGGCCATAAATTCATTTGTTGTAATGCATATGTTTTGGAATAAGATTGTTTTAGGCGACACATTCATTCTGATTGTAAAAATTCTTCCTAGAAGTGGCAAGTTCAACTTGTTCCATTTTTGAAGGTCTTTGTTTGTTTCATTCCAAATTCTTTTGTAATTATGGTCAAACAGTTCAGAATTCTTCTTAAGTATATGCCCAGACATCTTACTTCTTTTCTACTTTAAATTTTGATTTTTGAATTGATTCATATTCTTCTTTATTCATCGTATTTTTCAATATCACCACCATTTTCTCTCCGTTTACTTTTAGACGCACAGTTTTGCCATATTCTTCAAGTATTTTCAACA
Source organism: Iguana delicatissima (assembly GCA_948472985.1). Taxonomy (NCBI): domain Eukaryota; kingdom Metazoa; phylum Chordata; class Lepidosauria; order Squamata; family Iguanidae; genus Iguana; species Iguana delicatissima. Next base: position 1,033,302 of record CAOKZL010000370.1, on the reverse strand, counting down.
GTTTGTTAAATTTTTTAAGAGTCTTCCAATGAAATTGCTACATTTTCAGTGAAAACTTATACTTTAGAAATTTGGCCTTTGACAGATACTCCTTTTATTTGGGTCATTCCTTACTGTTAAGAATATATCAAGAAGAGCAAAGAGGAAAGTGGACATCCCTCATGACTTCCTCTTCTGATCAGACAAGGTTTTACTTTTTCACCATTGACCAAGATTTGAGCTGATTGATATTCAGACAAAATTTTGATCAAATTGTAAAAATTTTGTCCCAAATTCATTCTGTTTCAGATTTCAAATATGAATTGCCAATTAACATTATCAACATTACCAAAGGCAATTTATAGTATCAAAGGCTTTCTCCACATCAATAAATATTAATCCTAGTAGTGTTCAGTAAGATTTAATATAACCCTAATATTTTTCTCTTAGTAATGTTTTTGAGAGAAAGCCTGATTGATCTTCCTGGATCCATGCTTCAAAAATCTCCTTCAATATTTCTGTTAAAATTATGAAAATTGTGAAAAAAAATTAATAGGCCTGTAATTTTTAACATCAGTGAGATCTTTATTATTTTTTAGGATCAAGGTGGTATATGTATTGTTCTCTGATTCTAGATTTTTGTTTCTATCAATAATTTGGTTAAATGTTTTTTGTAGTGAGATCATTATTTCTTCTTTAAACATTTGATAATGCATGGCAATGAAGCCCTGGAGCCTTCTCATTTTTGGTTCTTCTAATAGCTTCTGAGATTTCTTTTATTGTTATTGGCTGATTGAGTTCTTCTATTTGTGCTTCAGATATTTGAGCAATATCTTTCTTGACTAAATATTTATGAAGGTTTTCACTTTTGTCGTTCATTGGAGGCTGTTCATCAAATAATTATGAATAAAAATTTTAATAGGCTTTTTAAAAAATCATAACTAGCTTTCTAATTGTTTCTTGACCATTCCTAATTTCAAGGATTAACTGTTCCCCAGTTCTCTTCTTGGCTGTGTGCCGATCATTTTCCTGATTTATTGGAATGTTCAAAATGTTATCGTTTCTTATACTTAATTTTCTTTTCAGTTTCCACCATTATTTCTATTGATAATTGTTTTTGTAAAGCTTTAAGTTCATTTACGCTTTTGGAATTTGTTGGATGGAGCTTCAATTCTCTCTGTTTTTTAAGCTCCTCTAATACTTTTTGTCTTCATTTTCATTTTTTTTCTTCCTTTCAAAATCTTCAATGTTTTTTTTCTTCCTTTCAAAATTTAACAGCTTTTACTCATATCCCACAAGATGTTAGTCACAGTTCCTTGATTTAGATTGTCTTTAAAGTAGAATTTTAATTCTTTCTTTGCCTTAGATATTATTTTTCATCTTTTTCTAAAGCCTCATTAAGTCTCCAGTTAAATCCACTGTTAGTTTTTCTCAGAGTCAATATAACTGTACTATGATCTGGTCAAAATTTCTGCACTTTTAATTATCTTACTTAAAATTTTGGATAAAAAAAAATGTTGATCCTCAAACAGGAGTAGTGTCTTTCTGAATAACAGGTATATTCTTTACTATTTCCATTCATGTTATTGCCAAGCATTTATCAGAGACCAAGTCTCCAGAGATTCTAGAAAAGCTTTGAGGAGTTTTCCATTATCATTATTATTGTTATTATTATACTTATTTTAACAGATGTTTTAAATCCATTACACCATGTGGGTGGAATAGTCTTCAGCCCAATGTCTATTTTCCACAGTCTCCTACATGCCTACAAATACACATTCAATACAATAAAAAAAATAAACAAACTACAGAATAAATATCAAGAGTCATTGGGAAACAGGCTGTTAAACTAAGCTAAGGAGACATATGGAAGCCTGTCCAGGATTTTAGCAATTCAGCTAAAGTGAAGCAAATCTACTGATAAAATTATTTTTCAAAACTTGTCAATGGTCCTTTTGTTACAACTTTAGGGTCTTCTACCTCTTGCTACTATAAAGGAGATCTCCATCATTAGGTGTCTAAATATGAGGGGTATATTAAGGAGAAATTATAAGTGGAGAAATGGTATGCGTTCCAGTGTGCTGTGAAAACATTTACAGAGGACTGTTGATTCAACCTGGAAACAATGCTGCTTATATTTCAAGACTTTCTTTCAGCATCTCAGTTCATTTGTACAGAACTGTTAATGCCTCCTAGGTCCATAAGCATGTGCTTTCAAGTTGCCTGTTTAGATCATTAATGAATTTCATAGGGCTTTCTCAGGCAAGGAATACTCAGAGGTGGTTTGACACTGCCTTCCTCTGAAATACAGCCTACAACACCTGATCCTTGGTAATCCCATACTAGACCTGTAAATCATTCACTTAATATATTCTTATGCTTGACAGGTTGGACAGTGAGAGGTTTCTGTCTATTTCTGAAAAGCATTTTCATTTTCAAAGCAAATTTTTATGTATCTTGTGATTGTGACTTCTTTTGAAAAGCACTGGCATTTGGAAATTGTTGATTGCATCTATGCTTATTATTTACCCAATTTGCTTGACAAAGTTGGAAGAGATCATTTTTGCACAGAAGTTTCTTGTGAAAATCTAGAGGAAACTGATTGGAAAAAAAAATTCATATTTTGTTCAGGAAGCAAACAATTGTGGTTGGTGATTGTTGTGCCCACGGTCCCTTAACAAATACTCTTGGCATACATAGATGAGGATAGGAAGTCACAAACAGTGAGATGGCTACAGTTGTTATCTTCATTGGTGTAGAGGAACTTTCAAGAGTGATGCAGTCTTCATATTAATAGATTCCCTTCCAATCATTGGCAAAGTAATTGAAAACACAGTTTATAGATTCACAAACCCTATATATGAAGATCTATAGGGAAGGAAGCTTGGAGACAGGATGTGTAGTTTTAGAGCACACCTAGACTTATTTTAAAAATCCCTGATTTTGTTTCCATTCTTTCCAGTTTTATTTTGGAGGGCCATATGTATTTTGTTCCCAGAATATTTTCTGTTAGCTACCAGTATAACCAGAGATGTTTTGTACCACCTCCTCATATTAGTTTATTTTAACCCATTATAAAACTGAGTATAAAATAGAAAGCCAGCATGATGTAGTGGTTTGAGCGTTAGCTACAACCCTGGAGACAAGGTTTTGATTTCTCACTTGGCCATGGAAACCCACTGTCTTTGGGTGCATCACATACTCTCAGCCCCAGAAAATCCCATGATAGGTTCGCCTTAGGGTAGCCATAAGTCAGAAACAACTTGAAGGCACACAACAACAACAAGAAATTGAAAAGAACAGGAAAAAATCTGGGACTTTTCAATCAACCTAGTTGTGCCCTATTAGACATAGACCATGCCCACTTCAATCGTATACATCTCTCAAGTGCATCCCTGCACAGGGCTAATATGTTTTCTTTTTGTAGTGTGTGTTGGTAGTACTAATTCTTCCGATGGCATCCCCCTCTCCAGTCTTCTCTGCTTATTTTTTTAACAGGGGGAAAATTTGGTGTGTATGAAGGGGATGCAACTCACTGCCAATGCTAATTTATTCTAACAAAACCTAGAAGTTGTCATCCAATTTTTTCCAAGTTCTGATGTGATCAATAATGTCTTACATATAACAGCTCAAAGTTGCAATAATAAAAATACAACAAAAAGTCTACTGCCACTACAAAGACTATTTTTTTAAAAAAAATTCACATTAGCTTACATGGACTGCTGTCCGCAAAAGATGATTTCAAACAAAACTTGTTACTTTTATAAGATGGCATTAGATACTCTATTGTTGATTTTGCTGCACCAGATTAACAGGCAAACCCCACTTCCTGGGAATAAAAACTCAACAAACTGGTTTTAAAAACCATGAACTGTAAGAGAAAAATAATAGGAAAAAACTTCCTCCTGCCTAGCAGCCACTCTGTTGCCCCATTCAAACTCAGGAATCCATGTTACTGTGATCCTATGTCAATAGGTAGGATAGTCTCATAGGGCTTTGGATAGACTGAAATTGCAGCAATCAGCTGATCATCTACCTGCAGAAACTCCAGAAATGCCACTGAATTTTGCTGTCCTCAAAACTGGGAAGGTGGTTTCTCCTCTTCGTTTCATCTCCTCATCCTAGAATTCCAGCCAAAAGTTCTTGACTGGCATTCTGGTTGGGACTTACATCTTCATAAATGGCCTTGTTGTCGTTATGTGTCTGCAAGTCATTTCTGACTTATGGCAACCCTAGAGTGAGGGGTTTTTTGGGAGGGGGCTGAGAGTGTGTGATGTTCCCAAGGTCACCCAGTGGGTTTCCATGGCTACATTGAGAATTGAACTCTGGTCTCCAGGGCTGTAGTCCAGTGTTCAAACCACTACATCATGCTGACTGTCAAATATCATGCCCTCTCTGAGGCACCTAAATGGCCTTACATATGTGTTAATTCAATTGAGCAGTTTTGCACCATCTGTATTCACCGAGGGGCCATCATGATGTTGCAATGTATGTGTGTCCATTGATGTGCCATGACTCCAATGTGCAATGGGCACCAATGTACATTGGGGTACTCTTTGATGCTTATCAGACACTGGCTAGGAAGTGCCAGAGTAAATGGGTGTGCTTGATGTGAATCAAAACTACCCAGAGCACATCAGAAGTATCCAATGTGCAGCCAAAGTTCCTGACACACTTCTTTACAATTCACTAACAGGGTTTCATTGTGTTTCTGCAACTTAGGTATGGATACATAAAGTTACCAAATGTAGACTGTGATGTAGGATCTCAGCCCTAATCTATACTTTTATACACAGCTCTTCTCTTTCTACTTTGCAAAGCAGCACCCAGGGTACATATACTGAAACATGAAGCAATGACAGGAAAATAGCAATATTACATTAATATGTCTTTCACCTACTGACAGTTCCCAATACAACCATGGGGGAAATTCACGGGTTGGAAAGTATTTTCCACTCTAGAGAACAAAAGAAATTGATGCATGTTAAGCTCTTTTTGCCTGGCATCCCTTGATGCTGTTACATTTCTCTAATGAAGGCTTCCTTCTTGTTATGAGGCAGCCACATGCTCCTACTTGAGGAGAATTCTGACAGCAAAGCTTCCCAAGGACCTAACATATTCTCAAGGATCACGTTTTGATTTTTGTACTGCTGATCAGAGCAAGAATTATGAAAACCATCCGCAGCAGGTTTCCGAGCTCAAGGAAATAGATGAGTTGAGGTGTGCTTTGAAGATCATATTCCCTAAAGAGAAAGGGAGGGGAGAGGAGGGGAGGGGAGGGGAGAGAAAACAAAGCCAAAACAAAACTGAAAGGAAGATAAAGCAGACTTTCATGGTGGAGTTAAGAACATGCAGTGGAGAGATTCAGTCGTAAGGTACTCAAGGGAGGTGATGTTGCTTGATACACCAGAGGTTGAGGAGAACACATCTGTAAGACTTCAACAGGAAAAATAGAAAGTACTGCAGGACAAAGGATCTCAGGAGCTTCCTCCTTTGACAAATCTCTTATTAAAAAATCATTGGACACCAATTCTGGAATCCCCATTTGTCAGCCCACTGTCAACTGCAGTGCAGAAACATAGGGAGGCTTGCTTATCGGGTACTTGTATATCAAGGTAGGTGTGTGAGAACATAAGTTTTGACTTGAGTGAATTCCTGTAGCAATGTCAGGACCCTAAGATGTTTGTCACAGAGCTGAGTCTTTGTGGTTGTAGTGACAAGTGGTGGAGCACAGCACAGGAAACCTATCAAAATAGAAGATCATATGATTTCAGTTTAACACATCATACAATTTTATTGGTTTAAGCTGTCTTGCCGGAGGATGTGTCAAGGTGTAGGATAAACTGCCTGCCAACCAATAGAATCCAATCACTCAGCCAGAGTGGCAGAGCAGTATAGAATGACAGAAGTGGGATCCACATGGGCAAAAAGCCACTGCATGGCACTCTTGTCACCCATGGTGTGTCCCTGGATGCCTTTACCCCCAAGACAGCATGGTATACTGGATTGAGAACTCTGGAGACCAGGATTTTATTCTCTGTTCAAGCCTGGAAACTTACTGTGTGACCTTGGGCATGTCACACTCTCAGCCCCAGAAAACCCTGTGATAGGTTCTTCTTACAGTCACTGTAAGTCACAAACAGAGAATCAAATCCTGGTCTTGAAGGCAAACAACAACAACAACAACATCAACAACCTTAAGTTGTACCTTAAATTGGATATTATGAGCATGTAGGCCCAAGCCTCCCACAAATTGGATCCAGTCCAGTGCCAAAACAGTCTAAAGTTGTGGCAAAGGAAAACAACACGGTACAAAATTATCACGGCACAAAGCATATTTGCAATCTGTATGCAACACCATAGCTGAGGGAGAAGGGAAGAAGTCCAGAGTCCAAATGCAACCTCCTCTGGGGACCAGAAAGAAGACTGCCTTTATGAGGTCTGCTGAGGAGAGTTCACCATTGGCTGACCCTAATGGCTGCCCTTCCCACTCTTACCAGGAACCCCACAAAACTGCTTGGGCTTCTGGGAAGAAGACTGGCTCACTACTAGAACTGGAAATCTGCTATACTTCTCCATTCGTCTACATTCGTCAAATAAGATCTTCAGGTAAGACTAGGAACCTAAGCTTTTGGCAGTTGTTGTTTAAGGATGTAAATCTTTGCTTGTCTCAATTTCACAGGGGAAAACAAGAACGTCATTTTCCTCCTCAGCAAGATTCTGGGCATGCTTGCTTATTTATTTATTCATTCATTCATTCATTCATTCATTCATTCATTCATTCATTCATTCATTTTTGGGTGCATTTTCGATGAGAGTATTCAGACTTGTGAGATTGCTTTTGGTATATATTGTGCAAACAGTTTTTGTGTAAACTACAATAGCTGTTGCATTGTTGCATGGATGGTTAAAAAGTAGAAGTATTTGATGGATTCTATGACCGTTTCCACACTGCACTGTTATAATGCTATTATTAGAGAGGGGCCTTTAGAATTCTCAGCCAGAAAGCTCCTTGGCCTCAGTAAACTACAAACCCCAGATTCCACAGGATGTTGAAAGTGGAATAATAACACTATAACAGTGTAGAGCAGAAAGGCCCTTTGTGTCTTTTCACCATCTTTCTCTCTTTGTTGTATGCACATGCTTTGCTTCATAATGGGAAAACATAGCAGTTTTGCACAGAGAACCATTGCATAAATTGTAGGAATCTTGATTTTAAAGAAGTGCTTGGTCTTCCGCTCCTGCTGAGGAAGTGAGAAAGGCCCATGGGGTTATCAGTCTCTCAACAGTGTCTCCCAACATGATGAGACATGCTGTCTCTATGAGAACATGAAATACTGTGGATATGCTCCACATCTCCCTCTTTCTTCATGGCTTCAATCCAGAGTAGCTTTCTCACTTCCCCTAGCAGTTTGGATCCACTGTAGCTTCTGTTGGTGGAAATCTAGTGGAGGCTGTCACTTACAGAATAGAAAGAGAAAGAGATTGTTTATAATAATTTCCCTGGTAATTTATAGCTCTTTCTGACAATTCCCACACTTTTCTGGGACACACTTTACCAAACCAAGATTGTTACAGAGGGGTAAAGATGAGATCAATGTTGTTAGAAATTGCCACTACTCTTCCTCCCAAAATGGAAAACATTCTGGGATCTCCAGATCCAACACCATCTTCTCCCCTCACTGCATGGCTCTATTTTTGTCCTAGTCCTCTGTATAATAGAATGTCATGTGCAAATGTCCTAATCACATCAGTGTGACCTTTGAACTTCCACAACTGCCCCCTCTGTTAACCAAAGCATTTGCAAACATAATAGGCACTGAAAATTCTGTAGTCACAAGGAATCACTGAGGCCAGGCACATAAAGATGAATATGAATGGATATTTACGGCTTCCAAGTCTGATCAGACCGAAAATATCTAGAGGGCCACAGTCATCCAACCCTGCTATAAACAGTAACACAGCTCTGGAAGATAATGGATTGATTGGCAGTTAATGTTATATATGCATGGCTCTTAGTAGAGTATAAAAGAAAAGGTTGCTGAAATTAGGAATGTTTACAGACCCAAATACAAATTTTTGGTAAATAACCAAGGCTTCTTGGCATAAATTCAACAGTAACTTTTGTCCTTGGGGCAGAACCTACATAATTCAATATTCCAATGAAGGGATTGATTTAATTTATGTATAAACCAATATATTTATATTTACCCCCTTTTTTCAACAAAGTAATGCTAAAATTTGAATCTTTCAGCAATCTGCTCAGACCCATACCCAAATTTCGGAGAGATCATCTCCTTCTTCTGAGTGGAAGGCTTCCCTGAGGCACAAACACAACTTCAGGCTGATTTAATTTAATATTTCAAACTGCTGTATGCAGTTCAGCTTCCATCTGCCATCTGCTTTAGCAGTTTGCAGTGACAGAGAGCACATTATTATTGTGTTTGCTGATGCAAGGCCATTGGTAAAATATTAATTTCCAGAGTTTATGAGATTTGTAGGAAAACAGATTTATCAGGACAATCAAAATTAACCATTTAGTATATTCAAAACAGTACCACAATCCAACATTGTCATTTACACATGAGCAGCAGAATGGAAGTTAGAACTTTCATATATACATATATTTCTGCAGCAGCTGTTGGCCCTGCCAGAAAAAGCAAGCTGCTTTTCAAATGGAGTACATGCTGGCCTGTTTAGGAATGGGAATGTTGCAAAGAAAATGTCCCAACATGTAGTTCTTATGTTTTTCCATTTGTACGGTGGACAGAATATTTGCTGTTACAACAGCCTGGCTCTCTTTAAACTGAATTAGAGGTTTATGCTCCTGCAAACTCATGTTCTGACAAGCCCTGAACAGCCAGTTTATTAACTTTTTTTCTGGGTAAAGCTGTAGAAGATTGCAATGTGCAGTTAAGGTAAGTAGTGCAAGAGGTTAGTTGTAACAATTAAATGGTGGGTTTTAGGATCTCTTTTTTTTAAACAATGATGGCTAAGGAGTCCTGTGTCAGTGAGGTCATAAATCTGTTTAAGGTTTAAATGCAAATTTCAGAGGAGCTGTTGAAGGTGCTGAATCCTTTTTCCAAAATTAGCTCAGTATTTTATATAGCTTGCTTGAAGTTCAGATAAAGATACAGAGTAGATTCACCCCCATACTGACATGGAAAGACCCAGCTGCCACTGTTTATTTACTGAAATATTTAAAACCTCATTTCATCCTTGTGAAGAACAGACAATGTGCAATAACAGTGGCATTATTTGTAGAACTGCCATCACAATTCCTATTTATGCTCAGATAAATAAGAAGGTTTCCAAATGGTGAGGACCCCCATTGATCAATGGAACACTCATCTCTAATGCACTGCTATCCTTATCCAAAGATATGGAGGGCCACCTTTGTCATTAACTGCTGTCAAGTCAACTTCAACTGAAGGCAGTCCTATCAATGAGAGACCCTCCAACTTATCCTGTCATCCAAAGTCCTATTCAGGTCTTGCAAACTCAGGGCTGAGGCTTCCTTGATTAAGTCTATCAATCTGCAGTGATCTTCCTCTTTTCCTACCCACTTCAACTGGGTGATTCATATCTTCTCATATTGTGTCCAAAGTATGACAGTCTCAGTTTAGTCATCTTGGCTTCCAGGGAAAGCTCAGGCCTGATTTGCTCTAGGATCTATTTATTTATCCTTTTGCCAGTACAGAGTGTCAGCAGAAATGTCTTCCAGTGCCACATCTCAAATGAGTTGATTCTCTTCCCATCAGCTATCTTCACCGTGCAGATTTTCACAGAAATTGGAAATACAATGGCATGAACCATCCTGACTTTGGTAATCAATGATATATCATTACTCTTGAGGATCTTGTCTTGTTTCTTCATAGCCGCCCTTCCAAGTCCTAGCTTTCTTCTTCTGATTTCTTGATTACAGTCTCCATTTTGATTAATGACTGAGCCAAGTTATAGGAAATCTTTGACTATCTCAGTGTCTTCACTTTCTTCTTTAAGGTTATGGAAGTAATCTGTGGTCATTATTTTTCTTAATTTCTTAATTTTCAACTGCAAACCTGCCTTTGTACTTTCTTCCTTGACTCAGTTGTTCAAGGTCTTTCCTATTTTCTACTGTAGTATGGTGTCATCTGCATATCTTATATTGTTGATATTCCTTCCTCTAATTTTCTGCCTTCCTCAGAGTCAAATCCAGATTTGTATAAACAAATTATCATCATCACCATCACCATCACCATCACCATCACCATCATCATCATCATCATTTCTATCTCTCATTTCTCCCCAAGGAGACTCAAAGCAGCTTGCAAACATTAAAAAGCATAATTAAAAACTATAATATACAAAAGTTTAAACACAGATTAAACATCAGTAATAACTAAAATGATGTTAAAATACATATTAAAAACAACATACAAAAAGCAATTAAATAGCAGTTAAAATAACCAGCACCATTCTATATATAGATAACATATTAAACGTCTGCTGGAATAGGAATGTCTTTAACTTTCCCCTGAAGATAATAAGCAGATAATAAGCTTGCCTGACCCCTTGCAAACTGGAAACCCTTCTGTTTCCCCATATTCTGTTCTAACAGTGGCCCTTTGCCTTTTTTGAGGAGAGATATCACTTTTATTAAACAGAAAAGTTTTAGATAAAATAAACACACAGAAACACACCGATAAAAAAAGATATAAAATAGCATCCTACAAACTAAAAACAAAATACCTACCACTAAACAAGACTAAAGAATGAAACTATACTAAGGTAAGAAAGAGGAAAGAAACAGAAAAAAATATAATTGACTTTCCCCTTCCTGGAATTTAGTAAAAGATGTTATTTAAAAAAAAAAAACCTTCTACCATATGATCCTGATTTGATTTGTTATAACAACCTTAAGCTATTATCCCCAACATTTCTTCATATCACATATAACTAGTTTCAAAAAGAGCAGCCAAGTCAGTCAATTGTAGCAAATGTGAGTACTATAGCACCTAAAAGACTAACAAAGTTCTTACGGGAAAATCTTTCATGGACTAAGGACGGCCTTATGGCATGCATGAAGTGCTATCCATAATTTTAGCTGCATATACTGCATACACAGTTGAGGGAGGGTGAAGCAGTAGATAGTGAAGTCAGAGGAAAATTAAATGCAAATTGAAAAGACAGTGACAATTATAAAAACTGGCCATGTAGTAAACAGTTGTTTGATAAAACCCAAATAAGTAAAGCAATTACTATGTGTCATGTGGTAAGAAATCTTCCTGTTGATTCAAAGCTGCCACAACAGACAAGATGATGAATAGTAACACAGAAGTCTGTGCTCTCTCTTGTTTGATCCACAGTGACCACTCTAAGGTAAGTGGCAAAGTGACCACTATGTCCTAATTGCTGTGTGTCCTGAGCTTGAAACTCTCTCACTCCTTTTTAAATATTCCATTCCTGATATCAGATTTGTGGTCATTAAAAAGATTTTGAAAATGTATAAAACAATCATGCTGTTTGGTTGGGAGATAGATGAATCTATGGCCCTTTCCTCACAAGGCTGATACAACACGATAGCATCATATTGTCGCTATTACACCTGCACATTAAACTGGTTTGATGTCATTCAGTCCTCTGTGGTTCCACAGAAGTTGAGGTCTTAGCACAGTTGACATTGATGTTAAACCAATGTATTGTAAAAATAGAAAAACTCCAATGTAAAAAACCCAAACCGTTTCTGCTGCATTTTTTCCTAAGTGCCGAAGCATTACATCGATTCACACACTTGCGCTAAAATGTAGCAACAAGTTTCTACAACTTTTTTATTTTTTTTGAAATTGACCAATCAGTGGTGGCAGGGTGGAGCGAGGGAGGGGAATAGGAGTCCATCAGAATTGATGATGCAGAAGCTCCAAACGATTTTATCTGCTTTACTTCAATAGAAACTGGAGATCATGCAGATAGGAATCAGGGTAACTCAGAGTAAAAAACACTGCTCATGACACGTGGTGAAACGTTCCTCCACTCTAGTGCAGAAATGGCCTATATAATCAGTGTACGCTGGTCATTTATATTTGGGCACAGTGCAATCCATCAGGCTTGTTCATTCATCTGCGCTTTTTTGCGGGGTGGGGAGAAGAAACAATCCACCTGAAGGCTTACATCCATTTTCAAATACAACTTTCCCATTGAGAGAAGTCTGCAGTCCACAGGATAAGTGTAGTGAGATCTAAGTATTTCAGTCAGAACGTGCAAATTTAAGTCATTTCACATAAAACACAGACCAAGTAGAATTCTCCTGCTTCTCCAGCTACATATGGGTGAAGGCAATGCTCAAAGACCTTGGAATCTTAAAGGTCAACCCCAGCACTGTAGATGGAGCCCCGAAGTGAAATTAGCTGAAGTGGAATTAGTGTGGCATGCTCTCAACATTTGGCAAATTAATTTAATTACACAAGGATTCTTTACTGGCATGTGTAAAAAAATAGGTTTGTTGTAGTCTTACCAGTTCCATGCTATTCTTAAAGGTCTGAAGTTTGTTTTTTTTAGTGTTCTTTGGTTAACAGATCAACATATATGCAAAAAGCATACAATGCAGGGTATTTTCTTTTCTATTTCTATGTTGCCATAAGAATGGAAGAACTGAAGCTACATCAGAGTTGCTTCTGGCAATTCAGCAATGTTGTAAACTGCCATTATCGTAAATTGCAAATCAAGTGAAAATGGCACAGGTCTTCAAACACAGAGACAGAGAAACTCACTCAAGGAAATAAGTCATATCATAGACTACAAATCAAGTGAAGCTGTAGAATTCTGAGAAGCACAACTCAAACAGTTCATGGATATTGAGTGGGAAGAAATCTTTGGACTGCCAATACTTGTACACTAGCTTTAGTTGTAATTGTGCTAGCAATGATACAGCTTTCTCAAATTGAACCAGATTTTTTTCACCCACTCCAGTTTTCTCTACCCACCCTGGAAATACCATACCTCATTTTAAGCCAATCTGACAATCAGAATGCATCACACTTCTGTTCAGAATTATGATGGGGCCTTGTTTCTTTCACATAACTCTACATGCCTTTCAGTCATGTATCAACCTTCCCCTACCTACCCTCCCTCTGTTTATCTTCCAGTTGTGGGGGTAGAGGTCTATTAGAGATAGAAAGGATATTGTAAAATACCTGAAAAATGGTTGAAAAATAGGTTTGCTGCGTGTTACAAAACACTGTTGAGCATCCTACACAGGTGAAAATCTTCACAGTTAGAAACTTATTCTGTGTGAACAACGGTGACGATGAACATAAAATTGCATTTTATTAACAGAAAACAGTATTTTTCCATTGGGGGAAAACAAAAACATTTCTTCACAGGAAATCAGATCTCTGCATAAGAAAAGGAACATTTTCTGCACAGGTAATAGTATTTCTGCACATAAAATGCTGTTTTCTGTGGGGGAAACCTGTTATCTGCATACACACAGACACACACAAATCAATTTTCTGCACAAAATTTATACATTTCTGTCTGAAGGAATGAAACTTATGAAGAATTACATTCCTATCTTCCATTAGACCAAGTGAACAAGCATCTCAGGAAGCAGATTTTTATATGTCATGCAAGGCCAGGAAACAGTTATTTTATTATTCATTACCTAGAATGAGAGTACCTAGACTAGGAGCGTTACCCCAAAACATGGATGACACTGGGTTCCACCTGTGATACCAGTGCTTCCATGAAACAGTGGGGAATATAAGCTCAAAGAGGAGGCCTGTGAGAAGCAGGTAACCTTATAGAATCTTTTACACCTGTTTATACTGGTACTAATGCAGGAACACCAGCCAGAGATTCAAAGAATATTTGTTTTATTGGGGGAATTAACAATCATACACACAAAATCAAAGATGTCTCACAATCACATAAGAAACTGAAGGAAAGGAAGGGAAAGTTTGGATAGTGAGAATTTAGGGTGACATGGGTGATATTTATCTATCCAGTGATGTTGCTCAGACTAATAAGAGTCCAAGGGTAGTGCAAATGGGAATTGGAGCGGCCGAGTGACAGCCAGTATGTCAAAAGTACTATGAGCTATCTGGCTCAGAGCCACAATTTAAATACTCCTTTTCCACCCTGAGGGGAAGGTGCTAATGGCTCTCTGGCAGAATAAACAATGGAATCTGTAACAAGCTAATGGCCTTAGCATCAGATGACAAAGGGACTAATGGGAACTGTGATAGCTTCTTAATGGTGGGACAGGTGAGAGGACAAAAGGAGGGTTTCAAGGGAAAACAGGAGAAGGTTGGAGACAGTCATTCCATGGAAGCAGTTTCAGGCACTATTGTTTTGAAAGGTCAAGTCTTTGAGGGACATCTGCAACTCCATTGTCTGGGCTTCCCTGGCTATGACCTAGCCATTCCCTGAAGTCTCAATCTGACCTATTTTTGGAACACACATGTGCAGCCAGTTCCTCTTTGCCAGCTAACTTTCTAGTCATAGCAGGTTATAATTTATATTTGATGTCAATTAAATATTTTCCCAATTAAATCATTATCATGGAGTGGGAATGTACAGCCTGATAACAGGAGAGGGAGTGCACTTGGGGTACTGGAAGATCTATGACCCTTCTCCATAATCCTTCTTGCCATAGAAGGCTGCACACTGTAGAGATAATGGAAGCAAGCAAGGGAGGTTATAGAATATGTATGATTAGGTTGATGGATAAGTGGCAAGCCACTGTGGAATAAAAGTTCTTTTCCATCATACACTTGTGAGAGAAGGTAGGATTGTAAAATTCGTCTCTGATGTAAGCATTAAAAATTGCCATAGGTTTAGAATGTTTGGCAACATCAGTAAGTGGTGCAAACAATGTGCACCACCATAGTGAATGTAAATCCAGGTCTAATCTTGACAAATTATGCAAGGCCATTCGTCCTACCCTAGGTCAGCACTGCATTGTGAAGATCATAAAAGTAGAATGTTGTACTCTACCATTTTGTTCACTTGATTGAAAAAAAGTTTACAGAGCTACCACATTTTTCAACTCAAAGAGAGCAGAGTTCCTTTGAGGAGTGAAGGAACTGTATAAATATAGCACAGTTTGCGTAGTGTTTCAGGATTCTCATGGGTAATAAGCCCTACTTAATCCTTTCATTAATATCATAAAATCCCTGACAACTTCAGTTAGATTTGAGTGTTCTCTTATTATTACTAATTATTGAAAGTGCTGACAGTATCTCTGTGTGCATGCAAGACACAGACAAGTTTCTAGGACAAATATGCAGACATGACCCGACCCCTCCCAAAATACCATGGGGGAAAAAGCGAATAATTTGATATTCGGACAGAACTTGTGGAAAGTGAGAAGGGAGAATTCACTCTTAACAAAGTCAGACAAGTGGCCCAGTTAAACATCAGTAACAAGAAGGCCTGAACATGATTTGTCAACACCTTTCCAGTGACTTGTGTGCCTTACCATGAGGCAACCTACACAAAGATCAAAAGGGAAAGACAGTGAATCTCGGTCAACTAAAGTTGTGCACAAAATGTTGAGTATGACATTATTTAAATATATAAATGGTTTTAGATCCATTTCATTCTGATTTCTGACCTGATTTTGACAACTGAAGAAAATGATATATACGAGGAAAATCATGGGAGAATTTGTTCACATTGAGTTTTCTGACCAGATATAATAGTTATCAAGAATATTTGACTACAGTATTTTA
Source organism: Iguana delicatissima (assembly GCA_948472985.1). Lineage (NCBI taxonomy): Eukaryota > Metazoa > Chordata > Lepidosauria > Squamata > Iguanidae > Iguana > Iguana delicatissima. The sequence continues at coordinate 1,017,610 of CAOKZL010000370.1, read as the reverse complement.
TGATTCAAATCACCAAGATCAGATTTGGGATTAGAGTTTTATAGTACTTCTGAATCTTCCCCAATGCTAGATCTGGGAAAGAGAACCTGGGAAACATTGGCAAGAAACAACAACTGTCGATATGAAAGCACTAAGTAAAATGGTCCAGAAGTTCTGGAGGTGGTAACATTTTGATTAATATCTTTATAACATCCAATACCAACTCAGTTCTTTTTTATCATACTGTATGGTGACAACAGAAGTTATAACCTACTGTCTGGAATTAGTTAGGACATTCAGGGTAGTTCCATGGTATTTTACTGCCTGAGGCATAGATGGAGATTCCTTCTTTGTTGAAAAGCCAATCAGACTGTCAGCTGAATCTTACTTCATCCTGGTGATGGTACAGCATTCTCCACTCCATTGGAGCAAATCAGTTTAGGGCATCTAGCATGGTAGATACAACTCTATCATCCTACAAGAACTCAATAAGTACTTGTTGTCTCCTGGTATCTGCTACCAAAGACAGAAAACTTCACTCTGCCTGATGGTAGGGGTAGCCAATGGGACTGAATCAGGTCAACCCAGTCAAGAGAGAAGTATTGTTGGTCATAAAGATAACTGACATAAAAGGAGATGTACACCTTGTCCTAGTTATAGTTACATGCTTCTCTAAATTGAGGTTGACATCTTGTATATGCTTCTAGAATTGTTCTATGTCCAAGTGAAGACAATGAAAGTGATGGGGGGGGAAGAAAAGGGAGAAAAAGCAAAAACTGGGGAGCATTCAAAGAAAGCGAAGGTGATAGCTAGATGTGTTTTCCATCAACTAATGCTGGTCAAACCTATGCTTTTTCATGGGTAAAAGAAAGCTAGCCACAGCTGATCATGCATTGGTGGTTTCTAGAATATGTTGTCATAACACATATAGAATTCTGAAACATTTTGAAGCGAGTTACAAGAACAGAAGCGCTGCTTACTGTTCTTTTCTCTGTCTCATCTTGGTTGCTACCATCTACAGTATGAACCTATCCATAGGCTCATGGCATCTGTAGATGTTCTGCACTACTTTTCCCCATTATTGAGCTTTGACTTTGGCACTTCAGATAACTTCTTTAAAGTTCGGAATAAATCTCAGAGTAGATTTACCAGCTCTTTGACGTGGAAACCACCAGCTGCCCCTTAAGCAGAGATAAAATTGGATAAGGATCCTCTGGTGACATAGAATTACCCCATTTTGTGCATCTCGTTTCATTCTTGGTAACTTTTAGTGGCAAATTAAACTGGCTTTATTTCACAGAGCCTTTGGAATCAATTGGTCAACTAGATGTATTGTCAGCTTTAAGTACTAGAGTATATTCTAAATACTATTGGTTCTTTTGCTTGCCCTGTTCTTGGTTTGATATTGTTGGGTCTTAAATAACTTTTAGTCATATTTTTTGCATAGATTCCACCATATCGTTGCAACCACTTCATAATGGGGTTTCACAGGATTCAATCTGTATGATCTTGCTGCACAAACAGATAAGAGGTTCAACAGTTTCATCTTTATGACATTTACTATTCATATTTGTGTTGTGTTCTTGAGGCACAAATAGAAATCCTTCAATTTCCCACCCACTGGTACTACCTTCCCGTGGTGGGATTATGTGCTCCTGAGAGGCAAGAGGCAACAATGGTAGCATTACTATTGATAGGCTCTCCGGAAAGGCTTTTATGGATGAGTCGGATTGAAATGCCAAAACCATATTAAATAGAGCACTGTTATCGCAGGTTCTAGCCAGATTTGGGGGGCACCAGATATCATTTTGATATCAATAATTTGACCTTCCTTACCCATTCTTTCCCACGTGCTTGTGAGGCCCCTGGACAAGCACGCAAACAGGCTCGGTCACTAATCGCTGGAATAGTCAACAACAATACAGGTTAGCCAGAAATAGCCAAACTGCCGCTTCAGAAGACCTCACAGCAAGTACCCTCATTATGTATGCACGCTACTTACAAAGAACTCCCTGCCCTGAGCAGGCAGCTTGATGAGCTGAATACTCAAGCGTCAAGCACTCTGCGTTTGGATACTGGCTACCCTATTGACAATTCACACCTAACTCAATCATGCTAAATTCTAACCTTTTGGAGGCTTTCCAGCCCAAAACTCATTGTTTTCCCCAAGTATGGACTAGCCTACGGCCTCAATTTCTCCTATAAGAACCCCTGACTTTGAGAGCTTCTTTGGATCCTTCCTGACTTCCAGACCGCCTTGCTACCGCTTTGCTTGGCAAGCCTTCTCCTCAGTCCCACGTACTGAGAACCTTCATATTCACGAACTCTATCTTCAGACTACCCGGACTTCAGGACAGATGCAGTATTTCCCAGACCGAACCTCCTCTAAAAATCCCTCTATCCAACTCCAACCTTTGTTTCTCTAGGTATCTGTGTGAGTGTGTTGTATACACATGTTTGACTGTATTTTAATAAAACACCAATTATTATTTCACATCTGTTTGCTCCTTGACTCGGCCTGACCCCATAGACATTGGGTTCAGGATCTCGCTACGTTACCCTGCCTCTCGTATTGCTAACTTGTGCTCTTTGACTAATTTCCCCAACTTATAATTTGGAGAGCATTTAGGTGTCCCTCAGGGGACCCCCAGAAAACAGGGTAACAGCACAGAAACCAAACCGAATCCCATGTGGGATTGGTCATTGCCTGGGTCAACAAGGGCTGTGCCAGATATCAGTCTTCCTAGATATCAAATTTTTAAAAAAGGACTACAAGGCTCAGTATCTTTTGATAGGGAAGCAGGACAAGATACTATGAAACAACTGGAAGGCAAACTACAGTGAAGAAATTGAAAGAAGCTAAAAACATATGATGATGATGATGATGATGATTTTTCTGCTACCATAACAAAAAAAGTTTTCATCATGACCATCCTGCTCCCTTCATTTGCATCTGGAAAATATCCAAACCAATTATGTAGGGTAACTTTCTGGCCAATATGAAATCAATGTGTCCCCAATTTCAATGTCCACTAATGGAGCAGAGCAACAAAAGGACTAAAAGGCCATTTTGAAGGATGCAAGCAGTTCAGTATGCTGGTAATATTGTTAATATTGTCTACCACCAATCAATCAGTCAATCAAATGCATTGTTACTACTCAATGACTATTACAATACAAGTCACAAACACAATGTATATGAAAACAAAGGCACTAATCTCATGTGAAAATAAAACAGCAACTTTTTTTGGCTACTGGATGTGCTGGCACCATATTTCTTTTATAAAAAAGGTCCATCTCATCGACAGATTCCTGTTTTGTGTCAGTTCTTCTTTAAATCTCTGACTAAACCAGCAATGATGAATTATTGTCAAGAAGACCATTCCAAATGACTATCTGAGGGGGTAGAATCCCAGAGATGCCTTATAAACAGATTCCTACTGTCAGGTTTTCCCAGAGCTCCAGAGCTGATGTGACACAGATGTTGTGAATGGTGTCAGACAGTATTCAAAGTGATGTGCCTGGAAGGATGGTTTTTAATATACATTTAAATTGCCATCAGGCTACATGAAACTGGGATTATACATCTGGGAATTTTTTTGGGGGGGGGTAAAGAATGGGAAGGAAGATAAGGTAGATCTAGATAAGAGGAGAGTTCTTTCTACGCATATAGATAAACAAAAACAGAAGGTTGTAAACACACATATTTAAAAAGTCAGATTTGTAAAGTAACAAAAGAACATACAAAGACTGGCAACCTAAAAGACTTAAAAACTGTGAAAGTGATAGGTTCACTCTACACTGGACTATATTCTCAGCTGTTATAAAAAATATGATCAACACTGACACTGAAAAAGAACTGAGGTACATGTATTGAAAAGATGTGGTACAGTGTTGTTTGCTCCAATAATTTCTTCTAAATAAGAGAGATGAACAGAATATTTGTAAACTTTCAATTTCAAGACAAAAAAAAGTAGGGGGATCTGTCTTGGACAGACAGGTACCTTCACAATTCAGGACTTACCCTGCAAGAAGAACACACCCTTTTTACAGAAAACAGCTTTTTTTTTTCTTGTGCAAAAAGTTATTTGCTGATTCTGTACAAGTTGAGCTTCCATCATGATGAAGACTGCTGATACAAGGTGCACACAGGTGTATGTGTCTTCCGTGTGATTTGTCAAGGAAGACACAATTGCAGGGATTTAAACTGTAATCTTTCCCATAAATAATTAAAACCCATTGCTAATTGGGAGGAATGCAGCTGTTACCAGAGTGGTTAATAAAACTAAATCCTTTGAACTAGTCTCTTTGAAGATAGCAAGTGTTTGAAGTCAAAGTTACAGGTAAGACTGGCTTGATATTGTTGTAGGCAGGCAGGCAGGCAGACAGACAACTTGGTTGTACATAAGTGGAAGGGAGGGACAAAATGTGAGTAATTTGTCCTGGCAAAGTGCTGATTATTGTACAATGGTGCCGGAGTTTGTTTCACTGCTAATGATGTCCTCAAAGTGACAAAAATAAACACAAGCAAGATTATGTCTTCCCCCACCTCTTCCTGGCAGAACTCTAGTCCTGTGTCAGTGACAAAATGGAAAGAAGCTTTTTTTCTCCTTATGTACCTCCTTATTCTAACTATAGGTGGCACTGTGCCCTTTTTATGGACCATTCCCACTTCTGTTTGCATTGTGGCCTCTGAGCTGGATTACTAGGTTGTGAAATTTCATGGCTAAGTCTGAGACTTAGGCACTTTCTGCAGGACGATGCTCTCATGTGTCATCTCATCACAATCCCAGCAGTGCCTCTGCTGGTATGAGAGCATGTCTCCAGCACTGCTCTCTGCACCTGACCAGCGGCCTGCGGAAGGGAGGGTAAGAGACAACCCCTTCCTTCTGCACTGCAGCTGGCCTTCTTCCCATGCTGCAATGGGGAAGGAAGTGCATGATCATGCTTCCAGACCTTATGCATGGCTGGCTGTAATGGAAGGCTTGTGTGATCAAGGGTCATTGACAGAGTGCTTCCATCAATGATATACCCCCCAATCACACTGACTGGAGATGCGAGAAGGACAGGATTGTGATGATGTCATGAGGAAACATCACCACGGTCCTGATTCTCTTGCATCCTCATGATGGGAGGACACCATCCTGTGGAGAGTCCCTTAAGGATGGTATACTGAGACCTAGGGGTGATGTCTCAGAGGCCAGGGTCTGGTGATGTCATGAAGAATGATAAGCATTGAGGACAGTTGCAAGTAGCATTCTGTTTAAAGATACACCCCTCAACATCTAACCAATGAGACAAAGAAGGCAATCCTTCTTTGGATGGAGATTCTACAGCAGATGTTCCAAAGCAGCCTGCAGTTTAGAGATCATCAGCACACAAAAGTTTTTGAAAACCCTTTTCCTTTAGAGCTGCACTCTTGCCTTGAGATCCTTCCTCATCTCCTGTGGCCTGAAGAAGAAGGGCCAGGCCCTGAGATCTGCGAACCATAGGCCTCTCTTGCATCTTTTTCATTTGCACCAGGGATGGGTAAAGGAGTTGTGGTAAACACACATGAAAAATAGAAAAGAGGACACTGAAAATCATTGTCCTACAGGAAGGGTGGAAACTGAGTTTCCCTTCAGATGTTGTTAAACTACAGCTCCCCACATACCACACTATTGTCTATGCTGTCTAAGGCACCTGGGAGTTGCAGTCCAGCTTTGAAAATCCACCCCAAACTCTATAAAGTGAGAAAGGTATGCATTTATTTCCTCCTCACTGCTTTTGAAAGTTCCCTTGTGCTGCTTTTTGTGGAAGGGTGGCTTTTCCTATTTTTGCTGAAAACGTCCTTTATGTTGATTTCTGGTAGCTTCTGTTTTCTGTTCTGATTTTTAACTATTTCAGAAAATCTTCCCATTTCTATTCTATTTCTAAGGGATAACTCTTTCTCTTTCAGTGTCTTTGAGAATCCTTTGTTTGGGATATCTATCTCTGCTTTGATAGGCCCTTCTTTTTTGTCTCCAGAACCACACTGTTCCTGTTATCTCATGCAGACTTCTCATCAAGATGCCACTAATTCCCCAGGGCTTTGAACTTTCTGGTGGAAACAGCCCCTCACATAAATGACATTACACTTGGAAATAAATTGCTGCTAGAATTTGGCCTGCGCCATCCTTCTGATTCTTCTCAGTAAAGGCAAATTATTTGAAGACAGGGCCAGTTTTCCCATTGGACAGGTGAGAGAACTGTCCTGCACATCTCTAATTGCCTTGGGAAGCTTTGTTGTTGTGTAAAAATATTTGTTTTCAATCAGGCCATCTTGAAGGTCTATCGCAGTTGATATTTTCTGGAACTGAAAACGGGGGCACATAGCAAGCAGTCTTTGAAAGGTTTAAAGCTTAGACTTCTGATGCCATGTCAGGTTGTTTCAGAGACAGAGCTAAACCCAAAATAGATGTCTAATACAAAACCAACTTTAGTCTTGAAAAGCAGAATATCAGATTGCCTCAGACTGAACACAATACCAGTATTGGCATTTTGAGTGAAGCAATCATAAGAACTTATTAAGTTCTTTCAACCAGTGGCCAGTCAAATACTTCTTGAAAGCCCATTGTAAGGCATAACAGAAGAGCTTTCACTTGCTGTTTGTAACTTCTCCCCTAGCAATGAAAATTCAAATATTGATTTCAAACTTGGAGAACTTATTAAAACCACATGATCATTTGCACATCTGTAAATCAGTCCCCGGTGAATTTTCCTAATTCCTTATTAAAGCCATCTAATCGCATGGCCATCACCACAAGTTCCATCAATTATTCTTGCTCATCTCTGCTTGCTAATTGTCCTGATCTCTCTCAGTCACACACACACACACCTCCACATATTTTTTCATATATTCTAAAATCTAACATTTCTCCCCTACGTTTAACACCTTTTAAATTTTTGTGTACATCAGCAGAGTCTAGACACTTATCTTAGAGGGGAAGAAATTCTTCCTGTCTTCCACAACTATTCTGAAAAATTAATTAAAAATCTTCTCAGGATTATGAATGAAATAGATCATCTTTTGGCCAATCCAGAAGTTCTGTCTATAAGGTTTACGCAACTTTTCAACACCAAATGTCACACATACAGAGTCCCAAGGATGTTCCAAGATATCCCCGCATCAAAGCACTAGATGGTGACCTTTCCTCATCCCACATACAGAGGCCCAATGGGCTGCCTTGAAACAAACATCAATACTTGATGACAATATTCACTACCAAACCTGAGCCAATAGGCTAATTTGACAGAGGGGACAGAACAGGTTATATGGTATATGGTGCTCTGTGTTCCAACAAAGGCAGAAAACCAGGATGTTCAGGAGGAACAGCCAAGATTGCCACAGTTGCCTCTAGCATCTGTGGCCTGTGGTTAATGGCAAGGCTGATCCTACACATTCACCTGACATTTACACACTATGCAGCATGTGCTTGCCTCTAGTTGTTTGCATCCCATCCTAATTATAACCTGTTTAACAGCTGTAGCTCTTGGACTCAACCCAGCAAAAGTCAAGTCCATTAAAGACCTTCATATATGTTTAATTTAAGCACATATTTTCTTTATATCTCCTTGTCTAAAATACAGATAAATAGAAGAGTACTCCTCCTCCAAAAGTTAGATTGGAATATGTTAAATTTGGTAGGAGAGGTGGCTCAGAGGTAAAGTGTTTGTCAGAACTTGGAACATAATATTTTGCATCCTGACTCGGAGGTCATTTCTGCCTCAAAGGCCCTCCCTAAACTGCAAACCCCAGAATTCCATAGGGTGTTGAAAGTGGAATAATAACACTATAACAGGCTAGTGTGGAAACGGCCTGAGGCTACAATCTGAGCCTTGTTGTCTCACATCTGCACAGAGCAAAGAGCAACAAAACACCTCACCCATTTTTGGCAGCAGAATACCACAAGAGAGTTATTCATCCCCCCCACAAAAAAAAAAACTTAAGTGCTTTAGACCCAGCAATACAGTCTGCACACCTGTGCATACACATTTATAATGTGCATACACAGAAAAATAATTTTTGCTAAAACATTATGCACATATTTTATAGATATATGCAGTGTTTTTGAGGCATCACAAATAGTCTAGACAAGATAATGTGTGTTCTGTAGAGTATTCAGATCCATCATAACGATATGCCTCATATAAAAACCTGACAGACGTGCATTTACAATTATTAATATTTCATTCAGAACAGATTGCCTTATCTCGCTGCTCTGTACCCAGCAGGGTCTTGTGCTAATGGTTTTCCTCATTGTTTTGAAAGGGTCAGGAAACTAGCGCACCCTTCTTTGAATACAAACCCCTTTTGGGGGCAAAGTGCAAGAATAACCGCACCTATCCCTAGTAGAACAAAGTACTGGGCAAACCTCCTCCACCTCTTCATCTCAGTTTCTTTTTTTTTTTATCATTTTTATACAAAATGTAAGTTTGAATTCTTTAAAATATTTTCTCCATCATAGTTTTATATATACACATGAAGATTTACTGTATTTTCTTATTTTCCTGCGTTTTTACCTAAAATCTTAGTATTTTCATAAATGTCACCAATTGTTTACGTACTTCTACAATTGTCCTTAAATATCCTTTGTTCCAGATCCTTATATTTCTAAATATTCTGTTTAATAACTTTAGTACATATTTTCTTAAAACCCTTCAGAATGTAATAATGTATTTTCCCCCTATTACACATTCTTGAATGTTCTTTATATGTTTGTTGTATTTAACCTTTTTTTTTCTCAGTCTTTGTACTGGAGGTAACTTTCTATTGGAGCCCACTTGTTTTATATTTTCCTCTGTTTGGTTTCTCAATTTTTGTGATAGAACATCTGCTGTTTTCATGTTCAGTATGCTTTGCAACTTTGTAACTTTGCTCAATTTTAGGAACATCTTCATTTTTCCAGAGTTTTGCAAATTCTATTCTTGCAGCTGTTATCATATATAATATAATTCTCCAATATTTCTTATTAGTTTGGTTGTTTATTTCATCAAGTTTTAATACACTTAATACATTTAATCAATAAATTTCTGGGGTCATGGTGAATTGAATGTGGAAGATTTTTTCTATGTTTTTATGTATATCTTTCCAATATTTTCGTGCCTTTGGGCAGGTCCACCACATATGATATATTGTACCAATCTGTGTGCCTCATTTCCAACACCTTCCTGTTCCAGACTTATATATTCTTCGTATTTTTTCCAGAGTCATATACCACCTATGGAAGATTTTAAAATAGTTTTTTTTTCAGGTTTTGTGCTGTTGTGAATTTCGTAGTCCTTTTCCAAGTCATTTCCCATTGATTCAACTGTATTGTATGTCCTGTGTTCTGGGCCCATTTTATCATTATCTCTTTGTCTGTTTCTTCTTCTTTATCATAGAGTAACAAATTCTTATACAACTTTGCCATGAGATGTGGTGGATTCTCCAATAAAAGTTTAATTTTGGAGTTTGTTTCTTTGACTGTTTCAAATCCCTGTAATTTTGAATCTATCTGAAATCTCTCAGGGTTGTCAATAGGGAAACCAATTCAATTCAATTCCTTCTTTTTTAAGCTCTTCTCCCATTTTAATATTTAATCTTCCTGTTTCAACCAAGCTAGCCAGAAATACACCCCCTGTCCCCAACTGCAAATAACTTGCATTTGTTTCTAAGACCATTCAATAATCCTATTATGCCCCAATCATGTTATCAGGAGCATGACCGAACTCATGTATCCCTGCTACTGTCTTCCCTATCATTTTCCTGAAGCTTACTTGGGACTGTTTTGACAAGGAGGACTGAGGAACCCTGGAAAATCTTTGGGTTCAGATCCTGCATGATGAGACGTACACGTATCACATAGCTAAGTGTATCATGTAGCTATGTCCCCCCCTCAAAAAAAGTTCATTTGTAAATGCAGTAATCTCCCCTCCTTATGAAAATTTTCATGTTGTTGGGGGCGGGGAGATGTGCTAGAACATATCCAGTTATTCTCATGTAGCTGGACTTGCTGTGATAACCATCTGAAGACAACTTAGTGGGCTCTTGAAAGGAGTCTGAGATGATGTCCTTGCAGGATGTCTAGCTATGGAAAAAATGGTTGGATACACCTCTGTGCATCTTCCCAATCTCCAACTACATAGAAATGGCTGTGTTGGGTGACCTGTGTTATTTACAAGGAGAGTTTTTGAGGGTGGAGGTATTTTGGTTGTTGTATGATCAGAACAGAACTCTTACCTATACAGCCATAAAAGTGAGTTGTGATGACATAGGTCCAACTTATGCCATCATAATTCATTACCAGGATGCCAGCCTGGGGTTTGGAATGTTCTTGCATCAGAATTTTGAGGCTTATCTTATTGTAAGTGACCTTGGGCCTGTTACCATGCTGTACACCTCCACTCCATGGTGCAGTCTAATTGCTAAGAAATATCATTCAATTGGCAATATCATTTCTAATATAAAAGCCACACACTTATGGCTGGAAAGCCTGTGGACAAAAACTCTAGTTGGAAGCTGCATGCTAAGACAAATGAACTCAGCATGGCCAGTCATAAGTTCAAAGGATTAGTCGAAAACCCTGGCACTGATGGGCTTCTGATAATCCCCTCAGTGATCCAACCTTCAAGTACAATAGTGAACGAAACTGCCACAATGGAGCAACTGATGGTCATCAACCTGTAATCTCTTCCCACAGAAACTCTCCTTTGTTCCCTCACCTGCCTAGACATTAAGAGAATATCACAACTCCCATCAATGCTTTGTCACCTGAAGTTAAGACCATTAGTCTGTTCCAGAACCCTTTTGTTTACTCTGCCAGAGAGCAGTGAGCATATTCCCCTTCAGGATGGGAAACACGGTACTTAAACCTTGACTCCAAGCCTGGCAATTCATAGTACCTTGGAAACAAGTGTGTCATTCTGTTCATTGGCTCCCCAGTTCTTGTGCCTTGTACTGCTCTCAAACTCTTGTTTGAGCCATCTCACCTTGATCTTCTGCTTCTAGAGTGGTAATTATCATCTACTTCACCCTTGCTATCCATCCCTTCTCTCTTTTACCCTCACCTTGTGTGGTTCATGGGATTGCTTGATTGCTTGTGTGTGTTTGTGAATTCCCGCAATGAAAGCATTCTTTTGAATCTCAATTGGTGTCCTACAGTTTGTACTAGTAAACACAGGTGAAAAGGTCCCATTGTTGCTCCCTCTTGCAGGTCTTCTTTGAGCTATAATTCCCCCAATTTTCTAAGGAGAAGCACTGCTGGAGGACCTCAAGGTCCCCCAACTTTTGGGCCAGCAGGCCTTATGTTGGGAGAAATAAACAAGGCTAGTGAAGGGCAACACCTATGACCTGAAGTAAGAGACAGATCAGAGACAGAAAGCACTGTAAAACCTTGACTTCAATCAAACTTGAAGGCAAATTAGAAAGCAGAGTTTCTTTGCTATTGTAAATTTAGATTAGGAGTTTGTGGGCTTTCAGATCTTATTGGACTGCAATATTCATCATCCTTTCTTCACTATTTGGGTTGCAGTAAAAACTGTAGTCCAACAACCACCTCTGGAGGACCAGTCATCTATGCTGCAAAAGGAATCTCTCAAGTGGATCTACAGCATTATCCCATGGGACTTATTTATTATGATTTTTAAATGATCTTTAGCTGTTTTATCATATACAGAGTCCATACCCTAAGAAGCAACTAGAGCATTGACTGCTGTAATACACAGTTCATGATGAGAATGAAAAGACTGGATAATAACAGAACAGTAGAAGAAAGCCCAGGAATGGAAGGCTGAGAGGGATTGCCAAGAAAGAGAACAATGCAATTTCTCTATGCAGCAGTACAATATAGCTAAGGGGGTGGAATGGGATGGGGTGGGTTTAAGCAGCACTTTTCAATGCCAGAAAAAGATTGCCCAGTAAAAATGATTCAGTCATTAAACAGAGGAAGTAAATGTGTTGTCATTACATTTTTAGTAGCTATTGGGACCTTGCTGAACAGTGCTTCTAAAGCAGCATGTTGAGAAGGACTTTTTTATTATTTATTTTTTAAAAAGGCTTTTATTCTGTAAATTTTGCCTGCGAAAAAAAGGAAAAAAAAGTATGTTTGCTCTTCTCATAATCACTTCAAAGCAATCCTCAACCTTGCAATAAAGTAAATCCAAAGCAATTAGAGAGCGGATCTGTGCAGAAAGACCTAACTGTGTTTAGAGTATGTTTTCCTTTCTGCAAATTGGTTCTGCATGCATTTTCCTTGAAAGGCAGGATGTGTTTTTTTTTTCTTTCAAAGAAGTAAATTTGCTATGACAAATAGATATGCTGTATCTCTAGAGTGAGATATTATATTGCTGTTTGCAAGCAAACCAATTCAGAATTGCCCTGGTAAACTCTTATCAATTGTAGCAAACAATAAGAAAGATGGGACACACAAACACACACTCGCGCAGAGAGAGAGAGTCATCTGCAGTGTGCTCTGATAGTAACAGGCCCTGTGCTACAAAATATTGTTCTTTTGCCACTTATTTATTTATTTTGAGAATCTCTTTACATTTTCTACTCTGCCTCCCTTGTGGCCTCATTTTTTTCCTAGCCTGCCGAATGACATTTACATGAAAGCCCGTGAAATGTAAAACTGTTTCCTGCCTTGCCCCCACAATGCTTGTAGCTACAAGAGCAACAGAGCTGTACCAACCCAAGCTGTAGCTTAATTTCATTGTGATGCAAATAAATGTAACAATTAAGAATATAATTTCAGACAATGTCAGCAGCCTAATTACTTGTGTGGCTTGCTGCCAGTTAAGCGGTAGGTGAACTGGCTTGCATAATCGGGCACAGAGCTTTGATGCAAGGTGGCTCATGCTCTGGAGCTTGTTAACATTTTGCTGAACTCTGCAGCAGTCATGCCGGACTGTCCCAAGTGTGACTGGCAAAACAGAACAGGTCCCAGAAACAAACTGATGATAACCAAATCAGCCTTGTGCTGCAAGGAAACAATCCACTATGGCAGAACTGCTGGTGGAGAGGATCTATGAAAATTCTGTACAAAGGAGGTGAAAGTGTTGCCAGTTCAGGGTAATAATGATTGCCATCATCATCATCATCATCATCATCTTTTTTTCTTCCTCACTCTCATGACAGGAGATGTTCCCTCTTCACTGCATAGTGAACATTCAGAGAACTTTCAAAGAGCCTGAATCATTAAGCCAAGAGCAACTTCTTGAAGAGTATTATCTTGTAGCACCACTTCACATATTATTCATTTATTCCATAGAAAAGGAACTTCCACAGAAAGAGGGGGAGGGGAATGTTAATACCTGCACAATATTGCCAAGGCATTTTTCTCCTGTTTGCACACAGAAACTGGAAGGCGCTGATGAAATTATCACATGTGCATACAGCTTGGAAAAACTACCTTCTCAGACTGAAGCTCCCAAAATCTCCCAACCAATGTGATCAGTGGCCCCACTGGTTGAGGGAGAGCTGTAATCCAAAAAAGTAACTTTTCTAATGTGCGCACTCAATTTATATGCAAACTGTATTCTACTTCCTATGGTGAATGCCAATATGGTACTAAATCAAAAAGAGAAGCACAAATCCCTACGCCATCATGAATCTCACTTTGACCAGTTAAGAGAGAGGAGTTCATTCAGCAAACATCATGCCATACTACGTTAGGATTGTGCAGTGTAAATCCCTACCTGTGGAGTTAAACACTGATTGTGCTATGTAGTCCTTACACTGAATGGCAAAGCTGAACAGCTGAATGAATGCACATCCAAATTTGCAACTAAATGTCCATGGAAATGCACATGAGCATCACATGTGCAACAGTATCATATGCAGCACTCCATAACCTTGGACTGAGTACAGACATTCCACATCAGATAGAAATGTCCAAATGCTGCTATAAGGAAACTTACACATGCTGAAGTTACCAGCAGAACTCTGGGACATGTGCTTTGTAAAAAACTGTGTTAGGAGGTCACGAGATCATGCTGCATAGTGCTGCAACCTCCACTGTTGTTGTGGCAACACACTACCCTCCTCAGTCATGTATTGTGGTGTTTTTTTGCACATCTCAGTGTATGCAAATAAAGGTCTTCCATGCAAGAAAAGCATCCTGATTGGCCCAGGGTACCTTCATGTTGGGGAGATCTACAGATGTACATCAGGACATACAAAGAACCATTCTCAAAAATCCACTCTGCATTATTACTGGGAAAGCAGGAGAAGTAGTAATAGGAAGTAGATATCCAGTCCCTCCTCATCTACTTTTAATGCAGGGGGGCTGGAATCTCCAAGCCAGAGCCCCCAGAACTGCTCTTAAGGGGAGAGGGCTCAACTTTGGCAGGCAGTTTATTATTGTTTCCTATTTTTCAGGTACTCACAGGGGAAGGGTACATTAACTTTCACATCTATTTTAACTGAAACATTCTTAGATAAAAACACAATAATAAGCATAATATGCACATAGACATGCCTTCAATATTTTCAGTGTAGCTTACTTCCAAGTATAACTTTCCACATTCTGGAAGGAGGGGGCTCATCAACAGATGTCTTAATAGTTCTTGGTACTTGATCCTTTAGTACACTTCTAATAATGCCATAGGAGGTTCAAATGCAGAGGAATCTTGATGATTCCCTTTTATCAGATTATTATAGGAGGATTCAGGCATCCCTACCTAATCTTAGGGGAACCTTGACTTCACCACATCTCACTCCAGGGTCCATGCTCCAAACCATAATACTAACTCTCAATTTAATCTTCCGCCCAGAGTTGTTCTGAAACTCAGGCTGCAGTTCAAGACACAGCTGGAATGTAAACTACATAAGCCTTCATTCAAGCTCCATTTAATTTAATGGGAATTCTGAACCAACAAACTTAAGATTGATTACACTGGGTAATAAGTAGGCATGCATAAGCTGCCCTGAGTGCTTTGGAAAAAGACAGACGCACAAAGAAAATAAATTGTTTGTATGGGTGGATCTCTGATCTGTTGTGAGCTAGATTGTTGGTCCATCTAGTCCAGGGTTGTCTATTCTAACTGCCAACGAACACAGTGAGCCGTTTGACTCTCAAGTAAATGTCCCTTTCCAGACCTGTTATTTGAAATCTTTTAAGCGGAAATTCCAGAGATTAAACTTAGGTATCCAAAGAATTCTCCATTCTCATTAAGAGATACTGACACCAAGATGTCAAGTTTTTGGTTTGTTTCGGTTTTGGTTCTTTGGTTGTTTAATGTAGTTTCTGTCATTTTCTGCACAATATGCTTGCTGTAAAATTACAGTCTGTGTATGAGATTAATGTCTCTTTTTCCTCTTTGCAAAAGTAAGCATACACATACTGCAATCACTGATCACAAAGACTCAAACAACCCATTTAACACTACCACTTTTACTATAAGGCAACAGTAATCTCATTTTTCAATGACCCCAATGTTACAGAAATGTGCAAAAACCACTTGCAAATAGGCACACATTTTCCACAAGATCAACAACAACCACAAAGCCTGCCATCTCCTGGCAGCTCACATCAAGAAGAATTTCTTTCAAGTTGTCCCATTTACTGGGAGAGTAAACAAGTCAGGATTTACATCCTTACCAGGATGCAGGAATACATATTTTATATAAACCTTTATTTTGTACTCTATAGAAAAAGTCAGTATATGAAACCTGAAAATACTCTGAAACGGGTGTTCTTATAACTGAAGTATTGGGTCCGTATATTAAGAGTGTATTTCCAAAGTGGAGGCTCCACAATTCCAATTAAGTGAGAGCAGGGATGAGAGAATTTTGCTTGGTTCATAATAATAAGAAGATAGCACCTCATCACTTTTTGAAGCAGTATGGAAACTGAGCACAATTATCTCTAGAAGAGCAGAAAAGTTTGGCATGCAAAGTAAAATAAGACATACATTGTAAAATGCTGTGAATATTAAAGGTATTATGTTTGATTAAGATGCTAATGTGTCAATAAACCTTTAATTCAGGAAGGTCTTGTATATTTTAAAATTAAATGCCATGTTTCCTTAGTAGGCCAACTGATAATGATAATGAGTACCTTTTGCTTTCCCTTTTCAGCTGAATGGCAAATGTGAATTCTACAACTTGGATGGTTTTTAATTACTTTGAAGGTTTTTTGCAATTAATAATCTATTTTTATCAGTAACTGAAAATGAAAAAAAGAGACTTTTACAGAGGAGTGGGGGGATGACAATAGGCAGTGATTACTCTCAATAGAAAATGACAAGCTTATAGCTCTCAAGTGGAACTGCAAGTGTCTCTTTGCAGATGCTGCTGAACCAGCTAATATTAGCCATTAGCACCTGATCACAGGGAAACAATCATCCTCAGTTAAGGGAAGAACTGAAGGAGGCGGCGAGTGTTTAATAGGCATGTCCTTGTGCTAGAAAAATACAGAGATGGACCTTTTGAGTTTTCATGGATGAAAATAATGGGGACATGTCATAAAAGCTTATGAAGTACAAGAGGAAAATAATCACTGGAGAGAAAGATTCACAGAACTACAAAACTTTTCCAAAAGGACAATAATCTACAGTCGCTGGCATCTTGTTAGTGATAAGGTCACCTTATGCCTGTATATGTCTCCTTTTTGTCATTGTAGAGATTGATATTCTCTTCCATCCTCCACAACAACAAAAAGACCTCCCCCTCTATTCACATGGACTCATCCTTCAGCCACTGCAGCCAATGTGTGGCTGGTGGAGAGGGATGGGACTGGAGAAACAGACTGGCGATGTCTCTGTAGACAGATGAAGAATGATAATATCATCCATTGAAACCTCTACCAGCTTGGTAGATGAAGGGAATGCAGTGGATTTAGCACATTTTGATATCAGTAAGGCCTTGTACAAGTCTCCGCATGATATTCTTAAAAACAAGCTAGTAAAATGTGGGTTCAATAATGCTATTATTAGGTGGATTTGTAATTGGTTGACTGACCAAACTCAAAGGGAACCCATTAATGGCTTCTCTTCATGCTGGAAAGAAGTGATTAGTGGGATGCCACAGGGGTCTGTCCTGTTCCCAGTGCTATTCAACATCTTTATCAATGATTTTAATGAGAGAATAGAGGGCATTATTATCAAATTTGCAGATGACACCAAATTAGAAGGGGTAGATAATACTCCAGAGAACAGGATCAATGCAAAATGACCTTGACAGATTAGAGAGCTGGGCTGAAACTGACAAAATGAATTTCAACAGGGAGAAATGTAAGGTACTACACTTAGGCAGAAAAAATAAAATGCACAGGTATAGGATGGGTGACACCTGGCTTGACCACAGTACATGTGGTCTTAGTGGACCACAAGCTGAACGTGAGTCAATGATGTGATGCAGCAGCTAAAAAAGACAATGTGATTCTAGGCTGTATCAATAGGACTATAGTGTCTAGGTCAAGGAAACTAAAAGTACCACAGCTAAGAAACTAAAAGTGCCACTTCGGTTAGACTTCATCTGGAACACTATGTCTAGTTCTGGCCACCAAAATTCAAGAAGCATACTGGTAAGCTAGAATGTGTCCAGAGGAGGGCAACCAAAATAGTAAAAAACCATGTCCTATGAGGAGCAGCTTAGGAAGCCGGGTTTGTTTAATCTGGAGAAGAAAAGGTTAAGTGGTGACATGATAGTCATGTTTAAATATGTAAAGGTTATGCCATATGGAGGATGGAGTAAGCTTGTTTTCTGCTGCTCCAGAGACGAGGACATGGAGCAATGCCTTCAAGCTACAGGAAAAGAGATTTTACCTAAACATAAGGGAGAAATTCATAATGATGAGAGCAGTTTGACACTGGAATGCTCTGCCTCAGAGTGTGATGGAGTCTCCTTCTTGTCAGGTTAAGCAGAAGATAGATAGTCATCTGTCAGGAGTGCTTTGATTGTGTATTCCTGGGTATTGGCTGGAGGCTCAAGGGTCCATGGAGTGGCGAATCTGGTCCAGGCTTTAGTCCAGACTTGAAAGGAGATATCCAAGATACTGAACCCTTAAATAAGCTCAACACCCTCGGTAGATCCTTTAAAATATGGACTAATACCTGGAATGGATCTACTATGCCACTGACATCAGGCATAGTAGGTGATTCTTTGTGTTTTAAAACAGAGTTGTTGTTTCTAAGTACAGCAACAGATGGGTAGGAAGTCAAATATAAAAATAATAATTTAAAAGTATAAAAAACAGTGCTAGATAGCCTAGAATCAAGACTATTTCTTTCTGGAGGGTAATTGTGCCTAAGCCCTATGAAGCACTGTCCAAAACGGGCTAATATCACTTACGCAACCACATTGACAACACTGAAGCAATAGCGTGGTTTCACAGTAATGCAGCGCTGCACAAAGTGGTCCCTAGCCTGCTGCTAGTCTCAGGTCATCAGCTGCTGGTCCATAGTGAGTTTCCAGAAAAGAAGGAAATAGTTGTAGCCCAGGGATACTTGTCCTTGGTACTTTAGGGAAAAAAAATATTGCCAGTTCCTCACATAACATAACCTGAGAAGCAGAGCTTTAATCAGCATTTTGGAAGTATAATGAATAACTTTCTACACGTATATCACCGACTCAGGAGAGGGGCCTTCCAGACAGACAACATAGCATTCATACTTTAGGCCAGGGTCAGCCCAAGATCTGCCTGAGACAGAGCATCAAATTGCACCCCCACTTCTGGCCAAGATGTCGGTGCATCTGGTAGCCTGAACCAGTGGCTCAGGACTACCGCTACAGACTTGTAGGGATAACATGTCCTGGGGGACCTTTAGTCCCCCCAAAAAAAACTCCCCATTAGCAGGTATGGGGAGCAGACCAGCTCACAAGTCTGGAATCACCCCGGCGCCGGTGGAGAAGGAGTGGAGGTACCGGTGAGAACAGGATGGGGGATGGAGCCAATGCGATGGGCTCGCAGCCAGATTTTCTGACTAGCACCGGCGAGAACCTTTTTTAAAAAAAGAAGGATCAAAGAGAATATCCAGCTGAATCTAATGAAGTAGAAGAGAAGAAAGACTTTTGCAAGATTTAAAGACCAACCTTGTGCTTGGTGTGAAGGCTGATTGCAGAAGATGGCGGAGTGCAGAGGAGCTGTGGCGTTGAAGCAGACCCAGGCTTGTAATGGCAGATGTGATGAGGCTCAGCGACTCTGGTGAGCAAGAAGCAATCTCCCCCCCCAGGTATATGGTAATGGAGCTCCCCCCCACTTTTTAATTGAGCACCCATTTTACTGTTAAAAGTTTGATGGAACAGTTATTTTGTTGAACTGGTATTTCGGGTGCTCGGCATTGATCTTCTGAGGATCGTGGGAAAGGCGGAAGCGGAAGATAGGCGAGTTATGGCTGATTGAAGTGAAGAAGCAGAGAGAGAGAGAGAATACAAGCTTGAAAGGGCTGGGAAATATGACAAAAACTGTGTCTTTCTGAGGGTGTGATTCCCGCTTTGCTTCTATCCATGAGATGTATGGTTTGATGAGAGAATCCTTTTTTCATAATACTGTTTTTTTTTTCTGGAGACATTATTGGATCATAGACCTTGGATTAGCCTCGAGAAGAGAGGTGAAGAGTTTAAAGTGACAGGGATCAGAAATTTTAAGGATTAGAAATAGGACCTTAAAGAATAATGAACTGTAAGCAGTATTAAGTGGCTAAGTGCTAATAAAATAGACTGAGTTTTCCTTCCTTTTTTAATGACTGAACTATAGAAGAAACTATGATAAACATATAAATAACAAAGACAAAATAATTGCCCAGAGAAATTTGCGAACTAAATGGATTATAATTTTGAACTATTGAATGGATGGATTGATAGACTGATTGGTTTTGATCTTTGAGTTGGATAAGCCTCAGGAAGAGAGGTGAAGAAATCAAGAGAGAATTTTACTGACTGTGATGGAATCTGGTTTGAAATAGATGATAGAAAATGAAAATTAGAAGTGCTAACATCTGATATTAATTGCTAACAATGAAATAATATATATATATATATATATATATATATATTCTCTTTTTCTTCTTCTTAGGATTTAAATAAGTTGAAATGAAACAGAATATAAACTGGAATTACATGAATTAATTGATTGATATAAGCTAAAAAATGTGGGAACAGTAAGTTCTTTTGGAACTTTTTTCTTTTTAATAGGTTACAAATGAAATAGAGTGTTAGAAATTTAAGTCTGTATTTTTCAATCAATAGAGTTTATAAGAACTATAATAATTTTGTATATTACTATAAATAAATTGATTGAGTTTTAGATTCAATTTTGAGATTGTATATGAAATTTAACTCAGAAATTGGACTTTTTGGACTTTGGGACCATTTTCAGAAGGGAGCAGTAAAGTAAGGTATGGCTACAGGTCAAAAGAAGACAACACAGACACAAATCCAACCACAAGTGCAGGAAAGAAGAGGATCTATTGGTTATAAAACAATGGAAGTGAATAGGGTCTTGGAGGAATTTCAAAAAATGAGGACTGATATGATGGAAGTATTAAAAGCAACAAGAACAGATATAAGAACAACAAGAACAGAAATAAAACAAGATTTGAAAAAAGAAGTTGAAAAATTGAATCAGAGTCTACAGAAACTTACCGCAGATCTAACGACAATAGACCAAAAAGTGGAAGATGTCCTGTAAAAAAAATCAAAAACTGGAAAACCAGGTGAAGCATATGAAGAAAGAACAACTAAAAGACAAAGAGACTATAATGAGACTGGAAATTCGTCAAAGAAACATGTTTGAAGTTAAGAGGTTTCACGGAACAAAAAGAGGAATTACACCAAAGAGTTACAGATATTCTAGCACAATATATAGGTCAAAGGAGAGGGAGATTTTAATATGAAATAGACAAGGTCTTTAGAATTGAATCGACAGTGGCAAAACAGAAAGACTTACCTCAAGATATTGTGCTTTACTTCACCAAGGAAAAGATTCGGGACTTAATTATGGAGAAAAACTATAAAGAAAAGTTAATCATGGATGAGATTGAAATCAAAATTTTTAAGGATGTACTGCCAAGTGTGATGAGAAGCAGAAGAGAGTATACATTTTTGACAAGGATTTTGCAATCTCTGGAAATAAGATATAGATGGGAGATACCAGAAGGCCTTTTCTTCCTTTTTGAGGGCAGGAGAATAAAGATAAGCTCTGTTCAACAAGCAACAGAATTCCAAGAGAAATACCTGAAAACTGGTTTAAAGACAGCAAGAACTGAAGCCAAAAAGAGGCCAGACAAAACAGTAGAATCAAAACAAATGGGAGCAGCAGTGGCAGATGAATCTAGTCCAATGTCTGAAGAAGAGTCGGAACTGGTAGAACCAGAAGACAAAAAGAAAAAAGGGAAGTAAAGAAAGCAAATCAGCAAATATGAAGATAATTTCATGGAATGTACAAGGAATCAACTCACAAACAAAGAGAAGACAGGTTTTCCATCACTTAGAAAGATTAAGACCTCAAATTACTGTTCTACAAGAGACTCATATAAAAAAAAACCAAGAAAAATATTTGTATAATTGTAAACTAGGTCAATGTTTTGCGTCCTCATACTCAAAGAAGAAAAGGGGAGTTGCAATGTACGTGGATAAAGATATTCAAGACAAGGAGGTTTTCAAAGATGAAGAAGGGAGAATATTGGGAGTAGAATTTTTGAAGAATGGTAAAAGAATCTTATTGATTGGAGTCTATGCCCCAAATGAAAACAAAGCTGATTTTTCTAAGAAATTGTGAGAAAAAATATCAATATATGAGTATGAAGACTAGATCCTTATGGGAGATTGGAATGGAGTTCAGAACATTAAATTAGACAAAACAACCTCCCAGATGAATGAAGAACAAGTAAAGACAGGAAAATTGCCAAAAAATGTCTTCGAAATGTGTGAAGGACTAACTGTTATAGATATTTGGAGGACTACCCATCCAAATGATAAAAAATTTACCTTCTTCTCTGAAGCACATCAGTCTTGGTCTTGGATCGATATGATTTTAATTTCCAAACACTTATTAGCAGAAGTAAGCAAAATGGAAATACTATTAAAGGTTATCTCTGATCATCATCCAGTGGTGTTACAAATGCAAGATAAAAATAAACAATTTTAGTGGAGATTGAATGACAGTCTACTTAATGATGAAGAGATAGTTAAAAAAGCAAAAGAAGTTTTAAAGCTTTATTTTGAAGAAAATATAAGGGGAGAAATGAAGATGAAAACGATCTGGGACACATCGAAAGCAGTAATGAGAGGTTTTTTTATACAGCAGCGACAAATCCAAAACAAAAAAGGCAAGAGAAGTATCAAGCTCTACTGATAAAACTTCGAGAGAAAGAAAAAGGACTTAAGGCAAACCCACTTCAAAAATCATTGCAACAGGAGATTAAGAAAATACAGAAAGAAATAGTGATAATTACAACTGAAGATATAGAGAAAACGATGAAACAGATGAAATTGACTCAATTTGAACAAGCAAATAAAATTGGGAAATGGTTAGCATACAAATTCAAGAAAAGGAAGGAAAGGAATATAATTGCAGAATTGAAGCACAGCAAGAAGTTGATTACTCAACATGAAAAAATAAAACAAAAATTTGAAGAATACTTTGGTAAATTATTTTATGAAACAAAATCTCCTCACCAATATGAGAAAAATCTATCTGAATGTTTTCAAAAAATAAAGATCCCTAAAATATCATTGGAAGCACAGAATCAGTTGAATAAATCTATAACACTTTCTGAAATTGAAGAGACTAGAAAAGATTTGAACGTTGACAAAGCACCAGGACGGGATGGCTTTACAGCATTATATTACAAGAGATTTACAAAAGAACTGATTCATCGAATTCATGCAACTCTGAAAGAAATAGAAAAACATGGCAAACTGAAATTGTGGGGAGAAAGAAATATTGTATTGATTTCTAAAGAAGGGAAAGACAAAAAAGAAGTTAAAAATTATCGACCAATCTCCTTGTTAAATATAGATCACAAATTTTTTGTGGCAGTGTTGGCAAAACGGCTGAGAGAGATATTACAGGATAAGATTCAAGAAGGCCAAGCAGGCTTTCTCCCTGGTAGATATATGAGAAGTAATGTAAGAACAATTTCAGATGTCATTGAGTATTATGATAAAAGCCCAGGGAAGAAAGCAGCACTTATCTTTCTAGATGCAGAAAAGGCATTTGACAATGTTTCCTGCGCATTTATACATCGGGTACTTAGAGAATATGACTTTGGAGAGGACCTTTGTAAGTGGATTGAGATGATTTATCAAGAACAATCTGCAAGGCTTATAATAAATGGAGATATTTTGACAAGCTTTCCAATAAACAAAGAAGTGTGGCAAGGGTGCCCATTATCACCATTACTATTTATAGCTGTTTTGGAAGTATTGTTGAATATAACAAATGAGGATTCACAGATAGGAGGTTTGAAAAAAAGAAAAAAGAATTGAAATTAAAAGCTTTTGCAGATTATGTAATTATATTCCTGGAGGATCCACAAGAATCAATTCAAGCGCTGATGGAAACTCTGCAGAGATATGGACAAGTGGCAGGATACAAGATAAACAAGGAAAAGACCATGATGATGACACTAAATATGACTAAAAAAGAGCAAACCAATTTAGAGAGAAGATCTGGATGTCAACTAAGAAAACAAAATATTTAGCAATTATTATAATGAAAAAATCCCAAGAACTATTTGACAACAACTATTTGAAGACATGGAAAGAGATTAAAAATGATATGGAGAAATGGAATAATTTAAATTTATCTCTCCTGGGAAGAATAAACGCCTTTAAAATGTCTTTGTTGCCCAAACTCATGTTCCTCTTTCAGAATTTACCAATAATAGGAAGAGAGAAGGTATTCAAGGAATGGGAAAAGGATCTTCAAAATTTTATCTGGAAGGGGAAAAAGCCAAGCATAAGACTCAAAACATTACAGGATGCAAGAGAGAGAGGAGGATTTGACCTAACATCATTAAAATTTTATTATTACGCCTGTTGTTTAGATTGGATCAAAGACTGGATTCAATTAGAGAAAACAACTATAAAAGAATTGGAAGAAACAAATAACAAATTTGGATAGCATGGATATTTATTTTATGATAGATTAACGGCGAATAAAGAGTTTAACAACCATTGCATCCAGAAGACACTGTTAAAGGTTTGGCTATAAATAAACTGGAAATATTACACAAAACTTCCAATATGGACTTCACCTCAAGAAGCATATAAAATTGCTCCAACAAAACAAGGAAATGTACTAACATATCAAGATATATTAAAATGGGAGGGGGATAAACCAAAAATGTGAACAGCAGAAGAATTAAAGGCTGATGGACACGAGTTAAACTGGTTCCCATGGCGACAACTTAAAGAAAGATTCAAAATGGATCAAAAATTGTATGGATTTGAGAGAAAAGAGAATGAATTAGATTCACTGATGAAGAGAAACCAAAAGAAGAGAATTTCTACATTTTACAAATTATTGTTGAAAAGAGAAATGGAACCAGATGTAATCAAAGATACAATGGTTAAATGGGCCCAGAATGTGGGACATCCAATTGAATTAGAAGCTTGGGAGAAAGCATAGAAAACTGATATAAAATTTACACCAAATTTAAATTTAAGAGAAAATTTTTATAAAATGCTTCATAGATGGTATATGATCCCAGAAAAATTACAAAATATAACTAAAACTGGGAATGCGATGTGTCGGAAATGTGATGAAAAGTTTGGGTCCTTTTTTCATATGTGGTGGACCTGTAGGAGGGCACAAATTTTTTGGAAAGGGATACACGATGAAATTCAAAGAATCTGTAAAGTAAATTTTGAAATGATGCTGGAATTTTGTCTGTTGAATATGTTAGGGCAAGAAAGGGAGATAAGAAATCACCAGAAGATATTGTTATATCTGATAACAGCAGCAAGGTTGACATATGCGCAATATTGGAAAGAAAAGAAAGACATTGACTTAGAAGAGTGGAAACTAAAGGTTCTGGATATGGTAGAGACAGAAAAATTAGCATTTTCTTTGAAAAGCAAACCAATCCAGAACTTTGAAAGAGAATGGAAACAAGTTTTCAATTGGCTAAAAACATAAATGTACAAGAAATTTAAGAAAGAAGTGAATGTAATTGTTCCTCTCTTCTGTAAATGTAAACAAAATAGATTCAACTGGAGAACAAAAATATGGAAGTGGGGGGAGAAATGGGAGATATTCAACAAGGATGTATGTCCACTCTATTTTTACAAATTGCACCCCCCACCCAGCCAAATCAAAAGATATAGAGTACCAAAACTAGCCAAGTTATTTGTCATATGAGACAGAAAATCCCACAAGCACCTCTTCCCTTCACTGGCAGTTAAAAACATAATGAAAAGTAGAGGAATGACTAAAAATGTACTGCTTTTTCACGAAACCCCAAACCTGTGCTGGCTGGTTAATGGTAGGTTGGAGTCTGCTTTAGACTCAGCATCTCTTCCTTAGGAGCATTAGCTTCAAAACATTTCTTGCACTACAACTCCCAGAATCCCCCAGCCACTTACTAAGCTAGCAGGAAAAATCGGGAATTGTAGTCCCCCAAAGTAACTTTTCCATTTTAGATACAAAGCACTGATTAGCCATTTAGATACACACACACTTACTTTAATCAGTGGCTTCTGATCCTTTTCAGAATATTGTACACACAAAAGAAGGTTAAAAAAAAAGAATCTCTTATTTGATTTTGTTTGATAGATGATTCCCATTGGATGGTTAATACTGTTTCCTTGTGTTCTTTTCTTACCATCAATACCCTGATAGGAAAGTTTGAGCATGAAGATTGCTGTTCCAGTTGTGAATATTTGCACTAACAACCCTTCTGCTCAAACTAGCTCTGTAGTTTTGCAATATGGGCAGCGGTGACTGGTTATTTCTATGTCAGTAGGAGGTTGCATCTGGGTTTTCATTTGAACTTTAAAATAGCTATCCAAGATATTGAATCTTAGATTATGCCTTTAAGACCAAAACTCGGGGCAGATTCACTATCCTACCCGGCATAAAAACAACTAGCCGCCACTGAATATAGGTCATATTTTAAGGAATTTGTAGTTGAAAGGCAATGAGACATCCTCAGGTAAAACAGTAATGTATTTCAATGTGCAAGGCATGATTGCTGCTTACCATGAACATAAGGATCCCTGCATTATTAATGCTCACAGAGCACTAACATTGTGCTTCTCATCTTTTGGCTGCTTTACAATAATTAATGCCATTTTCTGATGCTTTCTTCTACTCCTTCTGTGAAAAGAAAATGCAGAAGCTCAAACCAAATTTGTTTCTGAATATTTTTTTGACTTTGCGGGAAGCATGTTTATAATTTTTCACAGTGATAAAGACCTACTTTGACAAATTTACCTCAGGGTCCTATGTGAAGAGCTCAGTGGAGAGAATGGCTCTTTAAAACTGCTTCACACAGCTGGTTTGCCATGCGTTTCTCACAGTCCCTAATGCCTCTATACTAGCTCTAGGGTGAAACAAGTAGACATTGCTGTTGGGCTTACTCAAGTTTTCAAAATATCTCAGCAGTTTGTAAAATGAGAATAGAAATTCAAAAACGTTTCACCCTCTACTTATTTCTCACCCAGAAATTCATTCCAACAGCAACATTTCTGAGCCAATTTTTGTTTGTTAAATAATATTCACTCGATGGTATTTATCCAAGGAAAAGTGTTATTCAACATACTATCCTATAAAGTTCATATATGTTAATGCAAAGGTCCCAGATGAAGGTACCTATCAACAAGCAG
Source organism: Iguana delicatissima (assembly GCA_948472985.1). Taxonomy (NCBI): domain Eukaryota; kingdom Metazoa; phylum Chordata; class Lepidosauria; order Squamata; family Iguanidae; genus Iguana; species Iguana delicatissima. Next base: position 990,858 of record CAOKZL010000370.1, on the reverse strand, counting down.
AGGGACTGCACACAGTTTGATGAATGTCCTACAATAAGAGAAAGGTATATTGTAGCACCTTTGAGACTGTCTGAGAGAATGAAAGTTGTAGCAGAAGCTTTTGCAGACTGAGTCTATTTCATCAGATTCAAGTCTTCATTAGATACAAGTAGATTCAGTCTAAGGCCCTTTTCACATGGCGTTTTTAAAGTGTATTAGGCACGCTCCCTCCCCCCTTCACGAGCCGCTATATCGCATGACGTTCTGGCGAACCAGGTGCTATCACAGCCACAGATACTGCTGATAGTGCATTTTCTTATTTTCACCTGAAAGGCGAAAATAACCTCCCTTTCACTCATTGGTCGCGCGACCAGAGGGCCTGTGGAGCCGTCGTCTGGTGTGCTTCCAGGAAGGACCCGGGAATGGGCAGGGTGTGGGCAGTCCCTGCTGCCTGTCCCTCACGCCGCAGCTCCCGGGGACGCTCTGCCCAGCAGTAGGCTGGTCGCTGCCCCCATTGCAGCAGGGAACACTGCACAATGCATCGCTGCGAGAGGCCACCCCAGGGCTGCGTTGCCACTCACACTCAAGACGACAGCAGCCCCAGAGTCCAGCCGACTGTGTTTTTTTTTCCAAACCTGGTGCTATTGTTAGCACTTTAGCATGTTACCAACATAGTATGAAACAGGCTGTTGGCAGGATCTATCATGCCAACGTTAGCACGATAGGCCGAAAAAAATAAAAAAAGAAAACCCACCGACCAGTCCGGGCCGGTGGGGCGGGGACAGGGTAGGACCTGGGCATGGCCCAGGACACCGACATGCGGAAGAGGCACCGGGCAGGGACCGGTGCTCTCTACAAATGCCCTACTGTGTGCGGAGTGCAACGGGCCCCTTGCAATGTTTGTAACAGCATGAGGGCTCTAGTTCATCGCGCTATCGAGCTACAGTGCGAAAAGGGCCTAAAAAAGCTTATGCCACAACTTTCATTCTCTCAGGTAATCTGAAAGATGCTACAGTATCCCTTTGTATACTGATCTAGACTAAAACAGTTGTGATACTAAATTTCACAATAATGGAGTTAAGTGGATAAGTGACTATTATTATAATATTTTAAAAAGCTCTAAATTATATTGTTAGCCCTTACTAGAGCAGAGATATTGAATCTATTGGATTTATCTATGTGTTGACTTGCCATTCAGCAATTGATTTAAGAGGTTTACTTTGACTTGGGATCAGGGCCGCACTAGGGTTTTCATAGGCCCTAGGCCTATGTATTTGACTCCCTGCCTCACCTCTATGTACCACTAGGGATATTTTTTTTAAAAAAAATTTTTTTAATAGGACCTTTTTTTTCTTTTTTTTTTTGGTTAGTCTTCTTTTTGTAAGCCCCAAACGTTAGGCCCTGGCCATTGTGCCTAAAATGCCTAATGGATTAAGCAGCCCTGCTTGAGACTAACCAAGAGGAATTCAGTCTAGTTGTTCCTTTTCCCTGATCTCTTTCTATATTTTGGATATTCAATGGTGCCTTGTGGAATCCTGGGGACTGGAGTTCCATGAGATGTTTAAAATTCTCAGCTAGACAATTGTACCACACAAAGAAAACTAAAGAAAACTAAGCACTTTGCCAAACTTCAAATTCCATGGTTCCATAGGATGAAGTTTTGGCACTTAAAGTGGCATCAGACTGCTATAATTATACAGTGTGGATTACCCTGATCTAGAGACTAGGACTAAGGCCCTTTCCGCATGGCATTTGCCATGCGAAAGGGTGCCTGGAGCATCATGCAATTGTGAGGAGCAATCTGCACAATGCACTCACAATCGTGTGATGCTCCAGGGGCTGGCAGGCACCGATCGTGCACCTTTTCATTTTTGGCTGGAAGCCGAAAATGGCACACGATTGCGCATTGCTCCCAGGCCCCACGCGCAGTTACCTGGTGTGCGGAACCTCCGGACCTGCACTGGTCGCCCTTCCTGCCCCAGTGCAGCCTGGGAAACTCCCAGGCTGCACTGCAGAAGGAAGAGGCAGGGCTCTTGTGCAAGTGGGCAGCTCATGCAGAGCTGACGCAGCAGAGACATGAGAGCCTCTTGCCAGTGCCAGAAAAAGGTAGAGTTTGGAAAGGGCCTAAGAGTAATGGAATCAAACTACAGGAAAAGAGATTCCACTTAAGCCTCAGGAAGAACTTCCTGACAGTCAGAGTTGTTCAGCAGTGGAATGTGCTGCCTCAGAGTGTGGTAGAGTCTCCTTCTTTGGAGGTGCTTAAGCAGAGGCTGGATGAGAGTGCTTTGATGCATGTTCCTGCATGGCAGGGGTTGGACTGGATGGCCCCGTGGTCCCTTCCAATTCTATGATTCTATGATTCTATAAGAAAGGCTTTTTGAAAATGTTACTTCCTATCAGCTATTACAATTACCTGTTTACAGGTCCTGTTCTTTTCCTCCACTCCTTTCCCAATCCCAGTCACTGGCTAGCAAATCTTTATGAATGACATTTACATCTTCAGAGGTGAGCTTACTCTTCCTCAGAATAAATTTACAGAGTAGGAAGATCCTTTTGCACTTCAATGTAAGCATGTCCTCTTGAATCTAGCCAAACACCTATCAAGTCTCATATCTTGTTTCCCTTTGGGGATCTCCAGATACCAATGGGATGTACAGAGCCAGGACATGAGTGCAAGAAACCTTTCCTTTCATGCTTCCCAACAGCTCACATACATGTTGGGAATGGCAACCTTTGCATGCTTTAATTAACTAGCTAGTTAGTTTGCATGTCTATTGTAGGCATAGAGGAGACAACCTAGAGTAAACTTCCTGTTGTTTGATCAACGCCCACTTCCCCTTGCATGTTCTCTTCCTCTCCCCTTTTGTTCTTCAGCTTCCCTGCAAGCATGTGGTCTTTGATCCTCCAGCAAACATGCTTTCTTGTAAGCATGTGAGTTCTTATTTTTGTCTTACCATTCTTCAAGAATTTGAACCTGTGTAAACCATGCACAAGATTATGTGAGTAAATCCTCTTTTCAAATGTTTAACCAAAATGCTTGTGCTTCTTTTGAGCTAGATAAAGTGTATCTGGGGTGGAGATGATGAAGTGGGGCTGGTAATCTGTTCCGTTTGTGCATTTACTAAATACTCTGCTGATTGGGAGACTTATTACTAAAAAATCTCTCAGTTCCCCAACAATATAGAGGGATGTAAAGTTGAAGGCTTCCACGACCGGAATCCATAGGTTGTGATCGGTTTTCTGGGCTTTGAGGCTGTGTTCTATTAGATTTTCTCCTGACGTTTTGCCTGCATCTGTGGCTGGCATCTTCAGAGGATCCTCTGAAGATGCCAGCCACAGATGCAGGTGAAATCTCAGGAGAAAATACTAATAGAGCATGGCCTCAAAGCCTGGAAAACCCACAACAACCTATAATATAGAGGGACTCCATCCCCAAAACTGGATGTATTATAAGTAGAACTGATACAACTAGGAACATGCATTCATCTAATTCTTTTCTGCAACAGATTTTTTAAAATTAAAGCTTCTAGGAATCTAATGATATTATCTAGTCTCTAAATATACATGATTCTAACTGTTTTAACCTATTATATTGTTTAATATAAGTGCCAGAGTAGTACAGTGGTTAGTTTATTAGGTGAGGACTCTAGGACTCCGGCATGGAGGACTCCTTGGTCTCCTGGGAGACCCACCAGGTGACTTTGGGCAAGTCAAGTCACAAGCTCAGCCTCAGAAGAAGGCAGTGCCAAACCTTCTCTGAATAAATCTTGCCAGGAAAACCTTAGGATAAGGTTGAAGTGGGACCCAACCTGAAGGCATCAAACAACAAACAAAATTTTTTAACATGTGAGCTACCATTTGATATTTTAAAATTTTAAATTACTTTGAATTGTTTATACCACCCTTAGATCTTTGGACACAGAGTCGGAGATAAATATTTTAATAAATAATAAATGAAATAATTCCTTTTTAAAGATGTCCAAGTTGGTAGCCATCACAACATTTTTGGGTAGTGAAATCCCTTCTATCTCTGTCTTGAATCTCAAACCATTCAACATCACTGCATGACTCCCAAGTTCAGAATTATGAAACAAAGGGGGAAAAAAGCTTTTCTTTATCCTCTTTCTCAATACCATGGATGAAAAATTCATTGACAACACTGAAAGTAATGGCTGATAAATGAACTGGGGCAGGCATATTTTCCTTTATGCTCATCCTTTATGCTCATCCTGAGCTCTCCCTCCACCCCACCTCCCCAAAAAACCCTGCCTCTGGTACTCTTCGTTCTTTTATTTTCTTTTTTTAAAGGACAAACATCTACAAAAACCAATCCAGAAAGCACATATGTAGACTACAGAGGTGTTGTATGAAAGTATCCATACATTCTTTGACTACTACTGGCAAAACTTCTCATTTGGAGACATAAAAAAACAGGGCCTTTTGAAACCTCCTAAAAAATTGTCAAGGAAGAAGTGGATCACAGAACTCCTTGCTTCCATGTAGATGTTGTACACTGTTGCCAAATATACAGCTACAAAGGACTGTTGTATAGGTGTTATACCCTGAAATGCAATTGCACTTCAAGATATGCTGTCAGGGAGCAAGCAGTAAAGAAGCAGCACTCACTTTCTTCTAAAAGCAACTATTTCAGCTGCCAGCAAGAGAGAAGCGATTCTAAGAAAATAAAAGGGATACGCCTTGGAATGAAGCATATAGCTGTCATCGTTCCAGTTGCTTTTGTTTTAGGGAGCTTATTTGCTATGCGGATAAGAAAACAGCACTGTTCTCTGTGATGGGCAGGAGAACATACTCAGCCGCTCATGACACAATGGGGACATAAGAAGGGTTTTCGGTTAGGGTGCCTGGCCTGCAGGTGTAATTCTTTGCAAATTTCATTCTCAAAGGAAGCAACAAGTAATTTTAGCCATTTTCTTCCCTCTGTGAGAAAGTCTTTGAAAACTGCAGAGTTCGAAGGCTGTTCTTAGCCTGGGATGGGGTCTCCACAAAACTTGCGTATGAATTTTTTAAAAAAATGCATAGAAATATTTTCTGCATTGTAAATGCTTTTTCCTGCACAGAAAATGCTGCAGTTATAGACTTACTTTGTGCATAACATGATTTTTTGTAATGTGGAGAATGCAGCATTTTCAGCATAGAAATATTATTTGCTTCGCAGAAAATTTATTTCATGTGCCAATGATAATGCTATTCTCTATGCAAAAGAGCCCCTGTGCAAATTTTGCAGAGACTAATTCCCAAACTGTGACAATTCACATCTATCCAGGATTCTCTTTCCTGACATTTGAGAAACACATTATTTGACTGTATTTTCCAATATTTTCAATTATTCTCTCCATCCCTCACAGCCTGCTAAGGCTCATGACAGTAGCGCTCACGTAGATATTTTTAAAAGAATATTTAGTTAAATGTACAACTTACTATTACAGTTATTTGCTATCATAGTTAACATGATTGTGGAGAGGGATGTGTTGTTTTCTCTTTTTCAGATTTTGCAGCCTGGTCTTTCTTGGAGTGGAGAGGTAAGACCTGTGCCTAAATTCTGTAAAAGGCATTGCAAATCAGAATTACTCTTTACAATACAATGTTTTAAAAAGTAAGCATAACTTCAAAAGGCAGTGCTTTCAATAACAGCAAACTGTGAATGTCATATATTTCTTTTGTGTTAAATACATGATTATGGATATATTCCAGTTATTTTTTTTAAAAAAAAAACTATGCTGGAGGAAGGATGACTAGTTCTGGTATCTCTATCTACATTTTTGTCATTTTGTTGACATGAAGACATGACAGTCACCCATTACGCTTCTTCTGCATATGCTTGGCCCTTGAGGCAAGAAACACATGAATTCTTTATTGTGCTCTATTTAAGTGTCCAAAGATTAGCATATTTCTCCACCTTTATAAATTATACAGTTTTTAGCTTCTCTCTCAGTCAACAAAAACATATATTGCCTTTGATTTTCCAGCATGACGAATGGCTGACAGGCTCCCAAGGCATATCAGGAACATGGCCTAATATACTGTCCAGCAAAACAGATTGTGTTGTCTGAGTCTTTAAAGTGAGACCTGAACTGGCCTCACCATCTCCTATATAATTCAATTTATTGCCCTGGGGGGAAAACAACAATAATATAGCTATAATACATTGCACTAGCCTAGTCCTGGGGGAAGTGAATTTACTCCCGTCTCCCAAACTGGTTGATAACATATTTAAATGCCAGTCACTAATCCAGCGTTGCTCCTTCCTTCGAGAGCTGCTTTATTGAACACTGTAATTGCCTGGATGGTGTTTTTATTTCTGTAGCTATTGCTGTTAATTAAATATTCCACAAAAAGCTGCTTTTGACATTTCTTGCTGCTTTCTTGAAATCTGTCACGATAGGCACTCTGTATATTTCTACCTGCTGCTTTCTGCTGATAGCCTTGTCCACAATCCAAATCCTCAAAAAAGAGGGGGAAAATACATGTAAGGAACTGTATCTATTCAATGGGAAGAGCAGACTTTCCACTGCTGCAGCAACATTTGAAGGGAATCTTGCTGAAATAGACATACGTAGCAGGGCTTGTACTTCCCCATTACTGGGGGGGGGGGATTAACACAGCCAAACATAAGGACTAAAATACACACCAGTGCATATAATCTGCCTATCAGAATTTCAAGTGTTTAGTGTATGGTAGTTATCCTAGATGATGATGATGATGATCATCATCATCATCATTTTTCTTCCAAAATTGGAACTCAAGGTAGCTTACGATATAAAACCACAATAAGCTAAAAAATATACAAAAAAGTGGGCATTAAAATGAGTTGATGATGATGATGATGATCTTTAACTATTAGATTTAACTACTGACAGTATTAAAATGATTTAAAACTATACTTTAAAAGATAAAATACCATTAAAAGATAAAGAGCAATTCAAACGGTTCAAACAATACAGTACTCTCAGACCATTCTTTAAGAACTTTCCACTTTAAAAGCCTGTCTGTATATATTAAAAAGTCTTTTCCTGGCAAGGAAAGGGGAGCAGGGAGGGGGCCATTCTAGCCTCTCTAGGGAGGAAGATCCACAGTCTAGGGGCTGCCATTGAGAAGGCCCTCTCTCACATCCATGCCAACTATGTGATGGGAATAAGCCAACTAGGTGATGGGAATAAGAGAAAGGCCTCTCTTAATGATGTCAGATCCTGGGTTATATAGAGAACTATGGTCTGCCAGATAGCCTGGACCTGAACCATATAGGACTTTATAGGTCATAACCAGCATTTTTGAATTGTGCTCAAAAACAAACAGTCAGCCAGTGGCACTGTTTTAAGTGGGGAATATTAACAGAGGAGTATATCCAGTCTTGCACACCAGGGTATTGCCAGAGTACTAAAAGTATTTTTTAGACTACAGCTCCCAGAATTCTACATCCACACTAGGGAGTTTGGAAGTTGCAGTCCAAAAAGAAAAAAGAAAGAAAGAAAAAAGAAAAAAGAGTACATTTCTTAAGGTCTAGTCTCAGCCTTCAAAAATATGCCTGGGAAATTTTGGGATCTGTCCTATCCAATGACCAAAATTTTATTATTGAAATATGCATTGTTAATGCCCATGTAAGTTAACACAGTATGAAAACCAGTGTGCCAGTGTGATGCTGTGTGATGCTGTGGATAGAGTATAGGAATAGGAAAAGGATAAGCCACATCCAAATTCAAATTCACTTTCAGCCCTGACCTTCACTGGGTGACTTTGGACCAGTGGCAACAAGGTTGTTGTGGAGAAAATGGGATAATCATACATGCTGCATTAGGCTCCATGGATGGAGAGCAAAACAAAACTCTCATAAATAACAGTAGCTTCCATGAAAGTAAAGTGATAAAAATATTGGACTAAAAATGATAACAAAACCACATATCTCTGGGTGAGATGAGAGATGTGGTTCCAACCAAGAGCCTTAAATAGCAAAAGTATAAACAAAGAAATTGTTACTTTACAGTAGAAGCATCTCTTCCCATTACCTTTGAGTGCAGATAAGCAAAGTGACCTCACAAAATCACTTCCCCATAGTACCACAGCTAAGCTGAAATGGGGGCAGGGGTGTTAAGACATTCATAAGAAAGTGGAAGATGCCAAGTTCTTACCCTCTGCCAATGCTCTGCCAAGATGAAGGGTGAGGCCTCACTGTTAAAAAAAACCCATGCCATCCAACCTAGAGCTGTGTAATAATGTTCTGTAAACCAGACAGGAACCCTAGGCAATTTCTTTTGATTACAAAAGGCCAGTCACCATAATGCTGATCCAGTTCCAGATATTAGCTGAGATCATGTATGACACAGTGTACACAGGCAGAACCACACTACATGTCTACTCTCAAACCTCCTTCTTTGACTTATGATTTAGCTCTTGCAGCTCCCTCCCCTTGGCCAGTTAGCGGCTGGTGGAGCGGGGGTGATTGGAGATGTGTCTGGCTATGTGCCAGTAGCCAGACGCAGGCTGATGATAACATCTGGTGTGATCCACCAGGGTCCTCTGAGAGTCTCAGCAATCTGTGTCTGGCTTTGGGGACATAGGTGTTTTTCAAGCCCCACATCTCCATCAGCCACTGAATGGGCAATGTGTGCGTGCGGGGGGGCCTACAGTGGCTAAAAAATGAGTCTGGGGGAAGGCTTTGATCATTGTAAAGGATAGAAGAGAACACCAATGTCTGCAATGACCAAGAAAGAAAGAAAGAAAGAAAGAAAGAAAGAAAGAAAGAAAGAAAGAAAGAAAGAAAGAAAGAAAGAAAGAAAGTCAGTCAGTCAGACATACAAAGGTGCAAGGTGGACTGCCACTGACTGAAAATGAAGGTAAATGCTTGTTATACAGCCCAGAACTGAGTCTGAAGATAAGAGATTTATCTGGAATAGACACAGGGAATCATTTGTGTCTGATATCAGCCAAAGTTTTATTGATAGTGCTGGCCTGCTTAGATATTAATAGAGTATTTCTAATATACAAATCATATAAATAAAAGGTCTGAATATAGATGCAAATCTTTGCTCTCAAATTACCCATATAATTGCCCTGTGCTGCTTCTTTCCTCACAATTGCCCCTCATGCTGCAACGGCAAGTGCTGTGGGGGTGGAGAGGCAGGGAGAGACCGTGCTAGTTTTCTTGTAAAAGTTGTTAAACGGATTATAAAGCACAAGAATGTGTGCTGAAATTGTTGTGTACATGTTTATTATTACATTGCCTTAATATAGCTCTTAAAAAATACTTTCAGCCATGAAGCTTTAAAAAAATCCATCCCAAATAACTGATGCTTGGATGTTGAGGACACAAGCAGCTTCAGTATGAACACAGGCAGGGGAGTTTCCTAAGGGGAACAGTGTTATCATCAGAGAAGACACAGATGCAAACTGAGGGAGTCCTTTCAGTCAAGTAAAAAATGGCCCATCCCTATATATTCATTTGGAAAATATCCCCACAATTCTTTATAACATGTAATTTGTCAGAAGGATATTGTCACATAATGGTTGTGTCAGGGAAGCTAGTCTTGCCTGGTGCATTGCAGCACAGAAGGGAAGCAATAAAGTGATGAAAGCATTAGGGTATAATGAAGAGACTCTGGTGCAGGCTGATGCTTAAGCATAGAGTTCATCAGGTCAGTCATATTTTTTCATCCTAATGTACCTCGGAGAGTTGTTGCAAAGGGAAAATGGAATGTGAAGGAGAAGAGCCAAGAATAGCCTCCTGGACCCATTGGAGAAAAAGCACAATGGAAATGAAATAAAAATTATCAGGCTGCTAATATAATATTACATAATATTTACAACTAGCGTATTTACCTGGTGTCGACTGGGGTTTTTATTTTCCTTTTAAGAACTCAGCAAACTGTATCCTCCATTTCCTGTAACTTTGCTCCATATTTCCCAATGCAATCTATATTCAGAGTTATTTACATACACAGTTTGGGTTCCTGAGGAAGTACATTGTCCTCCTCCTTACTGCTATGCCTCATGTCCGTGGCAACCAGCCTATTTCTGTACCTGCAAATTTCCCCCATATTCCACAACCCAATCTTTATTCAGAGTTGTTAACATTTAGAGATTAGATTCCTGTGGGAATACACTGTCTTCCTCCTTGCTGCTAGGCATCATCACCATAGCAACCAGCCTATTCCGGTACCTGTAACTTTTCCCCATAGTCCCCCCAATCCGTGTTGTCTGGCGATGTTGATGTACTGGCTTTTGATTTTTTTTTGATTTTTTTTTTTTTTGCTTTCTATTGAATTTGTGCAATGGCTTTATGTTTTTCTGGAAGCATTTTTTGTTTTGAATTTCAACTTTAAGATTCCTCACATAGGGAACCCATACAATCTACTGTCTGAGGCTAGAAGACCTTGTGACTATGTTGTGTATGTCACTTCAATTTTTCCCACATATGGCTCCCAAATGTTTTCTGGCATCTTTATTGATGGTAAGGCCTCGTTTCCATAGCAACCGGCCTGAGGCCCAAGAGCTCTCTGGCTGAGAATTCTGAAGACCCCTCCCTGAACTGCCCACCTGAACTGCCCACCAAAGATAGAATCTTTGAAGCTAGCCAATCCTATGAGGTCTTCTCACCTCACACAGCCACTCGTATGAGGTCTATGCCCATCTGACACGCACAAACTCACAGACAAACACTGACTTTTGCATAGTAGATATATCTATAATACATAATTTTATTAGATAATAAAGATAATGACGTCTACATGATCAAGACTGAGAAGCCTGGTAATTCTGAATTCCTGATCACTTGGAGACTTCTTAATCCAGGTACAGTGTGATTAAAAGACAAGGATATGAAGAATATACTTAAATCTTCTTGACCTCAACAAAAAAAGAGTATCGACATATCAAGGTATTTTATGCTTTGAAGTTGGCTGTAAAAAGTATGACTGTTTGTGAATTTTGGACTCTACTAACATCAAAACATCTTGTTTTTTAGGAAATTCAGATTTTGGCACAAAAGGTTCAGTTTTGTGCGAGCAGAAATCTTTACACAAAATAAGCTGTACTGCATGCAAAAGACCTTGCATTTTGTGCAAAACCATTGTATTTTGTGCAAAGAAAAAAGGAGGTTTTTGCACAAAAATCTTTGGTGAAGTTTTCACACAAATGTCCTGAAATGTAAAAAATCATAGAAATTTTGGTGCAATTTTTTTTTAATAATCTCACAGAGTAGGGAAATTTTCAGCATTTTCCTTCCTTAATGGAAAAATGAAACAGGGATCTTTTCTACATTCCTGGTAGAAGATCCTTTTAGACTTCTGAGTTCTCTCCACAGGAAGGGAGAACTTTTGTGTGTGGCCTCCATTTTGAATGGCTGAGGAGGTCCCTCATCTAACAGCCAAGTCTATGTGGCACAGACGGGAGTGGAGAGGAGAAAAAAAAACACAGCATGTCCCAACTGAAATGATGACCAGTTGAACGTATAACCTAAGAAACTTTAAAATGAAATGCTAATGAACAAAATACAAAATGAAAGTAAAGTACAATGCATCAAGGTCAGTCGGTAGGCACCTTTATAAGACAGAGGAAATACCTGTTTAAAAAGTACAACATGTAAGGAAGTCATTAGAAAGGAGGCACACATAGCAGCCTGGTAGCCCAGCTTCTGTAAATTTCACCGTTCAAAGGGGAGCCAATCTCCTCACATGTTTAATGAAAGCCTCATAATTAGCAGGAAGAACGGTTCTTGAAATGTAAGATGCATTGATTTCATAAGTAAAAGTGTACTTAAATCCCTCCCATTGTAATCAATGGGCTTATTGGAACAATATTATACATATTTACTCATTAGTAGGACACATTGTGAGGGCTTAACCCCAAAGGGTGTGCTTAGGGTTGCAGCTGAAAAGTGTTAAGCACTGACTAGATCCTAGCCATCATACAAAATTCACTTATCTAGTGCTGAGACTTTATACAGCACAAACTGCTGAGGGAAAATATCCTTCCCAAGATAAAGGAGCTGAATTTAATTGAATATGGTAAGCCATAAAGGATAATGCTGTCTAATGTCAACTTAGTGATACAACCCAGAGTAAAAATATATCCATAAAAGGAAAACAGTGAATAAAATAGTCTCAAAGACTATAAAAGAGCCACATCTCTCCAGCCAACCACTCCTCAAAGAAAACAGTTCAAATCTATTCTTTCATTTAAATCCCTAGGGGGTCTAATGTATGCAAAGCATGGATACAAAAGATTTCTTAGCGAAGTAACATTGTATTGAGATCAGTCAAATTGTAGTTTTGATTTTTGAAAAAAAATCTTCCTTGATAGTTAAAGGTTTATGTCTGTGTCTTTATGTACATTTTGTTCTGAGCGTCAAAATGGAATGACGTTTGTACCAAGGAAGAGGTGCTATTGTCATTTCTTCTCCTGATCTTAGTTCTGGCAGACCCAATCTACTTGAGATCCTCGTGACTGTTGCAACTAATCAGGTTCCTGAACTGATTTTCCCCATTATCTACACAAAGGGTTCCCAGATTTCAGGTCTTGGTACTGAGTCTCAGGCCCTGGTCCTTCTTTTCCAGTCCTCAGGCTGAAGGGAGAAATCTCAGGGCAAGAACACTGTCTTTAAGAATGGGCGTATATGCACATTGGCTTGTTTTTTAATTTGAATGGCATGATGACTTGGTCTTGGCACTGAGTCTCAGGCCCTGGTATTTAATTTGAATGGCATGATACATAACATTATCCTTAATGATATCATGTGGTGGGGAAATCATTCCTAGATCTCTGGTTTTGCATCTGGGATAGTCCTGGCTTGGAAACCCTAACTGTTGGTGGAGGGAGAGACTTGAAGCCAGTTCAAGACTAGTCTTGCTTTGGTCTGATTTAGTTGGGACTACCAACAGGACTTAGAGACAACTGTCACAATATCCATACAGAAAATGTTCCAGATTTGAAATATGATACTTTTCCCATTCCTCTTTGAACAAATCTTGCCAAGAAAACCCCATGATACTTACACCTTAGGGTCACCATAACCTGGAAATGACTTGAAGGCACACAACAATTAATCTCCTTTATTCCATATTCCAGGTTATACAAGGAGATCATCTATACTCCTTCTGTATGTAGCTTGGAATTATGCTTCTGCATACTAGTTGCTGAGCAGGTAGACTACCTTTCTCATCTCAGTTTCCCTAAGCAGCTGGTGAGCCACTGTGGGGAACAGAATGATGAACTACATAGACATTCAGTCTGCTCTGGCAGGGCTCTTTTTGTGTTCTTTTCTGACTTTGGGAGATGTGGTATACTTTCAGCCTAATCATATGTGAAGCACAAGGCATATACCAGAGGCAGAAAGCCCAAGGGACAATACCAGCATGGGCAGTCAAGCCAGAATCTCAGGGGGACAAGGAAAAGGATTGAACCATGGAACATCATGTTCAGCTAAAGTTTATAGTTCCTAAACGGATTGATTTGGAAGCAGGAAGAGGCCCAGAACCTCCTCAGATGCAAAAATGACACAAGGATTATTATTTTATAATCAAAAAAGGACTAAAAAGGAGGCTTGTGAGGATCCTGGAGGATACCTAACCAGTAAAATGCATTTTTAATGCAAAAGTCTCTAGCTCTGTCTCTGGTACTCTCATGCAGGGCTAACTGAAACTCTGGAAGAGCACTAGTCTGACTTGGTATAAGGAAACATCCTATGTCCCTAAGAGACAAATAGAAGGACATTGGAAGCAGTGACTAGATTGGTGTTCTCTTGAACAACCAAACCAAACCAAACCAAACCAAACCAAACGTCTTGTACTTTTATAACTGTTTCACTAGAACTTGCAAAAGTCCTACTGATTCATCTTGAAACAATCCAGCAAGGACTCACTTGTCCCTCCAGGTTACCAATAGTCTGTTGCTCATTGTACATCTAAAATGAATAATTAGGACTAGCTATACTCCATCCTTGAATCATTCCCCCTTCAGCAAAGAAATATAGGCTCCACAGTCATCTGAATCACCTGATTCACTGAGACTTTTCACTATGCTGGCTAGGAATTCTGGGGATCACAGCTCAAAAAGTACCTTTACTTAAGCTCTGGATTTACTTTCTTCATGTGTCATTGGGAGCACATTGAAGCAAATATTTAGAACTGTGAGCCTGGAGGAGTCAGAGTGTATGGAGTGTGCAGAGCTGCATTTCTAAGTATAAAATAATGGTATAGACAAAGTTCCAAGACTCAAGAGACAAGAAAGAAAAGGAGCCATCTCACACCTTGTTTCTGCCTCAAAGCCATACATTAAATTGGAGCACAGTTAACCCTGGGGAATGCATATAACTTTTACTTTGTCAGCACTTTTCTTTCTTTGGGTGAAAAACAGAAAACAATCGTACCAGTTATGAGTCAGTTTTGATTATATCAGTTACTGCAAAGGACAGAGGGAGGGAGAGAAAAAGAGAGGGAGATGAAAACATTCTTATTTGTACCCATTTCTTAATAATTAATTCCCTCATTTCTTTTGGTTGGTTTGTTTTGGGGTTTGTTGCTTGCATTTTCCTGTGATGAACCTGTTTGGGGGGCCTGGGTTTTTCCTAATACATCTGAAGAAAATTCCACCTTTTGAATTTGTGTAAGCTACAGATTTTGCAAACAGAAAGCTTATTTCTCTGCATTATAGATGAAAGAGTCAAAGGAGAAGGCAACACATCCCAGTGATGTTATGGTAAGAGAGTTGTTTTTCAAACTGGAGCGCCCAGGCAACCCACTCACTTTCATTCTGTAGCATAAGAGAGAGTCCTCGCTCTTGTCATAAATTTCTGACACCTGAAAAAGGTTCAGATCCATAGCTTGAAAGCCTGTTACTTCAGAATAGGCTGTCCACTCTCCCATTTCCTATATGGAAGATGGCCATATGTACCCATACATAGCTATTGCAAGAGCAAGGTAGTATAATCCAACTCCCTTAAAATGAGCAGAACATCTGTCATCAATTCAGTGGGACTTGCATTTATTTAAATGCTATGAAATTTATAAGTAAAACAATCTTCAGAATGGTTTTTTGGCTAGCTAGCTGGCTGGCTATAGTGCTTCTACTCTGAAGAGAGATTCAGGGGGTTGAGTGTTGGATATGACTTCTGGGGAGTCAGAGGCTTTGATGGTTGAAGGTTTCTCTCTGTAGCATTTGTGGATCCTCCTTCCCACACAGCTCATTAACCATGGTTCCCCAGCAATCTGTATGGTGTTTCAGGAGATTAAGGTGGATGTCATGGAGTAGATGAGGCAACTTTGGAGAGCACCTGGGCCAGGAAGCTGTCACCAGCCCAGTTACCTGCTCTTAAATCTGAATTCAATCCATTAAGTTCAATGGGCCTTACTCCCAGGTAAGTGCAAATGGCAGGTTGGGCCATACCAGCAAGACCTTTATTTATTTTTTTAAAACATCTACATCCCTTGCTGGAAAAAATGTTCCCAAAATTCCTCACTCCCTGAAATCTCCCAGAGTGGCAGGTTTGCACTGAGTCAGATATGAGTTCCCCTTGCCCTTCACAACATAAGCAGATCTTCAGTCACTTTAGGCATTGATTTTATTTACTTATTTATTTATGCTTATTTTAGGCCTAATGAAGCATACCTTCCAACATTTCACAGATGCAAAGTGGGACACATGTAGCTATCCAACAAAAGACTGTGGTCAAGATGGCAAAAACAATTAATGAGGAAGAATGCACAAGCTAGCAGAGGCTATAGCATATTGTTTTTCCCTAGAGGGAAGGACAGTATTCCAACCCCTCCTCTCTGCTTCCCTCTGTAGAGTTAATTGAGTACAAACTACTTACTGCATTTTGAACTCAGTTTCTAGCAACTGAAGTAAACTAAAGACAAAGGGTGAAGTCAAAGGAGGAGAGAGAAACTGGGACATTTTAAAACTGTCTGACCAAATGGGATGAAAGAGGATTAATTGGGACTGTCCTACCAAATTTGGGACAGTTAGAGGATATAGTCAAGCCAGCAGAGTATAGTTGAAGAGTTAATTGTTTTTCCTCCCTTTGCTGTTCTTCCACCCCCAGTCTATAGACTTGCAGCCTGACAATAACTGCTAAAATATATTAGATGTTGTGATGTAAATATGAATGAAGAGTAACTGTCAGAGATATTCAGCAACTATTACCACATAATTTAATGGATAGGAAGGCAGGATGTGGGTTAATGTACTGTATTGGAAGAAAGCATGGGAATGTGATAGTCCCGTAAATCACAATTGAGTTTCCGGGAATGTGACAATTTTTTTTTTTCAGCTATAGATTAATTTCCTGAAAGGTGACTCATCAACCTGGTCTTATGGAAGTTGCTGGATAAGTTCTTATTGATGCCTGGGATGAATACAAAAATGACTCTGTCACAAAATGTATACATTTAGACATCATGTCTCCTTGCTGTCTTTTGCTGCCCAAAGGACATTCAATACTACCAAATGCATTCAGCAAATCAAAAAGCCAACACACACTTGCTTTATAGCAGAGCCTCTAAAACAATGTGCATGTTCTAAAACATGGTGCTTATGAATTTTGCATCCACCACAAAACTACCAAATTGTAGTGGAGCAGTGATTTTAAACCAAAAATCAGTGTTCTGGTACCAGTAAGAGAGTGTAGTCCTCAATGAGGAGGGTGCCCACCACACTCAGGAAGTTGCCTAATCCTGCTCATCACTGAAAGGCAGTGGGACTTTCTAGGGTTCTATACACAGATCTTTTGAAGAAGCAAGGATAGAAAATGGGACCTTCTATGTACAAAGCAGGTGGTCTGCTACTAAACTATATACCTCCCATCACCTCCTATCACTACCCTGAAAATATTTTGGTTAGACATTCACGAAACTTTTCCATGCTTTGTATTGCATCTGTTACCACAAAATGTGCACGACTCAGGGATCCACTTGTGATGCCACTGCCTCTGTGAAACAGTGGGGAATATTAGCTCAAAGAGGAGGCCTGCGAGAGAGGTGTAACCTTACAGGATCTTTTACACCTGAATATACTGGTACTAGTGCAGGGGAAAACCAGCCGGAGATCCAAAAGTAAGCTTATTTGTTTTATTATGGAAATTAACAATCACACACAAACACACAAGGTCCAAGCAGTCTCGCAATCACACAAGGCTAACTGACGGAAAAGGGAGGAAACATTTGGATAGTGAGAGTTCAGGTCAATGTGGGTGATATTTACCTATCCAGAAATGAAGAGACAAGGTGCTATGGCTCAGACCGAGGGTCCAAGGGTAGTACAAGAACAGGAATTGAAGCAGCAGAGTGATGACCAGCATGCCAACGTATTACAGGCTATCTGGCTCAGAACCAGGGTTTAAATATTCTTTCTCTGCTCTGAAGAGAAAGGTGTTAATGGCTCTCTGGCAGACTAGACAATGGGATTTGGAAACAGCTAATGGTCTTAACATTTGTTGATACAGGAACTGATAGGAATCATGATAACTCCATAATGGTGAGATAAGTGAGGGGACAAAAAGAGAATTTCAGTGGACAAAGGGAGAAGGTTGAAGGCAATAGTCATTCTGTGGAACAGTTTTGGGTGCTAAAAGTTGAGTTGTTGAGGGACATCTGCAAGTCCATTGTCCAGAGTTTCCCTGGCTATGACCTAGTCATTCCCTAAGGTCCCATTCTGACCTAGTTTTGCAATGCACATGTGTAGCCAGGTCCTCTTTGCCAGCAAGGTTTCTAGTCATAGCAGGATACAATTTATATTTCATAACAATTAAATATCTTGCCAATTAAACCATATCATGCAGTAGGGGTGTACAGCCTGGTAACACATCTAAATCTAAGTCTGCATAATGTGGCATATCCTGTGGGCTGGGTCATGTCAAACCAATGGCCACACTTGCAGGTATAAAAGCATGCAAAGATATGGTGATGCAGTGGGTCAGGAAATGAGTCACTGAGCCCTTCTCCCCTGCTCATGTTTCTGATCTTCTCCACCTCTCTCTCACTCTTACACACATTCCAACCTCCAGTGGCTATTTTTCTCCAGGTGGGGCTTAATTTTAATCTTGGAGCCCCAAACAGAGAAAAGCAGTCAAAGGGCTCCCTTATCCCTGCTCTTCATACATTTTCTTACCTTTATGAAGTTGCAATACCACCACTGCAGACTTCTGAGGTGGTGTGGCTCTTTCCAAAATACAGGTCTACTGCCACTGTGTTGAGTTTGATCCTCTTGCATACATGGACACAGACTAACATGAGATGACTATAAATTCCCTTTCACCTGTAGCCAAGGCTAGCATTCTAAACCAAAATTCAGATGCTTACATTATACTCTTCCTGAGGCATGAAAAGTTTGCCACAGATGCACAGATTTAATAGTTATAGCTGTTCTTTTTCCGGTCCTTGTTTAGTACTTTAATCTCTGTAATTAAAGCATCTAGCTGCCATAGTGATAAGCACCACAGAAATACACACTGTATAATCAAACTGGTTATTAGCACTCTGAATAATGGC
Organism: Iguana delicatissima; assembly: GCA_948472985.1. NCBI lineage: Eukaryota > Metazoa > Chordata > Lepidosauria > Squamata > Iguanidae > Iguana > Iguana delicatissima. Next base: position 972,385 of record CAOKZL010000370.1, on the reverse strand, counting down.
TGAGGAACTAGACACAGAACTTTCTCTAATATTTGAAAGGAAAGTTAAATCCCCTCTGAGCATGAGGGTGAAGTAGTCAAGATCCATGGGTAGTAATATCTGAAAGAGTTTTTCCTCTGGTGACTAGGAGAAATGTGTCATTTACAAAACCAGATGATACCAAGGAAGATACCAAAGGGGGGTTTAAGCTGGTTTGATAGCTCTATAAGGGGCAATTTGAACAACTGAAGTAGTGTCACATAGGGCTTGATATTTCCCTAGTCCAGGGCATTCAAGATATTTTGGGCTACAACCCCCATATCTTCTACCATTGGTCAGTGGATGTTCTAAGAACTAAAGTGCCAGACTTCCCTACACGAACATATCTACTTAAATCTGACAAGAATGTTCTACCTTGTCAAAAAGGACACCTTTCAACACACATCAGAATAGATGACTACAGTGGAGTCTTCTGTGTTTTTGTTGTTGGTTTGGGCAGGCTGTCAAAGAATAATGACTACTGTATGTGACTTATCAAATACTACAATACAAATATAACAAAACATTACAACAGTAAAATCTTATCTAATGTTAATTGGCATTGCATGCCAAATATAATCATGTCTTTCAAACTTATTTTGAGCAAACATAATATTTTCTTGAGTATCTTTGGTACTGAATGAAGCTCCATCAATTATATGAGCAGCTGACACACAGCTTGTCCACTGCTAGGATTCTTCTTCCTCTTCAGTGCTGAACCACAAGAAACTGGAGACATGTTTTAAACCATTAAAAACTAACTTGTGCCTCTAGTTATCCAGAGAATCTACTGTAAAGCAAAAGGCTATGTTAAACATCCCAAAATATCAGAAGGAGGAGGAGGAGGAGGGGAGGAAGAAGAGGAAGAAGAGTGGGATATTCAAATTTATTGGCCTTAGTAAGAAGTAGAAGATTGTTCAGTCCATCAGAGGCCAATCTATAACTTCCAGCATTTTTTATCCATTTGCTATGCTGGCTTGGGCTACTCAGAGCTGCATTCCAGCAACATTTGGAAGGCCACATAATTTTCACCTTTTGCCTAAATGTAATTGCTAATCCAAAAAAGTAGATCCAGTGAATTAATTGCTAAATGATAAACCAACATTTATGTACAGTGGGCCCACTTTATCCATGGAATCATGATCTGTGAATTAAACCCACCACGGATTCAAATGTACACAATATTGTGCATTTGAATCTGTGGTGGGGAGCACACTAGCTGCCTGCATTTTTGAGGAAGTAGGGTTCCTTCATAAGGTAGAAGCAAGCACTGGCAGGGCTCACTGCCACCTCCACTGCTGCCCTACATGATTTTTAATAGGGGCTTATAAAGCCTCGCCTCACATTCACAGTCTCCCTGCAAGTCTCACAAGGCTAACTTGAGCATACACTTTTTTTGGTACACATAGGGGATCCTGGAACCAAACCCCCCACAGATATGGCATGTCCACTTCAATTCTAGCAGCAGAGGACTACCTGTTGGATTTGGGCCAGTGTGAGATTGCTTTTCTGCTTGAAAGTTTTCATCATTTTCACAACACTACTGTCATGACCCAGTGGAGATCCAAAGCCGGATATCCCTTAATCCAGTCTAAACACCCACTAGACTTTGCTGTCCTTGTCAACCATCAAATATCAACAGCCATGCTAAACACTGAAATCAAATGTCAAAGGCAGATGCAAAATCAAACAACTGCTTCCTAAAGGATATTTGATATCAAAATTAGCAAAGGAGCAGTTGTTTATAAAGCAAACTCATTTCACTGTCACTGTGAATGTGTGAAACACACTAATATCTAAAATAGGATGATTAGCAAGCACTGGGTAGAAAAACGGGGAGGCTTCAAAGAGGTGACAGATCTAGCAGGCAAAAAAGGAACAATAGAAAGCTAAAAACAAAATACAAGGCTAAAATAAAAATAAGAAATCCAACACATCTTTATTTCCTGCATTGGTATATTTGATATATTCCAGCCAACTTCAAATGCACACACTAATCTGGCAGAATTAGATATTGTGGTTTAACATTTTATAGGGAAGGGAAAAGATCCTGGAGAGAAAATGCATGAAAAAGGCACAGCTATCAAATCTATATCAGTTGGAAAGACACTAAATAATATGCACTATGACTAGACTTAGCAAGTTTTCTTAATCGCAGAAGAGTGATGTTTGCAAAATGGTGCAAAATTGTTTTAGGCACAATATTTTCTTTAAAAATATATATATATCATGATCATGATATGCAGGAACATTTACCTTCACAAAGGCAATTCCTTTGTTTATCTGGCGATATATACACACATACACACACACAATTTTTCTTATTAGGACTCATAGGGAATTTTTCCCATTAGTACAAAAACATGCTTTCGTTGGATTCCAGAGCTAATGCAGAAAGAGGAAGTAAAGGAAGATTACAAAGAAAATCTATTACATGGAAGAGATTTTAGCAGTGTCCCTAGGGGGCTTGGGAGCATGGCTTAAGACAGCAATGGCTGGAATTTATTCTAAATAAATAGGCTTGCTAATTAGAAATCATTTTGATAGTATACCACCCTGACTAGCAAAAGGCCAGAACAGGAGACAATCCTAGACTATTACACATTTCCATTGCCTTTTTTTAAAAAAATCTGTTACTTTAAAAAAAAAAAGAAAACAAATCTACACATTAGATATGCAGCATTATTTCTGTGTTGGAGCCATATTATTTTACTTTTATTTAGATCTTTTATTTAAGTTTTGTTTTAGACTAGGATGTACGATTTGCTTTTAAACAAAATATGTCCTCCCTACCTTATCTGATGGGATTTCTATGAATTTAGAATCATAATACAGCATATAGTATCTTATATGTTAGTGCTTTGACTTATCCTCAGGTTATAATCCTTTATGAAAGCAGTGGTAGCTGGTGGTTTCCACATCAGCGGGACAGTGAATATGCTCTGGTTTTTAGTCCGAACTTCAAAAGAGTTAACCAGGGTGCTGAACTGATTTGGGGAGGAGATCCAGCACCTTGGAGAACTCCGATGATGATGACGATGACGATGATGATGATGATGATTTGATGTTGTTGTTGTTGCTGTTGTGGTTTTTGTTGTTGCTTCTTATCCACTTCTCCTTCAAGGCAGGGTACAACATAGATTAAAATATAACTAAATATATGTATACCATTTAAAGTACACTAATTTAAAATTCACTGTTAAAAATTGATTGGGTAGTCCTACCAGAAGAGATAGGTCTTTAGTACTTTTTAAAATTCAGACAGCGTGTTTAGCTGTTGATTCTCTTCTGGCAGGTCATTCCACAGTCTACGGCCCACCAACAAGAAGGTCCTCTGGGTGACTGTTGCCATCTAGTCTTAGTTAGTTGAAGTAAATGGCCCCCATGGGATCTGAGTGTACAGGGCAGATTTTTTGAGAGGAGGTAATCCTGCAGGTAACTTGGACTCAAATCATGCAGGGCTTTAAAGGCAATAACCAACACTTCATAGTTTGCTCAGAAACTAATTGGCAGCCAGTGGACTGATTTTAATATCAGCATGATATGCTCACTCCTAAACAAATTTACTTTGAAACCCATCTGACTGAAGCAAACAGAATACACAATATAACTCTATCTTATGAATATTTCCAGAGAACCCAGCTACTTCCAAGCATAACTGAAGTTCTTTAGCAGCTCCAAAGAAGCTGTAATCATATTCATGAGTATTCAAAATAAGTCCAACTGAGTTTAACAGATTTACTTGTACTTAAGTGTAAACCTAACAATTTTTTTTGTCTTGTTATATATATAGAAAGATGGAATGGAAGTTTTCAAGAGACAGTATTGAAAACAATTGATAAATAGTGTATGTTGGATATGCTGAGACCCATTCTTTGGGAGGGGGGAATGGAAGTATAGGGTATACATTTTAAAACTGAGTAAATTGCTCATATTGCCAATAATTGCATATCACTGTGGCCTGGCTTTATTATAACTAAAAATAACCAAAAAATCTCAACTTATAATCATTTACTTGTATGTACTACAACCAAAGTGGGAAGTGTTACTTTTGGACTACAGTTCTCAGAATTGCCAACTAGGGCCATTTCTAGGCATGGGACAAATCCAGAATGTTCGGAATCTGAATCTGGATCTGAATCCCTGGAAGGTTCTGGGAATCCATGAATCTCACGAATCTTGAATCTTTCAAATCCTCGCCAGAGGCAGGCAGAAGAGCAGGAAGTATGACATCACACTCCCCACAACCTTCTTCCTGGACAGGATTGCACTGGGGCCAGGCAGGGAAAGACTGGGGAGTGCAAGATCATGCTCCCCACCATCACAGGACTTGAAATATTCGGTTCGCCTATTTTGGCACAGGGATTTGGATCTGCAAATCTCTAATCCTTGCTGAGGATTCGAGGATTCAAGTATCTGAGGATTCAGTTGGCCCATCCCTAGTCATTTCTGCACCACACAGTTGTAGTGCTATTTTTCTACTTTCAACATCGTATGGAATCCTGGGGTTTGCAGTTCAGGGAGGGGCATTTAGAATTCTCAGCCAGAGAGCTCTTTGGCCTCAGTAAACTAGAAACACCATAATTCCACAGTGTAGTGCGTTAAAGGTCTAGAACTGTCATTGCTAGCTGGGAGATTCTGGAAACTGTACACTCATATGCATAAATTCCTAGCTCTACATGCAACTTTTGGAGTCTCACAACTAGGAACCTTAAAGCCAAACACCTTTTTTTCCTGAAACAATCATGTTTAGCGGCAAATAAACACATATAAGAAAGGATCATGTCACTTTGTTTTATTTCTGTTCTGCAGCTGGGCAGGTCTCAAGGTCCCATCAGGTTCCAAATAGTTCATTCAAATGAAGCGGTTCAAAATTGGTTCAAAGAAACTCCATGGTCTAGCACAAAGCAGGTCCAATACAGTAGGAGCAGCAACACAGACAGATGGTACCTTAGTTATTCCAGCTTTACCAATGGAACAAACTCCACCCATTAACATGATAAAATCAGTAACTGTCACCTTCTAGTAAGAAAGAAAATTAAAGTGCTAAATGTCAACAATAGGAACTTCAGCTAAAAAGATCTAAAGAGTAGAGTTTTGCTCCTTTTCAATTTCTTGACACTTAGCACTTCTTCCCAAAGGTTAAATATGCTTTAGTCTTCTGTAGAAACTTGACCAAAAAATTCCAATGACAAAGATAGGGAAGTGGGGATCACAGAAGCTTAGTTAGTATCCCTCAGATCAAAGCATACAGATTTACTTAACTAAGAAGCTGGGTTTATAACATACACAAAGAATAATATATGTCAGAATGAGAGAAATAAAGAAAAAAATGCTCCTGACCTTAGTATGTTCTGGCCAAGGCAGGGACAGGTTTATAAAGGATTAGATATAATCCAGACAATGTATTACAGCATATTCCTAATTCTGCATGCCATCATGTTTTATTGATAATAGCTTCATAAACATTCAGGGCACGTGGCTTACTGGCCTGGGGGTTGATATAACTCTAAAATCACTGAAAGAGAGAAGTAGGTCAGGATGAGAATCCAAAATCTTTTGCTCGGGAATGTTCAAAACTTGGAAGACGTGAAAAGGTAAACCCTCAGACTAACTGAAGTTTATTGCTCACTGTGTGAGCAATAACAATTTTCCAGCCTGGGAAATGTTGAAATAATCTCTTTTCTAGTGTGTATAGATTTTTAAAAGATGACAGCTGGAACAATGTTACAACCATGGGTAGTTGACAGAACACTTTGCTGAACACTGTGCTATGAAAAGTATTTTCATTTTCTGGCTGCAGACGTTTGCTTTCCTGGTGCATTCATGAACAGCATGTATTCATTTATTTCACTTTGAGTTTACTGTTTTATGCATATCTGATTATTTTTACCTACAGAAAAGAATCAATAATGCAGAATAACTACTGAATTTTAACTTGGAATGGTGAAATAAATGCCACAATACAATTAGCTTGCAGACTAAAGTTGTTTACCTTGATTTCCCATCCATCTGAGTAATCAAATGGAAAATTATTGAGAAGCTAAGATCTATAAGGAGAACCGTAGCACAGATGATAAATGATGAGGATTTATAGAAACCTATTTACAGTGCTGTAGTGCATGGGCCCATTAAGTTGAAACTTTGCAGTTCAGAGGCAGTATTTATATTCTTTATCAGCAACCACGATAGTATCTGTGCTGCTTGAAATACCCTGCTTAAGGATATTTGAAAGGGGGTGCCGCAAAGTTATCTCCATAAAGTAGAAAATGGCAAAGTTCCTCACTCTATCTAGATCGGAAATGGCCAAGACCTCATGTGGCCCCTGAACACTACCACTGTGGCCCCTGAAACTCCCACTGGTCCTTCAAAGCCTTGTGGGGCACCATTTAAAAAAAATTAGTGCAGTTTTGGAGTAATTATTGTTCCCAACCCACAAAGAAAGCCTCCAAGCATGTAGAAAGATGCTAAAATACCCCTGCTCCTCCCTCATAATCATCCCCAGAACATCATATTACTAGCAATACTTCTAGGCTCTGCAGTCCCTATCAAAATGGCAACAGGAAGTGATAGGGCATCACTTCCTATTGCCATTTTGAGAGGAACTGCAGAGCATAACAGAAGTATTTCTGATTGCTCTGGAGAGCTGCAGTGTGTGTGTGTGTGTGCGGGGGGAATTAGCCTCTTCCTCTCTCGGTTGCCCACTCCTGCCTTAGATATTAGACTTCAACCATCAGCCCCAGCCAGCATAGGTAATAGCAAAGTGTTGTGGCCAAGAAAGAGGCGAAGACCAGGTTTCAGGGAAAAAATCAAAAAGCCATTTTATTGTTAACAATACTTTGCGCAAGGGCAACAGTTATCCCAGAACTGTTGTGTCAATTAATTGAGGTAGCATCACTATATACCTTTTGCCTTCTATGTCAGCAATCAATCATTTACTTAGCCCGCCCATCACTGGAGAAAAAGATCTTTAGTTAACTTTTCCATTACATCATTGACTGGCACAGAGGAGAACAAAAGAGTTAGTTGGAAAATGATACAAAATAATGGTAGGGAGTATAGTGCCTCCCTGTGAATTCCCAGACCTTTGAATGTTGCAAGGCCATTCTCTAAAATTTGAGATAAGACAGACATCTGCAATTTACTCAGAGGCACAATTCAATTCGCTTATTTTTCCTATTCAAGTGGCATTGGATTTAACCCCTTCAAAAGTATGCTGGGTACTGCTGTCCATTAACCTCTGAAGGATCTCACTTTGTTCACCCCACCATGAAGTGTCCATAACAGAACATTTAAAAAGCACATTCAGAATGAATAATTGAGATTCAGCAACCAACATCAGTGTCTTAGAGGGTGTAAATATCCTGGGATGCATATAAAGCTGCGCTTCAGTGATAGGAGGAACATAACAAAAAAGAAGAGGTTTGCTCAATCAAACTAGAGGACCATCTAATCAATCCAGTGTCCTTTAACAACAGCGGAGGCCTATAGCCTGGTTAGGCATTCACCTGAACATGTAGAAGGCTAAAACTGGAAATGATGATGCTTTCAAATACCACAAGCTCCCAGAAGTAAATTAGATGTTTGTGCATTGAGTGTAAAGTTTGTAAAGTTCCTTAAAGGTCTTTGCAACCATATTTGGTTGAACACAAATAAACAGCTCCTGCAAATGGGAGCCATGCCTCAGCAAGATATCAGATCACAGGAACTCTGCAACCACATTTCAGTCAAACCATTCACAAAACCCTCTTCAGGCACAAAGATGTGCAAGGTGAGTAGGAATGTTTGTGGATGGCGTTTACATGCCTGCCTGCCCCTTAGCATCAGGAAACCACCTGAACACAGCTTGTATTCTGCTCACAAGCAGAACACATGAGAAATAGTACCTTCTTACTCATGCTTCTCAGGCCATTTGCTCACTACACTGTTATAGTGTATTATTTCAGTTTCAATATCCAGTAAATTCTGGGGTTTGTAGTTTATTGAGGCCAAAGAGCTCTCTGGCTGAGAATTCTAAGTGACCCTTCTTAAACTACGAACCCCAAAATTCCATAGGATGTTGAAAATGGAATAATAGCACTATAACAGTGTAGTGCAGAAATGGCCTCAGTATCTGGTATTCAGAGACATGCTGTATACTTACAATTTACATTCCATACAATATGTATTCATTGCACATATATACACACAAACACTATATATATTACAAACAGTAGACTAAAACTGCCGGCCAATGTCACTCTGAACAAAGTGGGACTTGCTCCAGAGTAAACATGTATGGGTTTGTATACTGAAAGTATTATTTGGATAAAGCAGACCCCCATTTTCAATTAACTTCCCTTATCAAAACTAGTAGGAGACCATCTTTGGAAAGTCATGTAGGAAAAGGAACAGCAGTGACCTCAATTTGCCATAGAGATATTTGATGGGTAAGACAAGCTGCTCCACTAATATTGTTGAAGCGCTATATACTGCTTAATGAGTGAGAGGTCTTAAACCCAGAGGCACTGTGTTAATTACAAAGGGATGTTTAATGAAGAAGGCCATAATTATCTAACCTTGTCATCTACAGAATTAACAAGGCATGATAATGAAGGAAAGTCACAAAGCAGACACTTTCAAGTCAAATGTGCACATGCAATTTTTAAATATAAAATCTTTGTGTGTGCTTACACATTATGAACACATTCTCATTTTGTTTACGTATACATGAAGTGATGAATATGAGCTAGAGGCTGAGTTTAAGAACATCTAAAATGCCAGATGTTCACACATTTTGATTATTCTTGTTAATGCATTAATTAATGGGAGGTGAGAGGGAAAGTTAATCATTTTAATCCAGTGAACTAAGCAGAGAGCTTACAAAACAAGAAGGTACAGATGAGAAAGACATCTCACAATGCAAACCCCTCTGAATGTGCACGAAATAATTTCAAGTGAAATTTAATAGTGAGTCCATATGGCAAATGTTTCATTTATGCGTGTTAAGAATCCTAAACAAATGTGTAAAAGGAACTCATATCCCAATGTGTGGCTTAGCATAACAGCCGTAGCTTTTTATACCTTAACTTTGTTAAGACATCTTCATTGGCAGCAGAGTACTAGAGATACTTTAAATTCAACACAGCAGAAAGAAGTGGAAGGCATGGTTTCAGAAAGCTCATGTGTTCTTGCAAATATATGCAAATGCATATGTATAACAAAGCAATTTACATGTATCCAAGGTCTCAAAGTGAGCGTATTTGCTTTGATCAAAACTTATAATAGGTTTATGGGTAGAACATAAAAGCAATGTCTGCCTTCAAGAAAACAGCAGTGGTTGCAGATTGCTGCAATGAACCCCTTTTCCATAGTTGCATTGGTTTTTGAACACCATGAGGGCTGTGTAAACACTTCCATCATATTCCTTTATCTTTTCCTAGGGTTATATCCTTGCCAGTATGAAATATCTCTCTACATTGTAAATTGGCATGCAAGGCTTAAGGAGGGAACATTAATTCCCTTGCTAGAACACTGTCAAAAGACAACAGTTTTTTTTCATCTGTAAGAACAATTGGTACTCAATGTTAGTTAAGAAACAATGTCCTCCTGATATCCAAAACAGAGCAAAATGAAGCTTTCATGGGGATGTTAAAACTAGCTTTTTCAGGAGGATGCAGCCTTTTATAGAAAACAGCTTTTCTGGCAGAATGTGTCTTTTGGTCTCTTCCTGCCAACATCAGCCATGCACCATGAGCCCCTGGCAGATACAAAATTATGGGAGCCAGGTGCAGGGTTTGGACCACTGGCCATATTGTTATTTAAAAATCAATTAGAATCAAATAGCTGGAAGGGGGATTGTAGCTCTCCTGTGGTGTATGGTCGGGGAGACAATGGAGCAGTGCGCCCCTATTGGCAATTTTTGGGGGGGCACTGTGGCTCCTTGCTTGCCCTCCCCCACACATCACAGCCCCACTACCATGCGCTGTAGCCTCGCCCCACCCATCATAGCCCTGCCCCATGCACCGTAGCCCCACTCCTGCACACAGTAGCCCTGACCTGAGTATCATAGCCCCACCACCGTGTGCCATAGCCCCACCTCATCCACAGTAGCCATTCCCCCTAATGCCAAAGCCCCACCCTTATGTGCTGCAGCCATGCCCCCTCCCCCCACTCACCCCTCCCCCACCACCTCTGCATGCTCCAAGCTCCACCACTGAGCCCCTCTGCTTCAAACTCCTGCTCAGAGTACAAGACCCACAGCTTGAACATCCCCAATATATACCTTCTTCTGATGAATGCCAAATATCCAAAATTATCTTGACAGATTAGAGCCAAATCTATCAAAATTAATTTTAACAAGGAAAAATGTAGGGTACTACACTTAGGAAGAAAGAATTGTTACCCTGATTTCTGGGGTCCCGTAGGAGACACCTCAATGTGCTCCAAATAATGAGGAATAGGAATTACCCAGAGCACAAGCTATAGCAATGCAAGAGGCAGGGCAACTTAGTGAGATCTTTTAAGTCCAATTTTTACGGGGTCAGGCCGAGTCACAAACCAAGCAAAAGTAAATTATGATTATTTTCTTTATTTAGAAGACAGTCGCTGTGCACACACGCACTCACTCACACAGGCCTAAGAAAATAAAGGAAGGAAATTTGATAGGGGATTTTGAGAAGAATTTTTCAGGGGGAATACTACACCTGATCCTGTAGCGGATGGAAGTGAAGAGTGATCCAGTGAAGCGCTCAAAATCAGGGGTTCTTATAGGGGAAAATGTGCCTGTAGGGTAGTCCGTTCCTGGGGAAAACAATGGGTTTTGAATTGGAGACAAAGCCTCTGAAAGGTCAGCATTTTGAATGATTGGATTTTGACGGAGTTGTCAATAGCGCAGACAGTATGCAAATGGGGAGTGCTTGACAGTTGAGTAGTCAGAAGCACTAATCTCGTCAAGCTGCCTGTTTAGGGCAGAGAATCTTTTGTATGCTTGGTGCATACTTAATTTAGATTTAAAGTGTACTTGCCTGGAGGTCTCCTGAAGCTGCATGCTGGAAAATTGCTGGTCTGCTTGGATTTGTCTTGTATTTTCCGGCTTGTTCGGCTGTGTCCGTGTGCATGCTTGTCCGGAGGCCTCGCAAGCACGTGGAGAGGAACAGTTTGGAATGGCCAATATTTTGATATCAAATTATATTTAGTAGACCTCGGGCTCAGACTAGAAACCACAGTAACAGAATGAAATGCACAGATATAGGAGGGGTGATACCTGGCTTGAAAACAGTATGTGTGAAAGAGATCTAGGAGTCTTATTGGACCATAAGCAGAACATGAGTCAACAGTGTGATGCAGCAGCTGAAAAAGCCAATGTGATTCTGGGCTGCATCAACAGGAGTATAGTGTTGAGATCAAGGGAAGTAACCATAACACTTTGTTCTGCTTTGGTTAGACCTCACTTGGAATACAGTGTCCAGTTCTGGGCACCATAGTTCAAGAGGGGTATTGACAAGCTGGAATGTGTCCAGAGGAGGGTGTCCAAAATGGTGAAGAGTCTGGAAGCCATGGCCTATGAGGAGAGGCTTAGGGAGTTAGGTATGTTTAGCCTGACACAAAGAAAGTTAAGAGGAGATATGATAGCCATGTTTAAATATTTGAAGGGATGTCATGTTGTAGATGGAGCAAGGCTGTTTTCTGCTGCTTCAGAAACTAGGACCCAGAGCAATGGATTCAAACTACAGGAAAAGAGATTTCACCTAAACATCAGGAAGAACCACTCAACAGTGGAATATGCTGCGCTGGAGAGTGGTGGATTCACCTTCTTTGAGGTTTTTAAGCAGAGACTGGATGGACATTTGCTGTGGGCGCTTTGAGTGTTTGTGCCTGCATGGCAGGGGGTTGGACTCGATGGCCATTGTGGTCTCTTCCAACCCTATGTTTCTTTGATTCTGTACCAGTCTTATCTCTGTCAAGGAAGGGTCTACTCTCAACCTCCAAGCCCAGGTCATTGGTTACAATGTCAAACAGCCACTGTCATTAAAAGATTCCCCATCCTTATGTTCAACTTAATGAACAGGTATCAGGAAGGGAGGATAATTTCTGATTAAGACCAGAACTTGGAAGCATTACGTTCTGTACTGCAGTTCCTAGAATTTGGGTGACTCTTTCAAAGAAGTAATTTTTTCAACCCCCATTGGGAAAGAGATCCAATTCATTATCAAGACATCCAGTTCTGAGCATGCACTAATAGAGGCCACAACCCTTTCTACCCTTTTCTGATGAATGCCAAATATACAACAGCACAATGGGAAAATTACCTTAAAATGTCTTTCAATATAAATCACAAGCAGAGAAAAGGCCTCATAGTAAGACTCATAATAATATCAAGCATGATGAATCGTAAACATTGACATTAGGAACTGATTATTTATGAATCTTTCTGGGGTTGCTAAAGAGTAAACAGATCTAGAGAATACAACATTTACTCCTGTTGATTATGTCCATAAAGTAAATAAACAATGGATGATTATTTATCAGAAGTGGGAAGACCTCCCCACCCACACACAGGAGATGAAAAAAAGCTTCCTCACATAGCTACTGCTTTGTGCATCCTAGTTATCCAATATCATGCCTGACAATGTGATTTTGAACTCATAGCACATGCTCATTACACACACATATTAATCCATAATCCATAATATATTATATTGCATTACATTTCATGAAAGTAGGAAATTAGACAAACAGAGAGATGGAAGGACAAACATGACACTTATAGTGAGTCACTTTAAAAGGTGTTCTGCACAGTCTCATGTACGGATTAATTGTGGCAAAACCAGTCCCATGAAATCAGCGAGACATAATCCTATCTAAGTGTACTTAGGACTACAACTTTAATAGCCTCTGAACATTCCAGATGTGCTTGACATGCAGTATTGTCCAAATAAAATTACTGGAATTGGTGTCCTTCACATTGCATACATCTATATGCAATTTGTATGGTAAAGGGCATTCTCATTCTATTTTGGATGCTGCGTTATGGCAGTTGTTGCTATATACCAGTGGTTCTCAACCTGTGGGTCCCCAGATGTTTTTGGACTTCAGCTCCCAGAAGCCCTGAGCATTGACCATAGTAGCTGGGGCTTCTGGGAGCTGAAGTCCACAAACATCTCGGGACCCACAGGTTGAGAACCACTGCTATATACCTTCAAGTTGAGTCTGACTTATGGATACCCTATCATAGGGTTTTCTTGCCAAAATCTATTTAGAGGAGGTTTGTCATTGCCTTCTCCTTAGTCTGAGAGACTGTGATTTGCCCAAGGTCATTTTATGGGTTTCCACTGCACAGTAGAGATGTGAACCAGGGCCTCCCAGAATCCTTATCCAATACTCAAACCACTACAGAACATTGTCTCTTTCACTGCTTATGATTACTGAGCATATTCTAGTGCCTTTTGAACTGATAAATCTGTTTCCAATACATGCTGGAAGAGAGCACTCAGAAGAGGCAGGAGCAAATAATTGCATATGCATAACTACCTTGCCACACAGTTAATTGCAGTATGATAAAATAGAGGTAATGAATAGAAATAACTTCATTTTAATAATGTATGCAATGGAAGCATACTACTCAATATGTATGTGTTCACATTACATTAGTGGTACACAGCTCTTTACTACATGCTACTCATGCAAACCATTCACTGACATAAAATCAAGAGATACCTAGATGCATTTTGATGTATTAGATCACTTCACCTCTTTTGCTGCAACATATATTTTTTAAAAAATGGAAACTTAGTAATAAAAAGAAAAGAGATGTTGGCATGTGATTTGCCATCACCAATGATGTCCATGCAATGCTATGATTTGGCCTTCAGTCAAGCATTCCAGAAATTCAGCTATAGCCAGGTTATAGACTAAACCTCTGAAGTTTCCTCCGTCTTGATACTGCTTATCATTAACGTGATTCTATTCTGTAATTTATGTTAAATGACACTATTGATGAGACCAAAGAAATGGTTCTCAATTCTATTTTATTTTATTATTTTATTTTTTATGAAGTAAATAAAAAATATGACTTTATGGTCATATAATAGGCATTGTATGGGTCTCAAATCTACAATATCATTGAAGCTACAAAGGACGTTTTAGACAGTGCATTCAAATGCTTCACACACTCAGTGAAACTTACAATGAAGCACAATCTGGTACAATAAGACAAAGACTTTTGCAAATTCACAAATATTTGGATGTTATATCCATGTTGAGAACTCTGGAGGCCTATCTTTCTGCTTGTTCCTATCTACTACCACCTCTGTTGGGAGTGGGGGGGCACTGACAGATTACCACAAAAGAAGACACAGCTTTGCATTAAGTTTGCATGTGTAGGCACAAACCTGAAAATAAGTATTCAAATACAAAATATACTCATATTTATAGGGACAAATTTGGAAATAAATACTGTATCCAGATTCAAAAAACAGAACATCTCACCTAAACTCTCGTGATGGAAGACACTTTGTCCAAGCAACCTTTATGTCTGCTTCTCAGTTTCCTTGCTATTGATGGTCCTATATGCTAAATGTTGATGGACAACTGCAAAACTTCATTCTTATGGTTCTTTTCCTTTCAATCACAGTTGCACTGGACAGCCCTTCAACCAGAGGATTGTAGAGGAGGACAGACAACCACTTTCCCCATCAGCCCTGAGAATGTAAACAGTATGGCAGCAACTTTTTTCCACTCTATGTGATCCCCCACTTTTAAGCTGCGCATAAATGCTCGGAAATCCTGGACTGCAGCTATGAAATACTACATTACATAATCCTGGTGTACACAACTTATTCATGAGGGAAGGGAGGATGGGGGCCATTGGCTACCTGCATATTTTGGTATGTAAGACCTTGCCTTCACTTGCTGCATTCTCTGGCACCTTTTGTGCCTATGTTGTTGTTGTGTGCCTTCAAGCCATTTCCGACTTGGCAACCCTAAGGCCAACCTATCACAGGGTTTTCTGGAGCTGAGAACATGTGACAGGCCCTACAAAAAAGGAGTTCCAGGTGACTCAATTCTCCCAATTGCTGGATGAAATTTTACCTACCTAACTCTGTGCCCTGTGTTTTTGTAGTTGATGAAGTTTTCCAAAACGAAACAGAGTGCTCAAAACAGTTTCTGTTCACCAGTGATTTCAACAACAGCAGGGAGGGGAAAAAAACTTTCTAGCTTTTAGGACATAGAAGTGAAGATCCAATGAAGTCAATGATACGCTTTTTTCAAGTATACCTGAAAATAACCTCACTTTGTTTGTTTGTTTGAATTATATCCTGTCTTTTTCACAGGATTAAGATATAAGGAATCTTCCACTATAATTAAAAAGGTCCCAAAAAAGTCACAATACTCCCTCCCTCTGTCCCCCCCGCTCTTCCAATTAATTTACACTATTAAAACATCAGTTTAAAAAGTTTTAAAATGTCACACCACTAATAAACAAGCAGTAAAATACTAGAAACTCCAAACATCCATTTAAAACCCTTTGAGTTTAACAGGGATGCAGTCGCTGAAGAGCTGCCTGAATAGAAAGGTCTCTGCAGTAAAAGTGCATCTATTTGTTGTAGGGGATATAGTATCACGCTATCTATCTAGTGATAAACCTTTCAGTGAGAGTGGAAGGTAATGGCTGAAAATAATAGATCTGATTTTCAGAGATAACGTGAACACTCCCAAGAGACAAGCTACATTCCACTGAGTTCTCTTCTCTTCATTCATTTTAATGGAGCCTGTATAATAGTTGGGCCTCCCTGGTGATGCTCCAGCACCAAAACAATGCCAGCACATCTGACTCTAACCTCCTTTGAATCACTATAGGGTAACTGGAATGATGCACCCAAAGCAGAGCAAAATCAAACAGAGGCAAGCGGCAATGTGGAAATAGAATACAACACAATCTTGTTTATCTTAGGCTTTTCTTGGTTTAAGAAATATTGAAAGGGAAGCCATATTGGCCATAAAGTTCTGTTTTCCTCCACACATTCTAAATCAGTGATTCTCAACCTTTCTAATGCCGTGACCCTTTAATACAGTTCCTCATGTTGTGGTGACCCCCAACCATAAAATTATTTATTTATTATTTACAATGCCTCCCCCCCAGCAAAGGCCGCCTCGCCAGCCAGGAACGGGGAGGGCGGGCAGGGAGGGAAAGAGGAGCCACACGTCTCCCCCAGGGAAAAACTCCAAGAACCCCCCCGGGCTCTGCTTCTGCTTCACTCTTGTTTTTGCGGGGGGGGGCAGTATGAGAAAAGTTTCCAGAGTGTCGACCCTGGCCGGGGGGAGGAATCCCAGCACCTTTGTCTTTTGCACCAGGCGCAGCTCGCCCCCCGGAAAAGCACTGCCTTGCCACCCCCTGGCCCTTCCGCAGCGCCTCCCTCCGTGGCAAGTGGGGCAGGGGCTGTGGTGAGGAGGGGCCTGTCCCCCATGCTGCTGCCGGCCCCCCAAGCTGGCCCGTCAGACGGGAGGTTCTCCTGGTAGCAGAGAAGGGGAGCGATTTCAGTCCCTTCTGAGGAGGGACTTCGCAGGAGGATGTGAGCACATGGCTCGCGCTTGAACACCACCACTCCTGGGCCTTTTCTACACGTTACCTTATCATGGACGTGGAGGGGTGCCGTTCGTGCAAGCAGGTTTTTGCACGAGGCGCTCTCTTCGCTGCTCCTTTGTCCTGCAGCTGGCTTCCTGGTTGCGCAACTGCCCTGCCCCTTCCTCCCCCAGTGCAGCCTACAGATCCCAGGCTGCACTGCGGAAGGAAGGGGCAGGGTGGTCACACGACCAGGAAGCCAGCTGTGGGACGAAGGAGCAGCGAAGAGAGGGCAACCCCCACCTCCGCAATAAGGTAATGTGAGGAAAAGGCTCAGGAGTGGTGGTGCGCAAGCGCAAGCCACACGCTCATGCCCTCCTGCCCCCTTTGGCGGGAGTGTGTGCAGCTGCACGCACTCCCGCCAAAGGGGGCAGGAGGACACAAGCGCATGGCTCGCACCTGCACACCACCACTGAGGAGGGAATGGAGCCTAAGACCATTAGAAATACGTATTTTCCGATGGTCTTAGGCAACCCCTGTGAAAGGGTCATTCGACCCCCAAAGGGGTCGCAGCCCACAGGTTGAGAACCGCTATTCTAAATCATCTTTATTGTGCCAATTTAAAGGTACAAAATACATGATGCTAGCTTTCAAAGTTCCACAGACTTCTTCATCAGGCAAAAAATGGCAAAATACCATGCAGGGGAACAAATGCTACGATGTGGTAATCACATCACCTATATTTTGCTGTGAGATGATGTAAGATGTGTAATGCTCATCTGGATCTGGGTGACAAACATCACTGCAGGGGAAGGTAACTTTTTAACGGTCTCCGTGAGAAAGGCCAGCTTGGATTGGTGACTGGTGTCTGACACCAGAGCATGACATGTGTCAAGGGTGGAGTGGGAGGCTATTTAAAGCTGGTCACCCCAATGTATGTCTCACCCTACTGCCCTCAATGCAGTGTGAGATCCATCCGGTTGCTTTGGGGCCACATAGGAACTTTATCCCCTTTTACACTTCTTCCTGCCTTCTCTTACTGTATCTGCAGGACTTGGAAAATTGGCTTTGAGTGGTGTCAGTTAAATAGGCTGCCATAGCAGATAACAGGAGGAGAATACAAGGCTTTGGCAATCATATTTTGGGGTGGGGTATGGCTCTGAAACCTCCCCTTATAGGATTCTGCAACCTGGGGGAGTTGAGGAAGGAGGCTACTTTTAAGCTAACCTGAGATTCAGGCTCTCACTTATACAGTTGGGCAACTTGGGTGGCAGTCCCTGGGTTACCTTCCAATTAGGCCAGGCTGCAAAGCAACCCATATCATTTGGATTGCACTCAAGTGCTAGGCTATTTTATCCAAAGGAAGGCTCTGAAGGTAGTCATGTGGTGACACCTGGGCCATTTCTGCACTAGACTTATAGCGCTATGATTCCAGTTTCGACATCCTATGGAATCCTGGGGTTTGCAGGATTCCATAGGATGTTGAAAGTGGAATCCATAGGATGTTGAAAGTGGAATCATAGCGCTATAACAGTCTAGTGTGGAAATGGCTTTGGCCTCAGCTGGACCCTCATCAGTTTGCTCCCCCATCTTGCTTCCTTTCCAGGCCAATGCATCTCAAATAGGTTAGGTCAAATAAAGTAGTCCTTATTTAACCAAACTTTCAGTGTCTCGGCTCATTATTTCATGGCTAACCATCAAAATGTCAATGCAAAGCGTAGACCCTGCAACCACAACTCTGTTGCTTTCTTTCCCCTGCATGTTATATGACAATCTCTCCCTGATAAAGAAGTTTGTGACATTTCAAAAGCTAGTGTGATCTATTTTGCACCTTTGGGATGGCCTAATAAAAGTATCTCTATAAGACGGGTTTGGGATCACACACACACCCATTTAAAGAATGCAATGATATAAAGTAATAATATGTGCAGAAATTGCTGTGTGTGAATTTTCCATAATGAATAATACTTGAAGCCTGCATAGTGCCTTCAAGTATTCAAACTACTCTGTGTGCATGAACTAGGCATAAATCTGAAAAAGAGAATTCTTTAAGGAAAAGACAATGACATTGGTGATCCTTCGCATTATACTTGGGAGGCTGAGGCTGACAAAGTGTTCTTATCTTATCCTATCCCGTGAGGCCATGGCAGATGAAAACCAAGGGATTCTTGTTGCATGGTCTCTTGTGCACTTAGGATTGTGTTGATGGTGACAGAAGTAACAAAGCCACTGAATTAGGTTGCCTTAATATCGTAGAGGTACAAGGAAGGCAGAAAAATTTCTAGCTACCATCATGTTGGCTGTCCAGATTCTACAAGAAAGGCAAGAGGGCCTAGACACAGAAAGAAAGAAAAAAGCAGGAATATCAGGAAGAAATGATCTGTGACCTGAGGCTTGGCTCTTAACATTTTCCAAATAATCAGAGAGACAATCATTCAAAGCATTAATATTTGCTCACTACAAAGAGGAGCTCACAGTATCATAATTCTTTTGAATTTCACAGGGCTGAAAGTGTTCAGTAGGATATTGTTGACTACTCATGCATGAGGTTGGGTGTAATAATACAAGACCAACTGTGCTTGGGTAAGCAAAACTTCATCAAAATAAGATTTCTTCCTGGCTGCTATTGCTTCCCAGACATTTACAAATGAGAGGGCAAACTTGCATTTGTTTCCTGTAGGAAAAGCTCAAATATATTCACATTCTTTGCTTTCTCTCTCCCTGCAACAATGTCTCTTGATATAAATTACTGGGCAATGCACAAATTATTGGCAACAGAGGTGTGTCCAGGCAACTCTCCCACATCAATATGTTCAATATGTGTGTAGTTGGCCTATGCTCTGACCCACAATTTCTCCTGAGTCTTGCATACCAAGTCCTGTATTTCAATATATGTTATTGTTGATAGCTATGGTAATTTTGATAGACAAGATGGGCTGGTAACTACCTGTACATCCAAGAATTCTCAGGCACATAATAACAGCACCTCTCAACATGGCTTTCCTGAAGTGCTGAAAGGTACAGATGAACGTATCTACACTACAGAGTTATAGCACTTTGGTAATACTTTTGCTGTCATGGCTCTATCCACTGGGATCCTGGACTTGAAGTTTGATGAATCACTTAGAATTCTTTGCTACAGAGAATGCTCCAGCCTTTCAGACTAGATAATTATAGGTCTTTGATACCATTTCAACTGCCATAGCTGCATCCTAAGGAATTCTGAGATTCGTAGTGCAGTGAGGCTGTAGAGCTCTCTGGAAGAAAATTTTAAATACACTATAAAACTTCAAATTCCAAGATTCCATAGAATGGAGCTATGGCAACTAAAGGAGAATCATGTTGAGGTTTTTCACTGATAACTCTTAAGTACCTCACCAAACTCTAAGGATGGCATGAATGGTACACAGGGGCTATCGCAATGCAGTGTAAATACACTCATAGTCTCAAACCTGAGAATGTCACCCCTACAAAATTTCAAAAAATAAATTTCATATCTTTTTGCGATGTTCATACACATGCCTGGTCTATTCAGCTTTTTGTACTTCAGGCAAGCTGCTGCTTAACCACCTTGGGGCTGTTTCAGTAAATAAGGAAGTCACATGACTAAAGCACAACTCCACATATCAAATGACTAGAGTCTAAGAAAACCAAAATGATGATCAACTGGATTATTTGCAGAAATGTAAAACTGAAGACAGCCAGTGTGATGTAGTGGTTTGAGCACTTAGTAATAATAATAATAGTAATAGTAGTAGTAGTAGTAGTAATAATAATAATAATAATAATAATAATAATAATAATATAAAAAAAGATCAAGGCGGCGAACAACAATAATACATTAAAAACATTAAAAACACACCCAATCCTCCCCACCCACCAACCCATCTAAAACCAACCCCCTAAAACACCCCCCCTAAACTTGACTATGACTCTAGGGCCATTTCCACACTAGCCTGTTATAGTGCTATTATTCCATTTTCAACATCCTATGGAATCCTGGGGGTTGCAATTTAAGGAGGGGCCTAGCCCAGGACACCAACATTCAAATCCTTGCTTGGCCATGGAAACCCATTGGGTGAACTTGGGAAGTCAGGCTCTATCAGCTTCTGAGGAATGTGGAGGCAAACCCCCTTCTGAACAAACCTGGCCAAGAAAAATCGATGATAAGTTTTCCTTAGGCCGCCTTAAGTTATAAATAACTTGAAGGTATACAACAGCAAGGAAGAACTAAGGCTTGCAGGGGCACCAAAACCTTTCAATTATCAGGGACAATGTTATCATTTAGCCCACGCTCTCAGATATCTTTATTCTCTCTGATCTTAGTGACAATCTACACAGTAGCCCCAGAAAGGATGAAATCAAATATATTTTCTCTGTTTTTCTCATAAATGGGTAACTTGGACCCATTAGCTCCATAGGAGACCTGCTGCTGGTGAAGATGAATACTTTTAGATCTTGGTTGTTGTTTCTCCTTAATGCCAGGAAAGTGAGCTCCAATTTTTTTCTACCGCTTTTCTCATGAGTGTGGCTATGGGAAATCTCATGATGAGTGGCTCTACTTTTAAGATTTACCACTCTACTATGGATGCAAATCCTCACATCTTTCTCCTTGTGTGGAAGGGTTAATAATTATGGTACTTTTCTTCAGGAGAAAATGAATATTCCTCAGCAGTATCTCACCCCACCTCCATCATCTGAATGCCCAAAAGTGTTGCTGATAATTTATTTCACATATAAAAAATGTGGGTTTTACACACACGCACACACACACACACACATTTCTTGTACAGAAAACAAGATTTTTTTGTTCAAGAAACCTGTTTTCTGCACAGAAAAGGAGTGGGTTGCACAAGCTTTTCTACACAAAATAATTTCTCTGCAACATTTTGGGACATCCAAATCACAGAATCATACAGTTGGAGGAGGCACAAGGGCCATCAAGTCCAACTCCCTAAATATTGGGGAAAGGTATGCAAGATTTTTTTCATCAATTATTCTTCCTGTAAGGCAGTGGTTCTCAACCTGTGGGTCCCCAGATGTTTGTGGACTTCAGCTCCCAGAAGCCCCAGCCACTCTGGTCAATGCTCAGGGCTTCTCGGAGCTGAAGTCCACAAACATCTGGGGACCCACAGGTTGAGAACCACTGCTGTAAGGGCTTCCCAACTGTGGAGAACCTTGCTTTTCCTATATATTCCAACCATATTGGTTTTTTAGTGCTTAGAAGGAAAACCAGCTCTGAAATCCTGTCAAACTTACTTGAGGAACATCATTTGTGTAAAAGAAGAAACCAATGTACTTCCAAGAGAAAAAAAATAAAGTGAAACCTCTCAAATGATTCAGAATTACTTTTGTAGTTCAGCATTTTAAGTTCACTAATGTTTAAATGGAAGTAGTTTATCTTGTTTTTCTAACTTCTTTTGGTCACTGTTCTCAGATAGATTTCTGTCTCTGAAATTCATGCAAGCTCTTAAACATAAAGCAGAAAGTCCAACAAAATATTTGTGAAGAGGACTATGGTGTATCTTGCCAACCTCCAGGGAATCCACAGCAGAAATGCTGCACTCCCTTGTGTTTCTTTCCACATCACCAAGAACTGTGTAACCCACAATAATTTAAGAATGAATTTTCAATTAGATACATTATTTATAGGGTACCTAGGAAACCTATCATTTCTCGCTACCTTGTGGGAGATCTACGTTTGAAACACATGTGCTACGGGGCTGCAGGGCCCAATCTTGTCACAAAGCTAGTGATAAATAATCAGCTGCACATAGATATGAATGCACAACTATCACAGCATTAATATTCATCGGAGTTTTCCAGCAAAGCCCTGTGAGGGAACAGTTAACTAGAAATCCTGTTTAGGATGCTGGCTCAATAATCAGGTGTCTGAAATAGAATCTGGCAGACCAAATGCATGGGTTTGAGACAGAGATCAGACTATATATATTATTGCAATTCCCAAAGCAGCAATGATGTCAAAGCCAATCTAGAGACACCTTTACTATCCAAGGAATCTGAAGATGACACCTCTGGTGTAAAAATGGGCAGTTTTAAGCCATCAGCAGAAGGAATTATCCAACCATTCAACAAACACCTGAGATTAGTTTGCACGGTACCACACCTAGCTATGTTTTCCTAGATTTCTATAATGGGACATCTGGTGCCACAGTGGGAAAATGATAGATTCTCACCCTGGGATGCCAGCAGTTTCAGGAAAATTGCCAACAACAAGTTTTGTTTCTCTTTCCATTGCTGTTGTGTTGATCATACTTGGAGGAAGTTAAGTGCCAGGCACCTTGCCACCCAGGATTGGATTTGTAGTGATAAAAAAGGTTCCTTGTCACTTATTGCTTTGTGCAGTAAATCATCACCTGAAAAAAGACAAGGCAAGAGTCCCTTTCAAAGTGATGCAAAAGTCTAACTATTAAAAGTCTGCTGGTCTTATGCAGCCTTTTCTTCCAATTCATAACCAAGAACAAAATAAATTTATAAGAATACACAGCTAATTTGTCATCCATAATGAAGTCAAATGAAGTCAAATATACAGTGTCTTACTGTACTTCCCCCAGCAGAGTAATTCTCTTAATGGAAGCGTGCTTGGTCACTGTTTCCATTTAACCTCAGTTAGGATCATAACATCACAAAATTACAGAGTTCAGATGGACCTCAGGGGTCAACTAGTGCAACCTTCAGCCGTTGCAACACTGTACAGCTATTGCATCTCTGACAGATGGGCATCCAAGCTCTATTGGACATGAAATTCATCTATACTAAAGACATACAGATTTAAAATCTCTCACTCTCAAGTTGATTATATTTCTCTGAATCCCATTTATGCTTTCTTCCTATCCTTGTTTTATATCAGGTTGCAAGACATTGTGAAGGGCAGTCTATCTAGAAATTTATGTTTATTTTGATATACATTTTCCTCTTCTGTTAATGTAGGCATTTCATTGTGCTTTATCATTGGGGGGGGAGCATGTTTGTGCACTGTTTTTCAAAAATACACATTTTGAGCTGTGTGTATTTATTTTTGTATAATTTAAAAGTGAAGAAGAAGCAGCTCTGTAGCCCTTTAAAAAAGGAATCTTCCCAGATTTGCATTCCTTCCCACTGCAAAATAAAATAAAATAATGGAATGGAATGGAAAAAATAATATAAAATAAAATAAAATAAAATAAAATAAAATAAAATAAAATAAAATAAAATAAAATAAAATAAAATAAAATAAAATAAAATAAAATAATGGGAAGAAACTCAGTCAGACCAGCCTTGGAGTAAATTTAAATTCCCACTTGGGATCTAGGTACGGTGTTGATAGGGACATGGATCCAGAGATTATCCAATCTTTCCTACCATGATGATGATGACAATAATAATGATAATGATAATAATAATAACAATAATAATAATATTTATTTCTATCCCACCTCTCCCCATGGATCGAGGCGGCAAAAAACAATAATACATTAATTACATTAAAAACATTAAAAAACATACCCAATCCTCCCCACCCACCAACCCACCTAAAACCAACCCCCTAAAACACACAACAATTAACAATTAACAACAATCAACTGGACATTAAAAGAACAGCAAGACAGCTGGTGGGAGGCGGTGGAGGTACTAGTCTGGGAAGGCCTGTCGGAAGAGAGCAGTCTTGACTGCTTTTTTAAAGCAGTCAAGACTGGTTATATGCCGGGTCTCCTCCGGCACGCCATTCCATCTGGCACACCATTCCACTCCTCACTCCTCTACTTCCATTTGCCCCTGTCCAAAACTGCTATTCCAACCGTAGAGTGGAGCCACTGTTGAAACCTCTGCTGTGGTTAGAAAGGGCCAGGATGAAATGAGGTTTTGTCTCCCTTTTTGAAGCTGAAGGTATTTCTAAGATTTTGGAAAAGGATTTCAATGCCTTCTTAGAGCTTCCAAAATACTCTCTCAGGACCATAGTATTGTACTTGTTTACATATATTTATATATTTCTTATTTCTGCATTTTCCCAGACCTGCCTGCCATCTTTACTACAAATATAGCAGATTCACCTTTTAAGGAAGCCCTTGGAACAGAGTCCCCCTGCTAGGTACCAGTCGGTCTCTTCCATAAGTCTCACTGGGCCTACTTGGTGGGGTAACAGGGCAATTGTATAGGAAGCCACTTTCTACTAAACCAGAACAGTTTCAATGAGTTTGGTGTTATCTGCACTGACAATAACTCTGCAGAGTTTTCCATCCAAAAGAATATTTTCCAGCATCATCTGGAGGTACCAGAAATTCAGACTGGGACTTTGAATCCCAGTTTTGGGGAAAGGATAGGACAAAAATAAATTGATTGATTGACCCTCTTGATGAAGTAGATACATTTTAAAGACACAAAACCAACAAACCCCACCTGAAGTGAACCTGGAATTGCTATCAATCCTTGGGGAAGATAACACCCATTTACATACATAGAAAGAGAGAGGGGACAGACTGCCATTTTAATTTCTTTAAATGTCCTAAAGCAGTGCTTCTCAACTTTTGGTCCTCCAGATGTTTTGGACTTCAGCTCCTACAATCCCTTACTAATGTGCAAGCTGGCTGAAGTTTCTGTGAGCTGGAGCCCAGTGCATCTGGAGGAACAGAGTTTGAGAAGTGGTAGTTCCACCACTAGGATCCCCAGATGTTGTTGAATGTCACCTTTCAGAAGCCTCTGTCAATATGGTCAGAGCTCAGAGCATGTAGATGTGGTGGTCAACCAATGTCTGGGAATCCAAGCTTATAGCAGCTGCCCTGGAATGACACAACATGAGGAACTGTTGAAAATGTACATGGCAGCACAAGCTGCATATCAATCATCAGAACATAGCCTAGACATACCTTAGCCATGTCTGGAGTCAACAGTCAGGAGTTACTTGGTGTGGATGATTAGGGTACACATCACAAGCACTTAAATACATACAACTGCATGTAGTGGTCTCACTCTCATCTTTTATGGAAAGTGAACTCTCTCAGAGTATATATATCCAGAAGGATTAAAAACTGGCTGCTGCAATTTTACCTAGCCTCAAGTATTACCGGGTGCCTGCTGGTATCTCAAACTCCCTGTGCTGAGTCTCTTCCTTTTCTTTCTCCACCAAGATTCCAAAAGAGGAAATCAAAGGCTCCATTGATCCACTCATAAGATTGCAGGGAAATACTGATAGTTTACATGACCTTGTCTAATGGATTCAGTATCAGGGATGATAATAGAACTTGTCTGAACACAGAACTTGGAAAAGTTACTGAGAGTTGTTTTCCAAAAGCAAGTTTCTCAGACTTTGAGTAAACAATATTGTTCCCTTGGAATGCAAGCATGTTTATTAATGGAAATGTCCTTCCCTATAATACAACAAACATGAGCAAACTTCATGGGTCCAGGGGGCAATTTTCTGTTTTAGAATCTTCCAGAGTCCAAACAAAAGCAAAAACAACTAGAAGGAAAAAACGAAATGTACAGATGTCCTGAAAGCCAGTGTGGTATAATAGTTTGAATGGTGGATTCTGGGTAATCAGGGTTCAAATCCACACTCAGACATGGAAACCCACTGGATGATATTGGGCAACCTTAGTTTCTCAGTCTAAGGCAGAGGCAATAACAAACGTTCTATGAATAAATCTTGAGGCCATAACTATATGAGAGGGTCACCATATAAGTACAAGTCAGCTTGAAGGCACAAAACAATAACATGAAAAGCTGAGTGTCCATTTCCGGTTTGCAGGACAATGTTAAATAGTATGCCGAGGGTGAGTTGGTGTGATCTGTTAAGTTATATTGCTGGTCTTGTGAGTTTCCAGGTGAGAAAATTCACCTCTTTTGGCAATGGTCTAGGAGGTCTGAGAAATGCAAAACCACACTTTTCCTGCCTCTGTGCTACAGAAAGTTAAATGTTGGTAAGTTATTAGCAGTAACCTATAATTGCTGCTAGTAATTATTCTGCTTAGGGAAGATGGTGGCCATAGAAATATTTAATAACACTGGTAGTATGCTGCTAGTATGGTATCATCAAAAAGTGTCCATGTTTGAGCAGGTCTTTGAGACATTGCACTGCTCGTCTGCATCAATCATCAGTTTGGCACCAAATTCCCAAGAAATGCTCCACTGCACTTTGCCAGCCTGCAGGATACATAAAAGACACAGCAAAAGGTTCTGGAAGGGAGCCGCTAAAGCTGTTAGCTAAAATTGATTATGTTTGATGTAAAAGCAGAAGAGTGCAGAATACGTGTCATTTGTTTATACAGTGAAAATTCTCTCTGTCCTGTGATCCTGAGAGTTTATAAAAGCACAAATCCTCTTATCGGTGATAAATGGGAGACAAAGGCCCTTACTAATCCAGGTGTTAAAACAGATTGTATTGCTGCCAATTAGATTGGACTCTGTCACGCAAGTTATATGAGGAAAGAAAGCTATGCCTTGGATAATAAACTTTCATCCTTCTGTCATCACTAAAAAAAACCAACACAGAAGCAAAACAACCAAACGAAAGCTCTTCTGCTGGAAAGTGTTAAAAACCAGTGCTGTGTGTCTCTCTGCCATGGTAGACGGTGTCTTTGTAACCAGTAGGTTAAAATAATGGCTTGATAGCTTCCAAAATAAGCAATTCAGAAGTCATTTCCATATGGCATTGCAGTCCCACTATGGAGATGGGATGGCAGCAGTCATGGTTTTGCACAATGTTGTCACAGCCCCACTATCATCCCCTCCCCACCCATCACAATTGTGGATATTTGCTTAACAGAATAAACCTGTTAAGTGTCCACATTTGTGCAATGCTCCTGTCCTTCCCAGCCATGCAGAAGGGCAGGAAGTGTGATGGAGGCACTTTCTTCTCCAGCGCAGCATGGGAAAGAGCCTGGGTGTGCTATGGAAGGCAGACGTATGTTGCTCACACTTCCTTCCTGAGGGATCTGGCCGGATGTGGAGGGGAGCATTCCCACTGCACTCCCTTCCCAGCAAAAGTGTTGCCAGGATCATAATGGGAGGACAGTGGGATCAGGTATGGTGCAGAAATGTCCAGTCTTCATAGTGGAGGTGACCTAATGAATATCAGAAGAAACCATGGGGAAGTAATGCCTTGCTGGGAAATGAAATAGTAGCACCTCTCAGACAATCAGCTAGTATAGAATAAACAAGAAATTTTTTGGGAGCAGGAGGACTGCAGTGGCAGTTTCCAATTCCTTTAAATATGGGAAACAGCACAGCACCAAGACGGCTTCTCCAGTTTACAAGGATGTGATAAGAAGCACCTAGAGCAGTGGTTCTCAACCTGTGGGTCCCCAGATGTTTGTGGACTTCAGCTCCCAGAAGCCCCAGCCATTATGGTCAATGCTCAGGGCTTCTGGGAGCTGAAGTCCAAAAACATCTGGGGACCACAGGTTGAGAACCACTGACCTAGAGTGAAACAAAAATTGAAAACTTAACTCAATAGACCCAACTTGACTCAATAGACCCAACTCTGAGAATATGACACAGGCCCTAACACTTTAAACCTCTGAGAAGGTGACAACTGCTCCTAATAGCTCCTGACCAAATCATAAAGCATTTCCTATCTCTCAATAGCGCTAAGGCTTTCTGGGCTCACCTTTTAAAAGAGGCATTCTGCAAAAATTTTAGTTTAGGTGTTTTAAATCTGTTTGGGGGAACAGTCCATACTCAAGAACTGTGTGTAACTTTAGAACAATGAATGGGAACCCTGCTCTGGTGAGCGGGTATACAGAACCACCCTGACGTACACAGCCAAGTTGTCTTCAGTTTAATCATAGTGAAGAAGCCAAACACATATAGGTTGAATACATGTTCTCCAAGAGCATAGTCCCCAATTGTTACAAATTATCTGGAATTACTACAGCTAGCTTTCTGTATTCCCAGATTCTCATCTAATTTATAAGAGTTCAAATTTCCCTTTTTCATCTCTCAACAAAGTGTTGCATGCTACAGCCTGAAAACAGAGTTCATAGTACTTTGCCCTCAATAAACTCTGCAGGAGAGAGCTCTGAGAGAGGAGAAGACAGAGTCAGGGCAAGAACTAAAGAAAGGTCCTTCAGGTGCTTGTGGTGTTACCCTGCTTCAGACAATAGCTTCTCTTGGGAAACAAAAAGAATAAACAAAATGCACAGAGTGAGTAGAGGGCCCTCCCCTGAGGAGGATCTCTTTAGAAATACAACACCCTAGAAACTGTCCACCAGGTCCCTTCTCAATCTCTCTCTCTCTTTCAGATTCACACATTTTCCCACTTTAATTGGTTGTGGATATCCTGAACTCTAATTTCCCTAAAATAGGATCAGTACTGCAGAAAAACATTTCTGATTTGAAAATATTTTCTTTCTCTCCTTCAGTATTTCCAGTATATTTGTTTGTTTTTGAAATTTGCACTACATTTTATGGTTTAGTTTTCCTGTTTTTCTTATCTCTACACCTTCCTTTAGATTTTCCAGTCTCCCTCTCCCTCTCTCTCTCTGTGCGCGTGTGTGTGTGTGTGTGTATGCACCAGAACTACACAATGTCATGGAAAAGAAATCGTGAAGGTCCAGAACTGGAAGAGATTTATTAGCTATTTATTTTGAGAGAGGTTTCTGCAGAACAACATTCTATTCACATCAGCAATACAATCATATACATTTCTGCTCAGAAGTAAGCTTCAATGAGTTCAGTGGGACTTATTCAAAGGCAAATATGCACAGGATTATAGCCTAAGGTACAGGATTATAGCTTAAGTGATACATTCTAAAAGGTACTGGAATGCATGTATTTATTTATTTTTTACAACAGTCATGTTGCTTAACTAATTTTATTCCATTTATTTCCTTGAACTAAAAGTATTGTGCATTATTGTTTACCACCCACCCATTTCAATTCAACCTGCTTATTACTTTCCAGACCCAATTTGAAGGCTTGATCTTAAATCACCTTAAACCATTGGCTTAGTCACCCTTACTGTACCAGGCCTGAAAGATCACTTTCTTCCATACGTACGGACCCTAACTGCATGCTTTTCTTCATCAGAACTTGGACAGATACTTTTGAGAAGAATGAATTTTATGAAATGCTGAAATAATCTGCCACTGAGCAAGGGCAGGATGATGCTTAAGGAACCATAACATTTCAGCCATGCCATTTTGTAACAGAAATGTTTGTAGCATGGTTCAGGATACAAAATCCACACTGTGGATCCGCCAGTTAAATTTCTCTTTGACCTTTCAGTTTATCATCATCATGCTATAATTCTCAAGAGTTTTTAGGAACAGTTAAGCCAATATTTAAATGCAATGTAAGGTTGCAATGAAAAGGTCATTGGCAATCACATTGACAAAAAGCATGTTCCAGGTACAAAAGCCTTCAGAATTTGGTTGTGAGAAATAACACCATGCATTTGTTGATTTAGCAGTAGAGGATTCTGCCACGATGCTAAATACAGGTAAGAATCCCTCAAGTTTATTGAAACAGTAAGCACAACAGACATAGTATGCAACAAGGAAAATGGCTCTTTATAACTTCTGCAACATCCCTAGAAATATTGCTGTTTAATTCAAGTGATATGTTTCCTTGTTCCTATAAGCAAACAAGGACCCCATTCGCATTGGAATTATTGGTTCCACCTAATGAAATCCTGGAATTGGCAGTTTAGAGAGGGGCATTGTGGGAATCCTGCCCAGATGCCTCACTAAACTTCAGATTCAGGTTTTCATCAGATAGGATCATGGCAGTTAAACTGGAATAATAGTGTTATAATTGTATGGTATGAATGGACCCATGGTCATAAACTTAACATTTCAGCAGTCACATTTGCCTGTGCTTTTTTCCCTTGGAAAATATCTGTATTAAAAAACATTAAGTATAGCATATCTAGCAGTATGACCACCTTTACATGTGCATAATGAAGGTCAGGGTGACATCTTCAGATGGGCACAGATAATATATAAAAAAATTAAATCTTGTGACAGCATGATTGAGCAGGCTCTCAAAATTTTTACAGAAAGCTAGAAATATATTTATTAAAGGATGGAAAACTGTGGCCCTTTTTCTTTGTAGTACTAAAAGGACTATTCCTGTTTTGTTTTTTAAATCCTTTAAAAATTAATCTTCTATTTCATGCTTCCAGCATTATTTCATCAGTATTTATGGAGACGTCTGATAGGGGAAGGAGCCAAAAATTTACTTTGGTAAAAACCAAGATCATGCAATTTTAGAAAAGTCAGCTCAGGGGAAAAAATGCTTTCAGCCTCCATTGTAAATTCTAGGCTGTAAATTACTTCAAACTATTTTTCGGTAATCTGTCTGTGCTATATTAAAGGTTTATATTTTGAAACCAGGCAAAAATGGAAGAACTGTCAAGATCACCATGTAAACAAACAGGCCTAAGAAACTGTCCTGGAAATCTAATGAAAAAGTCCACAGGACTCTGACTTTATTTATGACTCCTGGCACGGTAGAGACACAAAGAGTTACTGCATAGCAGCACAGGAAAGATATTAAGAAATTGGAGAGGGAAAGTATAAAATGTATTCAACTTCAGGTGCAGTCTGCAATAGCTTGTGCCACACTGACCCACATGGAAGCTCAGCTGAAGATTCTAAAGAATCTAAGCTGCTGGAACTCTGGGCCATAACTAGCTAGATAAGATTCTAGTTTTGTATTTAGGTATAAACAATCAGTAGTACAAATACAGGATTGGGGGCATAAACATAGGAGTTGACAGTAGTGTTTGTAAAAAGGAGCTAGGTGTCCTAGTCTTAGGTAAATACAAGCTAGCATTGTGATGCAGCAGCTAAGGCCCTTTCCACACGGGGGGGGACACGGGGTAACACGGGGTAGGACGACCTCACCCGGAGGTCGTCCACACCGTGGAGTGCACTACGGCGGTTAGAAATGTGGAGGTTCCACACCTCAAACCACCCTCACGCGGCTGCGGGGGTGGTACCGCGTGTTTTATAAAGACCACATTTCATGTGGTCTTTATGAAACATGCGTGCGCTAGCCCATCGCAGAGCCCCGTGTGGAATTGCAAGGGCGTGCAGGCGCGTCCCTGCAGAGCTGCCCGGGGGCAGGCTTCCGGCTGGCGCGCTTCTCCGATTGGCAGAGAGCTGCCGGAAGCCGCCAGCCACCATTTTGGGTGCCGCCGGACACCACTGCTGTGTAGAGCGGTGAACGTGCGGCTGCTCTCCGCAGCGACAGAGCAACCCGCATCGAGGTAAGCTCCGTTTCTGTGTGCGCCACCCCGTTTCCCCGCGTTTCATGCCCCCCCCCATGTGGAAAGGGCCATAGAAACATAATAAAATATTTGGCTCCATTAACAGAAGCACAGCACACAGCTCACAGGAAATAATTGTTGTTGTTGTTCTGGCTTATGGCAACCCTAAGGCAAGCTTAGCAATGGATTTTCTGGGGCCAAGAGTGTGTGATGTGCCCAAGGTGAGTTTCTATGTCCCAGTGGGGAATTGAACCCTGATGTCCAGGATTGTAGTCCAATGCTCAAACCACAACATCGGCTTTCACTCTTGCATTGGAATACTAAGCCCAATTATGGAAGTCTCATTGTAAGAAAGAATGTGACATAAAAGTGTATCATGAAAAAGTAACCAGGATGCGGCGGGGGCTGAAAACTTGGAGATATGCATGGCTACTTCAAACTCTATGATTCATACTGTTGCTTTTTGAAGATCTGATATAGAATCTGCAGTTCTGCTCTCTGCGTTAGAGTTTTGCTTGGTTCCAGAATTGTCTTCTAGTATATTTTTAAATAAACAGATGTTAAAAATGTGACCAAATGCTCAGGGCTATTAAAAGAGCGTGGATCCTACACAGTGAACCATCTCTAATACTTATGACTTGCAAAAGTAGAATCCTTGTGTAATGACACAGAGGCAGTAGACAGACACAAGTAGAAATCCCAGGACTATGAACATGAAATCGTATCTGTCACTATATTAAATTTGTTTCTCTACCATCTAAATACACTGAATGCCAAATATAGATCTTACTTAATATCAGTTACATTTATCCCACCCTTCTGCCAAGGAGTTCAGGGCAGCCTGCATTGCTCATCCCTTCTGGTTCCCAGACTATTTTCTTAATAGCCCTTAAAGGCAATATCAGGATTACTTCTGCCATCCTGTCACCACTGGCCATACTGGTTGGGACACATAGCAACTATAGTCCAAAGCATCTGGTGAGCACCATCCTCAGTTGAGGTGTGCTAAACTAAGGCCATTTCTGCAGTTCACTGTTATAGTGCTATTATTCCACTTGCAACGTCCAGTGGAATTCTGGGGTTTGCAGTTGACTGAGGCCAAAGAGCTCTCTGGCTGAGAATTCTAAATGCCTCTCTCTAAACTGCAAAGCCCAGGATTCCACAGGATGTTGCAAGTGGAATAATAGCACTATAACTGTGTAAGGCAGAAATGGATTAAGACACACTGAATGGCCAAGGGTGTTCAACAAGCCTCAGAAAGTACTTGAATCCAAGTCTCCTCAGCATCATGCTCCATGCACCATATCACATTGGCTGCCTGTGTCTGGTTGTTACCTCCTCTTCCTCCTCCCAATGAGAAACTAGGGTTCTAGTGACAGGTAGCTGAGACAGGACAGAGCTGAAAGATGCTAATATGGTTAAGTGTAACCGCTGGAAGGTTCTTTTACATAGCACAAAGCCATCAGATTTAAGAAGATTTGAATCTCCACTTTGGGAGAAAGGCAGGATATAAATTAATATACAAATGCATAAAATTTAATTTGATTTGTGGACCCACTGGAAAAAAAATAGTGTTTGGGCTTCTCTCAAAAAGATATTCAATAGTCCTCAAAATGTGTACATTCAAAAAATGTGCCAAAGACATATGAATAACTACAGGATTTCCAACACATCCGGATTAGTAGAAATGCCTTCAAAGTACAGTGTACTTTTTCTACCATTCTGGGTAGAATGAGAGCATAGTTTTCCCTCTCCTGCATATTCAACATATCATATTTTCCTGTTGACCATGGCTGAAAACAGATTGGAAGTAAGAAAACCCAAGTTTACTGTTAAAAATTACAAACTTCTGCAAATCCAACAGCTAGATTTCTGCCATAAGACAACCATATGATGGGCTTTCTCATGGTAGAAAAAGGTTCTTGTGACTCGGCCTTAAGTTTTAAAAAATACTCAAAATGTGAATTGTCTCCTTTTGCTTGTCCTACTCCTTCCTTACAGTTTCCACTGTCAGAATGGCTTCCATCAAGTTATTGTTCCAGAGAAAAGAAGAGAAAAATCAATTAATTTTAACCAGAGTTCACCAGTTCAAAACGTTTCTGTATTCATCAGTGAATTAGCGTGAGCATGACATTTTCAGACTCTTCACGTTTTTATTGGCAACAGTTCCGCTGCAAAATAGAAAGAGATATGAGCAAGATTCCATGGAGAAAAAGCATGTCCTTCTAGAGTAAAACAGCGGCTGACAAATGGCAACTTCAATTAAGTGAGCCTGACAACAGCCTTGATATTACCAAAGCCCAGTTTCTTTTTCTTTTCCCCTTTTCACCATGCACAATGAACATTTTATCCTGCCAAGGAATGAAAAGCAAAAAGAAATGAGCAGTGCCCCAAATGTCATGCTTTGTACTTGCTGCTTGACCTTTTAAAGGGATTATGTGAGTGTCTACACATAGGGACATTGCGTGGGTATTGGTCTTCCATGTAGTTTCTCTTGAGATGAACCTCTGATTAGGAAACAAGTCTAGGATCCTGTTCCCAGCAAACATAACAGCTTTCTGTGATGCTTCCACATATAAGGACTTTCAACAAACTCAAATGTGCACTGAATTGCATCAGTAGGAGCAAGCTCATAATAGCAAGCTATGCCCAACATGTTCATTGACCCAGCTGCAATTATCCTGGTTCAAATACACATGTGCATCATGAATTTTGCATCTGACAGCAGTGTCTGTGTGTGTTCTAACATCATGATTTCTGGTAAGAAGAACTATAAAAGAATGTCTTCACCTTGGGTTTAGATATAAACAAGATTGATTGATTGATTGATTGATTGATTGATTGATTGATTGATTATCCTTCCTCTCTTTCAGTGAGAGGCTCAAGGGGGCTAACAACACACATGGGAACCTGTTGCCTTCTAGATATTATTGGACTGCCACTGCCCTCAATTTCCCTCAGAGGAATAAGGGATGATAGCAGGTATAATCCAATAACCCCCACCATAGTATGCCCCACAATCCAACCCAACTCAGAATACACTGTCTCCATATGTCTAGATTTTTCAACATTTCCTCCCTTTCTCCATTCCATCATGTAACAGTATAAACTGTGGGGTTTTTTTTAATGTTTAAGCTTTCTGGACATGAATTGTGCTGTAGTGTTCCTCAAAATGTGATGAAGATACATGTGAAATACAGTTCATATATGTTTATGATACGTACCATATGTGATGCCCTGTCATGGATGATTTTTCTCAATGCCTTTGTCATACGCAGCCATCTTCTTGCTTGTACTTTTTGTGCCAGTTTTAGACTTGATCGATATCTGAGTTTGGATTGTGTTGACCAATATCATCTACCAGAACCTGATACCGGACTACCAGACTCTGCCCTTCAAGAATATTTCTATTTTTTCAAGAAATGTCAGAGTGCATGATATTTGCATATATGAATCAGATCTGACTATAGATAGCCTTTGGCTAAGAAACTCATGTTATATTTAAACATACTTTTTTTCCCCCTTTCTCTACTAAGTGCCAGTTCACTTCACAGTCTAAAACCTGAGGAGACAAGCCCCTGGTCAGAATATTTCTTCTGCTCTTTTCCACTATTCATTACAACTGTTGAACCGTGCATTATGATGACCTTCCTAATTAATTTCAAAGTTAAAAAGATAAGGACGGATAGAGGGAAACGTGTTGCACAGCTCAGGACACTCTTCTTCAGCTTAAGGGAAATGTCAGAAAGTTTTGCAAAAGGTTTCTGTATGCACATGAGGCTGCCCAAGGGCAGCTGTAACACATTCTTTTGCTGTTTACTCAGTTGTTTCCCTAGCACATTTAAGATGCCACACAGGGTGATATGACATGTGTGCTGTCTCTGAAAAATAGAAAACCTACTCCATTCTAGCCCTCACCATTCTCCTGGGGAGAAGAGAAAAGCATTCCACAGCATTACAATTTTCCCCAAAGGCAAGATGTATCATACAAGCGCGTGAAGATACACCCACTCCATTTTAACATCTATTTTGACACAGTGTCCATTTCCTTGTTTTCCATTTTGTCCTTTGTTGCAGCAGTACAGCATAACTGTGACAGCTGACCTGGCTACAACAGCTAAAGGCTCTAGCATTCTTAATGAGCACAAGTAGGATGTATTTTCTTTGACTGAATGGACATAGCAGTAACAGGTATTTAGTCACTACATGTGATGAGAAAAGTGGAACAGCAGTACTGGTAATGAGTAAAGTAGGGATCGGACGAATCCAGAATTTTCGGAATCCAAATCCGGATCCGGATCCCTGGAAGATTCTGGGAATCCATGAATCTCACAAAGCTCGAATCTTTCAAATCCTTTTTTAAAAAGTGGGTTTAAAAAGGAAAGAAAAAGAAAAAAAGATCACCGGCCTTGCACCCCCTTGCAGCCTAGGGCCTATTCGTGCTACACAATTTTAGTGCTAAATTCCAGTTCAACTGCCATGGGAATACTCTGTGGAATCCTGGGATTTGAGGTATAGGGTCTATAGTCTATAGCCTTTAGAATCCAGGGAGCTCCTCTGGAGCCTCTGATTCCAGAAGATGCAGCTGTCTCAATTAAAGCAGAATAATACCATCATAACTGCGTAATATGAATGGGCCCCTGGTTTGTATGTCCTTCTAAATCTGCAACACTAACAAAGATTCAATGGGTGCAGAGTTCAGAGCCAAATTCCGTCTCCTCTAGAAGAATCCCACTTCAATTTGGACATGTCCCAAGTCTTCCCCAAATCAGACTGATACAGCTTGAGATTCAGCCACATCCAAAAAACATCAATATCAGAAACACTAATTCCTTGAGAAGTATGTCGATATTAAAATTTCAAATACTGTAGACTTGAGATGGGTGCTAATATTTTACTTGATGGATGAGATCTTATGTCCACATGGATCCTGTGTCTGCTGGGAGCAATTCATTTGCTGGGGGAAGTTGGAAGGCATCTGGGCAGCATTCACTTCTGCAGCCAGAGAAAAACAAACATTCTTGCCTTCCTGCATCTCCAAAGAATACACTGGAGATCTGGAAGGTTGACAGCTGATTTTCCCTCCCTGATGCATCCAGATGATATCCAGACACTTTACACCCTTTCCTAGCCACTAAATGACACTCCCCAGCCACTAAAGGGAGTATCAGGTGCTAAGTGAGAACTTGCCTTTTGCACCAGGCTTACACATGGAAAAGGCATTGCATAAGGCAGTATTAGATAGCTGCTTGTACAATGAATTTAAAAAGACATGCACATGCATAGCCCTGGAATAGCCAAGCCAAACAATGAAGACATCACTGCCAATGTAAATGCTATTTAACAATATATTAGGTGCGGCAGAGCTCCAGAAAACATAGAAAACTCCTGTAGAGTTCACCATCCCTGCAAGCCCCTGCAGGCTTCCTACAGAGCGCCAGGACAGTCAGAGGGCCCAGGATGTCAAGGGAGCTGGTGATCTTTGGCCCTGCAAGCCCCTGCAGGCCTCCTCCAGAGCGCCTACACCGGTGAAGGCCACAGGACATGCAGAGACCCAGCAATCTCCAGCCCTGTAAGCCCTTGTGGGCCTCCTATGGAGTACCTGTGCCAATGGAGGCCCTGGGATGTGCAGGAAAACAGTGATCTCCAGCCCTGCAAGCCCCAGTGGGCCTCCTCTGATGCACCCATGCTGGCGGAGGCCCCGGGATGTGCAGGGAGCCAGTGATCACCAGCCCTGCATGCCCTGTGGGCCTAATCCCAGGTGCCAGATTTGAAAGATTTGGTTTGCCTATTTTGGTGCCTGGATTCAGATCCCCAAATCTCAAATCCTTGCCAAGGATTCAAGGATTCATTTGGCCCATCCCTAGAGTAAAGTCAAAATCCAAAGGGAAAGTGAAGTGCTAACCAAGGAATACTGGGAACTGTTGAAAAGTGGCATTTGAACGAGTGGCTTCAGATAGGACGTGGCATTGATGGAGAAAGAAAGTAAAAGAGCTGGTTCAGGTTGCATTTTTTGTTGTAGTTGGTATGTGGTATCAAGTCATCTTCAACTGATGGTGACAAAATGGATAAGTGACCTCAAGTGACACTTTTATTAACAGCCCAGTCCAGGTGTCACAAACTCAGGGCCATGGCTTACTTCAGTGAATCACTTCACCTGTAGTACAGCCTTCTTTTCCTACTGCCTTCAACTTTTATGAGTATTTTTTTTTCTAGTGACTTCAGTGATATATGTAAAGTCCAAAATGAGTTCATACTTCATTTCCCCTCAACCAGTCATAATAGCAGCACTAATACGAAATGAAAGGCTCTTCCCTCACTGTGAAGACCTAGCTCTTCTCCCTGTTTGTAAACACTGAAGCTGTTTTATTTCAAGTCATTCAAACTGGCCTACCGTCGTCTAATCTGACTGGCATCATGATTCCAAAATCTCAGGCAAAACTCTATACTTGTCCCCAACCATACCATGGAGATATTGAATCTGTGACCTTCTATATGTCAAGTATCCTCTTCTACTAAGCTTTGTCTCTTTATATGGAACTACGGTATATGACAAAGAAAAGATATCCATGAATCTTTAGAACCCCTCACAAAGTATAAATACTGACCTACTGTGGGTTTAAGGGAAATGAAGGATGGGAAAGGGACAACAACTCACTCTAAACATTCTATCAGTAATAGCCAAATAGTTGAGCAATTTAGATAATCAAGCTAGGAGTGATCTTTGGTTAGGTTTATCAACTGCCCTACATCTTAGTCCTGCCTTACATGCTCCAGTGTTTGTGGAAAACAGGCATGCTTCTTGTGAGTAAATACAGGATAGGCAATATGGTACAGAACTACAATGATGAGTAGAGGAAGAGATTGCTTTCACCATAGAAGTAGCTGCCACAGCCCCTTCCTACTGCCTTTGTCCACCTCCCACAGCCATCCTGCCTGCCCACTCTGGCTCTTTCTTCCTCCCCCAATGCCACTTTCTCTGTTTGCCCAGCAGATCTTCATAACACCTGCTCTCCCTCCTGGTGCTTCCTGTGTCCCATCCCCTTCCCCTCTCCCACCACAGTGAGAGAGGGAGGGAATACATGTGTGCCCCATCTCTCCTCCTGCTTGCCTGTCCCATTCCCTTCCCTCCACCTGTCCACCCACGAGTGAGTGAGTGCATGGGGGAATGTGCACTCTTCCTCTTACGCTCCCCATCTCATCCCCTTCCCTAGTCTATGGCCATGAGCAAGTGAGTGAGTGAATGAATGAATGCATGTGTGTGCCCTCCCTTCTCCTGCTCCTTCATCCTATCCTTTTCCCCCCAACCCACCTGAGTGAATGAGTGACGAAAGGCATGCAAGCACCATCCCTCCTCACACTCCCCCATCCCATCTCCACCCACTCACCTGCCTGCATGTGTGAGTATATTCACAAATAATCAAATCCAGGAAGGTCAAATCCATAAAATGGGGAGGAATAACCATATTTGAGTCCTAAAGTCATGGTTGCAAGAGAAAAACATTATAGCAACCTTTTTTATTCTCAAACATTCAGATGACATTAGGTGGTTTAAAATCACTGCAGTAATTCCTACTAGTGCAGTCATTTTGTGTCAAGTTCAGATTCAAACATTTAAAACATTTGGTGATGCTCTTGCATCAAAGGTCCTCTTGACATCAAATAAATGGTATGACAGTCAGATCCTATGCTGAGTTCTCAAATGAGATTTGTTGAAGGCTGAAGTGTGTGGCATACAGTTAAATCACTCACTAAAGGCTTTGTAGAGGCAGTGAGTAATTGTCTTTCTGTGCATTGTTTTGTGTTTCTGTCCTCCTAAAAGAGTGAAAACACAGAGAGATTTATGAAAGGACTTTCTGAAAGGCTGAGAAATTCTTCCCTGGCCTGCAAAGATCTCCTTTCTCTCTTGCCAAAGGGAAATGTGAACTTGCTCATCCCACCTCATCATGCTTTACAAAGAAGCGCCTCAAATGTGTAAACTTGTAGCCTGAATGCCTGGACCTGTGAGCATTTCATAAGCAGCAAGCACTAAGCTATCTTCTCATAGGTTGTTATAACTAGTGTAGATTTATTCTGTATTTAATTCATACTTCATGGTCCTCTAGCAAATGGCATCTGTCAATGAAGGGATATAGTTGCTGACCAAATACTATGTTCCTCCATGTGGAATAGTAATTAAGACAGGTGCACACCTTTCCCAAGCATGAGTTCCCAATATTAAAGCATGGGCTAAAGAGGATATAGCTCCCAGACTGCCATTTCAAGTCACTGACTAGGTAGTTAGATTTTCCATTTTCAGTTACCAAAGAGAAAGAGGAGGCATTTATCAGTTGTAACTATACAGAGGACTAGGACATACATTGTGTCCCACCCACTCAATCCAGTGGAAAAGAAGAATATACTAACCCAATCCCCCTCTGTCATTGCTTTCTTATGCAAAAAAAATGTGCTTGATGAGGTACACCTTTATCTGTGGAGGCTCTTCACACAAGCCAGAACATTGACCTTCCACATTCTAACTCACAGAGGGATCTCTTCTTCAAAAATGTTTCTTCTTCATGAGAAATACAATGCCAGAAGAGGCAGAAGTATCACATATGCTTACAGAATATCCAAATATGGCTAAAGTAGTCCACATGAGTTGGTAAGTCAAGATTCCCAATGGCAGAGAGCTTTGTGATTGTGTGCAGTTATGAACTGGCCTCATGTCTCTAAGTGAATAGGCTCATGCCTCTAGTTCTTGAAGAAGCTGTGAAATAAGACAAAATCCCCAGGCACTATTCTGTCCACACATATCATAAGAAATCAGGCTGCTACTACTTTCAGTACATTTAGGCAATGAGTGAAACACAGTTATGGTTGACATTTCAGGAGCCATGCTAGTCATAGAGAGATGTGTGTGTGTGTGTGTGCTGTGCGCCTTCGAGTTGTATGCCTTCAAGTTGTTTCCAACTTATGGCAACCCTAAGATAAACCTATACCATGGTTTTCCGGGGGTTGAATGTGTATGACACACCTAAGGTCACCCAGTGGGTTTCCATGGCTGAGCATGGAATCAAATCCTGGTCTCCAGGATTGTAGTCGAACACTCAAAGCACTACACTATGCTGGCTTTATAAAGACATGTACAGAAGGAAATTAGTCCATACACAGTACTGATTACACTTGTAGTGTAGCCATCCTTGGGAAGTAGTGTCTCTAATCCAAAACTGGGTGAAAGACATAGGAAATGTTCTGTTGATCCTCCAGGATATCTCATTTACTTTTGATACCATTCACCGTGGTATCCATGGGATGACCTCCCTGTGATGGGAGTTGGAGGCACTAGAAGATTCCTGCACTTGGTTGTGTATATAGTATTATGTCCACATGAGAAGTTACATACTGATTGTTCTGTTCAAATCCTTCTGTTTAATGACAATGTTGTGCAAGCAAATGTGCAATTGAATATGCAATCAAACACAGAACTGAAGAAATACTGTTGCCGTTTTCAGAAGGGACAGACAGATAAACATTAGTTGATAATGTATATCTGCAGACACATACCTGAGTTCTGTGACATTTTCCAGAATTTTATGCATTGGACAAAAATATCCAGCTACTTCTGTAGGGAAATGATAGACACATAAGATACTAGCAATATTTCAGACAATGTGTTACAGTGATTCTGCCCCTAGCTATATGACCAGATCCAAAGAGTAACATTGGGAAGATTTCTGCTCGGCCCCATAGCTGTTCATTTGCAAGGTGTCACATGGTTGAGTTCTGTTCCCCATGCTGTTTAATATCTATATAAAGCCAATGGATGAAGTCATTAGGAGATTGGGGGCTGGATTCTTCTCATCTGAATCATCTTGAACTGTGCAAGTGCTGGATGAATGCCTGAACGCTGTAATGGACTGGATGGGGGCCAATAAACCAAAGCTGAATCCTGACAAGGGAGAGTCTCTGTCAATAAATAGTTCTGAAGTCTGGGAAGTGGGTAGGTAACTTGCCCTGGAAAAACTTGCACTCCACTTGAATGAACATTCTTCCTGACATTGTACCCATATTTTATGGTTTAGGTATCAGTGGTACTATATTTGAGCATAGGTTGTTAGTTATATACGTAGGCCTTCTCCATGGGAGATAACACAATTTGCACCATTGTATAACCCAGGGTGCCAGAGAGAGACTGCATTGCCTCCAGGAGGGGTAATTTACTTTTTAAATAACTCACAGGACAACTGCCACCAAGCCTCACTGTTCAACATTTTAAAAAATGGTTGCAGCTCTCCTCTGTACTTTTAATATGTTTTTTAAAACCTCAGTTTTTCATAACCATAAATCCACATCTGACCACTCCAGCATGTTTAGGTGTAGAGCGAGTCATCAAACAAATCAACATTAACTTCTCCTTGTTGTTGTATATAAGGTTGGACTCAACTTATTCAATATGCTGTTGAAATTCCTAAAAGGAACAAAAATTCAGACACTGTGGTGCCTTCATAAAATAAGATGCCATCACAAAGTGCAACAGAGGGCTAACGCTTATGACGAGTCCTCAGAGTCTCTGCAAAAAGAAGGCCTGAAAAGCCATTAAGTATCATTAAAATGAAAAAAATATAGCCAAATATGACCAACACTGTCATGGTTGCTATCTACTGGGACTGTTTATTTTAAAAGAACATAAATGGTTGACTCAGCAATATTTGCTAAAGAAACTCGCATTAGGAATTCCCCCTCCCCACCACCACACACATACGAGATACACTGCAGAAAAGAATAAGAAAACTATGTAGATCTTTGCATTTAATGTTATATTTTTAAATGTAAATAATATTAGCTGGGAGGATGATAATTATCAGGAATGAAAGAGGCATGGAGTGGGGTTTAAGTCCGTTCTCCCTGCTGTAATCCTGAGAAAAATCAATCTGACTATATTTGTTGGCAGTGGGGAGAATCCCATTTTAGAGCCTAGGATTAATTCTCTTCCATGCCTGGCACATAAATGCCTACATGCAATGTAGTATCACTTGTATCTTCAGCCCTAAATGTGTGGTTCTAATACTAGCTGTTCTTGGAAACTTTTTAGATTGCTTATCTTGAACTACAGGAAAACAAATACGCTCTCCAGATGTTTTGGCCTCCAATTCTCATCAGCCCTAGTCATCCTATCTGACACTGTGGGAGCTAGTCTGAAAACAGTCAGAGGTCCACAGTTGCCCACTCATGTTTTAGATGTGGGCCTAGCTATATAGCAAGAAAGTAAGAAGAAAAGAAAAAATGGTAAAGTCTACTGAAATGTCCATAGTGGTAGCCATGTTAGCCAGTTGTAGGAAAAAAAGAGATTTGTAGTACCTTAAAGACTTGTGTCTGATAAAATGGGCAACAGTCAACAAAGATTAATGCTACTATAAGATTTGTTAAGTTACGCTAGAAAGTGTTTTATCAAGTGTTTGTAGAAATAAGGAAAACTATGAATGGACATTCATCTGCTTGAGGAATCATTCTGGAATCTCTTCCCAGACTCCATATATTCACACTTTGTCTCATACACACATATACCTCAGCTTTCCATCTTAAAATAATACCACAGGATAGCTGGAAGTATCAGTAACATTGCTACAATAAATCAAGGTACAATTTGAGGGGCCAATTTTGGCATGTCTACTCCAAATTCAGTGGATTCTGTGGCTAGGATCCAGATGCGGTAAAGCACTCTAGGAAAAGACTGTTCCATGAGCAGAGTGATAATTCTTACCCTCCAACGAATGGGAGAACAGCACCAGTGGTAGCAGCACTGGGAGGAAGGTGCAGCTACTGACTACTTGCCTATTCCCCAAATGATTGGCTTGGGAAAGGAAGGATTCCCAAGAGCCACTGCACTGTGGAAGGGTTGGCTTGGAAAATTGGTTGTCCTGGCACAGGTGGCTTTTCCAAGTCAGCCTTCTCACAGTTCCCTGGCTCAAATAATTCCCCTATTAAGTGACACATTTATGAAAAAGGTGTCCTTCTCCCATCATTTTCATTTTCTCCTCAAAACTGCCTTCTATTTTTTTCTGTTCCTCACCATTCTGCCACCACCTCAGCTGACTCCAAGTAACTAGGTTGATGGACCAATAAGATCTAAGCACATCCTACTTACAAGTAGATGAGCATAGGATTTCAGACTTAAGAGTTGTCAAACAAAATTCTAGTCCAAAACATATGGTAGATTACAAACATCAGCTCAGCAGGGGCTTAATAAGATGCCAAATATTTTAGAACCCCAAAATTCACAGAAATAGATACTCTGTTTATGCAAATTTACAATGGCAAGTAATCATGTGGAGGATATATATCAAGCACCAGGAAATGGCATTGTAAGAATTCCACATGCAAGTACACAGTGAATTCAGAAGATGAAGGCATTTGGATAATAGAAGTTTTATTAGATATGTAAGAGATAAGACAAACACCACATTTCATTAACTGGAAAATCAATTCTTGCCATAGCC
Source organism: Iguana delicatissima (assembly GCA_948472985.1). Classification (NCBI taxonomy): domain Eukaryota; kingdom Metazoa; phylum Chordata; class Lepidosauria; order Squamata; family Iguanidae; genus Iguana; species Iguana delicatissima. The sequence continues at coordinate 928,134 of CAOKZL010000370.1, read as the reverse complement.
TCTATAGTTAATTAGTATGGTGTGCATGTCCCTGCTTCAGTGTTATCTCAGAATAAACAAGAAAAAAAGAATCAATGTAGAACCAATGGATACTATATCATGTCCTTACTAGTGGCAGTACAAATTAAGGACTGTGATATAAGTTACAATTTACACTGGACAACAGGCATTTTACAGGAGGAAAAAGGGATGAAGCCAGGCTGTCTCAGACTCTCCAGATAGCAAAGAAACAGTGTGGTGAAAGTGATGTGAATTCACGGGTACTTAGTGACCTGGAACAATATGAGTAATAATTACCATACTGGAATCTGCAAAAACGCAGTCCTCAGGACACATTTCGAGGTTTAATTTATGTTTCACACCTCATTGCAATGAAGTATTTGTTATCAAAGCATTGATATACAAGTGGAAAGCATTCTGTCTAATGAGGATATGTATATTTGCTTAGATCCCCAGGAGGTTCCCCTAAATGAGGTGCTCACTTCAATGAACCTATTACGGTAATTAATACAAGCATTAAATAGAGCCTGCTACTGAAGGAAAGATAAACACAACTCAAGGAGACACAGACCTGGTGGCAAGGAAACAATTCTGACAAAATAGGGAAAGAAAGAAAGAAAGAAAGAAAGAAAGAAAGAAAGAAAGAAAGAAAGAAAGAAAGAAAGAAAGAAAGAAAAGAAAAAAAAAGAAAATGGAGCAATGAAATATGTCCAGGAACAAGTATGTGAAAATATAACAAGAGTAAATGTGAATTCCAAGAGAGAAGACTTTGGGAAGTATCTTTTGGATGATCAGTATATACAGGTAGATGTGGCAAGGCTTCATCCATGTCCATCCAAAAGTAATTTCTTGTGTCTTTCAAAATATTGTGTCTCAGGCAAAGCGGGCAACCCATGTGCAACTGCAACATAGCATTGCATTCCAAAAACAGCACATACACACTTTGGTGAAGCATGTGCATTTAGATACAGATAGCTAGTCTGAGAAGGCAACAGACTGATTGTTAATCTGTATTTTATTGGCACTGTGTAACTATCTGCATTTGAAAATTATTTTGCATGCAAAAACAGATCTGCAGATATGCTCTCCCATTCTGCAAGGTGTTTCAGGCACTTTCTCTATCCATTTGCAAAAGGGCCTTGAAAATGTTCCTATGTATGGACAGCAGAACAGTGGATCTGTTCTTGCTGCAGCATGTTAAAAAAGATTAATTTATTCCAATTAGCCCAACATTTTTCAGCCTAGTGATATTTAATGGCCTTCTTCAGGGCTGACAAAAGATAAAAGACAGAAAAGGTCCAATACGTAAGCAACAAAAATTGCAACAGGAGACAAGTTACAAATTGCTGCATCAATTATGGTTACATATATCTTAAATAAAAATGAATGTAAAATGTCTTATTTTTAAAAACAACTATTAGCTCAGATAAATTTATTCAAAATCAAAATATAACTTACAATGCAACTTTAAATCTGTCTGCAGGGATTGCAAAAAGAGGCAAGGTTTGAATGCTAGTTTAACTAAGGCCATGATAGCATGGTAGTAGAAAATGTAACACAGAAGCCATTTCAGGACTTCTTTGTCGCTTTCCAAGACTTTACCTGGACAAGATTATTCTCTGTTGGAATGGAGCCATCTTACTTAAAGCCTGCTGGCCTAACCATATAGTGCTGAGGAAGACTGAGTTGCTCACAGCTTCAGTCATATGAGCTTCAAAGATCATTCTTTCCCTGTCCTAGAATCTCCAAAATATAAGGGTCAAATCTAGAATATTCCTGATCACCACAAAGATGTTGTGTAGTTCAGTTGCTGATTCTTCTTGCTATTCTGCCTAAACAACATGACAGACTATTTTAAAAAACATCAGCATGGTAAGAACCATCCACGCACTGCAATATACAATGTGGAAAAAATGGGAAAGGGCCCATTCTGGATACTTAAAGTTGGAGGAAGGCATCTCTGTGAGCCTCAGAAGGTCATGAGGTAGAAGACAAAACTCCAGACCTGCAGCTGCCCATCCCTGTGTAATTCCTTTATCCCAGCAAGTTGTACAGTTGTACAGATGTGCCATATATCCACTTGTTACCCAATGTCTTACCAATCTTTCAGGACAGCTGCAATACCATTTCCAACCACATGTACTACATTTTGGTACAAAGGTAGGACTAGTGAAGAGTCCCATGCTAACAGGGTCTTTGACATCCAATCAAAAGAAATCACTGGATAGAGTAACTCAGAGAAATTCCATTTCCAGAAAACAATACCTTTTACAAGCACAATGCACAAAACTGTACCCTACTTAGTAGAATGTGCTACTTCCACCAGACTTTGTATGCCTATTTGGTAGCCTGTCTCTTTAAAACTTCAAAGTCTGGTTCAATGCTTATTTTAGTTTACACTGCTGTGAGATAAGGCCCATTTCCCATTAATTTTGTTAGCCACTCATGGACTTGTTAAATAGTGGGTTTTAAATATAGTATTGTCCATAAACTAGAATTCAAAATTATCTACAGCATTATTATGTCTTATTTTCCTTGGCATTAGTTTAATAATGAACAAACAATGAATATTGAAAAAACAATTCAGTGTTACTAAGGTACTCTGCTGAAACACAGTTTGTGTATTTTTTTTTTCTTTTTAAAAAAAGGGTGGAATAGCATTTCTTCTGAAATTTAATGAAGAAAAACATTCTTAATCTAGAGCAGTTTTTCCCAGTCTTTGGCCTCCCAATATCTTGGACTATAACTGCCACTATTCTCAACTAGCTAGAAATTTCAATCTAGCACATCTAGAGAGTACCAGATTGGTGAAAGATGGTCTAAGGTGATAGGTGATGGCTTCATATAGGAATCCACCAAATAGTTTAGAAATTGGTTCATTTGTTTAAAAATTCCTCTTGCACCAAATATTGTCACCTCTCTGTCATATGATGAATTTTGGCATGAAGCACATATTTCATGATGAGGTAAATTTTGTTCATTGTGCAAATACCATTAGGAGGGTCCCACAAGAAGTCTGAACTGTTTCAGCAAGTGAATGTTTGAAGCACCTACATTGGCAGAAGTGGTAGTGAAGATTACTGCTCTTGACAAACAACTCATACATACACACACACACACACGCCAATACATATATACATACATACATATATATATGTACATAGCATTGTCACATAAAACCAAAGGTTTTGATCCTGACACATTAGTCAGATGATCATTTTAAAAACAAGGTAATGCTTTCACAAGAATAAGCTTTTGCTATGAGAAAGCACTTCTTTCATGAGAAAGGCCATAGCATCAAATGAAAGAGAACCTCTTCCATGCATTGAATTAAACGTGTTTAGGGGAGCTCAGGAGTACACATGTTAATTTGCCCATTGCTCCCATGCTCCAACACCCAACATCCTTTTGATACTTGTATCAATGACAGCTATGGCTCCAATGTCAAGATAGCATTAAGTCTATTTTGGGTTTCGGTAAGACCTTTAAAGGAATTGCTCAAGGTGTGAACCTATTTTGAGGATAGAGTACCTTGGACAGCACCTTTAAAGGACAGATTAAAGCCTGGGGGTGGTATTCACTGACACTAGAGTCCCAGCCACCTCTTTTTTACTTAGTGCATATAAAGATGTATACAGAGAGAGTTGTTGGATGCAAAGAAGCACTCCAGCCAATCAAGGTCCCATCTCATCAATACAACATTCCACACACACACACACACACACACACACACATGCGGTTGTTACTGCAGCTTCTAGGCCGCCTTGGCAATAGCATTAAGATATCCTTTTGATATCAATAATTTGGCTTTCTTCCACCACCACCCTCCACGTGTTTGTGAGGCCCCTGGACAAGCGCAAAACTAGGCTCGGCGGCTGATTGCTGCAATATTCCTAAACAATACAGGCAAACCAGAAATAGCCAGATCGCCGCTTCAGGAGACCTCCCGGCAAACACCCTATTGTGTATGTGCACCACCTACAAAGGACTCCCTGCCTCGAGCAGGTAACTTGACTAGCTGAACTATCAACTGTCCAGCATTGTGCATTTGCATACTGGCTGCTCCTTTGTCAATTTGGACCTAACTCAATCATGTTAAATTTTGACCTTTCTGAGGCTTTGTCTCGCCCCCGAAATCCATTGTTCTCACCAAGTAAGGCATAGCCTGCAGTCACACTTCTCCCTATATAAACCCCTGATTCCGAGACCCTCCTCGGATCGCTCCCGAGTTCCTAACTGCCTTGCTGCCACTTTGCTTGGTGAGCCTCCCCTCAGCTCCACGTGCTGAGCCACATCGAACCCCAGCATCGCTCTCTATTCTCCCGGACTTCAGGACAGGTTTTGTATCACTCAAATCAGCTATCCCTCTGAAAAATCCCTCTGTCCCACTCCTACCTTTATTTTCTATAGTTATCTGAGTGAGTGTGTTGCATACACTGTTTGGTTGTATTTTAATAAAAGATCTCATTTATCCTTTCAAAACGGTTTGCTTCCTGACTGGCCTGACACCATAGACATTGGGTTAAAGATCCTGCTAAGTTACCCTGCCTCTCATAACACTAAAGCAGTGCTCTGAGCTAATTTTCCGCACCTATAGTTGAGCACATTTAGGTGTCCCTCACGGGACCCCCAGTAAACAGGGTAACTGAGTATACACACAGAGAGAAGAAAGAAAGAGAACGCTTCTCCCAATGAACACTAAATAGACGTTGGCTGAGGAAGCTTGGCAGAAGTACATGGGGAGACACAAGGGTAACAGGTAGGCTAGCCCTGTGTCTCACCATATGGCTAAGAGAATCCCTCCAGAGTGTCTGAGGTTCTTTGCTAGACCATTAGTTCAGTGCATGTTCATGCAATGTATGAAGGAGGGGTTCTGTATTGCTTCCCTTTAATCAAATCATTTAAAGAAATCACTCAGGTAGAACAATACAATAGTCCTATGAAGATTAATCACGCTGTCAGATTAAGTCACACATCAGTGTAATTCAGTTACAGAAGGAATTTGGGAATACCCATTCTTTATACTTTCTTATCTCTCATTACTAGCATGGCATTTTCAGAGTGGGACTTGCATCAGTACCAGTCCTCACTTTGTTGCAACTGGTACATAAATGACTGTGTTAATGATGCCATTATTTTAAAAAGATCTTGCTAGGGTCAAATTATAGTAAGGTACAAAATAATCTTAAAAGCACAGCTATTGAATCCCTGTAACAGGTAATGTCCTGAGCTGAAGCATGCTCAGTGGTGAAAAGCACCAATTTCAAGAAAGACTCTCTTTTATGGACATTATTGTGCTTGCTAAATAGATAAAATAGCAAGCAATATAGCATATAAAGAATCAAGCAAGCTCTGTGAGCAATTGACAACCAACCATCTTGCGGATAAGTACCTTGGAGTCTGAGTAATACCTGTGTCATAGCCGCCATCCTACAACCACTGTTGCCTATAAAATATTTCAAAAGAGAAGACACAAATTTAGTAGCTGAAGCAGCAATATGTTCAGAAAACTATGGAAACTGTTTATATAGAATGTGTGAGGGGACAGCAGCTTTGTGTAACATGTGGCATATGCCTCTGTGAAAAGGGGCAAAAAAAATGACACGTTAGGGCTCTTCAGCCAAAGCACTCCAGACTGGAATATGGCTTTCAGATAGCAAGACTTTGGTTAAATGACTGTATGGAAAGTGACTATTACTTGATACAAAACTTCTTATATTTGGCAATAGCAAAACATAAATGTTGTGAATGCCATTTTCAAATAGCCTCTATTACTTGTGATACCTTTTCAGATCAGAATCTGACAAATTGGTAGTAAAGTGAAATTGTGGCTTATATGACAGTCATGAAGACCACTTATTATAAATGATCAAAATCAGAAACACTAAAATAAATAAATAAAATTATGAGTAAGATGGAGTTACAAGAGAAGCCAGAGGTCAACAGTTATCAGGTTTTTTTCAACAGCATTCACAAAAATAAAAACAGTACATAAATGCTAAACATGAGTCAACACTGTGATGTGGCAGCTAAAAAAGCAAATGAGATTCTAGGCTGCATCAATAGGAATATAGTGTTTAGACCAGTGGTTCTCAACCTGTGGGTCCCCAGATGTTTTTGGACTTCAGCTTCCAGAAGCCCTGAGCATTGACCATAGTGGCTGGGGCTTCTGGGAGCTGAAGTCCACAAACATCTGGGGACCCACAAGTTGAGAACCACTGGTTTAGACCAAGGGAAGTAACAGTACTACTCTCTTCTGCTTTGGTCAGACCCCACCTGGGATACTGAGCCCAGTTCTGGGAACCACAGGTCAAGAAGGATATTGACCAGCTGGAACATTTCCAGAGGAGGGTGACCAAAATGGTCTGGAAACCATGCCCTATGAGGAGTGGCTTAGAAATCTAGTTATGTTTAGCCTAGAGAACAGACGATTCAGGTGCTGCTACTGCTGCTCCCCTGACCAGGAATGACTCTGGGAGGGGAGGAGGGCAACAGTGGGAAGGGTCGGGGTGGCAGCAGGTGGGGCAGTGTGGGGGTGGCAGCAAAAAGGAGGGCTGCTGCTGCTGCCGCTGCCGCCACCGCTCCTCCCCCGGTCACGAAACATTCTAGTGGGGGGCGGGAAACAAGCCAGGCCTGAGTGGGTGGGTGAGGGATCCACTTTTTTGCACCGCCCCCCCAGCATTGGCAGCTGGGTCTCGTGCCCCAGTTGCCTGACCCTAGATACACCTCTGCATACAGGAAAAGAGATTCCACCTAAACATTAGGAAGAAATTCCTGAAGGTAAGAGCCATTTGGCAATGGAATATGCTGCCTCAGAATGTTGTTCTTTGGAGATTTTTAAACTGACACTGGAAGTATCAGGAGTGCTTTGATTGTGTATTCCTGGATGGCAGGGGGTTGGACTGGATGGCTCCTGTGGTCTCTTCCAACTCTACGGTTCTGTGATTCTATGTCTCTTCAATTCATCATCATTAGAGTGATTCTTAGCAAGGACAGGACTTCAAAATAAGTAGTTCAGAGAAGTTTGTTTCTCTAAAATAAGAAGCACCTATTGCTTTTTTGATTGATTGATTGATGAAAATATTTATATCCTGACATAAGAACAGCATTTAAGATGTCATTAAGAACTGAGATAAAAGAGAAGGCAACTGGGGAGACAAACATCTTGGTCCTGACACCCCAGTTCTGTCACCAAAATTCCTGTGGCAGCTCACCTGGTGCCATGGCTGGCATCTGCTAGTCTTCCACCAAGATCTATTCACATGTTTTTAATCTCTGGTTGAACTGGATTGTATGCTCTGTGCCTTCAATTCATTTCTGACTTGCAGTGTCCCTAAGGTGATCCTATCACAGGGTTTTCTTAGCAAGATTTGTTCAGAGGGGCTTTGCCTTTGACTTCCTCTGAAGCTAAAAGAGTCTGACTTCCCCATGATCACCAAGAGAGTTCCATGGTGGATCAGGGATTCAGACTTTAGTCTCCAGAGTTGTGGTGTCAAACCATTACATCATGCTGGCTCTCAGTAGAAGTTATGGCTCCTGCTACATATATGTTGACTGGCACAGTTGCTATGTTCCTCTGTGTATAAAACCTGTAATCAAAGAAGAATCCAAAAATGTGTAGAAAGCTCAACACAAACAGAATAGTTTGGGATAGGCAACTGTGAAGCCAATTCTATCCCATGACCCCCTCATGCACCAAAACCTATCCAAGTTTGCCAAAATACCTCAGTTTTTCTTCAAATTCCCTCTCAAAAACGTGAGTGAACATTATGCTACTTCCTGACACCATTTTGATGGGCTTCCAATGAAAACAGAAGTATTGAAGGGGGCTAAGCCAGTTGTGGGGTGTTTGTCCATTTTTGTACATGGCGGGCTTCCAGTGAAGCTTTAAAATGAAAAATAACTCAGATTTAAACTTTTATTAAAAAAATGCTGAGTTGGGAGGCTTCATGTTGCATGTGGGTTACACTTTTCCCACCACTGGTTTGAATCTGCATGTGCACCATGAAATGTCAGTGTGTATTTTCATGTCATAAACTCTAGGAGAAGAATTAAAAGAGAATGACTTTGGCTTGGATTTAGATATAACTACTTGTTGCTAATTAATTAATTTATATTCCATCTTTCTCTTAATGGTAATCCTCAAGGCAACAAATAACATAGAGGGGAACCTGTGGCCTTCTAGATGTTGTTGGACTCCCACTGCTGGTCCCCTAACAAGATCTTTCCCGATCCTTTTAATCCCTAGTGGGATTGTGTTGTGTGTTCAAATCATTTCTGACTTATGGTGACATGAAGGTAAACCTATCACAGGGTCCTTTTGGTAAGATTTATTCAAAGGAGGGGCTGCCTTTTCCTTCCTCTAAACCTGTGACTTGCCTAGTGTCACCTAATGGGTTGCAATGGTGGAGTGGGGATTCGAACTCAAGGCCATTTCCACCTTACACTGTTACAGTGCCATTATTCCACTTTCAACCTCCTATGGACTCCTAGGAGTTGCAGTTTAGGGAGGGTCATTTAGAATTATCAGCCAGAGAGCTCTTTGGTCTCAGTAAAGTACAACCCCAGAATTCTACAGGGTGTTGAAAGTGGAATAATGGCACTGTAAGATCATAGTGTGGAAATGGCCCTAGTCTCTAGAGTTGTAGTCCAACACTCAGACTACAATGCTACACTAGCTTTCCTGATGTGATTGCTTTAACTATTGCTTAATTGTTCTTTCGCTTGATCATTATTGCTGTATAGCCGTAGGATCTGTTGTTAACAGTTCCTCGGAGCCTGTCCTCTTTTTTTGTTTTCTTCCTACATTTGTATGTCACCCAATTGCTGCAGGTCTCAGTTTTTACTTCCAGATTTAGTCTTTTGGGGCAGGTGGAGGGAACTATTTTCCTCTTACCTGAAGATCCACTAGTTTAGGGCTTGAACAATAAAAATGGATTGACGCCCTTCAGCCCATCATCCCTGAACAAATTCTTTTTGATATTTTCTCACAATAATTATCTATTTTTCTCTGTTTGAATTAATTAGGTTAGAGTTGTTAAGAAGTACTAAATATAATACTCTGGAAAGAAATGTGTATCTTTATTGTTTTTGCAGTTGTTAACACGTGACTGTAAAGGCATGAGAGACATAAGGGACGAAGGTGGGGGAAGAGATGAGGCTCACAGGTGGCTGTATTTTGAGGGAATGTTCTTCACAGCACTCTTTGGTGGAAACAATAAAGGATTAAGATCTCACTTTCACTGCCCTTGTTTCTTTTAATCAGCTTCACTCTACTGTTTCAATTGTCTCTCAGCATCATCACCATATCGTCATTCAGAGTCTCAAAGTGTCAGAAGGAACAGTCCATCTAGCTTGTTAGCAGAACAAAGCCTAAATATTCATTTGATGGCTCAGGATGTTTGTTTTTTTTCCTTGTAACCTTTTCATGCAACCTTCCCCTCCTTATCTCTCAGCACCTTTAACTGGCAGTAGACCTTATTTTAAATTGGAGTTGTGTGGTGAACAACAAATCCAATGAGCTCTGGCTACTTAGCAACAAGGGAAGGAAGATTGGTGTGGGAGAAGAGAAAATGTAATGTAGGAAGGAGAATCTCAGTTAGTAAATGGTAAACACCTACAGGAGAAGTGGTCTAAAATCAGTGGTGCATGAGGAATTTGAACCATTATGGTTCTTTTAAATGGATTTAATTACAGAGCCTGACTTAATTTGAGGTTCAAAATGCATATGGCTCCTGGCTTGGGATATATGGCTCCTAATATGCATCCATTTTTCAAATGTTTAAAGAAAAATGCATCTATTTTTAATTGTACAAATGCATTTAAAAACGCACACAGTTGGGGAAAATGTATACAAAAGCATGCATATTTGTATACATATTTGGAGATATGTACAAAACTATGTGTACAAAACTATGAAATATACTGCAGTCACCCATTCCTTGCTGCATGGAACTGAGACAGTATGAGCCAAATATTAAAATGTATCATTCAAAAATAAATAAGTAAACGGATTTTTTAGAATGATCCATCTAAAATTCAGATTCAATGACTGTGTTCTGCATATATGCATCTCCAGTATTGAATTCACTTCTTACAAATCCTACTAGAAAGTCGTTTTATATGATAAACTTTTGCAATTTCCACTCGCAAAAATTTCATTGATGTCATCCTAGTTTTCCAGTCTCTGCCCTCAGGGAGACCCAAGAAAGACTAACATTAGTTTTCTAGAAGGCATTTCTATTTAAACAACACTTTAGAGAATTTTAGTGGCTTTTTCTGTGTATTTTATAGTTTTGCTTTAATTGTTCTAGTGAGTTTAAATTGGATTGTACGTTATTTTTACCCTGTTAGCCATCTTGTTCTTTCATTTGAAAAATAAAGGCAGAATATAAATACCAGAAATAAAATACAAACTCATTTCCTTCGCCCCATCTCCCTTAAATGTTCTGTTTTCCCAAGTTTACTGGGTACTATCCACAGTTCAATATTGCTGACTGCCTAAATAAATCATCTCAAGATGCCATGGACCCCTGAAGATACCTTTCAATCACATGTATCTAGTCCTTGACTTGTATTCTTTCTTCCTCTGCAATAGAAATAGGTTTGCACCAGATTTGGGTGATGTACAAACAGAATAAGTCCGGGACAGCCAAACTACTGTATATCAGCAAAGCAAAAGAACAAACACACTTGGCATTTTTACCACAGCATGCGATGGGTCTGAAAGCACAGCATGAAATCAAAACAAGACGAATAAAAATCTCAAAATGCCTACATATGTGGGCGCAACAGTAAGATATGGGTCACTGAAAGTCCATATATCTGTGGGGAAAATAATCTACAGACAACATGAAAAGACTCTGGAAAACCTTTCTGCACTCTCTCTAGACAGATCGCAGGGAGGAGAACTGTCATCATGCAGCATATTTCTCAAAGCCTTTTCCCCCCACATGAGTTAGTCAGGTGAATCTTTATTTAACATGTTTATATTTGTAATAGCAAGAGATTTTGACTTTTTAAAAAGTCAAATAAAGATGAGCAGAAAACATAGGGGAAATGATCCCCAGTCAATTGCTGTTTTCTGGGCAGTAGATTTTGCGGTAAGTGGGTCAGAGAGTAGAATCTACTGAGACCTTTGGTTTCAGAACCAAGAAGCTGAATTAATATTTAGGTAGACATCTCTCTTCTCTTTAGATAGTCCCCTGTTAAAACAGTGACAGCTTATTCAGTAGCAGACTGTGTCAATGAAAATTGTTCTTCATCAGAAATTGTTGTGGGGGTTTTTGGTTTATTTTGTCTTTCTCTCTTGGGCTGAATTGTTGACAATATTTCATGCTTCTCTGTTTACATCATGTTCAGGCACTCCTTCCAGGTTATTACAAACACAACACTCTTGGTAGTGTGAAAATACTGGACTAGATTTAGAGCTACTTTGCTATAAGACCATGTGAACTGTGAAATTGTCCCTTGCAGTCCTTCTCACCACCAATTTTACCCTCAATGGATTCTTATGTTTGCTTTGAATCATACTGGACACTGGAGTCTTAGAACTGTGTGTTTTTCTCAGATCATGGACATGCTTGGGCCTGTGTGTGTCTCGGTAGCACCCTCTTATCTGGGCTTCCTCAGGTTCCCTGTTTTCTCAGAAGTCAAAAGTAATGCACTAAGACTATGAAATGCATCTTAGAACAATAATTTTATTCAAGCAGTTGACATTGATTGAACCATGGAATAAAGAGAACAGACACAAAGTTGGGTTAACTAAGGGCCACTTTATTTTGACCTGTGTTATTTAAATTGTGTTAACCTGAAAGATACAAGAGAGGGAGAGCAACATGACACAGGTCTAGCTGATGCCAGGGTCACAATGTGACAACATGCTCAGCATACCCACAAGCAATAACAATTCAGCCCCAGGGACATTCCAAATTGCTTTTGTTGCTCCCTAGTCCAGCATCTTGGGAGGTAGACCAGGGACTCCCACCCAAGCCTCAGGGTTCTAAAAGTGAGAGCCTTATTCCCAGGTTAACCTCAAGGGTAGCTTCCTTCACCGACCGCCTGGGACACAGATCCCTAAAGAGGTGGTTCCAGAGCCCTACCTGACACCAAAAGGGTGCCAATAGGAAATCACTGAAGTTTTATTATCCCCATTATCTGCCCAAGGACAACCTACTCAACAACATCATCAGAACCAATTTTTCCAATTCCATCAAATACAGTATGGGATGGGGGGGGGCTGAGAAAGGGGGGAAATTCTATCCAGCTCTGAAGTGACCAGATTAAGTCACATTGCCTTGAGGGTGGGTCAACATCAAGCACCGAATGAAGCGAACTGCTTCATTGTCAACTTTGCTCCATCACATGTCTTGATTTGGTGCTTAGGACCAATCAAACAAAACACTCTGGTCTCACTCCATGGAGACCATCAAAAGCTTATCTTCCCCTGCAATGACGTTTGTTACATGAGTCCAGGTAAGTATTAGGCCAAGACATAATATCACAAAAAATAGTATGTGGAATTTCAAACTGCCCAGAGGCCTCCAAACCTCAGAGATGTATAACCATTACAGAACATCCCACATTCCCTTTCAAGAATGTAAACAAAATTCATATTCTCTTGCTCCAACATCAGCCAATTTTTCTTCACAGAATCATTGAGCTGAAAGAGGCCACAACACTGTTAAATCCAGCCCCCTGCCATGCAGGAGTCCACACTCAAAGCACCCCCAGCAAATGGTCATTTATTCTTCACTCCTTACTTTGTTTACCACATAGCCTGATCCAGGGTTCTAGAGAACAACAGGAAAGCTTGCACACAATTCTGTGACATTTCTGTTGTCCTTACATATTAGAGTCAAAGACAGATTTTAGGAATATATTTTGTAATTTTTCTATTCTCTGATATCTCATGAGAGGGCATACTGCGCAGTGACTTGGCAACATGAAGAGGCCCTAGTATCATTTCTTCTCCACATAGGACCCTTCCATGCTACCAAGTTATAGTACTTTCATTGCCATGGCTGCATCCCATGAAATCTTGCAGTTTGTAGTTTCTGAGCTGCTAGAATTCTCTAACTGGAATTCTACTACCTCTTCTTAAACCACAAACCCCAGGATTCCATGACAGCTAAAGTGGAGTCATAGTACTATAACTGCGCAGTGTGTAAATACAACTGTCTAACCAGGGCACAGTGCTTATCTCAGAAACACACAGCGTGTTGTTTCTGTGGATCATATCTTGACTGTACTTCATATGTATCTATACATGTCTTTCTGCGCTGCCTTCTCTAGGTTAATTTAAAGTGTGTCAACATTGCTTTAATTATTCTAAAAAGGCACTGGAATGTGTTGTTTATTTTTTTATACCAACTGGCAAATGAAGAATATATTATTTGCTCACTTAACTATGGCCCAAGAACTACTTACTTAAAATGATGAAGTATATGCATGGGGAAAGGAGGTAGGCATGATATCCTGGGATCCATTGAACTGTGAACTGTGAAGTTGTGAAGCATTTTTGAAACTCTGTTTCAGTTAGCTATGGACCAACTCCCATTATATTCTGTTTGTAATTACATTGGTAATGACAAGCTTTGTTGGTAAGCATTCAAGAAAGGATGTTTAGAAGAGCTCTCTCCCAGATCATAATATTGGTGCATGTATAAAGAGGGTGTAGTGTGTCAGCATCTTATACTATTGCTGTGTGCAAATTGTATTTTGCAGCACAAACCTCCTGGAAAGTCAACATCTAGAAACAATTTGCCAAACTAAACACATATGAGAACAAAACAGAACATTAGAACGGAATGGAATAGGAGCCATATAAAATATGTAGAAGCAAAATAAAGAGGACCCAGAGAAGTTACTGACAAACACGGTGGTATCTCAGAGGGGGGAATCTGGTTGTGCTGTTCACAGCAAGAAATGAAAGCAAAGGTTTGACATTAAAGAAGATTGTAGTTCCAGAAGGCAGCTGCCTCTAAATTTCATTCACTCTTGTTCACAGCAGTCAAAAAGGGTTTTAGTGGAACTCTTTTTTAAAAATGTGCATATGCCTACAAAACTGCTGGCTTTCTGTGCCTGGTCTGGTGATTGCTGACAGCTAATCATGCAAAGTATTTGATTCAGAGAATACTTTGGAGAGAGAAATTCTGCTCATTATATAGGCCTTTTTCGCACGCAGTTTCTTTTGCGAGAGGGCCCCTTGAGCGTCGCGTAAATGGGAGCGGAGGTCCATACTAACGCGAACCGTGCACGCACCTTTACATTTTCAGCTTCAAGCCGAAAATGGTGCGCGGTCGCGCAAGGCTCCCGGGGCCCCTGCTCATTTACCTGCTCGCTGTCTTGAGCCCATCCTGTCCCCACGCATTCCGATAGTGGGATATTCGCTTAACAGATTAAATCCATTAAGTGCCCATGATTGCGCAATGCTCCCATACTTACTTGCCATGTGGAAGGGCAGGAAGTGCAATGGTAGCGCTTCCTTCCCCAGCGCACTATGGGAAAGAGCCTGGCTGTGCTGCAGAAGGCAGATGCATGTCACTCACACTCCCTTCTGCAGGGAGCCAGTCAGGTGTGGAGGGGAGAATTCCTGTTGCTCTCCCTACCCAGCAATGGTGCAGCCAGGATTGCAATAGGATGATGCAGGAGATCATTGTCATGTGGCAATGGTGAAAGGCAATTTCTCTTTCCTTTCAGAATGAATTCCCAGTTGGTCACACCTGCTCCTCCACTTCCCTTATCCGTATAGCTTGGATCATTCTCAAATATCGAGTGGGTTTTGACTCAGCCATTTTGACAGAATGTCAGCACAGTCATGAAGAACTGGTTTCCATTATGGGCTCACTGGATGGCCTGGGCAACAGCTATTTCCCTGTTTTTGGCTCATTTAGTCATGTATTAAAAGTGAATGCTGGTGACTAATATTACCATATCTTTTGTGGAGAGCAAAAAGGATTTTAAAGTATTTTGTTTGTGAGAAAAGCAAGACAGCTATCAGAAATACATTTAGGGTTATTTTGCTTATAACGTTTCTATAACATGCTATAGAGTTTCCTTCCAAAGCTAATGTATTCCACTTAATCTCTTAGCCTAGCAGTTAGCTATGGTTTCTGTACTCAGGTCCAGTTTTTCACAGCAACCTGAAGGTGAATGGAAAACATAATTCCAAGAGAAGGTCTCAGTCTATTGTTGCCATCACTGTACATGATTAGTTCCATTTGTACAGAAAGTGTAACGGGATGAGGATAATAATAGCATATGACATTTAGATATAACCATATCTGAATAAAATGGCCACACATTAATGTTTAGGGCTTAAAAACCTACATCTTTTAAATCATTGTATGAACACTACTAAAACAAAATGAACAGCTATTCGGTCACAAAGCATCAACTTTAATCAGTCTGTAAGGGAAACACATTGGTGGCATATTATTAAGTGGAAAGCTGGCTCTGAAGAATGTGTACTAAATGCTCCCTAACATGTCTCTAAAGAGGCCTGTGAAGCCAGCCATTGTGACTCCACACACAAGCACTCAGCTCCAGTGTTTCAGAAGAGGTGATGGGCTGGAAAAGCAGCACAGAGGAGACTGGCTTGCTTCCCACTCACCTAATATCCTTACTCACAAAGAAACAGAAGTGTGCTGCCTGAAAACCCAACAAAAGCACTAGACCATTTTCAATTTTTTTGAGTTTCAACAAAGTGATTTCCAATCTTATTCAGGTTTGCTCCTGATCTCTCTTCACACACCCTCCTTATGTGAACACTATGGTATGGGTGCGGACTCTGTCCACTGACCCCACAAATAATACTTCACATCCTACTGGCACTTCATTTTAGCTTGAGTTTGGTCTGTTTTGTATTGCCTACCTAGCAAAAGCTAGCAGCTAAACTGTCCAACCTCTATTCTCCACTGAAATGGCAAAAAAGATGTCTTTGTTTCTGAATGGCCCGAGACTTGACCTTTTGCACCTTAAATTCACTGGTAAGAGCCCTGAGTGCTCTTGTCGTACCTGCCAATATTTCAAAGATGAAAACTAGGACACATGGGTACAAGCAACATCAGAGTGTGGTCAAGATGGCAAAAGTTATTAATGAGGAAGAATACACTAGTTTGGAGGGGTGTCACACTGGAATGGGGATTCCAGCATTAAACTGGGGTTCATACCAGCCCCGCAAGGTTGACTCTCATCCTTGGCAAAGGCTGGCAATTCCCTCAGCGTTATTAATTCTTGCTGCCACCACCCACTGAATTATGAATTAACTGAACAGTGGGAGTCTGTTCAGTAGATTACCAATCCCTGTGATTAAGGACCTCCCCCCCCCATTCTGAGTGAGAGAAGTCCTAGCTAGCGTGTGCCAAAGGCTGACATGGGAATGGAGAGAAACAGAGGTTTTACAGAAAGTATTTAATCAAGACATGCAAATAAACAAGACAATATCACACTTGAGAGGCTCTCCCCTCCCAGGCATGCTTAAGTTACAAGTAGTTACAACAACAGATATAAAAGCACAGATACATTCTTAAGATCAGCCAGTCTCCAAAATAATAAACAGCCCTAACGCAGCTAACTACTTTATTCTAGTACTCACAGATGTTCTTAGAAGAAAGAAGCCAGGAGGCAAGGCATGCCTACCTGCCTATGACTGGCACAGATCTCATCTCTCTTCTTTGTTCTTCTCTCTCTCTCTCTCTCTTTCTCTGTTCTTCTTCCCTGGCTACATGGCCTCCCAGAAGTTTTATATTTTCTCCTTGGAAGGAACTCAAAGCATCTCCAAGATGCCCACCTCTTTCCTTCTTGATTGGTCAGTTCTCACCCTGTGACCTATGATGCTGACCCACCTAAAATGTAATCTAATCACAAGACCTCATTAACCCTTGGTTTACCTGGAGAGGAAAGTATCTCCCTTTGCTAAGCCTAGATAATGGGAAGCCCCATTACCACAAGGGGCTGCAGCACTTTGCTTTTGCCTGGGCCTACTGGGTCAAGAAATAAGAAGACTAGGAACTGGACGGGCAGCTATAAAGGAACTAGACAAGATCCTGCAATGTAAAGACAGATCATTGAATACCAAAGCCAGGATTGTCCATGCCATTGTATTTCTGATTTTTGTGTATGGTTGTGAAAGCTGGACAGTAAAGAAAGCTGATAGAAGGAGAGTAAGCTTATTTGAAATGTAGTGCTGCAAGAGAGTTCTATGGATACCATCAATTGCCAAAAAGACAAATAAATGAGTCTGAGAGCAACTGAAGCCTGAACTCTCCCCAGAAGCCAAGATAAATTGAGACTATCATACTTTGGACATAGAGAAGACATGACTCAGAAGAGACAAGAAGAAGGCAGAAGGAAAAAGGGAAGACAACATAACAGGCAGATAGATTCAGCCAAGGGAGTTGTGGACCTGAATGTGCAAGAACTGAGCAAGGGTGTTGATAACAAGAGTGACTTAGAATCATAGGACTACTCTAAGTCAAAATAGACTTTACAGCAGCTTGACAGGAAGGACAAGATTTCACCCCCTCTTCCCTTCTCTCCCTGCTGAGTTAACTGAGTGCAAAATACTTTGCACTTTGAAGTTTGCAGCCACTGAAGTAACCTGGGGGAATGTGGGAGGAGGAGAGAGAAACTGACACGTTTTAAGAGCAGTTGAAAAGGCAAGACAACAGAGGGTGAATCAGGACTGTCCCTGCCAAATCATGACAATTGGAGAGTGAGCTCTTGTGACCTTTGACTAGTGTCAAAATAACCAGTAAACAGCTACTGCACCCTTTCCAGAAAGCAACTGTGGCATGTCTGCACTCCTATCCACCTGAGTGTACTTATATGCATAGCTATCTTTGCATCTGCTCCTCTTAACACCTTCCTTTTCTGTAAAGGCCTTCAGTACCTCATATTCTGTAACCAAGGTGATTTTTTCCCCTCTTAGTACCTATTAATAAATAATCTTTTAGAGTAAAGTTCCACAGTCTCACCTTCATCCCCCCACTTCCCTTTTTTGGAGCTCTATAAGGATGCTGTACTATATAAATTTAAGTCAGCTACCCTGATAGTATTGCTAATTTGACAAATGTGCTAGTTTCTATGGCAGCTCTATTGAACTGACTGCAAACTGTCCTCCATGAAGAAAACAGCAAGGAGCTGCAGAGAGAAGAGGTTCTTCTAAGCACCATAGTATTTACCATCCCCAAGAGTTAACTGCCGAACACTAAACTAACTGAAATGTATATTAGAGAAATTTGCCCCAGTCAAGCACAATAGCAGACTCTTTGTAGACATCTCACTCAACAAACAAATTTACTTGGCAAGGGCAGTGAGACACACAACAACATGGTCAGTTTTAGCAGGTGCGGTCCTCTCTCTTCTACATTTTTAGTGCATGTGTCAGAGTCATGCAGAAAGAAGGCTACAAAGGAAAGCAAGAGTAATGATCTGTTTAGAACAGAAAGGGAACAAATGCATAACAAAGTTCTGTAACAAAGAGAAGTCACTGATGCCAATACAGTTCATGAACAATTTGTCTTTCATTTTCCTATTCACCAACTTGAAAAGCTGCCAAAAATGAATAAGATTTAAGACTGCCTGATATACAAGTCAGAAACGCAGAAGACAATGCCGATCTTGAGCTCGTGACACTTCGACTTTAAACATTGCTTTCCTGAACAAAAAATGACCAAAGATGTTCCAAGACTTATTTATAATCCTATGCAACTGATCTTTTCTTTGTGTATTAAAGTTCTTTCTTTCATCTTTTCACCTATGAAGTGAATCCTTCAATCCATCACAGCCAGAGCTTTTCTATACTGGGAATGGTATTTTTTTTTTAAGACTGGAACAATACTTTTGAATTTTCTGAATTAGACATTTCAAAGGCACCAATGTTCAAAGACTTAGCAGGTATAGCCCACAAAAGTTAAAGTGAAGGTCCTGCAACACAATGTCCTGATGTGGCCCTTGGTCTAATTTTATGTGGCCCCTAGAATTGTTTGTCCTCCAGCGCTTCTGAATGCTGTAGGGTCAACTTTTGCAATCCAGACTTTGCCCACTGGAACTTGTTACCTCTTCCACATGAGAGAGTGGAATTAGGGATGTAAAACTTTGCATTCTTCATTCTCACAAACGTATCATCAATTCTGTTGTGAATTCTGTTGGGGACTTCATCATTGGATGAAACTCTCAATTTATGTTTCCTGTGGCTCTCTGCATTAGAATCTGATTTCAAAATTTCCTGTCCTCCTGGAAAGGAAGTTAGTTTTGGTATCAGGATAAGTCTAGAAAGAGCATTTCCAAAAGTGAATACCCTTGATTGTTTTTTTTCCCTAGCAGTGAAGGTGACTAGCTCAGTTCATCTGGACTAGCCTAATCTGTTACCCCAAAATGTGGGTCACTCAAGGGTCCACCTATGATGGCAGTGGCTCCACATGGCAGTGGGGAATTAATTCACTAAATTAGGAGGCCCATGAGAGGGGGGTAACCTAATGAGATCTTCCACCAATGTTTACAGGGTATTGCTGGAAAGAACCAGCCAGAGATTCTAAAGTAAGCTAAAATGTGTTTTATTCAAAGTTCAGTCAGGCATGCAAAAGATCCAAACACTCACACAAGAGCTAACTGAAGGATAAAGGTACGAAGTTGTGTATAGAGGAATTTTTAGGGAATGGGTGATAATTATTGACCCAGAGAGCAGTGAAGAAAGCAGTGATGTGGCTTAGACTTGCGCCTAAGGACAGTACTTGATCGGAAATCAGAGTGACAGCTTCATGACCAGCAAGTGAAATATTTCATCAAACTGCTCAAAATGGAGGGGTTTTATACCCAAAATTTATGTTGAGGACATGTGTATGAATAGGTTTCAGGCCAAGCAAACAATGGAGGTTGCCACATGGACAATGAGGTCTGGATGGAGTTAATGATCTTAGGGTTAAGTGACAAAGAGTTAATGGCTGTCATAAGAGCTCTGTTAGTGTGGAGAGGTATGGGAACAATGCAGGAAAATGTCTAGGTGTTAGGAGCCAGGGCTGAAACAATCAGTGTTTTGATGGTAACTTCCCTTTGCCATTGCATGCTATCAGAGATGTTCCAGGTTCATTTTAAGCCTATTATCTCTGCAGTTGCCTGGTAATCTGCCTGTCAATGACTTTGGCTATGCCTAGAGGGGATCTCCTGACCTACTTTTCAGTACACATGTTCAGTCAGTAATTTTCCTCTGCCTAGCTTTACCTTCAAGTCACCTCCAATTCCATTTTATATCAATGCCAATTAATGCATTTTGGCAATTAAATCATATTTTGCCAATTAAACTATATCAAACTGGTGGGGTGCACAGGCGCACAACAAATCTTCCCAGTTATCCTTGCAAACCCCACATTGCCAGGTTGTTCTTGTTTCCAAGGCAGCAAAGCCAACCTTAGGAGCCAGGATGGATCTTTGGCTCTCATACAAAACTTTAGTGTACTTGTTTGGAAAAAGCTGGATAGGGTGTGCAGTCACAGGACAGGGAGAGGAAAGAAAGAAAAAATGACTTCCAACTGATACACTCAGAAATTTCACTTAGTTCTTGAATTGTCTCAGTTGTTAAGAGTTTCTCCTGAGTTTCTCCTGCTGGATTTTTAAGATTAAGTTTAAAAGTTAGCAATATAAAACTGCACTTCATCCATAACCGGTTTTGTTCCATTGCTATCCTTTCATGTTGTTCTTATATTTCCCTCTAATTTTTTTATACTTCTTAAACCATCTGATGTTTACCTTTTTTCTCAATGATTATATAGGATACAATGCTGATGGTGGAGTTATATATGATAGATGGAAAGAGTTTATGCTACCATGGAAACAAAATTGTCAAAAGTGAGTCTTTAAAGAAACAGAGATTCACAACGATAACAGAGAAGACAAATCACATTCTGTTTAGAAACTTATTGGCACAGAATGTTACATGTTGTATATTTTTTTCCAAACAGGAAAAAGAATAAAACCAGGAATCCATACTTTTTAAAAGAGATTCATGGTAGAGACCTGAGCCATGATCCAGTTTGTGAACTATGACAGTGTAACTGCATTACAACAGAGGCAGTGGTGACAGGAGGAAAAAGGCTATGGATGCAATGGCCATGAAGGAGGAAAGACATTGTTAGCTCATACCTGTAAGATTTTTTTCCTATATTTTCTCACAACACAGTGGGGAAAAAATTCAACTGGAAAAGGTGCAGCTGTTAGCATAGTGCACTAGCAGCCTATATTTTTCATTTCTTATGTCATTCAGAGGAGAAATGGAATTTCCCACCAAATAAACAATCAACAGGAAACAAAATCAAACTTTTTGTTTTCAGATTAATGTCATACAGGTGTACCTATACTATCACAAACAGGACTGCCTGAGAAGTATACCTCTATGATGCGTGCTTGCATCATTTGTTGTAAACTGTGATGTGCCAGTTTGGAGTAATGGGTCAGACTAGGATTGGGGGGGAAAAAACATGTAAATTTCCACCCAGCAATGAAGTTCATTGGACCACCTTGGTTCAGCCACACTCTTTCTAACTTGTATATGAGTGTAGGCAACCATACTTGCAGGTGGGACAGATTCCTTCTGTGCAGCCCTCCATTGGCCAGAGGACAACTGTCCTGAATTGGTAGCAGGATCATACTCCTTGAAAACATCTGGTATTTGCCAGAAATGTAGGGAAAGGATGAGAAGATGAAGTACTCTCAGCTAATGTCTGCAGTGATGGTTGAATCCTGATGTGGGATTTGAGCACGAAGCCTCTACAAACTGGATTCTAGTCTTCTGTTAGTCAGATTACCATCTGAGGCTCTATCTCATACAAAATACCATGACTGTTGTAAGTTTAACATGAACAGTGGAGAGAAACCTATATCCCATCTTGAGCTCCTTGTAGTAAATGCAAGGTAAAAATAGATAGATGACAAGCTTCTCTGACTTTTTCATTTCTCCACGTCATTTCCCCAGAATTATATTCCTCAGTCTATGGTGCCTAAAAGTCTTGTGCTATACCATACATTATATCCTATTGTTAATACAGGGGTAATAGTTTTTAATTCAGAGTTGTGCACAAATGACCTTCTGAAATTTTTCATTCTGTCGGTAGCCAGAAAAACTGAGGAGCCCTTTTCATCAAAGTTTTCTAAGGAGAGAGAAAATTCACCAGCAGTTTCTCAGGATGAGATCCATTGTTAGCAATGGTAACCAATACAGCTTCTTTTGTTCCTTTTTCTTTGGGGTTTGGGACATTATGGAGAATGTCAAATGGCTGGGCTGAGACAGCAACACAGTTGTGGTTGTGGCTGCCATTTGCTGCTCCTTTGACCCTTTGAAAGCAAAAATTGTGCTGCCATCCCAGTCCAGCCATTCGACATCCTCCACAATGCCCCAGACTTACAATTATTCCAAAACAATGTTCAGACTGAGGGAAATGATATAATGAAATACGATGGAGACTATTTGGGGAAAATTCCTTTTCTAGGGAGAGGGAAAATGGGTTGTAGGGGGGAAGTGTCTTCTGAGAAACTTCAACTGAGCTAGATTTAATGACAGTACTTCCCAAGGATATCAGAGTAGCAACCCTTGGGTTTTGGAAGATGCTGTATGATAGGCATGTCATCTCTCAACCTCACCACAGTCATGCATTAAAGCCTGAGTATACTATGTGGCAGCTGAGAAATAAAGAAAATACAAAACTGACTGCTACAGTCAGGTGTGAAAAAACACACTGCCTCTGAAGTCAGCTCACATTGGGAATCTTCTGATAATTTAGAGAAAAGATGCCGCTGGCACATACTCAGAGTTGTTTTGTTTTGCATGTTTTCAGTTATTCTGTCATATTGCCTATCCAGGACACCACTCTACTGCTGTTGCTGCCCTTCTGTTGCCTTTTCTAGTTGCCTAGAGTTATACCTTATATTTTTATTAGCAACAAATCAACAGCATTCCATTTTTTTCTAGTCAAGGAACTTTGCGGCAGATAATGGCTCTGAAATTTTGGCCAACCGCATAACGGACAGCAGGAGCATCTGAGAGGTCAAGGTCACAGAGGGAAAGGGAGAGATAGTTCAGTAAGTCCTTCTTCTAATTAAACTGGCATCATTTTCCTACGAGTTGGCTGCCTTCCAGCTCTTGTCATGGGCTCTGTCTCCAGACAAACCTTTGCAGCAACAACAACAAAAAGACAGTTGAAGCAGAATGGAAGTCTAGAAGTCATGACCTCAGCAGCTGGTTCCAAGAAACTTTGCATTCATGAATCATAATTAGGCACTGAAGGTGCACAGCAATAGCATATCTGCAAAAGCTGCACAGTTGCATAGAGTCCATCAGATGTACATTTCCTAAGTTCAGTGGTAGAGTACATCCTTTGCATGCAAAGGGTCCTAGATTCAATACTTGGTATTTCCATTAGGGTTGCAAAAGACTTCCTTCCTTCTATCTGCCATTCTTGAGATCTACTGTCACAAATCAGTACTGAGTTAAATGGACCAATGGTCTGACTCTATGGGTTTGTATCTTTATTTATTTAATAATTTCAAAATTCTACTCACCAATGGGTGAAATTGTGAGGTTTTGCATATTTTTTTTAAAAAGTATTTTTCACACATTGGGATTTTTCTACGAAAAATCAGTTTCTAAGAAAAACCTGGGATTTGTGCAGAAAACAACATTTCAGAAAACTGCATTATCTTAAGCACAAAAATATTGCTTTTGTATACAAAATCAAGTCTGTTACAAAAAAAGTTTTCCCTAGAACCCCTTCCTCAATTTTTTAACACAATTTTTTTTTAGGACAAAATCCTGAAATGATAAAAAGTCCCATGGGGTTTCTTGATCTGTTGAAACAGGATGAGGAAATTTGTAAGTATTCTTCAAATCACTATCTGACTTTACATTCCTATAAGGATTGTGTCATCTCTTAAGAAAAGCCCATCATTCTTCCTGTTGGTTTCAATTAAGAATATGGTTCCTAGCCCTTAAAATATAGATTTTCAATTAAGAGTATGGCTCATAGGCCACTCCCAGGTTGATAACTCCATGGCCTAAAGATCTCTGCCATTCTGCTGTAAGCCAACAGTGGAATTGCAGTGGATTTTTCATTCTCTTGAGACCACTGCATTTTTTTTCTGAGTTGTTCACCCTGCTGCATTCTCTCTACAGCAAGTGAGTGTGAGATTTTTCTTCAGCCATAAATGTGTAAGTATAGAGTTATGCTATTTACAAACTAGTACCAATGACATCTGGCAATATCCCAGTAAACTGAGACCGTGATATGGAACTCTCTCCCTCCCTCTCTGTCTCTCTCTTTTGGACAATGAGGCAATTCCGTTATGTTTGGTAACAGTTCATGTCAGAATTCAACAGTTTTACCTGAAGCTTTTAAAAATACAGTTATCATAGGCTGGGAAAACTCTGAAGGTTCCTTTCCCCAATCCCAAAACAATGTTTTCAGCTCAGATTAGATGATATTTCATCTTGTGCTCAACTTTAAAAGAAAAAAAGAAAAAAAGGAGCAAGCAACTATAGCATCTGGTTCTTTCACTTTCTTAATGTTTTAGAACTTTCCTGTTCATCTAATGTGAAGTGCAACCTGCATTTTCTAAAAGGACTTGCAGTCTAAATAATCACCACAGAAGCTAAAGGATTTTTTTTTTAACTACCTTGGGATAAAACTCAATTACTGTCAATGACATTGTCTTACTTTTTTCACCACACCATTCAGACTAGTCAATTACCCCCAAATAGTTGAAAGTGGTTTCAGGCACTACCACTCTTGCCACTGAGTCCCTGTGCTAATTAATGTCATTTTGCAAAATCATATTGGGAAAAGAGGAAGGACTATTTTCAACTCTCTTACTGCTGTGCAAGAGAACAGCACAATTAGAAAAAAAAGATCCCTGAGATGACACAGGAGAATAGAATTAAGAAACTAATATAGCTGTTAGATCCATATGGCAAAATAGGTTTGAGAGGTATAATTAGCAGTTCCTTTAAGGTTGAGCTATTGCATAAAATCCACATACTATCTTGCATAGAGATAGTTTTGAATAGGAGTGGGGTGAGGATCTTTTCAGGACTCTAAACTATTATCAGCTGAGCACCTATTTGTCATTGAGTCAAGGTTGTTCTACATGGCAGTACATTCACTGAACAGTGGTGTACTTTTCAGCATCAGCAGAATATACAGGATAAACTGATGTTAGAAGTTCACTTTATGTGCAGCATAAATTCTGCTTTAAAATGCTCAAAGAGAGGGAGAAAGAGAGCAGGACAGTTATCTATACCAAAATCCACTATCTCCTAATAGCATCCCTATGCCTATGCATTTGTACTTTCATATATAAGAGGCACCCCCACAGACACATGTATGGTCACATGAATATAATTACACACTTTCAATCAGGTGATAAAGGTGTGTCTAAAGATATGCAGAAGCATTTTCAAGCTTCAAGACCCATATACCAAGCCTCCTCCCTCTTAATATACTGTACAGGAAGGTCTCTCTTTTGAATCCTCACAACAACCTGCAATACTCTCTGAACAACCTCCTCAGGTTAGCCTTCTATTTTTGTGCAGTCATTGCTGGGCCCAAATTTTTCATTTGAAGCCGTGATGTTCAGAGGACCTCTCCTGGCTGTGGGAGCTAGATATAAGCCAAAGCAGGGTAATAGGATAACAGGAACCTTGCTTCCCACAACCTTCCTGTGATGCTGGTTATATAAGGGTAGAGGGAGACTGAAGGGGGATATTTTTTTTAACCATTTAAGTTTCATGAAGGGATAGTAGATTGAACTCAGCAATTTATTTAACACCACCATGCCAGGTGGACTCTTGCTGAAGGCCCAGGGTTCCACACCAAAAAAGCAATTAAACCAACTTTATACAGAATTCTTACAAAAGCATGCAATAATAGCAACTGAGCAACAAAAGACCATGACATACAGGCAGATTCACCAATAAAAAGCAAAAACTGTTTTTAACTACAGTGGTCCCTCAACTTTCACAAGGGTTCAACACTCACAAAAGTTTTTAAAAAGTAAAACACACACACACACACATCTGTGACTACCCACCGCCAATAGAGTGAGCTCTTTCCCTCCTGTTTTGAGTGCCTCTTGCCATTCTCTTGCCTTTTGCCCATGCATATGTTCCTTCCTTTCGTACACCTGGGCAAAATACAAGTGAATGGAAGGGGCAGCCATGCACACAGAAAAGGTGTCTGTGCCCAAGTGCATGTGCCTTCCTTCCACATGGCCATGCAAAAGGCAAGGAAATGGGAGGGAGAGAATGGAGAGAACACTCACATGTACCTTTCTTGTCTCTTTGCAGTGTTGCCCTCTCCCATTTGTTTGCCTTTTGCACAAGCACATGGAAGGAAGACACAGCTCACCCAGGGCAAAAGGCTAGGGAATGGGAGGGGGAAAATGTGGGGAGGTAGGCAGGCAGGCAGGCACCTCACATATAATCAAATTTGTGAAGTTCAAACCTGCAAATGTGGAGGGAGGGCTGTATGTACATTACTCTTGTTCTTTGTATCTTATTCTGTTTCCTGCACAGAGAATGCTATAACTGGCAACTTATTCTGTGAAAAATTTCCACATGGTTGGTTTTCTGTGCAGAAATATTATGATTTCCTGCACAGAAAATGCTATTTCATACATCATAAATATTGTCTTCTGCACAAAACAACAAGCTTCAAAAACTCTGCAGTTTTTGGAGACTTTCTCACAGCAGGAAGAAAACTGCCAGAATTACTTGTTGCTTCCTTTGAGAAGTCAATTAGTAAAGAATTGTACCCCTGTTCTATTTATGGGAAGACTATCCATGTATAAGTAACAAGAAAATTGTCTTAAATTGGTCAGACATTGTTGTGTAGAGCACACAGTCAAGGAGAGCTAAAAATGTACTTTGTTGGAGGTGAGTGTTTCTTTTATCTCGGCTCTGCCCCATGAGATGTGTGGCATGTCTCACATACCTGAAATCTAAGAGCTATTCTAACTTCATTTATTTATTATGTTTTTTTAAAGCTATTCTTCACTTCTAGAAAACAATATCCTATATACCAGAAAACAAAGGGCACATTAACTATAAATGTCCAGTGAAAGCACTAATACACTTTTCTGTCAGAGACATAATTCTTTACATGCAGCTCATTTTCTTCTTAAACCTTGAAAATAAAACACTTTCAAAGCCAAACGGAGGGAGACAATGTTACAGAATAAGAAGAATTGGGAAATATAACTGGCCTAATATATTTCATGACCCATCCAAAAATTACTAAGGGACACACTGTGATATTTACTGTATGTTCAAAATTCAGAGAGCAAAACTGTGTCTCTGTGTGTGCGTACACATGCACACATGCGTGCATGTGCATATGTGTATGTTTAGGTACTCTTTCCTATACTTGTCTTTGGTCATTTTAAATGAGACCCTCCAAAGAGTTGGGATGTTTACACTTTCTTTATTTTGTAAGTTTTTGAACAGATCTTTCAAGGAGAGAGATGACAGAAGTTATAAAGTATCTCCACCACATTTTAATTTTGTTCAGATAAAAACAAGCCCAATCACTTTAACAGAAATCATTATGAAAACTGGTGACTGTAGATACAAACTATGCAAAGCCAGTCAGCATGGTTAATCCTTGTCAGTGCTGATTTAGGCTTTGACCAACTTTCCTTAGACCTGGTTTTAAAAATCATTGACAAGATTTGTGTGAGAGAACATCTATTCATATAAGCAGCACAGTGATGGAGAACATATATCTAAACTAAAATCATGATAGCTCTAACATATATTGCTTATCTTTTCTGATCATCTTAAGTATCAGAAGAAGCTACTGCAATGTTCCACAAGTACCTTAAGAATATAAAAGGAGCCAAAGATATATTTAGTCCAGTATCCATCCATCAGAAGGAAACAGGCAAGTAAACAGTGATTGTGTTAGAAGTGTCTAAAATAATGTATGGTATGTAGAAAGCAGACCAAGAGACTTCCCCCTCTCTCTCTCTCATAATAGTAATCCAGTAATGCAAAATGGTACGATACTAAAAATAGGAAGAAAAAAGGAAGTACTCCTTCATAAAGTACTTAGTCAAAACATGCAACTCATGATTATGTGATTTAGTGAAAATAGTCAACAATGAGATCAACCAGTCGAGGATAACGTTATCAGTGGTTCTACCACCCCACCACATAGTTCATGAGGACATGGTTTCTGGTGGCTGCTCCCAGGCTGTGAAACTCCATTCCATGGGAGGCTAGCCTGGACCCCACACTCTGTTGTCTTCCTGCTGGCAAGCAAAGTCCTTATTTAGACAAAATTCAGATCATTAGCTAGTTGTTGCAGAAGCATTTTAAAATTATTATTTTATTTTCTCCTCATCTCTTTGTACCTTATCATCAGTAACATTTCAAATGCATGGCTTTTGATTGAGAGTTCAGAGATCTGATTATTTATTTTTATATATTTATTTATGACTTGAATCCCATGTGTAATCAACATTAGCACTGAATATGCAGTTACTATCTCTTTTGCTTTCTATGATAGACTTTTCATCTTTAGCTAAGGTATGGAAGGCATGTACAGCATACATGCCTGGAATAGCTAGATCTGCAGAATTTGGCAATAAACAGTGGGACGTAATTATTTTACAGTTCATTCTTTAAAGAATTTATCAACATTCAAAAACTTCTTCATATTTGGAATGGAAAAAAGCGATGTTTTAAACATTTTGAAAGCAGCAGATTGGCAAATTGATAGGTTTTTCTTTGTCTTCGTCCCTTATGTTTTCTTGTTGGCCCCTTTTTTATGATATACAAGCCATACCTAGAAATACTAACTTCTTTTCACTACAGCAATTGCTCATCAATATGATCTTCATAATTCTGGACCCAGTTTAAGGGAAGAAAAGGAAAAACACATGAATTACAGATAAAAATTTCGATTTCATGGGTGCCTTTTATTTCTTCCTCTGGCTTACCCCATCCTTCATGTAAAGCAAGGAATGAACATCAAGAAATGCTAGTGGGAAGGGATTTAGGGATAGGTATCAGATGATACATTTCTGTCTTTGGTCTACTGTTACATGGTCTGCACAGGGCTCCCTCTGATGAAACTTCAGCTAGTACAAAGAGCTACAGCCAGAGTATTCACTGGGGCAGGCTATAGGGACCATACTACGCTCTTATTTAGAGCAGCTGCATTGGCTGGTTATGACCTAGCCCAGGCTATTTTGCAGACTGTTTCTCCTTATATGAAACTGCCTGGGCCATGAAAACAGTGTGTGTATGGGGGGGGGGGGGCTTTTCTCAGTCCCATCACTATCATGAACCCAGTTTGTGGGGACATGAGAAAGGGCTTTCTCAGTGGCTGCCCCTACACTCTGGAACTCCCTTCCCAAGGAGGCCAGAATGCCCTCTCCCTGCTCTCCTTCCTTAGCCAGGTAAAAACCTTTTTATTCTGGTAGCCTTTTTAAATGTGAAGTTTTTAAAGAATAGGTTAAGAGTGCTGTACCATTTTAAACTGAACTGCTCAAATTGCTTTGTTATCTTTTAATGCAGCGGTTCTCAACCTGTGGGTCCCCAGATGTTCGTGGACTTCAGCTCCCAGAAGCCCTGAGCATTGACCATAGTGGCTGGGGCTTCTGGGAGCTGAAGTCCATGAACATCTGGGGACCCACAGGTTGAAAACCACTGTTTTAATGGTATTTTATCTTTTACAGTGTAATTTAAATCATTTTAGTATTGTCAAAAGTTTAATCCCATATTAATATTCACCCTTTTTGTACATTTTTAAGAGTATTGTTTTTTAAACTGTAAGCAGCCTTCAGTTCCAATTTTGGCAGAAAGGTGGGACAGAAATAAATATAACAACAATGACAACAACTGTCTGACTGTTCACTCACTTGTTGAATCAAATAATAAATCACTGGTAAAACCTGATGCAATGATTTCATGTTAACTTATCTTATGGCAAGCGCTGCATTAATATCTTTTTAATGAGTAAGGAAATTTAATACCTAACAGCGTTAGTGACCATCAATAAACAGTACATGTAAATAGTCATTAATTATAATGAGCAGATCAAAAATAAGGAACTCCTCCAAAATTTTTGTTCATGGGATATACCATCAAAACAATGGCCGACTGCCACTAGATTTGGTGCAAAAATGTAGTACATGCATACACACCCCAAAATATTCCTTGCACATGCATATTATTACTTTGTGGGAAAACCAATGTTTTGTTCAGAAAATAACAGGGGTTACACAAAATGCCCTGTTGTCTCCACAAACCAGGTGGGGTATGTGTGGTGCAAAAAGTCCTCAAATGTAAAAATTAATCAAACACGTGCAAAGATTATCATAGGAACTCAGTGGAAAGAAAACTTGTGCCATGCCCTTGTCCCAGGACCCAGACAACACCCTTCCCAACAGCCACATCCTAGAGACATGAGAGGAGCTGTACTTGTGCTAGTCAGTGTAAGTGGAAAAGTGAGACCCCAGGCTTTTGGCAGCATTTATGTAAGAAGGCCACAGCTGGGTAAGTCTCTGAGCCTATATAACAAGAGGCCAGGCTGGGAGGAAGCTGTGGTAGTCAATTGATCTCATCAGTGGATGCAGCCCAGCTTATTCCTGAGGTCCTTGCTCATGTTCCTGGAACCCTTACCCTCACTTGGACTATGGATTTTGCCCTTGGACACACTCTCTCTGGACTTATGGTAAATTTGGACTCCGTTTCTCTAAACCTGTTGAGAATTCAGACTGACTAAGACTAACTTTGCCTGCTAGCTCCTGTTAACAGCCTGATTAGACAGCTGAAAGCCTTGGTGGGCTGCCAGCACAGGACAACTTGCAACATTCTTAATGTTTATTAAACTACAGAATTTCTGCTCTTACTGCCTACCTGAATGTGGCAGCCATTTTAGATGAGCACCAGATTCAGCATGGAGCAAAACAGCAAAAGTAAGTGGAGGAAAAACACATCCAGGCTTTAGCATTAACGGAAAGTAGACATAATTTATCACTCCAATCCTCAGCCCCATTGAGCTATACAAAAAGAAAGACCCAAATCATGGATCAGGGTCCCACGGTATACTGAATGTTGGACTCAGACTCTGGGAGACCAGGATTCCATTCTCTCAGACTTAGAGGAAGAGAATAGCAAACATCCTCTGAACAAATCGTGCCAAGAAAATCCTATGATAGGATTGCCATAAGTTGGAGTTGATTTGAAGGAGAATAACTAGGCATAACTAGGCAAAAATTAATCTGTTATGATTTGTGGAACACAAGGCAGGATTACCTTCAATCCCATTTCAAATTTATGCGATACAACACAGCTCACATCTGCCATTTCATATATTTTAATTTATGCTTTGTTACTCACACTAAATCTCTTGCTTATCCTGGAAGAAGCAGTTAACTTAGATCATGAAGATGATTTTACTTTTACCGCAACTATTGGTTTACGCATTTCAGGGGCTGCTTTCTATCTTATTGCTGGGCAACAGCCACATCCTGAGCTGAAGAAATTACTGAAGAAAACTTCAACAGACAGTCTGGGTGGTGAGGTAAAGAGAGCTTACAAAGATCAAGAAAACAAACAACACAGGAAATATTGGAAGATGTTGATGTGTCTGCAGGAGACTAGGAGAAAGAATGGAAGGAGTTGGACTAAATCACTATTTACCACAAATCTCTTCTCTTTTGCCAGGCTTTGACTGATAAATATCAGCTTAATCCTAGCACCGGAAGCTTCAATTACAGGATTAACGTCAACCAATACAGAGCACAGAAGAAAGTGAAACGGCTGTCCTTGTGGAGATGCTATATCAGCTTCCTGCTGCCAGTTTATAGTACCATCAAGGCAAATTAACTGCCTACCTTCAGGAAAACACAAGAAAGCATTTTTGCTGTTCTGCAGAAAAGAGCTTTCGAAGTAATAGAAATATAAAATTAAATGGTGCCCAGTATTTTCAAGGAAGCAATGTCCATGTGCATTCACTGGGAGTGTGGGTCAGGTGCTGATAGGAAAACGCACCAGTGTGGTGATAGTTTATGGTTTCAGTTGGAAGCTGGCCCTTAGGGGAAGCCAGTTGCAGATGTTATGGAGCCCCACTATGCGGAGGTAATTTGGGGCAGCTGTCATCCTTATAGTGCTTGCATTGCTCTCTCTAAGGCCATTTACGCACCACACTGTTATTCCACTTTCAACTTCCTATGGAACCCTGGTGTTGGCAGTTTAGGGAAGGGCATTTAGCACTCTCAGCAAGAGAGCTCTTTGGCGTCAGTAAAGTACAAACCCCAGAATTCCATAGGATGTTGAAAGTGGAATAGTAGCACCAGAACAGTGCAGTGCAGAAATAGCCTAAGTCGTCAGACAAATATGGTGGCTAGCACCATGGCCATTTCCACACTAGACTGTTATAGCGCTATTATTCCACTTTCAACATCCTATGGAATCCTGGGGTTTGCAGTTTACGGAGGGGCTGGCCTTAGTCAAGCATAAAGTATTATGCTGCCCAAAAAAAGAAATGCATAATACGTCTTGGCTTCCTTCCCAGGCATCTCTAGACAAAAAAATGTATGGACTCTCGCCTGAAGCCCCTGGAAAATCTCTACCAGTCAGCATAGACAATACTCAGCTAGATAGAGCAAAAAAGAGAGTTATTGTCCATGCAGAAACAACTCCCAAATCACATGTTCAGCTACAGTGTTAACATAAAAGGCTGAGTACCTAAGACTATTATATCAAAAAAAAAAGAGAAAATAAATCTATCGGCCATTGAAAATTTCATATATTTTCTGCATAGCGGTTCATCTGCTTGCTTCAAGTTCACACTAAGAAGACAGGTAGTAATTTTTCAGTTTAGGACCTTAGTTCCACCTCCACAGATGTGTACAGTTTCCCATAAAATGAACATCACTACAGAGAGAGATGGGTGAACCAAATACTGTCTGAGAAGTTCCTGTGTTCAATCTGCAGACGTACTGTCAGATTTTTAGCAGACATAATGAGCTTGTGTTATTTATGGCAACCTGATTAAAAATCCAGCAGCTCTCCCTGCATGACAAACTGTTCCTGAAAAACAGTACTGCTTGACTGATAACCCCGTTTCTTGGAGAATGTGAAACTTTTTCAAAATGTCACAAGCTACTATGGATAGTATAATGGCACGTATTAGTTTTATAATATTTTTGCTGGTTGTTTAAAGAAAAATAGCAATACTGTTCTATAAATTTTAATAAAATTGTCAAGACAGTCCAGCGTGTGCATGCGGGCACACTCATGCGTCTTCAATTTGCCTGTCGATTTATGCCTACCTCATGAATTTCATAGGGTTTTCTTAGGCAAGGAATCCTCAGAGGTGATTTTGCCAGTTCCTTCTTCTGAAATATAGCCTATAGCACCTAATATTTGTTGGAGGTCTCCCATCCAAGTACCAACCAAACCCAATATCTAATTTGGACAGTGAAAACAGCTGGAAGGAAGAAATAAACTCATTTTTAAGTGTGGTGCTGGGGGAAAGTTAAACAGATACCATGGACTGCTAAAAAGACAAATGAATGTATCCAGGAGCAAAGCAGGTTTGAACACTTAATAGAAGCCAAGATGGCCCAGCTGAGGTTGTTGTACTAAGGAAAAATAATGAGACAACATGACTCACTGGAAAAAATGATAATGGAAGGCAGTGGGAAAAAAAGAAAACCACAGTACAGATACAGGTTGCTAGACTCAATCGCGGTCCTGAGTTTGCAAGACTTGAGCAAAGCGGTTGATGACTGAGGCTCTTGGAGATCCCCATTCATATCGCTGACATAAGTCAGAGTCAACTTGACAGCAAATAATAGTAACAACAACTAACAACACATCCAGTATTGCATTGATACTGCTCCTCTGGTACAATGGAACTTCCTTTCACCCCCCCGGCAGCTCCCTATACCACCTGATTTTTATATTATTGTTATTATTCAGAACCAATCATAGTAGCATGTGGCAAGGGCTACAATGAATAAGCTCTTTCCCTTTGCTGCCTGATTCTGTTGTTCCATCAGATACAACTGGTTGCTATCCACTAGCTGTCCTGTAATATTTGTTAACAAAATTATACGTTCATGGTCTACATTCATGATTTGCTGGTATTATAAGCCAGTACTGTACAACTGCACAGGTGGTCAATCTTTGTAAACTTCCCTCCCCACCACATACCCATCATAGGCCACACTGCTGGATCTTTGGCTGAAAATAACTCCCAGGAAGGACCAGAAGTTTTCTTCTGTTCTTCACTTTTGAGTTGTACTGAAAATGCATTTTCCTGTCAGTATTTTGGTCGTTACATAGTAGTTTGAAATTTGGTTGGGGTGCCTTTGGGGACTATTAAAAAGACTTGGGAGCTACACGTAACCCACAGTCACACTTTCCCCATTCTGTTGTTTCTTCACTTAGGACCTTGAATTTCTGTAGCCTTGGTGCTTCACCCTAAAGATCATTTCATTAGGATTAGTGAAAAACAAGTGGAACCTTTAATAAAATGTAGTGTACCCTCATCTGCTAACCAATGTGCTCGCTGTTCAGTGTTCTAACAAGCCATCCATGCCTTCCTTTGGGATATCACACTCAAGTATATAAGTGGGTTCACTATTAGAGCATTATTTGCTCTCAATTCAAGTACCTGGTGACATTTTACCTTCTTTCATATTGTGTTGCTTGCCTTAGTTACTGATTCATCTGGATATGTTTGTTCAGCAGGCATATTTCTCACAACATTTTTTACCCTATACTTTTGACACAGTGTAATCTATCAGTCTGTTGCTAGGCTAGAAGGAGAAACTTCTTCCACTCAATTTATATTAACCAAAAAGCTGTTAAAGTCAAATAGACCAGAATCTGGTGACTGTGTTTGTAGTGAGTGATACTTGAGGCAAGATATCTCACAATGTACATTAGGGGGAAAAATGGACTGCTAAAACTCAGATACTTGCAATCTACACTAGAATTATGATAATCTTTTGGGAGTGAAGACAACCTAAGATTTTCTAAAATACTCCAGTTTTTGTCTCCTAGAATAAATCACTTCAGGATTAAACCGATACTTAGACCAAAAATGATATTTGAATTTCTTTATTCTTTCTATGAGTTCTGTTGTTTCCAAGGCTGGGACACATTTGGACTCTAGATTTGTTGGAACTCAATGTTTCTTTCGTTGTATTTGCAAATACACTGTCACAAAAATACTCATTATCTAATATATAATAGTCAAAACTTGTTTGTCTGTGTCAAGTGAAGACCTCATATGATTGGCTGTGTCAGGCAAAGGCCTCTTATGATTGGCTGCCTAAGAAGATTCTATGGAATTTTGGGGCTTGCACTATAGGGAAAGGCCTTTAGAATTCCCAGCCAGAGAGCTCTTGGGCCTGGCTGGTTGCTATGGAGATGAGGCCTGGCCGCTAGAAGGAGACCAGTATATTCCCTCAGAAACCAAACCTCTGTATGTTAACAACTCTGAATACAAATTGGATTACAGAATATGGTGAAGTTTTGTTTGGCATATGGGTTATTCTTATATTTCTTATATGTGATTTTAAATGTATGTTAACAAAAATATTTCTTAAAGAAAGAAGTAATGCCTGATTAGGGCTTGGATGGATAGATTCCCTATTTCTAAGTCTTGTGGAACCTTAAATAAGTTTATTCTGATCAGAAAGATCTATTCTATTTGACAAAATCTTTATGCCATGATAAATGTATTAATCTTTAAGGCACAATAAAGGCTGTTATTTTTACTGCAAGAAATCACACAGTTATCATTCTTGAATATTGTTGAGGTACTTTTGCAGCAGATAGAATATGAATATTCAGAAAAAACACAGACATTGTCTAACACTAACATTTAAAAAATGTTTTCATTCAGAATATGGGACGTGAAGGCTGCCTCATATAGCACTACTCAACATTCCAACACAGTGCAAGATAAGGCATGTGTAGGACAGAATCTAGACTTTGCAAATTATGAAGCAGTTGCAGGCCTTTTCTGCACAAGAGCAATACATCGCACTAGCATCGTATTCTTGCTGTTACATCTGCACCTTAAACCGGTTAGTTTAGATGTTTCCTCTGTGGATTAGCACAGCTTGAGTTCTAAGTGCAATTACTATCAATGTAAAACTGATGTATTGTAAAACTGGAAAAACTCTGATGTAAAGCACAAAACCTGGTTTGGCTGCCTTTCTGACAACATGTGGAAGGTGTACATGCAGGGGTGGTTCTCTGTGGGCACTCCCACCTTTCCCTAGCATCACTTCTGTCTGCTCTCGTCTCCACCCCTCAAATGCAGGGCGGGTACTGGAATACAATGAAATACGTTGGGGTCCCCAGGATAGTTGCTTTTCAATTTCTGGCTATCCAGACCAGAGCTTTCCAAACTTTTCATGGTCACACACTTTTTAGACATGCATCATTTCGCGACACAGGTCTGACATAGGCCATTTCCACACTACACTGTTATAGTGCTATTATTCCACTTTCAACATCCTATGGAATGCTGGGGTTTGCAGTTTAGGGAGGGGCATTTTGAATTCTTAGCCAGAGAGCTCTTTGGCCTCAGTAAACAACAAACTCCAGAATTCCACAGGATGTTAAAAGTGTAATAATAGCACTATAAGTGTAGTGCAGAAATGGCCTTACTATAAGGCAGCATCATATGTTCAGAAGTGTGCAGACAAGATAACAGGGGAAGTGGGGATTAGTAACAAGAGACAGGAACATAAAGTCCAATGGGAGTAATCACACATATGCAAGATTTCTCCTTGTCTTTGCTTTTCACAGTCCCCAGGCATTCCCAAGTAGAATGCATCTCTGCTTGTTTACTGAGCAAACCTTGGGGAGCTGGAACCAAAACAAGGTTGCTCGTGTTGTCCTAGCAAGCAGATACGAAGGAAAGATAAACTCATTCTATAATGTGCATGTAGAGAGTATGTACTCAACCATATAAGAAACATTATATCCACTTTCGTCTATAACAATATAGATATAAGAGCATAATTATGTATCATTTCGTTTCAATAACTGCCGCTGATGATGTTTTAACAATCTGAAAGGCTTCACAATCATTGGCCATCATCTCTCCAGACTCAATGATTCTCAAAGCAACGAGAGAGGAAAATTCTACAGTTCTCTAAAAAAAAAAAAAAAAAAAAAATGTTTTTGTAGGTTTCTTATCTCTGCTGTTGAATGTTAATACTAAACAAGGGGGCAGGGAGAACCCTAGAAATCTGAGAATCATGGTATATTTCCAAACTGCTCTACGGGGTATAAATGCACAGATTCCATTAGGCTTGCTTGAAACCATTCTGTGTAACCACCCACATATTCCCCAGTTTTCTGCAAGGGACTGAAGTCAGAGCTGACCAGAACAATAGAAAAACTCCATTTTGCTGGGTGACATGACAAATTATGAAATTTAGAAGCTGCAGACAAGGACTGGTCTCAGTGTAATGCAGAAAAAGCACATGCCCTACCAGGACAGTGGAGCAGGGGGGAGCTCCATTTTTAGAGCTTTATATATTTTACCACCTTTTTCCTCCCAGCCATTTATCAATTTGCTAAGTGGAGGGAGGGGGAAATGCATCACACCTTCTGCTTCAAAAGCTTCTGTCCATGAAATAGTGACTGAGATAATAGTTGCTGCTGGTATGTGTCTCTCTCACACCTCAAAAGAAAGGAAAGGAAAGGAAAGGAAAGGAAAGGAAAGGAAAGGAAAGGAAAGGAAAAAAGAAAAGAAAAGAAAAGAAAAGAAAAGAAAAGAAAAGAAAAGAAAAGAAAAGACTGACTGAATCTGAAGGAACAGGACCAGCAACAGTCATCAAAGAAAAAGGGCTAACACAAGCAAGGTAATGCTTGTCTTTCCTTAATGTAAAAGAAGAGAGACAACTTTTTATAGAAGCTGCTTTGAAACTAGCAGATGACACTGGTGTTTTTACATTTGGAACTAAGGGTGGAATACAGCAGTATTATTTGCTCATTTAAAGCTTCGGAGACAGCCACAGCAACACTTTAAAGGTCACCGCTCTAAGAATGTATCATTGCTGCTCATTTCAGAGTGGATTTGCAATTTACTAGAGAGAGAGAGAGAGTTTTCATTTAATTTCATTGGTTAAAGAACCAAATCAGGCAATTGTGTGAGAGAGAATTGTCATGCTTTAGCCTCCTATTTAAATGTTTCTCAGCATTTCTCATATAAGAAATGCCAAAATAAAATGTACCTAGAGAGACAATGAGTGGCTGTATAATATACGAAAAAGGTGACATATTGAAAATTTCCACTATTAAGCTATGCAGCAGCAAAGTAAATACAATATTTAAGCACATGGTTCCAGTTCCATTATGGAAAGTGAGGCTAAGGAAAAACTGGCGCCAGCATTTTTCTGTGAATCAGCAAAGGATGCAGCAGCTTCATGACTGGAAATGCGGCAGTTCATTACCATACACTCTCCCTCCTTGCATCCTCCTTCACCCTTTTTGGGGGGTGAAAAATAATCATGACTGAGTTCTTGCATTTTCCAAGTTTGTGCTACTCTTTTTCTGTCACGTATTAGCTTTAATGTTCCGCACAAACCTGAGATGATTTGCTCTTTCCGCCCCCCCAGCACAGGCCAAATATTGATTGATTTTGCATCTAAGGCCAATTGTTGCCTATAAGAACATTTCCAAAGACTGGCTGTTTTAATGGCCACCAGGTTTTATGAGACTATTAGAGCTGGAAGAGACTCTTCTCTCTGTCCCACCACATGCTCAGGCTTGTTTGGTGGAACAAAGAACAGGGCCTTCTCAGTGGCTGCTCCCAGAATGCCTCCTTTGCTCTTCTTCCACCAAAAACATTCTTAAGCCAGCAGCCTTTTAGAAACTGACTGAGATGGGCTTTTAATGCTATTCAGTTCTGTTTTTAAAGTTTGTCTAGAGTCATTTAATTAGTTATAGTGTTTTTAATGTTTAATGTTTTAACTTTACAAATTGTTTTTTAAATAACTTTTATATTTATACTTTTATTGAAGCTTTTGAATTGTATTTAACCTGCATTATTTTTAGATATGTTGTTGGTCACCTTACTGGGAGAAAGGCAGGCTATAAATGGTTAATAACAATAGTAATAATATTAATAATTGCCAGGTATCACTATATATGACATGGACAAAGCAGGAAAAGGTTCTAAAATTAAACAAAGCAGCATTCTTTCCTCATGCCCAACTCTGGAATCAAAAGACAAGACAGTCAGGGAGGGATGAGGAACGAGGTTTACCCCTAACTGAACTGTATAAATATAGAAGTTTTATACCACTTCAACTACCATGGCTCATCCTAGGATTTAACTAAGATGGTTAAGAAAGAAACTTAAGGACTGCTGACATCAAGGCAGGCAATTTGATCTGAATAGCTGCCCTAACAAAATGAGTGATACCTAGCTGTCAGAATCATAGAATCATAGAGTTGGTAGAGACCTCAGGGGCCACCCAGTCCAACCCTCTACCATGCAGGAACACACATCAAAGCATTCCCAACAGATGGCCATCCAGCCTCTGCTTAAAAACCTCCAAAGAAGGAGACTCCACCACACTCCGAGGCAGCATATTCCACTGCTGGACAGCCCTGACTGTCAGGAAGTTCTTCCTGAGGTTCAGGTGAAATCTCCTTTCCTGCAGCTTGAATCCACTGCTGCTTGTCCTAGTCCCTGGAGCAGCGGAAAACAAGCCCGCTCCCTCCTCAACATGACTTCCCTTCAAATATTTAAACATGGCTATCATATCCCCTCTTAATCTTCTCTTCTACAGGCTAAACATACCCAGCTCCCTAAGCCATTCCTCATAGGGCATGGCTTCCAGACCCTTCACCATTTTGGTCGCCCTCCTCTGGACACGTTACGGCTTTGTCAATATCCGTCTTGAACTGAGGTGCCCAGAAATGGACACAGT
The DNA here is from genome assembly GCA_948472985.1 of Iguana delicatissima. Taxonomy (NCBI): domain Eukaryota; kingdom Metazoa; phylum Chordata; class Lepidosauria; order Squamata; family Iguanidae; genus Iguana; species Iguana delicatissima. Next base: position 888,162 of record CAOKZL010000370.1, on the reverse strand, counting down.
ATTCCAAATGAGGCCTAACCAACACAGAATAGAATGGTACCGTTACCTCCCTTGATCTAGACACCATACTCCTATTGATGCAACCAAGAATCATGTTGGCTTTCTTGGCTGCTGCATTACACTGCTGACTCATGTTCAGCTTGTGATCTACCAAGACTCCTAGATCCCTTTCACACGTATTGTTATCCAGCCATGTGTCTCCCATCCTATATTTGTGCATTCCATTTTTTCTGCCTAAGTGTAGGACTCTTAGAAGTTCCCTTATAAACATTAAGAAAAATAACTCGTAGAAGTTTCCTTATAAGCATCAAGAGACAATGCTTCTGTCCAGCTTGTCTAAAACTATCCTAGCCTCTTCTATTTCAGATAGTGCAATTAAGCAATTTTATAGAAAACACATAGGACAATTTTAGGTCTCCCTAAAAAGAAATATGATGGTATTCCACAACAGAAACTTTTCATCCACCCTCAAAACTAGGTGATGAGTCTTTATAAAATTATGCTATGTATGTAAATAACTTAACATATGCAAACAAAGGTCAGCATTTTGTTTTATTCCACTTCCTCTGTATAGAAAGCAGCATCAGTAAACCTAGATTCTTACAGACAAGACATGTTTCATTGAAAACGTAAGCCTATCATTTTTTTATCTTGCCACAGGTATAATAAAAGGTAAATAATCTGCAGAAAGAATAGTGGTTTGAGTGTACCTGTTGCCCAGCCTGATCACTGTTAAGCAACCTGATCACTATCAGCCAGTCCAATAGATTTTAGAGAATTAGAGGGCAAATTAGCTGAAAGGTAATTGCACTCAAATATGCACAGAAGGACCCTGCTATTTATTTGGCACAATCAAATAGAGACATGTGAATGCAAGGCAGTAACAAAAACGGAGTCGTCAGAGTAGCTGTGGCCGTTTCCATGTACCACATGGTATGGCAAGAACAGTCAACAGATGGCTTGCCACAAAAACAGAGTATTTCTCAAATGAAAAACCACCATGCAAGCCCATTCTCCTCACAAATGGGGCAAGCACTTACAAACGATGTCCTAGAAGCCAGTTGGCATTCAATGTTTGGATGTAAATGTCACCAGGAACTTTAGATGAAAAAAAAAATTTAGATTTCATCTGGGGTGTATTTGGCAAGAGTGAGAAGAGGTTGGGGAGACCTTACAGAGGGCTTAATGAAAAATAGAACATAATGAGAGTTGGGGAATAAATGAAGATTTTTCTTGTTAAAAGCATATACATAATTCAGAAAACAAAATCTCATCACACAGATTCACAAAGCTGTGGAATATATGGTGTATCAATAGGGATGACCATTAGATTGAAATAACTGGCCAACTATAAAGACAAAAATTGTCCATGCAGAGTTCACACATTCAGTAATTCCAAAGCAAAAGATTTAAAGGGGGTCTAATATCATTCTCTAAGTACAAAGAACAATTGTTCTTAGTTTGGCTCAGGAGTCAATCCAAGGGCAAACATCTTCAGTTAATTCTCTGGAAGGCCAATAATAAATGAAATCCTTGTTACAGCCCGGTATTCCCGGATGCCTCTGTTAACTGCAGAGCACAGTGCCTTTGACAAGACTACTAGAAAAGAAATTATACAAGTAAAATCTCAAATTTTTGTAATCTGAGAAGGTTATCAACTGAATGAAAAGAGAAATGCACCAGAACAGCTATAGATACCTTGCTATCACTACAATCCAATTCACTCCATGCTCCAGAACTACAATTCTGAGCAAGGTCAGAACAAGCCTTTTACAGGTCCTAATTAAATAGGTCTTTATTACTTTATTGTCATACTGCAGTTACTTCATTATTTTCAGTGTACTTTGTTGGACTGTTGTGGCATTTGCAAAACAAAACAGTGAGATTTTGGAGGGACTTATGTTGGAAAACAAGCACTATAAGACCAAGCAGTTTTCCAAGTCATTTAGCCAATATTACAGACCTTGGTATTAACCAATGTGGAGAAGGTACTGAGACGACAGAAATGTGGGAAGGGCTTTGACAGTATATATGTAGTCATCAGCTTGGACTAGAACCCTGGAGACAAGAGTTCAATCCCCTACTTGGCCATGAAAACCCACTGGGCAAGCTTGGGTGAGACACGCATTCTCAGCTCCAGAAAACATCCTGACAGGTTCACCTTAGGATCACTATAAGCCGGAAATGACATGAAGGTACACAACACAACTACAAAATAAACTTCTTTGTTAAAATGCATAGCATTTTAGAGTTACCAGAAAGATTCTGTTAAGTGTTGTGAAAGTAATACTAAGTAAAAAACAATAGCAACCTGTTGATAGATGCAGAGAAATATAGTGCGGCAACCACTCTTACACTAATAAGGCAGTTTTATATTGATTTCCCCATGGTAATTACTCACTGTTCTACACCAACAAGTGTTGGCAACCTGGTTCAAAACTGTATTAAACCTCTTCAAGTCTTCATCTCCTTTTACCCATACCTCAGTAATGCAAAGGAAAAGCAACCTAATGCCACGATAATGGAAAGACAGTAAATATTAAATAGAGAAACAGAACAAGAAATATTGTCAATATCATTTTTTCTTACCCCCATTACATTCCCTACATACTTTTCTTTGACTACAACCTAGTATAGCACTGTATCTAGAAACTCCTATCAGGTAAGAAGAACATATTCAAATACAGTGCTTGTTAATCCATTCAAATGTTCCTTTGACAGACAACCACAATGGTCAGATACAATGGAATGATCCCACAATGCAATTTGATGCTCATTCTGACTGGTTAGGCAGCCATCATGCCCCATAAAGTAACTATGTATATTTGACAGGTATTGGGACAAATTGTTTTAGAAGACATTGCAAAGGCCGTACTCCCTCGCAGCAGGAGATATTCTGCGCACTGACATTTAGAGATAAGTCAAAACTGTCCTTTGTAGTTATGAGTAAGTTGTTTACTAAAACCCATATGTCTTTGTTTTCCTGCCAAGCCCCCCAAATTTATGTTATTATGTTATTTACTAATCTAGTTCCGGATGAAAATAATTTAGGGAAAGCTTGGGGGGTTTTGTGAGTCTTGTTAAAATATTGTGAACATTTGTACTATGTGTGCAAGGGGGAGAGAGGGAGACAAGAAGAGAGAAGAGAAGCGGGTGATAATTATTTAAAAGCAGTAATTTTATCTTGAAAACTGGGCTTTGTGGATTTAGCATCTCTCAAATAGGTACAAAAATAAGCCAGTTTGGAGAAAGTCAGCTTTCTGTGACACTAGCCAATCAAGGCTGGAAGAAGCCATTGGTCTTGCCCACCCAGTCTCTGCCATGGAAGGATGAAGACAGAAGACAAGAGAAAGAGGAACAAGAGCTTTTGAAGTTCTTGCACACTGAGAGAAAACTTTGCTGTAGCCATCTTGCCACATCCTCCTGCCATGGCAAGGAGAGTGTAGAGGTGGTGGGCTGTATGTGTTCATGGGGAGCACCAGCATGGAACAATGGGCCTAAAGTTAAAAGTTCAAAAAATATTGTGTGTGTTTCTGACAGAATCTTTGAATCAGAGTTTTGCTGCTGGTAAGATTGTTGGAGAAGCCTTTCCTAGTATTAATTCTGATTAACCAGAATGTCCTCCAAACAATGACACCACTGAAAGGGTGTGAAAGATACAAGAAAGAAGAGAAAAGAAAGAAACGAAAAGAAACTGAGAGATTGTCTGAGTAGAAAATGAGGCACCAGCCTAAAGAACTTCCCCCATTCCACTTTGGAATGCCCACATTATAATATTTCAGGCTGCAGTGGTAGACTTGAAATGGGGGAGTAACAGTGACAACATTGTAATTTTAAAGATCTTCCTTAATGCAAAACAATATGTGAGAGGGGTGTTTATGGGACTATAGCACCATAGAAATGCATATATGGGTCATATGAGGGTAGACAGATAGATAGACAGACAGATAGACAGAGCTTGGTGAATTTGTTCTGCCCAGTCTACTGTTCTGTCTAAGACAAGGAAGAAGCAAGAAAAGTGAGGAAACGTGTGCTTCTAAAATCAGAGAGAAAGGCAAATTGAACTTTTTAACAATCTCTCTTTTGTATAGATATATATATACACCCCAATTTAACCCAACTCACATAAAGTATTCTTTTAATCCACAGATGTCACTTTTCTCTCTACTCTGTGAGAGCATTCTGCAGTTCTGTAGGTTCATGTGTCTCTATATAATGTCACGTCCAAAGCTAGTAAAAGCCAATTTCGTTGTTTTATGGCCACTTGCTGCTAAATGCTAAAGTCGAGTGTGTGTATGGAAGGGGGGATGGCTCTTGCAATAACAGTCACACAATTATTTTATATGTCATAAAGGACTCTTGCCTGTGCCTTTGTGTTTTCAGAAGCCATTGCAACAGTAACCTCTTCCAACCTTCCTCCCCCTTTACCAAAACAGTAGTGGGACTGCATCTACACCAAAGTATGGCACTAGAAACTCAGAAAAGGTTCCTAAAAATGATTTCTATGTGTCTATCAGAAAATATACAAATATGTACATATAATAAACCCTAAGCAGGATTCATTCTGGCTACCAACCTTTTCTAGTTGCTACTCCACAGTGCTTGAATCTTCCTTTATAGCAGATGTTAATTTAAAGCATGCTATAAAAGCAAGGGTGAGAATAAAATTAATGCTGAACTTGCAGCAAATAGTATCTTTTTTTAAAGAGCATTCTAATAAATCTAAATTTTAGAATACATCACATGAAATTCAAAGGTGAGATATGAAAAACTGAATATTCAGATCAGAAATTGACGACTCTTAGGCTGAATTTCCATAGCAGTATCATATTAAATATGGCTCACACCCACCAGAGTAATGGGGGAGCCACATTCACTGGTGGCCTCTGAAGATATCTAGTTGCTCAGTGATGAGTTGGTAAATGAGCCCCCAGCTGACCAAAGTCAAGATGCAGAGTGTGGCCAAAATGAGTCAAATTATTTTGGCAGATGAGGTTAAAAAGAGAAAAAAAGAACATGCAATCCTCCAAATCACACATAAACTCCTCCACATCAGTAGTAAAAATATAACAAAATCATAATAAATAGCAATTTCCTGCTCTTTCATAATAAGAAGGAAGCTCGAAATGGAAGGCTGAGTGATGCAATCATGTGATACACTACCATTTTGTCAACAGTTATGGTGCAATGTGGATTTAACTGAAGACCAACAAATAACAAAACTTCACCATGAAAATTCCTGGCCAGTTCTGGGGAACAATTAACTGGTAGAAGGGATTTGGTCAGAAAAGGATTTGGCAAATTTAAAAAGAAGTCATATTTTTTGGTGGGGGGGGTTCAGTGACAACATTAACACAAAAAGAATTGAAATGTTTGTCCATTCAAAGCAATGTGAATGCTTATTGACACACTTTTCATTTGGAATGGGCGTCATAATAATACCACACATAGCCACATTTGACAGGCTGAATGGAACCAATGTGCTCACTGTATTTTAGGCTGGGATCACTTTATTGGAAGAAGGTGAAATATGAAAGAAGCCCATGAAGTGAAGGTTTGTTTGACTCTGGGTAACCCAAATACAAGTAGGGAATATGTAGGTGAACACACTACAAACCTAAAGCATGGATTTCATGTCAAAAAATATTCAGAAAAGACACATATACCTTGATTGGAGGTGAAATTGGATACCCTTGGTACTCAAGCTAAAGAGACTAACATTTTCATTTGTTTTCCTCAATATCATACTCTGCATAGTATTTTTCCGTGAAGATTTTCACACAGTTTTCAACATCTGTTTTCAGCTTGCAAAGTCCTTGAGGATTTTTTTTCTGCAAAAATCTTTTTTTTTTCTTTTTTGGACAAGTTTTGGTAAAACTTGGGCAAAACTTGCTATCTTCTTTTCTATTTTCTATGCAAAAAGATTTTTTAAAAAAACACATGCTTTTATGCAGAATAATTGTTCAAAAAGTTTTGCAACACGTGAAGCATTTTCACTCATGTGGTTCTGCTCACATGGGGTTTCTTGAGCATTGAGAAACCCATTATGCTTCAGAAAGACAAAACAATAAAATGTATGCCTAATTCAAGACAGGAAGATATCCGGGCAAGCAATTTATTTTACATTTCTAAACTAAACAGTATCATGTGATGAATGTATTAAACTGAATAAAGTTTAAACACATGAATGATATCAAAAAGATCAAGCTCATTCCAAAATACAGCATCTGTTTCTATCTCCAAAAGAGATTGTTTGCCCATTTCAACATAGTGACTTTTCCTTAACAGTTTAGGATTTTTTTTATGCTAATCTAGAATCTTTTGTGACAGAGCCTCTCCTTTTCTCAGTACACTCTCTTTTAACCACAGAAAACTAGGACGTGATGAGTTAGGGGAGGCTGTCCAAGAATTCAGTGGTTAATTTGCAGCAGATATCAGTTGTATCAGAAACCTATTAAGACTCACACATCCACACATTTAATCAGAAAGGTTGAAGACAGGCAGCGATTCTCAGAGTCTTAAAGTGCACAAAGACTTACAGCTAATGGCAAAGAAACCGGACATTGCCTCATATTGATAACGCTGACAAAAATTGAAGAGCCTTCCTTAATTCCTTTCAGTGGCCAATTATTGAGGACCTCATCTACCATTTATAAACCACTCTCCTCCTTCACACTGTGAAAGCCACTTCATGACTGAGGCACAAAGCCAGAGCAGTTTCAAGTCAGACCTCATTACAAATAGCTGCTGTTATAATGTTTCTTGCCTCAGACCATCTTTCCTCCCCCTTGTCCAGAGCAAAGCCATTCCAATATTGGCTATCTGCAACACCGGCCAAGCCTATCGTCATGGCATTGATTTGTGGCACAGAGTATGCAGGACCAGATCACTTGTCTTATTTTCTTGGTCACAGTCTGCTTGACATGCCTACTGGCTGTTGGCTACGCACTTGTGATTATGCCAACAGCTCTAAGTCAAATTGCATATCAGTTTTTGTTTGTTTGTTTTTGAGAAAGCAAGAGGGGGAGTGTTGTGGTAATCTTAAAAAGAAAAATTAACTGCATGAAAATGTGAAGAAATACATACAATTGTCAATATTTTATTATTAAAAATCTGAGTCCTGTGTAATTTCCATCTAGAAAATAGCAATGGTCTTAATGTACAATATAGAGCAGAAAAGCCATATCATGTATGTTGGGGAGGAGAGACAGAACAAAGAGGGCACATATTTAGTGTCATCCGTCCACTTACAGAAATTTCACTTCCAGGCTTTGCACTGGCCTGGAACATAATTCAAGAGAGCTATTCACATCTGAGATGGCAGATAACCATATTTGAAGAGACTGAGTCCATTGCTCAAATGGTGTATTTAAACACTTCTGAGCAAAAGGGTGCTCTGTGGCATTCAGATTCTGTTTCATGTTGTCCCCGCAAGGCTAGAATGGACAGGGAATTTAAGTGACATTTAATTCACACCTTCAAGCCTTTTAATCAGACCAAGCAGTCAAACCAATTTGCTGTCATAAGCAATGGAAAAGAGGGAATAAAGGGAGCAGTAGCAGCTGGGAATTCTTTGCCTGAGAAAAAGGGATAGGATTTCACCCAGATCTTGTATGCTGAGGAGCAGCAGAAGTGACAAGATGAGGGAAGGTTGTTTAAGAAAACCTGATGAAAGTGGACTGAGATGAAACTAATGAGAAGAATAAGAGAAGAGAGATCCTGTAATATTCTAGGCCAGTCTTCCACAACCTGATGGCCTCACACTGTTGATCTAAAACTCCCACGGCTGTGCTGGGTAGGGATAAGGGAATTTGTGATCCAACACATGTGGAAGGCACTGTGTTATGGGACGGCATGTCATGACATTCACTTCCAGACATACAGAATCTTGTTCCTGTGGAATAACTGCCATCCATATGTTTTGCTTTGGGTGCTGTTTACATGGGGCTTCATCCCACTACACTATTATAGTGCTATTATTCCACTTTAACTACCATGACAATATCGGATGGAATCATGGGATTTGCAGTTTAGGGAGAGGCATTTAGAATTCTTAGCCAGAGAGTTCCAGTGCCTCACCAAACTACAAACCCCAGAATTCCACAGGGTGCAGCCAGGGCAATTAAAATGGAATAATAGTGCTACAATAGTATAGTGTGATAGGGACCACAAAGAAGCTGTTTGGCAGTAACTTCCAAGAATTGGTGCCACATATATACACAGCCAAACACACACAAGTGATCACTAAAAACCATTTTTCCTAGATCTAAGTGCTTTCTATATAGAAAAAATATTGGTGTACTATGTAGCCCCAATAAGGCCCTTTCCGCACGAGGTGAGTGAATCGCTCTGTGCCATTACTTACCGGTTCTTCTTGGGTCCGAAGTAACGCACACTGTCCCTTGAGCCCTTCCGCAGGGCTCCTCCATTGGTGCAGGGCGAACCGGAGCAGCGCGAGGTCTGTAGATCCGCACTGCTCTGGCTCAGACTGGAGGCTTCCGGTGTCTTCATGGGAGTGGACCAACCGCTGAGGCTGGCTACACCCACAGCCTGCCCTCCGCTGATCGCAGTGGACAGGTAAATAGGAACACATCTGGGCAGGTAAATAGGAACGCAATGGCGTGTTCCAGAAAATGTAAAGACCAGAATTTTCCAGTCTTTACTTAGCGCAATGGAGGACTACTTGGGGGTGGGTTGGATCGGACTAAGGTGAGGAACTAAGTTAAATAGTCCGCACCTAGTCCGATCCAAGGTGCGGACGACCTCTGTGCCAAGATGCTTTGGCCCGTTTTAACTGCTTCATGCAGAAAGGGCCTACGTAAGACTTAAAAGGAGTTTATATTGCTTCAATAATAGATAAGTTAGCATAGTCTTTTCCACCCACTTAAAGAAAGAGAGAGAAATCATTTCTTTTGGCATGGTGGCTGTAGTAAAGAAATTTTTTAAAGCACATCTCCTGTCAACACGATTGTACACCCTTTAATATCTGTCACATGAAAACAACTGTTTTACATTAAGAGTTACAGCAGCAACGTATCACAGTAGGATAGCATGTAGGCAGCCTGAGAAAACAACTTTCATAGACTTGTTAAATAAAAAATTTCAAAACTGGTATTTTCTTAAGTGCCTGGAAAAGATAGTACTAGTCTGAATTAGATTACAACGCAATATATTAATGTGGATTCATACCACAGAAAAGCATAGCCAGCAATGTGAGGATTAAAAACAATCAACTTTAAAAATTTCTGCAATCTCCCACTACTGGTTTGGCCCTGATTCTGAAAAAGCTTTTGATCACCTAGAGAGAACCTGCTGTATCTTTCGAAGGACATACAATTATGGTGCAGATTTCTTCCAATTAAGAAGGGCTGTCTGTATAATCCCGGACTACATGCCTTCTTTTGAAGTGTCCTGTGCTTTCCAAAGGCTTCTGGGACCACAATCCATCTTAAAAACAAGGCACACATGCTCTATGCACCTTATGTGCAAGGGGAACAATGCTGATTTTCCTCCACCACAGATTCAGAAGCAGAAGAGATTGGGTGTAGGCCCCAGGTCTTTGATATAAAGTGTGATAGTGGACAACCTACACATGTAGGTTGTCAAATATGATTCACACAGTTATATGTTTTCATTATAGATGGACCTACTGGTTTATCATATTCATTTCTTTTTCAATGGGTATTGGAACTAGCAGTAAAATAAGCACAAACAGGTGGTTGCACAAGAACAATTTCTCAAGTACAACAGCTTCCTTCCTTCCTTCCCTCCTCACATTTCCATCCTTTGCTCCTCTACTCATCTACAGCCTTTGAATTAGACCTGAGTTGAGGCTTCAAACAGTGTTCCAAAGGCTATAATTCTATCAAGGCAGAAAGGCTGCAAATTAGAATTAGAAACAAATCCCTATGCATAGCTTTCATTCTGCACAACATGAGAATTAACAGTAACAATTTAGAGCACTTAGTACATTCTATACATTTTCACTATGTTGCCTAAACACTAATCTTTCCACTACCCTTGTAAAGTAACAATTTTCATTTTCTAAGATGGAAGGAAAGTACTTAACTATGGAAAATATGTTCTTAGCATTTTCTATATAATTTCTGTTTTGCAAGAAGCCTTTAAGGAAGTAATCATGTGTTTGGGGATACACACGTCCAGATGTCTGCAAAACAAACAAAAGGCAAATAGGTTTTTAAGGGGTTTTCTATATGTTTTTTCCTCATTTGTATTGCAGGTTTATGTTAGACACTACTGCTAATTGTGATTGTTTGTCTCTGGAGAGACTGCAGAAGATATCTCCGTAGGATTCTCTAATTAAACGAGGGTTATTAATGGCTATGCTCCCTTAATGCTTTGCAATGTTTTAAAATTATAAACATTTCATGGAAGGTAGGGAAAAATCCTCAAATAAGTACACTCTGAGACTCACATACAAGTTGACAATTTTGTTGCAATATATACCAGATGGTACTCTATATTATAATAGTGAAGTCATCATCTGTGTGCAGCCAAAATTGTACCATCCATTTACAAATGAGACATATGAGGTTACACAGAGGAATCCAATGAATCTATTAAAAAAAAAAAAAGAATCTGAGTGTGGAGAAACCAAACCAGTTTAGCAGCCACAGACTGATTAACTGACACTTGTAAGTAAAAAGAGAAAACTTGAGAATTGGGAAGAGAATGCAATGAAATATAACTGACTGGCTGGCTAGAACAGGAGCGATCCATTTTATTGCAGATTCAACTTGCTTAACCCTGGGCAAATAGTTCAAAACAACCAAGTGTCAGAAAACAGGGCAAATGCAACTGGGAAAAGGAAAATGCAATTCTGTGAATGTCACACATTGCAGTTTACATGGGAAACTTTGCTTCCATAAAAGAAAAAAAAAGTATACACCTATTTAGGAAAAGCAGAATTCCTATTCTATTCAGCATCGCTGAATTAGGGAAAAAATATTTTATTTTATTTTATTTTATTTTATTTTATTTTATTGGTCAGATTTATTTTCTCAAAAAATGTGATCCAAAATGGATCCATGTAGCATGCACCAAGACAAGGAAGCATCTCACTGTTACTTCTCTGGAGTTAGAGCCCATTTTACACTACCCAATTATAGTGCTATGATTCCACCTTAATTGCTGTGGTCCCATTGTATGGAATCCTGAAAGATACAGTTTAGGGAGAGGCAGTTAGCATTCTCAGAAAGAGAGCTGCTTGTCTCTCATCAAACCACAAACAGACATCCAGGATTCCACAGGATGGAGGCACAGCAGTGCAAGTGGAAACATAGGCCATTTCCACACTAGATTGTTATAACACTATTATTCCACTTTCAACATCCTATGGAATCCTGAGGTTTGTAGTTTAGGGAGGCCGAAGGGCTCTCTGGCTGAGAATTCTAAATGCCCCTCCCTGAACTACAAATCCTCGGATTACATAGGATGTTGAAAGTGGAATAACAGCAGTCTAGTGTGAAATTGCCATAGTGTTATAGTTGTGTTGTGTGAAAGGACCATAAGTAGCTATTTCATTACAGCCAAAAGTCACAAACAAGTTGAGCAAATTCTTACTCAGACACCAGAAGTTATATTTAATGTTAAACATTTACTCATTCAACAGGGAAATGCAGTGGGTGTGGGGGGCAACAATCTTCCCTTCCCACTGCAGCTGCAGCCCCCCTAATACACCCAAACCTTCTCTAGAGTGTTAGGGAATTTATAGGTGGCCCTTAGGTTCATATGGGGATAGGAAAGAGAAAAAAGTTTTGTGACCTGGGCCATTTTCCCATTAGATTTTGTCCCTAACAGGCTGCATAGCTGCATGGCTGTCACTTTGTATCTGAAATATCTACAAGTAATATTGCATGCAAAAGCTTGAATAGTTCTTCTTTGCCACAGCAGTTCAGAATGCATGCCATTTTCTTTCTTCAAAGAGCAACATTATTCTGATGGAAGATCTTCAATAGATCTGGCAGCTTCGTATGTCTGGAAACAGGGCTGCTCTTTTCTTTCCTTTCATGGTACAGTAGTAGCATGCGCAAGTGCCAAAGTGAGCATCATGAGATGCTTCAGTGCACCAACAAAGCAAGAAAAGGCAAAGGAAAATAAGACTTCTTAAAAAAAATGATTGAAGTATTGAATGCCATCCCTTGGAAAAAAGATTTCCAAACAATTTTTACCAAGCCTTCTTGTAGGAAAGAAAGACTTGCTCCCTTCTGTTGTATGGACAGTTTTTCTTATCTGCAGTGCAGTGATAGAGCAGAAGTGACATCCATGTAACCAGCATAGCCATCTGTCCTACCTTTATAACTGTTACAGAGCATTAGAAAATTTACACTATTTAGTTCTACTCCAGAAAAGTAACTTTTCCAAGCTCTCTTCAGCACAGTTTGTGGAACCATGAGCAAAAATGATAGCTACAGTTTGGTAACTACAATTAACAAATGATATCACTCTTGTCCTACTATGACTTTGGCATCTTACAATCCTGCTTCATAAAACAAGCTCTAGCACAGGACCTCATAGTTTAAAGGTCCCTCTGAAAGCTCAGATGCTGACTTCCAGAAAGTGATAAATATACAGCTCAGTAAAGAATTTTCAGGACTAATCAGCCTTCTTTCACTATAGTATAATTGAAGGGGGAGTGAATCCTGGGGACTTTGCCTGTGGAATCTATGCTCTCAACATATATATTTCTGTTTGTTTGTTCATTACTAAATGAACATGGCTGCCTATCAGCATATGCAATCTGATTGATTCATAAAAGCAAGAAATGAGTACACAATATACAATAATTAAACACAACAGAAAAAATAAATGAAGCGTAAATACTTTTCTTCTAGCTGAGAAGAATAAAAACAAAACAAAAACAACAAAAACAAAAATTACCAGCTAAAATATAAAATAGAATGCAACTAAGCGGGTTGAGACTCCAGATGTTTTCCTTCTCTTTAAACATAAGTTATTAAGAAAACCTGGGTGAACCAACAACAGCAAAAGGTCTTCACCTAGTGTAAAAATTAAATTAAGTGCTACGTGAGGCTAGCAAAGGAAGCTACTGTGTCATTTGTATAGTGCTATGCACAGCAGGGGTGAGCGACCTCCTAGGACAACGGGTGGGACACATTGCCCTTCCTGAACCAACTAGGGTATACTTATTAATGCTAAAGGTGTTCCTACACTGTTAACATCTGTGGCCCTAATTTTTAAACAGGTATAGAGAAACCATGTGACTTGTTCTCATAGCAAATCACATGCCCTGTGAACCCTTTTTAAAGGAGATATATTTATATACCACTGTTGTCATGGCAAATTGAGCAGTGGCAGCAGCACTGGGGTGGGTGACATGTGGCCCATGGGGTGTTTTGCCCACTCCTAGTGTTCCTAGTGTTCATCAGGGAATGAATCTCTCCATAAAATTAGATACAGGGGAAATTCCAGAGGATGGACAGCTTTGTGGAAGCAGGGTTTAAAGCAGAGAAAGATATGTGCATTTATGGCTCTACACAGGAGTGGTGAAATAGTGACTTTCTGAAGGCCCTTTCATACTAATTATAGCACTATGGCCCTTTCTGCACCATTCCTTGTCCTGTTATGCTTTAGAGGTGATCCCACCAGTGACTCTGACAGCAAGGGAACACAACAGGAGCACTCCCTTCCACACCAACTGGCTCCCTGCTGAAGGAAATGCAATGGACATACATCTTTCTTCTGCAGCACAGCTAGGCACTTTCCCAGGCTGTGCAGGGACAGGAAGTGCATCCATCATGCTTCCAGGGCTTCTATAGGCCAGGTAAGTGCAGGATGGTGGTATGATCACAGATCATTGACAGGGAAAACTCATCAATGATTTAATCTGTGACTGCGCTGCCTGGCAGCAGGAGAAGGATGGGACCACAAAGATGTCATGCAGACGCATTATTGTGGTCCTGCTCCTCTCCCTTCCCCATGCTAGGACAACAGCATCGTGAGGAGAGGGCCTTTGATTCCAGTTTAGCTGCACGACAACATTCTATGGAATCGTAGGATGTGAGGTGCAGAATTCTCAGCCAAGGAGCTCCTTTAGTGTTTCCCTAGTATTTTGTAGGATGCAGCTGAAGCCATTAAAGTGGAATCATAGTGCTACAATTGTGTAGTGTAAGCAACCTTGGTAAGGCTGTGGGACAATTTTACTGCCTAGGGTGGGGTGAACTGCACAGACTTAAGAAATGCTTCAAAAGAAAAAGAGCAGAATTGGCTGAAAAAAATCCACTTCTGGCTTCAAAAAATGAGTATTTTTAAGTTTTAAATGGGGGCGGGAAGTGAGACTAATTTACAAGATGAATCATCACTTCTAGAGGTTTCAGAAGAGGGAAAGAAATCTCCTCTTTTTCTTTCTAAACAAGAAATTCCCCCAAACCAACCTTTCAAGGGTGGTTTGGGGGAATTTTGGGGGATCAAGGACACATGCAGACCCCAGCCCACACTTTGCCCACCTCATGCTCTTGATGTTACTGAACTCCAACTCCCATCAACGCCAACCAGTAAGGCTGATGGTTGGGCTGATGGATATTGCAAGCCAACAACATTTGAAGAGCCACAATTTCACCTATCCCATTTTCTTAGCAGCCAGAAAAACCTGAATTCCAGAGATCTTTAAAAAGTTACAAACAAAGATAAGAAACAGGCATTCTTCGCAATGGCTTGCAACCTACATTAACACTTCAGGATCAGTTACTTTATCAGCAGCATAGTACAATGCCTCGCTACATTGAAATAGTTTCCTCCCTACTCTCCTTGCTTCAGTATAGCCTTTTCTTGCCGATGCAGCTCTTCCTTGCCAGAAACATAGATGAAGTCTTATCTAGAATGACACAATGGTGGGGGCTTATATTCTGGCAAAGGCTTTAATGCTGCAGAGGAAGATTAGTCTCAAAGATGCTTTGTTTACAGCTGACACAACAACATGTCTGTTCAAGGAGAAAATAATTCATCTCATCTGTAGTTTTTCAAGTGCCCAAATTTAGTGCTTGGGGCTCATAAGGCCTTTTGTTTACTTTATTATTCCCCCTTAAGGGTATAACTCTCAACGAGTTACCATACTAAAACATAGCTTCTAAAGTCAACACAGCTCTTCTCTTTCTTGCTAATGGAAGCATCATGACGATGCTGTAGCCTCCTCTCCCATTTTACAAGGAGTTGACTTGCCGTAAGGTATACGTTAATTAATACTATACATCTGTTTGCTTCACTAAACAGCTGCAAAGTTTCCATTTAATACATAGTGTTCTTGTGCTTTCTTTGCTCATCATTTGGGTTCTTGAGCTTATTCTGCAAATTACTAAGGTCAGGTGCTCCAGCAAATACGTGTCTAATTTGAAATGTTCAGCAAGAAACTTATGGAATTGCATGTTACTGTGAGGCAATGTTCATAACTCAAATATTGGATCTCACACTAGTAGAAATAAAGGGAGCTTAGAGTGCTGATTCACTCGTCCTGAAGCAGCTTTCTACCTTTTATAGATGACAGTTATCCAGTGTGAATTACTGCTACTATAACAGTAAATTGAGGTGATGAGTGCCAGTGGCTTGGTGTCCATGAGGAATAGTGAGGAACAGGAGGGGAAAAGTCCCAGCATGTATCTTCCAGCATTTCACAGATGAAAACAAGGACACATGTGGCCAGGCAACATCAGAGTGTGGCCAAGATAGCAAACGTAATTAATAAGGAAGAATGCATAAGCTATAAGAGGCTGAAGGATTTTGCTTTTGCTGTAGGGAAGGGCCAGATTTTGCCTGTTCTTCTCATCTCTCACACTTTGAACTCAATTTATAGCAGCTGAAGTAAGCTGAGGACAGATAGAGGAAACAGAAATTGGGACATTTTAAAAGCAGTTGAAAAAGTGGGACAAAAAGGGATTAATCAGACAGTTGAAGAGCATAAGAACATGAACGGAGGAAACACACACTTTGGGAAGGCAGGCTGGCTAGCCAGCTGACAAAATAATCCCATTTACCTGTGAACGTGCTCAGCAGCCACAGAGTGTTGAGTTCATTTGGGGGGGGGAGGACAACAGTAGGGAGGTGTAGTAGGAATAGCTGTCTGAAACCCTGAGCAAGAAGTTCTTAGTAGAGAGGTGACACAAGAATAGTTTGTTGCAGGTTCTATTTGTTTGCTGTGGACCTCTTATCCCCCATTCTTTACAAGACCATATAGGCTGGATTCTAACACTAAGACATCTCAGGCCCTTTCCACACGCGGCGAGAGAAACGCTCCCTGCCGCTACTCACTGGCTTTTTGGTGGGTCCATTTGGGTCCGTCCTGACAAGGAGCAGTGCAAGCTCGTCACTCTGCACTTCTCCGGCATTCAAAATGGTGGCTTCCGGTTGGTGGAGGCTCCCCACCAACCGCTGAAACTCACCAGCCTAAAGCCCGCCCCTGGCAGATCTGCAGGCTCGCACTGGTGCACGCCTGCAAATCTGCACCAGAGCGCAGGAACAGAGTGGCATGCTCTGTGCTTTTGAAAAACCTGTAAAAACAGGTTTTTAAAAAGCACGCTGCACGACCACTTCAGGTCGTTCTGGAGCGGACTGAGGTGCGGAACTTCGACAAGTAGTCCGACCCAGTCCGCTTCCAGGGTGCGGATGACCTCTGTCAGAGGTTGCACCGCGCCGTTCTACTTACCCCATGAGGCAATGGCCTCAGTATGGTAATGTGTGCCAAGAGAGGGTGGTATCAGTTTCTCAGCCTGTGTGTAAGTATGGCTCAGTGAAGACTTGCATGAACTTCCCTTGATGGCATTCATGTTTTCTTCTCCCCACACTGAGATTGTCTCTGCTTTGGAAAAGTGGTTTGCAATGAAAATATTGGAAGGGGAAACATCTGCAATCAAAAAGCAAGTGTAAGCAGCCAGATACCATCAGTGTTTGTAAATACGGATAGCAATGGTGATTGCAGTTCATAGCAAGAACCATGGTACCAGAGATTCAGGGCCTGGTCTCCCTTCTCTAGGCCATAGTATGAGAGGATGAATCTCAGAGTGAGAGCAGTAGCCTTAAAAATAGAGAACTCTCCCGCCCCCCATGAACTGTTGCCCACTCCCTAACTACTACAGTCTGCCTTGGAAAAACTGCTAGAAATCCAGAAATCTCCTGCTCTCCCTCTTTTGTCTCATTTATCAGACATTGTGATTTGTTTGTGATTTTATTTGAACAGCACATTCTAGGCTACTGTCTGGCTGACACTTGATGAATATATTTAAGGATACCACTTAAATGTGGCTATATTTAATGAATATACTTAATGACACCACTAAGCCCAATCCCCTGTGATATCACCAGGTCTTAGATTTTGGCTGTGAAATCTCAGGGCCTGGGAAGCTCCTGACCTGGCAACCCCACATGGAATAGACCTTTATCTCCACTTCTGGATTCAGATCTTGTCCCAAAACACAGATGAGGTACAACATGCCATCAATACCTTTCACAGATAAAAACTGAGACCACATGTGGCGAAGTAGCATCAAAATGTGGTCAAGATGGCCATAGTTATTAATAAGGAAGAACATACAAGTTAGGAAAAATTGCAGCCTTTACTTTTGCTTCAGCCTATTGAGAAGGGCAATATTCTGCCTTCTCCTCTCTTCTTCCACCTGGTTAGTTAACTGAGTGCAAAATACTGTGAATCGGTTTGTTCTAAGGACAATGTAATTATATGAGCTTATTAAAATCAAAGTATATTCTCCATGCAGCCTATGTCTCTGTATCTCTCTCTCTTTTAGCATTGAAAAGCAGAACAAGATTTATTGAAAATTATGGCTTTGTTTACTTATCTTCTGGTTTGAGCTGGGTTTTTGCTTCCTGAGGCTTTTAAAAGTGACAAATTGTTAAATCTAGGACAGGAACTGCAAGCTCATGTCTTTGCAATTTATTTATTTAAGCCTAGTTTATTCATTAGTGGGAGCATAAGTTTATGGCCTACTCTGGCTCAGCATAATTCAGATTAATCAAATATCTCCAGAAACCTAAGGGAATGTAGTGGCAACAGTTTAAGAAATCCAGAAGAGGAAGTCCAGCAATTACTACTCAATGAAGGTAGGAATCATAACAATTTTACTTTCATTTTTGTTTCCAAGCTTTCTAATTTGTTTTTGAATTCTAACTCCATGCCAATCAAGGATTATTTGGATTTTACACTACGCACGTACCAAGGAACTGTGCTAACTTTTTTCTGGGTCTTAAACAGAGTGCTTTGGGGTAGAAATGGCAACCCTGGTCAAAATTTTCCTCTTAATAGTCATATTTTTAAAACCTTAAGTTTCTTCTGTCTCATGTAAGAAGACATTTGGAAGCTTTGGTCATTTCTTCAAGCACTGAAATGATCCTGCCTACCCTCCATTTCCACTAAGGACAGCTTTACTCAGCATGGAGAAGACCATATTGTACCGCTTTTTGAAAAGAGGAGCCTCTCTCAAAAGAAAGAAAGAGGTGGCAACCTTAATTCAAAACTCAAACTGTTATGACATTCTCAACAACCCTATTCATTGTAACCTCTGGTTTCCAGACCATAGTTGAAGTTCTCCTATACTCTCTAACTGTCTTGATTTGGCAGGAATAGTCCCAGTTCATCCACTGTTGTCCTACTTTTTCAGCTTCTTTTAAAATGTCCAAATTTCTCTTTCCTCCTGTCGTTTTTCCTCTTTGTCCCCAGTTTACTTCAATCACCATAAAGGGAACTCAAACTGAAAATATAGTCTGTATTCTATTAACTCAGCAGGGAGGAGAGAAGGGGTAGAATCTTGCCTTTGCCAGTAGGCTCAGGCAAAAGGAAACTACAGTCAGCTGTTTACATTTGTGGGTTTCACTTTTGCTGATTTGATTATTCACGGATATTTTGCTGTTACCTCTGCTGCCTCCCTATGCCATTTTTAATAGGGACTGCAAGCCTCACGAGACTGAGAAACTGTGAATAAGGCTTGTAAGTTCCTACTAAAAATGGTGTGGAGGTAGCAGTAAGCCCTACCAGCCAGCCACTTCTGCCTTGTGAAGGAGCCCTGATGCCTCAAAGGAATCTATGGTGGGTTGGTGATCATACTTTTTTTGTGTGTTAAATATGGTTTGGGAGGGCCTAGAGTTATTCACAGTTTTTCCACTTTCACAGGGGTCCTATGCCCCTAACCCTAGTGAATGTGCAGGGATGACTGTATTGCAGCCTCTCCCAGCTTATGTGTTTTTCCTCAGTAACAACTTTTGCCATCCCAACCCAGTGATGTGTTTGTCTTTCACTCCAAGTCTCAAGTCAACTCTCAAGTCTCTACCGTCAAGTCTCAAGTCAAGTCTCAAGTCCTTGATGATACTTTCAAGTCAAATCTCAAGTCTGGCAGCCAACTTTATACCGCAACCAAAATTCCAGAATTTTTGGATAGAGAGAAATAAATTCAGTTTTAACAATTTAAGCAGAGTCGGCTCTCCACATTTGCAATTCTGCCATCCGTAGCTTTGGAAGTGGGGAATAGGATCCTATCTTACTCCCGATTACTGAAGATTCCAAAGATTTAGAAGGAAGGATCCTTTTTCTCAAGCCCATTGCCTAACACATTTGCTGTTCCCCTCTGAGAAATGCATCCTGCACTCTGGGGGTGAGTCTTGTCTTCTGCTCTTAGGAAACATTTTAGAAGGCTCCTCCAATATGCAGCAGGGACAGGCTGCTGAGCAGACCCTAAGCCTGCCTCAAGCCCATTGCCTAATTTGTTTGCTGTTCCCCTCTGAGAAACGAGTCCACACTTTGGGCTTGAGACAGATTGTCATGTGACTAGCAAGCAAAAAGAGATAGAGGCGTTGTTCAAAGTCATAAGGTTTCTGGATGAATATGTTATGTTATTGAACCAAGGGCATCAGATCAGTCACTAAAAATATGCAAGTCTCAAGTTGAGTTGAGTCACTGCATCATTTATGGCCGAGTCGAGTTCAAGTTGAATCACTGAAGTGACTTAAGTCCGACTTGAGTCTGAGTCTATCAACTTGAGTCTACATCACTGTCCTGACCACACTCTGATGCTCCTCTTTTCATCTGTGAAATGTTGGAGGATATGTCCTTGTAGAATGGGTAGAAGCAGACATCACTATTTCAAGCACAAGACCCCAGTTTTTGATCTAGATACATTACCATTTCATTGTTATGAATACGCAGTTTCAACATTTGTTCCTCCCAGCTTCAGAGACCAGGAAGTTGGAACTGGATTCTAACAAATCTGGTACCTCATCTAACCCTTCATCATCTCTGTAGCCTTCCACACTATCTGGCTTTGGGATCACAAGACAGGAACAAGAATAATGTTCTTAGGGGCAAGGAAAGCCTATGCCTTTCTGGGGAGAAAAATATTAATTAACCACAAAGCTGGCAATTAGTATTCCAGCCTTTCACTCAGCATAATATAAACTGAGTATAATGGAAACACCAAGAGCTTTAACTATAGCTGTGGCACCACTGGGTAACTCTTTAATATGTTTTTAATCTGCTCAAGAAAAAGTGGATCTCATTTCCAAGTAAGCTGGTTAATTTGAAAAGGGAGGTGGGAAATCATGCAGCAAAACTTCACCCATTGTTTTTAAAAATCTTCATACGACTAAAGACAAATTCTGTTAAACACAACTATACAAAAGCAGGAAACTAACTAGGTAGAAGGAATATTTTACTAATTTCAATTGCCAGAAATCAGACTTGGAAGTACAACACATTGGCAGCTATTAAGAGCTGCTTTTCCTCCTTTAGTCTTACAATTCATAGAATAAGCACAATAAGATACTCAGAACAAACCTATAATAAGAGTTTTAATCTCAAGCACTTCTTATTTCACATTGCTTGAAATATACCCTAGTATCTTGAGAAAGTTAGAGTTTTTGAAAATATTGAAAGAAGGAAAGGAATACCATTCCAGCAGGCTGATTTCAAAATGCAGCCATCAATAAAACATCAAGGGCATAATGCTGATCATCATGGCCACACTAGTGATATGCAGACATTTTTTTGGAGTAAAGAATGGGAAATTCATTGGGTATTTATCCAATGCACAGAAGCTGCCACCTTAGTACAGCAGTAGTTGCCAAGATTCCCACAAAAATCACAATTGCCAGTTCCCTCTAAACCAACAGAGCATCTCCTTCAGCTCTAGAAAAGAAGAGAAACCTAGAAGATCAAGGTTGCATAGCAATGCCCCTGATTTTTAGCACAGAAGTTCTGGCCACAGTGGGAACAGTGCTGTTAATTTAGACAGTGGGCACAGTAGAAAAGAGGAGGCAACATGTGCCACAGAAAGGACTGCAGGAGTTACCAGCTTTTGACTTCTAACACACACACCCTGACACACACACCCTGTGATAAAATGTTCCCTCCTCTTCATATTCACAGTAATAGAAACATAGAATCATAGAGTTGGAAGAGACTACAAGGGCCATCCAGTCCAACCCCCTGCTATGCAGCAACACACATCAAAGCACTCCCAACAGATAGCCATCCAGCCTCTGCTTAAAAACTTCCAAAGAACTCCACCACACTCCGAGACAGCATATTCCACTGCCGGACAGTTCTGACCATCAGGAAGCTCTTCCTGAGGTTAAGGTGGAATCTCCTTTCCTGCAGCTTGAATCCATTGCTCCTTGTCCTAATCTCTGGAGGAGTGGAAAACAAGCCCACTCCCTCCTCGACATGACTTCCCTTCAGATATTTAAACATTGTGATCATGTCCACTCTTAACCTTCTCTCCTGCAGACTAAACATACCCAGCTCCCTAACCTGCTCCTCATGGGGCATGGCTTCCAGACCCTTCACTATTTTGGTCGCCCTCCTCTGGACATGCTCCAGCTTGTCGATATCCTTCTTGAATTGAGATGCTGAGAACTGGACACACTATTCCAGATGAGGTCTAACCAATGAAGAATAGAGTGGTACCATTACCTCGCTTGAACCAGACACCCTACTCCTATTGGTGCAACCAAGAATCGTGTTGGCTTTCTTGGCTGCCGCATCACACTGCTGACTCATTTTCAGCTTGTGGCCTACCAAGACTCCTAGATCCCTTTCACATGTACTGTTATCCAGCCATATGTCCTTATCCTATATTTGTACATTCCATTTTTTTCTGCCTAAATGTAGGACCTTAAATTTCTTTCTGTTGAAATTCATTTTGTTAGCTCTGGTCCAGCTCTCCAATCTGTTAAGGTCATTTTCAATTTTGATCCTGTCCTCTGGTGTATTAGGAACCCCCTCCAATTTGGTGTCATCTGCAAATTTGATCAGCACGCCCTCTATTCTGTTATCCAAGCCACTGATGACTTCCTGGTAGAAGCAAGACTGGATATTTGGAGGAATGCGTGACTTCCATACAGCCCTCCTCTTTGTGCTTTATAGAGAGGCATTCCTCCACCACTCCAAAATTAAAGCTATTCCAGACTGCTTTGGGGTAGAGTGTTGACTACCTAAAGCAACTGCCTTTGCAATATGAACGCTTCACGCTTTACAACAGTGAACAAATCCAACAGGCTCTCCAGGTAAACCTCTAGCCTGTGTATGTAAGCTGAACATCTAGACAATCGCCAGACCTGCCACATAAATGGAGAGACCCCAGGCATTAAAGCATGCTTTTCTTCTAGTCAAGCTACTCAGACTCTTCCTTTCTTTAAACTCATAGCTGCTTCACCCACCCCCTTCCAATCTGAACTCCATCATATATGTGTGGCTTCCTCTCCTGCCAATCTCTGGTCCCCTGTTCTTCTCAGCCTGCTCCATTACTTGACTGCATCCATCCCATTTACAGTGCCTCCTGCTGACAGAACTATTGCTTTAGTTGTGTCATACCTAGTTTTCTGAGACAGCCTTTCTCAGGCTAGGGCGCAGACCTGGAAGCTGTAATAATACATTGTATCCAGGGTTAAAGTAGTGTTTCATTGACTTTTTTCTAGATTTGCTTGCCAGATGAAATCTTTTTAACCAGCAATCTATGGGCAGGATGCTGCTAGTGACATATGCACTTGTGTTTACCAGTGTGCATAGTCCTTTTTGAGCCACCATGGTGTAATGGTTTGAATGTTGGACTATGACTCCCCACTCAGTAAAGGGGACCCACTGGGTGACCTTTGGCAAGTCATGTTCTCTCAGCCTCAAAGGAAGGCAAAGGCCTCTGAACAAATCTTGCCAAGAAAACCCCATTATAGGTTCATCTTAGGGTCACCTTATGGTTGGAAATGACTTGAAGGCACACAACGACAAGAACAATAACAACATCCCTTTTTGGATGGGACACAGACAATATTCTCTTGTCCTTTGCACCCCATTCAATACTTTTCCCCACTAGCTGCCAGGTTGCTGCTGCTACTCCTGCTGCTGCTTACTGGCAAGGAGGGGACAGAGTGGGAAGGTAATGCAGAGAAGGAAGATATAGCTGGTCTGGACTCCAGAGGAAAGTAAAAGGGGGTTGCACTCCACCCATGTGCACAGAATGTGTTTTCTTCCCTGTAAGGTGAGACCAGTTGCTGCTTCATCATTTGAATGCCTCTGCTTTCCTCCATGAACCCATATGCTGCAGCAGCCATTGCCAATGCTTGAGAGCTGCCAGGAAAGGGAAAGGACACAGAACTATGTGGGCAGAACATTATGCTCTGCCTGCTCAGTGTAGAATCTGACGCTATATATGCAAAACACAGAGCTTAGAAAAGTGACTTTTTGATGATAATTCCCAGAATCTCTGGCCAGCCAGTTGTCGTGCTGGCTGGGGAATTCTAGGAAATGGGATCCCTCCACAAAGAAGGAGGTTTTTCCCCAAAACTCTAGCAAAACCTGTGTTTTCCCACGGAGTTGCAGTATGAGGTGCCAGCATGCATGCCTTGCTGATATTCTGATGGTGCCAGCTTTCACCAATATTATGCTCTCCAGATATGTTTTACAACAGTTCCCATAATCTGGAAGGCATCATGTTAGAGAAAACTGTCCTTGATTTTGCACACCAAGAGTCCCAGTTCTGGGGAAAGGACAAGGTATAAATTGAGGGAGGAAGAGAAGAGAAGGAAAGGGAGGGAAGTAGGGAGAGATTTGCCATGTAGACCAAGATAGTATCAGCCGAGGTTGGGCTCAGGCAACAATGACATACTTGTGCTTTTGTGAGGAGAAGGAGCCTTACAAAGATAGAACCATAGACAAGACCAATGAGTCACACAGGAGGGTATCTTGTCCCTCCTGGGGGAAACTTTTAAAATATGTGAGTAAAGAGAAATGGTCATCTAAAAATTATATGGAAAGTCTTGAAATGCATTTTCTATCATTTGCAGAAATGTGGCATCTCCCATATGGCAGTGAAGAGCGATAATGCTCTAGAAATGACAGATAACAGCTTGTAATGCAGGCTTGATCATTTGCAACAAATAAAAGAGGGCTTCCAATCATAAAACCATGTGAGTCCCAAACTTATGTAGCTCTTGAGAAATCAAAGAGATGGACTGAAATTTTCCCATGGTGGCTTCCACGCTGTATAAGGTTCCCAGGGAACATCATGTTGTTCTTGCAACTAATTTATGGCAGACTTGCTTGAAGCACTGCTCTGTGCAATACAAAACCCCTTGGCTGCCACATCTCAGAGCCCCACTAGGGAAAAACTGAAAAAGGTCTGACATATGAGTTACCTTAACGTCTGTGAACAGCAGCTACATGACCAAGTTGTTTTGCAGGCAGAGCTAAGACAGTATCACGGGAAACAAAAAGAATCTCTGAGTCACCTGATGATCAGGCCTTTATTGTTTCAGCCATGGATTAGCAGTCAAGACCAGAGACTTAAAACAGATGGAAGATGTGTGTGTGTGTTTGAAAAAGGCTATTTAGATTGATATGTGGAGGCAATTTGAGCCTGTGACACTGTACTGTTGATTCTATGATGTATTTCCCAGCAAGAAATCTCCTTAAAGGTGAAAGATAAACTCTTTTAGCACAGCAACAGGACTACACTGTCAAAAGGAAAAAAAGCAGCTGATCTGTTTTTGCTACTGGTTTTACTTTGGGTTTATATGCTGCTGTGTTTTTTTATTCTTTGCTGCTGATTTTATGTTGGTGTTCTTGTATGATGTGGAGTGTTACTTTCCATTACTATTCAATTTTTGCACTGTATGTGTTAAACATACTATAGAGTGCTCAGTGAAGTGTTTGCTGGAACAAACTAGAAGGAAATAAATAAGTAAATAACCAATCTTCATCTCCAGTCCATGTTGCTAGTTTTCGTAACTAAGAAAGGTAAATAAATGTAATTCTATCTTGATAAAATTAAATAACCAGAAATGCCTTCTTTTTTACCTGTTTCTTTTCTCCTGTCACTGACAACCTGTGAGCAAACATACAAATTGTTAAACTGAAAGGAGAACTTGACTTGAGGGTCAGAGCTGCTTCAAAGAGCTTTCAACATGGATCATGTTGCCAAGGAAACAACATCATCCTCATTGCTAGGGAAACAGTTGCATTTATCTCTTCATGTTTAGTACTGGGGGTCTCACTTAGTTCTGAGAAAAGTTTGGGCTTAGTAGGGCCAGGAAATGCAAAGGACTAACCTAGACTCAGGCATGTGTAACTGCATACAATTGGGCTTTCAAGATGCTACTAGATTTGTGAAATTATTGGCCCTTTCCACACGGGGGACGGGGAAACGGGGCAGCACACGCAGGGACAGATCTTACCTGAAAACGGGTTGCTCCGTCCCTGCGGGGAGCGTGCGTTCGCCGCTCCACACGCTGGCGAATTTCGGCGGCGTTCGGCAGCACCCAAAATGGCGGCCAGCAACTTCCGGCGGCACTCCACTAATCAGGGCAGCGCGCCAGCCAGAAGCCCGCCCCCGGACAGCTCTGCAGGGATGCGCTAGCGCGTCCCTGCAGTTTCAAACGGGGCGCTGCAACGGGTTAGCGTGCTCGCGTTTTTTAAAAACCACATGAAATGCGGTTTTTAAAACGCGCTGCGCCACTCCTTGCAGCCACGCTAGGGCGGTTTGAGGTGTGGAACCTCCACTTTTCAAACTGCCCTAGCGCACCCCACAGTGCGGATGACCTCCGGATGAGGTCGCCCTAAGCCGTTTTTTTTACCCCGTGTGGAAAGGGCCATTGTCTTATGTCTTATTCACAGACTTTAATGGAGCGCTTGGTGTCCTTCTACTTGTAGCATCCACATGTTTTCCCCCATTCTGCTTTCTTTTTGTGAAGGGAATTTTTTTTTCCCCTTTCACAAAACCAGCTAAGGAAGAAAAGTTGGGTTAGTGGTTAATTTGTTTTTGAATGGTACTACTACGAATTATCCGTCTGGAAGCACCTACAGCATTTTCACATACCAATGGAATGATCATGTTCATTTTATGCTGAATTATAAAACCCTAGAAATATTACAGGTGTGTATATATACATGCACAAAGCCCAGATGTTACAATTACAGTTGGCCCTCCACATTTGTGGGTTTGACTTTCACTGATTTGACTGTTTTCAAGTTTCTTCAACCCCTGCCTCCTCCTCACTTCAGGACTTCTATTCCAGGGAACCTTCCCTCTCAGTGGCTCTGATCAGATTAAAAATCTGCCTCTGGCCCTCTCCCTCTTCTACCAGCTGCTTTCTGGCCAGCTAAGTATGCTCATAACCTAATTTCTCAGCACCATAAACCCTCTCCCAATGCCCCCTACACCCACAAGGAAGGAGATGGGCAAGAGAGTACAAGTATAGGGCTGCCATGTCAACCTCCCCCTTCCCTCTCCTTTCCCTGAACTAGTTTGGACCCTGAGTGCTCATTCTCCCACTATGTCTCAGTCTCCTTCCCATAGACATATTCACATTTTGATATTTGCTATTTTTCCACTCTTGTGAGCATCGTGTGCCCCTAACCCTACCAAATGTGGAGGGCTCAATTGTACTCTTTTTCTAATTTCTGTCTATATCATACTGCGCATTTTCTTTTGTTCAGTGCTCCTAGTAAGGATTACTTCATCATTGTCACAGCCAGCTTCTTGGACCCCAACAGAGAAAAGGGGGGAAATTACATAAATATACTTACACCAATACCATCTTATTCTCTCACAGTACAACCACATTAAACACTACAGCAGAAATACTACAGTAGCTGCTTCAAGCAACAACTGCCTCAGAGCATGGTGGCGTCTCCTTCTTTGGGGGTCTTTAAACAGAGGCTGGATGGTCATCTGTCAAGACTGTTTTGACTATAGTGGTGGGGGGTTTGGACCTGATGGCCCTTGTGGTCTCTTCTAACTCTATAAATCTATGATTCTATGACTCTACGATTTATAATGAAAAAAGTAAGATATAGGCAGAGATCCTGTATCAAGTGTGTGGAACATAACACCCTCTATCCCATGCAACTGTCAAGACCTGTGGGGTGCTTCTACGTCTGTTTAATGGCAGGGCTTGTCTTAGCTATAGGTCTCTACTTGATGAAAAAAAAAGAAGTTTGGGACTGAAGGCTTGGATGGTTCACAAGGAGCTTGTGAACAGAGAGACCTGTCCAACCCATATTTCAGATTTGTGGGGGTTACCTGCTGTATGCGCAGTAGTTCCTCCGCAACTCAGTTCCTTTGCTTTATTCTGCTTTGTCACAGAGAAATAACATTCAAAAATGAATGTCACTCCATTTTTTCAAAGATCTCAGATATCTTTTTTTCTAATAACAAAGAGGAGGAGAAATACCCTTCACCAGAAAATAGCTTGTGAAAAAGTACTGTGTTCTCTAAATGATCCTTGAATGGCAGATTGGCAAAATATGCCACATCCTCCTTCTTCATTTTCCATTATGCTGTGAGGTGTCTTGTCAGACTGAAGCAGCCAGGGCTGACTGTTTTATGTGACAATACATGTAAATAGTTTTTCTGTGGGTTTTCCACCCACCCAACAAGCAATAGCAGAAATGGTGAATAGTCGAGCCTTCTCCACTTCTCAGACTGGTAATGTTGTCATTGAAGAGATTAACTTCAGACCAATCCTGAATATAATTCATTCTCCCTCCCTTCAGCTCATTTGGCACCAGAAATAATACTTGCTCTGTGTAATCTATAGTAAACCATACTGAAATGAAGGTTTCATAAGTACACTGCAGCACAGGTGTAGCTATGGCAGAGCACAAAATGAAGGCACTGCCCTCCAAATAAGAATTCTGGCCCTCAAAATGAAATGTTCTTTCAGTCCTCAAATTTCTAGCATTACAGAGAGAGCGAGACATTGAAAATTATTCACACCAAAACTCTTTTATTTGCTTTGTTTGCATTCCCTTTGTCACTTTGCCTTCTCCTTTTTATTTCTTTTTTATATATATGCTAGCATATTTGCCCAGAATTGCCTGGGATTTTATTTTCCTCTTAAGAATTCAGGCTTAGTGCCTGAAACTTTTCCCCATATTTCCCAATGCAATCTGTATTCAGAGTTGTTAATATACAGAAGTTGGGTTCCTGAAGGAATGCACTGTCCTCTTCCTTGCTGCTAGTCCTTGTCTCCATAGCAACTAGCCTATTCCAGTACCTGTAACTTTTCCTCATATTCCCCAATCCAATCTGTACTTAGAGTTGTTAACATAATAGAGGTTTGGTTTCTGAGAAGATACACTGACCTTCTTCTTATTGCAAGGCCTCATCTCCATAGCACCCAGCCTGAGGCCCAAGAGCTCTCTACTTGAGATTTCTAAAGGCCGCTCCCTGGACTGCCAACCCCAGGATTCCATAGAATCTTCACAGCCAGTCAATCATATGAGGTCTTCTTGCCTCATACAGCCAATAATATGAGGTGTTCGCCTGCCTGACGCAGACAAACAGACAAGTTCGCTCACAAACTTTGACTTTTATATAGTAGACAGGTAGGTAGCTAGGTAGGTAGGTAGGTAGATAGACAGACAGACAGACAGACAGATATAAACTCTATTTCTAAATGTTCAACTGAGGCTTGAGAGTGTTGCAATGCTTGAAATCTGGGACTGCAGGAAAATTTCACTGGATCAGATTCTTATGGAGGGGCAATGCTTTCACTTTGCATCCCTCCCTCATGTAGCTACATCCCTGCGCTGTAGACACACACACACACACAAACATAGTAAGGGTGTATCTACATAAAAAGAGGAAGAATTTAATTTCGGCATGACAGCTGGGAAACACTTCCCATTATGACACTTCATTCCCTGCCCCCATGATAATAAGAATTACCAACAATTATATCCATGAGAAGCCATTTTACTACATTTATACGTCTGAATGCACCTACCAAGCCTTGTACAGAAAACAGTCCAAAACTGAGCAATGAATTTAATTAAATATATAAAAGATACAAATTGAACTGTATTGTTGCTCTTCTGTTAAGCAAACTTGTAAAGGATTTACCTTCAACAGAAGGTGAACCTCTTCACCCATGTGGAAAATGGATGCAAACCTTGCCTAATGGTACATGTCCTTTGTCTTCCTCCTTTATCTCATATGTTAGATATTGTGATTTGTTTGTTTGTTTAGTTGAATGCCATACTCTCAGCAACTGTGGCTGACACTTCAATGAATACCCTTAATGGCACCACCAGGCCCTCCCCCCATGATATCTCCAGGTCTTGGGTTTAGGCTGTTCAATCTCAGGGCTGTTCAATCTCAGGGCAATCTCCTGACACAGCAACTCATGTCAAGGGAACTGACTTTTTATCACCACCTCTAAAGACACAGCTCTTGTCCCAAAACACAAATGATTTACAACATACCCTCAAACATTTCACAGATGAAAACTGAAAACAGCATCAGAGGATGGTCAGGATGGCAAAGCTTATGAATGAGAAAGAACACACAAGCTAGGAGAGCTTGCTTTTGCCTGAGTCTACAGGGAAAGGCAAACTTCTACCCCCTCTTCAGGTACAGCTCTTTCTTTGACCAACATGGACAATGGATGCAAACCAGCTTAAAGGTGCCCTTCTGTTGATTGCCAAACATTACATTTGACTAGGGAGGGTCCATGGGAGAATTCATGTTCTGTATGCAGAAACCATCATATTTAGTCCCTCTGCTTAAAAATGTGAGGTAGCCTAGCAATGGGCAATCTACAGCCCTGAAGCCTGCATGCAACTCACTCTCTTATTTTAATGTAGCCCTTGTTCTCACTTCATAGGTTTCCTGAAAGGGATTCATTCAGATCTTTGACAGGAGCAATCTGTCTTTCTCCCAGCAGCTTACTGTCTGGGTAAACTTGGAAGACCAAGAAAGAGAAAGCAGTGTCTGAAAAAAAAGAAAGAAAGAAAGAAAGGAAAAGAATAAGAAAGAAAGAGAGTGAGAGAGAGAGAGACAGACAGACAGACAGACAGAGGTACTGAAAAGCAAGAGAGAAGTTTAGTACTGTAACTGTGTGCCACTGGCTTCTGTTATGCACACTGCCAGATCACAACAGCAAATGAGTCCATCAGCAACAACAAAAGGCTGACTGAACTAGAGGTGCCAGATACTTGGAAAGGCCATTGTCTGAAACTAGTCCCCCCCTTTTTTTTTGGCCTATGATTTACAGAAGCCCCCAGGCAGTGGGGCAGAATCCCCCAGTTCTGGCCTGTAAAAGTAACATTTCTGGGTTCTGTCTGAGACTCTGCTGAGCTGCTGCAGGTCAGTGTTGTCAGTACTGGACCACTTGGGCAAATAATCTGGTCTGGTGCAAGTTTGCTTTGTATAAGATTTTGCTGGGGGAATAGAAGACAAGATATGCTCATCAGTGGGATTTGGGACAATGAATCCCATGCCAGCCTCACATCTTGGAATGCCCCAAAAGTATGACCCCACATGTTAACACTGCTAGCCTATTTTTCTATCTGTTATTCAAATAAATAGCAGGTGAGCATAGAATGAACATATCTCAATTTATGGACAATGATGGTAATATCCATTGAAGAGGCTTCTTGATCTCTGAGGAAAGCCCCGTACAAAAAAATCTCTTGAAATGATTTTGCACTTATGAACTCTTTTTTGTTCTTGTAATTCACAAGAAACATCTAAAATTACTTCATTACCTCTGTGCCATCCTAGCTTTTAGTACAGGAGAACAGGTTTAACAGTAGCATTGACTGCTTGTCAATAACTGTCAATAACAGTTTATAACTGCATGCAGAGACCATTTTGTAGTTTACGAAAGGCTACTTGTGCTTTTTATCAGGGCATGAATATTAGAGAAATGAATATGAATAAATGTCTATCACTATGTCTAACTGATCTTCATAAGAAAGTTGTGTTACAATGCTGTTCCTAAAGGTACTTTCTGTAGGGGAAAGAAGAACCTTAGACATCACAAAGGTATTTGTTATGGAGGAAAGCTTCCGCAGCCAGTTTTAGCATCATCATTTGATAATGTAGGAAACAGTCCAACAGTCCAATCCATACTCTTTTTAAATTCCATATTGTTCTTGGATATTCACTATTTGGCTAAACTAAATGGGGCACTCATACCCTTCTAATGTTTTGCCAGCGAAAGAAATGTTACTCATACCCTTCTAATGTTTTGCAAGCAAAAACTAGGGCACATGTGGCCAAGCAACATAAGAGTATGGTCAAGATGGCAAAAGTTATTAACATGGAAGAACAGACAGGCTAGGAGGGGCTACAGCAGTTTGCTTTTGCCTGAGTCTACAGGGAGGGCCAACATTCTGGCCCATTCTTTTCTGCCCCTGAAGTATTGAGTGCAAATTACTTTTGCACTTTGAACTCAGTTTGCAGCAATTGAAGTAAGCTGAGGACAAGAGAGAGAGTGGGAAGAGGAGAGAGAAACTGGGACATTTTAAAATCAGCTGAAAAAGTGGGACAACAGAGATTAATCAGGACTGTCACTGTCAAATTGAGACAATTGGACGATATGGTTACTATTCCAGTTATTGTTTTTACATACTTCCTTCCCAGGGCTGCTTCTAGCTTAGACAGAAGAAAATGACCACCTCAGTCAGCAAAATATAAAAAGGCAGCAAATTGTGCTCTCCATCTGGGGGGGTGTATTTTACTTGTCAAGACAGAGGACTTTGAATAATTCCCTGGTATAAGTTTCTTTATGCTAGCAGCTGTGCTTGCATACGTCCATCTTAAATGCACTTTGACAAGGGGCCTATTCACTATTTCTCCAAGTGTACTTTGACTGGGGACCTGTTCACCATGTCATGACAAGAGTCTACACTGGCATGCTGCAAATTCCTCAGTCAACTGCGTAAAGGTGCAGTCCAGGATGCTGATTGCATAGTGCACCCTACTGTAGCTACATTGCTGTAACTTTAATTTATACAGTCCTTGTATTGAATCTTAGCCTTTATCTCCTACACCAAAATAACTTGGCTGACTTTGGGTTCCATGCAGCTTGACTTGGATAGCTGGAAGTCACCACTGGCTGCTGCTCTTCAGGCAGCCATGTTTCTTTTTGTTTCACGTGATACTGTTTGAGTAGCAACATCCCACTAACTGTGTACTTTTTACAGAGCAGTTATAGGCTTCTGTTCTCTTCTTGCCTCTCTAAAACTTCCTTTCTGTTTCCACCTCTTCCTCTTTTTTCTTCAAACTCCTTCTCCCTGCCACCACTAGTTTTATTTCTAAGTCCCACACATATCATTACACTTCACATCTGTAATACATGTGAGTAATAAGCAAAGATGTATCACCTACACTTAGGAGACAATTCTTTTCTGCAGTTAAGCTATAGGAAGTGGCTGGCAGATCACTTCAAGTTTTAATCATGAGGAGAAAAGTGCTACACAGATCACAAGAGCTGCAGTTGAGCCAAAGATTTTCTGCAAATACTCTATTTGGCTAAAAGGACTGAAGTTTTCTGATATTGCAGACAATGCTCCAAATGTATTTATTAATGTTCCAGTTTGCATCCCTCCAACAAAAAATGCTAATACCAAATGAAGCTGAGTGGGGAGAGGGAGACAGAGAGGGAGGGATGCTGGTGCATGAGACAAAATGGTGGTGTCTACAAGTCAGTAGGGTGATAAATTCTTTCTGCATTTTAGTCAGATTTTTGAAGGAGCTATCCAAAACACTGAATTCTATCTATCTCCAGGTTCAGTCCTTTGGATAGCTTCTTTGAAGTTCAGAGTAAAACCTGGAGCAGATCCACTGACCCACTGGCATCAGCCATCAGATACCATCCAAAATTCCCAAATCCACAATTGGTCCAACATCCTGTTAGGACCAGCCTTAAAAGCTTAATGTCATCTCTTAAAAGGCAGCCTCCCACTGCCCCCCAAAAAAGAATTCACTTTTTTTGTTCTCTAACAATATTCTTTTTCTTTTTTCAAAGGAAAAGTTCTTGTGCTTACCCTTATATGAGGGTGGCATTACAGTTTATGTGGCAAATAAGTTGGTTGCACATACTGTATATCAAGATCTATAATGGGAAGCAAACAAGTAAAATGTGGGTAGCAGGACGAAAGCAAGCTTAATGTTAAGTACATGACTGGCCTGTGATGGGGAACAGAAAGTATTTTACATTCTCCACTCTAGGGCCATTTCTCACTCTAGGGCCATTTCCACACTACACTGTTTTAGCACTATTATTCCACTGTCAACATCCTATGGAATCCTGGGGTTTGCAGTTTAGGGAAGGGCTAAAGGCCTGAGGCTGCTCTCTAAACTGAAAATCCCAGGATTCCATAGGATGTTGAAAGTGGAATAATAGTTGCTACAACAGTGCAGTGCAGAAATGCCCTAGATGTGGCCCATCCCTCTGCACTTGCTATCTGCTCTGTTCACAGGAACAGCCAGCGTGGTCTCCATGTACTTTGGGAAATGACTCCTTTCTAAGGCTTAATCTGAATTTTAAAGAGGGAACCTTTTTTAACAATGAACTTTTGTATGCTTTTTTGTTGGCATTGTTGGCAATGTGCTTAAGTTTATTTGTTTTTGGTAAGGCACTTTGAGTCCTAGAACTTCAGAAAAGGAAGAAAGGTAGGATATAAATGAAAAAGAATGTGAGAGTGATAAAACAACCCTCTCCTTTAAAGTTCAGAAAAAAATCTGGATTCACTACCCTACTGACATAGGCCCTTTCCACACGGGGGTAATAAAACGTTTTAGCGCATTGTAGTGCGATATCTGACGGAGGTCTTCCATACCTTAGAATGCGCTGAGTCGTCTTTAATTTTTCAGTTCCACACCTCAATCCATTCAGAAACGTCTCCAACTGTGCTCGTACATGCTTTTTAAAAACCGGAAAAAAAATGTTTCTTTCCCCCCTGAGCCGCGCAATCACATGCTTGCTCACTTGTGTGGAAGCGCAGATTCGCGCTGATTCGCTCCTGAGATGAACGGAGGGCAGGCCGTGGGCGTGGACAGGTTCGGCAGTTGGCCCGCCCCACAAAGAGCTGGACGGCGCCATTTTTTAATCCTCGCTAAGCGAGAGCCCACAGCAGGAAAAATAAAAAGCATTGCAGGTACGCTAAATTGGACTTATTTCTTTACTGTCCATCTTAAAATCGCCTTTTGATGTTTCCATGGGGATGTTGGAGCTTCAGGGGACTGTGGATTTATTGCTTTCATCTGTTGTGGGCTATTGGGGGTGGGGGTGGGGTGGGGGGGAATTTCTTGGAAAGTCGCCTCTCTGGTGACACTGCCATTTCACAACCCACCACAAACCGCTGGATGTGTGAGCCAGGGGGCAAGGGGGGCCGCGGCAGCGGTGGGTGGGGGCCCTTTGGGTGGCAACACAAAAAACAAACATTACTCCTTTCAAAGTACTCTGTAGGCTGAGATAGTGTCACTGGGGGACGTTGGGGTGTGGGGGAGGGAGAGAGAGAGGGAGGGAGGGGGAAGGGTGGATGGAGGTGGGGAGGGGGGACGGAGGGGCGCGGATGGCCGCGCGCATGGCATGGCCAGTGCAGGGATGGTGACCAGACCGATTTGGGCTGAGATAGTGTCACTGGGGGACGTTGGGGTGCGGGGGAGGGAGGGAGAGAGGGAGGGAGGGGGGAAGGGTGGATGGAGGTGGGGAGGGGGGACGGAGGGGCGCAGATGGCCGCGCGCGTGGCATGACCTTGGCAGGGAGAAGCTATGGATGTAGAGTACTCACTCTGCGATAGTCTCCAAGGGAAACGGTGGACGACAGGAGGACCTGCTCTATCGCCAGACACACCTCGATGACAATCACAGCGACTGTGGAGATCCCCAAGCCGAAGGTGTTCGCTGTTTTGTGATATATAAGCGGCATTGTCAACCACCACACAGTAATCGCCACTCTCTCCTCCACAGATATGGGTTGACACATTTCTGTGGCTTTCCTCTCAAGTGTGGGACGCAGACGGTCAGCGATCTCAAAGAGGGTGGCTTTCGTCATACGAAAGTGGTAGAGCCACTGGTCGTCGTCCCATTTAGCAAGCACCTCCTCGGCCCACCATGTCCTCCGCATCCTCTCCCTGACCCACCACCTTCTGGGGCGTGGGAGACGCTGCGAGTATCCTCTCAGAAGGGGTGCATAGAAAACGTCCTCCTCCTCATGGTCGCGATAGAGCCTGGACCTCCTCGCTCAATCTCTGGCGCACTGTTCTTGCATGGTGGCCACCACTACACCCAGAACCGTGACAAAGGGCCCCAGGAACCTGACCAGGTCATTGAGAACCTCGTCCTCCATCGCAAAGCCACGAACAAGCCAGAAAATCGGCGAAGCAGGAAGCACAACGGCCAGCACCGACCAACGCACTATCCCAAAATGGGGGGTGGCAGCGGGAGGCAGGAGGCGTTGTGGGAGGACCTTGGTGGCTTTGCATACGTGCGTGCATGCGCATGTACGTACTGGTGCATGTACATACTGATGCAACGCGTCATTCTTTTTTTAAATCGAAAGCAGCCTATCACAGCCATAGTGGACGAGTTTATGCTAATAGCAGGAGTGGTCAGGACGGCAACATGTGGATCTCTGAACCCACGCTAAACCGGATCAAGCATAAGACGTATGGATTGAGAGCGCGCATTAACGCGGATACAAAAAAACCCGGAAAAAACCGGCCGGAACCGTCACTGCGCGAATTCCTCTCCTCGTGTGGAAAGGGCCATAGAAGCCACCAGACACTGCTACTAACAACAGCTTTCTTCTCCCAACAAACAGCAGTTCTGTATGGGAGAGGAAATCTGAATCTAGACCATATGGCCAGTTTTGCACTACTCTGTGATAGAGGTATTATTCCACTTTCAACATCCCATGGAATTCTGGGGTTTGTAGTTTATTGAAGCCCAAGAGCTCTCTGGCTGACAATTCTAAAGGCCCTTCCCTAAACTTCAAACCCCAGGATTCCATAGGATGTTGAAAGTGAAATAATAGCACTATAACAGTGTAGTGTGGAAATGGCCTCAGTGTCAAACTGGAGTTTACTCCTGCATATACCTACCCAGAACTGAGTATATCAGTTACTAGAGCAGTGGTTCTCAACCTTCCTAATGCCGCAACCCTTTAATACAGTTCCTCATGTTGTGGTGACCCACAACCATAAAATTATTTTCGTTGCTACTTCATAACTGTAATTTTGCTACTGTTATGAATCGTAATGTAAATATCTGATATGTAGTCCACCATAAATGATATAAAGTTTGAAGATTTGGTTTCACTGCATTCAGACTGAATTAAATCCAAAAATAAATCTGGCATGGGAATAACACTAGATTTTGTAGGCTTATTCCTTACAATTGATGCAACATTCTTGTTTTTATCAATATCTGAAGTGGCACTCTCCAGACTCTCCAGTCCCAGAGTTACCAACACCTTTTTCAGCAAATTTTTAAAAGAATCTGAGGAAAATAATCTCACTTTATTGTCATCTTCTGCATCCTCCTCCTCGGAAATAGAACCATCGAATTTAGAGTCATTATCCCCATGAGTATCTGCCAAATCTGGTTCCTCATCACTTTCAGATTCAGTGTTGATTTGTTCAGAGTGTGACAAAGCAGATTCCTCAGCTCTAGTCACTTTGGACCTACAGGTAGACTTTTTTGGTAAACACACACCAGCATCATTTGATTCAGCTTGAATAACTCTTGTATCATCAGGAAAATCCCATGAAAATGAAGGATTCACTGGAGCAGTTTGTTGACTGCTTAATAATGACATTACATTCAAATTCAATGAATTGTCCAACTTGCAATACATTTTTTAAACTTGTTATGTATTTTGTGAAATCATTTCACTAATATTGATTGCCTATTAACATGCACCTCCATTTCTTCAGCAATCATTTGTCTTATCACCTCCCTGCTACACTCAGACACATTCCCCTGGGAAGACATTGAGGACATAGGAGGTTCAAATCTTACTTCTTTAAGTTCCACAGGCATTGCAGTTGGACTCCTAGTGAATAATGACACCATACACGATGCTAAATGGCCCTGCGCTGCTGTATTCGCTCATACAGAAGGGCCAGGAGCTGCAGACTGAGAGGCTGCCGTTTCTCCTGGCAGAGTCTGCTCGCATGCTTGGGTGGGATTGGTTGTTTTGCTGGAGAGCTTGGATTGGTCAGGAGAGCTCCTTCCTCTCATAGCCCCCTCCCTGGCTTTCTGAACGCCTCTTTTCAACATGGCGACCGGAAGTTAAAGGAGCGGTTGGGAGCCCTTCCCCGCCCTTAACAGACTTAACTGCGTTACCAGGTAATTTTCCTTTCACCTTCTTTTTAATTCTTGCCTTCTCAGACTTCCTTATACTAGATGTTTTTAGCTTTGTTTGACTCTCGGAGTGGCTGGTCGGAGATTGCCCTTCCAACTCACTCTGTACTTCAAAGGGGGCAGGAGGACGCAAGCACGTGGCTCGCGCTTGCGCACCACCACCGAGGAGGGAATGGAGCCTAAAACCATCGGAAATACGTATTTTCCGATGGTCTTAGGCGACCCCTGTGAAAGGGTATTCGACCCCCAAAGGTCACGCTGTACTAGAGTGAGGAGTATATTTAAACTTTAAATACCTATCATAGAGTTAAGCTCAGCTTTGCAGGCCGGAATGCTGTGAATGATACTGAAGCTGTTCAACTGAGGCTCACCTTGAGTCAGCTTTCTGTGGTTGGTAGACAAATGTCCAAATTGAAATGAACTACATGTGGCCTCAACCAGTTTGCTTTGGCCCTTCTCACTGGATCCACTCCCTGCCTTTAATTCTACCAGCTGCTAGAATGTAACCCATGAGATCCTTTCCAAGTTAATATTCAGCCCGTGAGCTAAAACAATTTTCTCCAGAATTCAAAAAGCAAAGGAAAACCTTCTTCATTTGTGAATCTATTTAAAAAAAAATGTTATGACTTGCTTTTCCTTTTACTTGTTTACAATTGTTTTCATTGCATATTTATTTTTTCTGCTGTTTTTATTTTCTGTAATACATTACAGTTTCCAATTCAGAGAAGCAGGCAA
Source organism: Iguana delicatissima (assembly GCA_948472985.1). Taxonomy (NCBI): domain Eukaryota; kingdom Metazoa; phylum Chordata; class Lepidosauria; order Squamata; family Iguanidae; genus Iguana; species Iguana delicatissima. The sequence continues at coordinate 849,802 of CAOKZL010000370.1, read as the reverse complement.
GATCTAAGTTCTATCATAAATAGTCAAAAGGGAATTCTTCATTGATCTAAGAGACTTTGATGGGACCACAGGCAAGGAAGTAGCTTCAAAGGCATTTACCAAACTAAATTACCACCTGAGGGAATCAACACTGAAGCTTCATCAGTTCTTGCCTGTGTTTAGGAATCAATACCCACAGAAATGGGAGCAACCAGACAGCCCAAAGAATGAAAAGTCCTCCCTCATTTTCTGTGAAGCATCCTGAGGTGATTGCTGGGGGGGGGGAAGGAACCGGTAGCCATTCTTAAGACTTCACAGTTACAGGGCCTCAGGCATGTATTGACTCAAGGTCACCCAGAGCCCAAAACGAGCTCAGGACTCAGGAGACTAGCTCCAGAAATGGGGGTTAGAGCCTATTCATTCTTCCCCAGATATCAGTTGTGACTAGTAAGAAGCACAACTTTCCCACCCATACAGAGTTCCCTAGAACTCTGTATGAGGGGTGGAGGTGAGAATTATTTCTGTTACTTTAAGGTTGCAATTGGGCTGGCATGTTTTTCATTTTTTTTTCCTTGAAAGGACTTGTGATTCATTGATTTAGCTATTGGACTATAGGTTTTTGTTATTTATTGTCACAACTTTTGCAGAATTACAAGCTTACGGTGAGTATGGAAGGGAGTTATCGCTACTGAATTGAGGGACAGCAGAGATCTTTGCTACCAAGCATGGTGCAGTGGTCTGAGCATTGGACTATGACCCTGGAGACCAGGATTCAGTTCCCCACTCGGCCACGGAAACCCACTGGGTGACCTTGGGCATTGTCACCCACTCTCAGCCCTAGAAATCCCCATGATAGGTTTGCCTTAGGGTCACCATAAGCTAGGAACAACTGGAAGGCACACCACCACCACAACAACAGCCCACAACTGGGATTGTTGACTGCACCTCTCTAACAATCAATAGAAGCTTGCAGGTACTTCCAGCGGGGAACCATGCTTCATATCTCTCTCTGCTGATACGGAGAACATACAGGTACAATTCTGGCCTGAAATATGCATCCATCCCATCTCAGTTTATGGTCCCTTCCTCTCTCCTTGGGTATGTTAACAAGGTCACAGCTAAAGCACATAGGTTGTGCTATGCATTGGTTCATCCTAGGTATTCTGACATCATAATTCAATCATTGGAGATGTACAGGGCAGAACAACTGGCTGATACCCCATAAATGATACAATTTCCAATAGAAATTAAGTGATTCTATCTTAGTATGTTTAGTTAAATGGTACAGCAGAATAGGGACATAATTCTTCACTAATTATTTTCTAAAAGGTAGCAACAAGTAATTTCAGCAATTTTCTTCCCACAGTGAGATAATCTTTGAAAATCACAGTTTCTGAAAGCTATTCACAGTTCGAGAGTTATTCTGCACAAAAATTGCACATGGTTGTCTTGCTGTGCAGGAAACAGCCTTTTCTGTGTAAAAAATGATAATTCAGAAGACAATTTTTGTGCAGAAATTAATATTTCTCTGCATTGAAATATTATTGTCCTGCACAGAAAATTCTATTTTCTGTGCAAAAGATGCTGTAATTGCTATTTATTCTACATAAAATTTGTGCATGGTTGATTTGGGTAGAAAACAGCATTTTCTGCACAGAAAACAGTATTTTCTGCACAGAAAATAATATTTTCTCCACAGGAATTAATTATTTCTGTGTTGAAATATTACTTTCCATATAGAAAAGTCTGTTTTACAACAGAATTACAACAGATAATGTTGTAATTGGGGGTTTATTTTGCAAAAAAAAATGTGCATGGTTGATTTACATAAAATTCAGCATTTTCTGCACAGGAAATTAGTATTTCTGCATTGAAATATTATTTTCCATGCAGAAAAGGCTGTTTCCTACACAGAAAATGTTGATTTCTGCGCAAAACAACCACGTGCAAATGTTGTGCAGAATAAGTCCCAAACTGCAAAGATTCTCGTCAGTCCTGAATTATTCCTGTCACAGTTTGTAAACACTCAAAAACCGTGTTTTTCAAACCATTCTTCCATATGTTCGAATAACTTTTCTATCACTGCAATATAAAGTAAGGCCATTTCCGTACTAGACTGTTATAGTGCTATTATTCCACTTTCAACATCCTATGGAATCCCAGGATTTCATAGGATGTTGAAAGTGGAATAATAGCACTATAACAGTATAGTACAGAAATGGCCTTGGTGCATTTGGTTGAAAGGCTGGGAGTCATCAGGTAAAAGATGATGATAGCAAAGAAAGTTGGACTGAGGAAGGAACTCTTTCTGCACATATAGCTGGAACTCAGAATGGCATCCTGCAGTCACCAAGAAAGTAGGAGCTCCCTCCACCACCACTGAAATGCCCTGCTGCTTTCTTCAGGTTGGGTTTGGTTTATGATAATCCTATGAATCAGAGACCTCCAAGAAATCCTATTAATAGCTCTGTTTAGGTCTTGCAACTAACCGCCATGGTCTCCTTTATTGAATCAAACCACCTATAGCAAGGTCTTCCTCTTTTTTCCTACTGCCTTCACAATGTCCTATCACATAGCATAGTATCAACTGAAGAGGTCAAGGGGTAGGGTCGGGTGGGGAAAATGACACCAGCCATGTGGCAGGCATCAACTACAGCTCTGGTGGGGAAATCCAGTTCAGATCCTAAATAATTCCTAAATAAGCCCATATCCATAAAAATTATACAGAATTACACATGCACACACATACCAAAAAAAAAATAAAAATAAAAAAAAATCAAAGAACAGGGAGACCTTTTGCCCTATCTCAGCTGTCACTTTTGCATGAATATGAATTTTGATGCAGACCTGTTTTTTAAAAAAGGAGGAAAAGCTTATGTGTGCGCTCGCTCTCTCTCTCTCTCTCTCTCTCTATATATATATATATATAAAGCATCATCTGCCACAGGTTACTGTTAAATATTTCAGTTGACCCTACAATCTGGTGGCTGCCTTTAGCAAAGCTGAAAGCACACAGACTGAGCAGCGATGGAGCAATCACTTTCTTGGACTTCAAATGAAGCCAACTGTTTCAGATGCTTTTTTAAAAAAAAAATCATATGTCTTTGAGGTGAGAGAATGGATTTTAAAGACTGCAAAGGCAATTAGAGGATGAGGAAAGAAAGACATTAAACAGCTCATAGAGTGCTTTCTAGTAAAGCTTTTATTATGCAACATTACATGGAGTGTCATCATCACCATCATCCGTCTATAAGGCTATTTCCGCACTACACTCTTATAGTGCGATTATTCCACTTTCAACATCCTATGGAATCCTGGGATCCTATGGAATCCTATGGACTCCTTTGCAGTTTAGGGAAGGGTTGGTCAGGAAATGGCCTAACTCTCCCATATATCCCCACTGCTGCTTCAGACACTTTTCTTATTCACAAATAATCCATTACATAGCAAAGGATGGAATAGGTGTAACTGACTTTTGAATGGCATAGCTCAAAGGCCTCATTTTCAAAGCACACTCATAATTTACTAGTCATTGTCCTCCTTTCCAATTGCATTAATACCCCTCCCCCGCCCAAACAAAAAAAAAAGATGTACAATCACTATTGTTTCCAAACATATGCCCCAGATTAGGGACACTTAAGATTTCACGCAGTATAAAACAGGGATGGGTCAGAGTACCATAACTAGTCTATTTTCTTCTACCACCTAAGATCCCCATGGGCTTCAGCTACTCATTTTCCTATCATGAAGAACAAGAAAGGGATGGAAACATTATAAAAAAAAGTCATAAAATCTTGATTGTCGAGGTTTTCTGAATGCTTGGAAGATTTGACAAGCAAAATCCTGGACAGACAAGAATCTTCATAATTCAGGACTTATTGACTTGTATCCAATTAGGGACATGTGCATGGCATACATCACACTATACATGCAAGGCCAAAAAGTCATATATGCATTGCTGATAGCAGCAGAAGGAGAGTTGCACAGACAGCATGTTCTTCTGTGTCTTGTCTTTTCAAGTTGCAGTTATGTATTGTGTGTTGCATAATGCTCAACTGCAATGCACAACAGCATCTAGTCATTGACTTGCTATTCTGTATGGAGGCCGCATAGTACTCATGTAGCATATCTCCACATTTGGACATTTACACTACACTGGGACATGCTGGGTTGCAGCTATTCTGTGTGAAAAAAAATGCACATGGGAAGGTACAGAGAAAACAGCATTTTCAAAAAAGAGAGGAAATTTATTGATAGCCATGTTTAAATATTTGAAGGGATGCCATGTAGAGGAAGGAGAGGGCTTGTTTTCTGCTGCTCCAGAGACCAGGACAAGGAGCAATGGATTCAAGCTGCAGGAAAGGAGATTCCACCTGAACCTCAGGAAGAACTTCCTGATGGTCAGGGCTGTCCGGCAGTGGAGCACGCTGCCTCAGAGTGTGGTGGAGTCTCTTTCTTTGGAGGTTTTTAAGCAGAGGCTGGATGGCCATCTGTCAGGAGCGCTTTGAGGGTGTTCCTGCATGGCAGGGGGTTGGACTGGTTGGCCCATGTGGTCTCTTCCAACTCTACATTTCTATGATTCTATGATTGTATGATTGCACAGAATTCTGTTTCCTGCACATAAAGTTCTGTTTTCTGTAGAAGAAGAAAAAAACTATGTCCATGTGTTTGTCTTCCCAGAACAAACCCTGAATTGTGAATAGTCCTTGAAAACTGCATAGAAAAATTGTAAAACTATTCATTCTTCCTTATGAGAATAAAAGGTTTAGAGATTTACAGCCCTACCAGAAAATCATTTCTGGCTTTCCAGACTGGTTGTTGTGGGTGGCAGGTAAAGCCAATGGCAGTTTATGGTTTTAACGGTCAGTGAAATTATCCAGGATTCTCAACCCTATCCCCAAAACAGCTTCAGCACCTATTGGGTAAATATTGTGCTTTTACAGAAGACAGATTGTTCTCAGACTACACAGTTCCTACCCTTGGTGTAGAATATGTAAATTGATCACAGGACTGATCAAACAGACTGATGGTTTTACAATGGAGTGGGGAGCTTTTCCCTCCAGACCTCTCACAAGAGGTACACATACACGCATACTACAAGCCCAAATACTTCCAGATTCTTCTTCAGTCCTTATCAAAATGGTGACAGCAAGGGACAGGACCTCACTGGCATTTTGAAAAAGGGACCTTTTGAGAGACACACTGCACAGAAAAACAAGTCTGTGAGTGTAGTAGAGAGTTCTGGTGTGGTTGTGAGTTTAGATATTGATATTTTTGAATGCTTTTGTATATTTTGAGGATTTTCTGCATGGTTTGCCTCCATGCCAAATTTTTTCCCGAAGTCATATTATTTTATTATAAAAATTAAATGGGGGTTGGGGCCTTTGAAGCGCAGGTGGGGGCTTCAGGAGCTGCACAAGTGGGATCGAGGAGTTGCCTGTGGTCCAAAGGACACTCTTTGCTCACCCCATTTTAGAAGCATCTTTATTCTGTTCTTAAAAGTGAATCTGAGGGCAAGTTTCACATACGCATTCAAAGCTGCTTTATTTTATGCAGCCCTAGCTTGAGTACTGGACTACTCATCTATTATGGAAGCAAATATAAACTTCTAGCAGATTGATTTTTCGAAGAATATTGCCACCATTTGTCTTATTTGTTCTCTGCCTTTTAGCCAAAAAGTGGTACTCAAGGTTACTTGCACTTCACTGCCAGTGAAGAAGCATCTCGACATATTTCAAGTAGCCATACTGGGATATGCAGCTCTACATTAATTTGTTCAACTGACCTCAGCCAGACTAAACCTATGTAAAATCTATACACTGATATTAACATATAGTGATGAGCTAGAGTTCCTGGTTTCAACTAATATAAGCAACATAATTATTATTTGCCTGGGTGCATCAGAATTAAGCTGGTGCATCCAAGTCAGTCATTCCCACTGCACTCCCTGCTTTAGGCTAGCATGTGAAACTACCTTGGAAAGGATAGATTCATTCTACTGTTCAAAGCCAGTTTTTGCTCCCAAGCAAGCCATGATCATAAGCCACGGACAAGTTAGGATTTGTTGTTGGTTTACAAATGCTGGATTTTGGGTAGCAATGAATTGGTCATCAACTTGGTTGCTAGTCATAGTAAGCTCTTCCCTGGATAATTCTACTAACTTAAAAAAATGGCAAAGAGGAAACAAACAATGTGCATGTCCTAGTGCCTTGGATGTTAAGTAAGCTAGGCTCAGCCTGGAATCTTGGCTTGTTCTTGACAGTTCTTATTTGCATTCTACTTACAGTGTTAAGATCTCACTTCCATTTCATTTCTGAAAAGAATTTGCAATAATGTACAAATACCTTCATATTCAGGTTGGAAGGAATATAAAATTTTAAAAGATCAAATGTGGTAAATCTAAAATGGACACATTCATTCATCCAGGCCAAGTGCTTTCAGTGCTTAATTCTTAAAACATTTGCATTTGAAGCCCTATGTATTCAACTGTATTTGTGAGAGATTCCTATTTATAGCAGCTATATGGTAGACATGCTCTACCTATTGAATTTGACAGGTGCAGGTAGGGAAGAGTTACCTTCCAGATTATTTTTCAAAAATAATTATTTCTTCCTGGTGTTTTAAAAGTGCAAGAAAGGAAGAAAAAGTAGCAACAGACTGCCCCATTCCTATGTATGTACTACTACATCTGAGTGGCTTGGTTTTGACCACGATTGCCTTTTTCTAGGATGCATTTAGAGGTCTGGGTTTATGAAAAACCAAAACTGCTGCATCTGCAGAGAGAGTTAGTGCATTTGAGGCCATTTTCAAGTGAAAAGGCACTCCAAAATCAGTCTGGAAAAACATTAAATTAGAGTAGCAGGGGCTGTGGTGCACTTTTCCTTAGCAATTTCAGAAGCTTCAAAAGTAGGGTTCAGAAGCTGTGTGAGGGATGTTCTCCAACCCTGGCTTACATCAATAATCCTGTGTGGAGAAAAATGTCAGATCTTTAGGTCCTTAAATTCAAACTTGATCCACTAGATTAGTATGGCGATTTGACTGGAATACTCTGTTCAAGTCAATGATGATGATATCACCATAGTCAATAGTTTGTCTGATTAGAGCTACCAAGACTCAGATCCAAATTCCCACTCAGATACCAATAGTCAGTGGCTTTGACTTCCATCCTGAGTTTTTTTGTAATGATTAAAAAGATGAAGAGAGAACTGTACCATTCAGTTGCTTGAAGGAAGGATAGAATAAAAAAAAAGTGAACAAAAATATAATTCTGAACAAAAATCACTGATGTCATTTCCTCCAGAAATAACAAAATGAAGGATAGCACACCTGGTCTCTTTTAATTGTGCAGCTTATGTCTCAAATGCTCATGTTAAACCTGAAAATAAAAGTGCCCTAGGCCATAGCAATCATTTTTAAAATATACGTACTAAGGCACAGAAGAGGGAGCACTATTCTGGTGGGAACTATAGTAATAAATCAACAGGAAAGAATATAAGAAATTTGACTCTTTCAGCAAAGCTGATTCTTAGGATGCCTGTATATCATGAAAAGAAATTAGACTAATCTAATTAGCAAAGGCTAATGTGCCTTCACAAATGATTGGACATACCTTTGCAAAAGTCAGTGGCTCAGCTACACAGAAAAGTGATTTTCCACTACCGGAAAAGCACTTAGCTCAGCTTCACCTACAGCCATGTTCTTTTTTCTTCCCTTTCCTACCAAGAATAAAATAAAAAAAGTGCATGAAGCTATCAACAACACAAACTTTAAGTTTGCAAATTTGAGATGGACAAAGAAACAAAAAGAAAAAATTCTCTTCATATTGACTTGAAATGTAGGCTGAGATTGCAATATACGAAAAATTTTGAATCCACATTTCTAGATATAAATAATTGTACCATGTAGTCACTTAGGAAAGAGATGGCTCTGGGTCTTATCCTGAGTGGTGTTCAGGTTCTGGTGGAAGATGTAACTGTTGTCAGACTGCTCAAGGCCAGTGAGCAACTGAAGTACTATCCAATTCAACTTATTTATAAGTGGAAACTTTCCATAAAGTCGGGAAGGTCACATTTCAAAAGAGGAGGAAAAGGATTAGTTAAAAGAAAGTTGAAAGCAAGAGCTGGGAGGGTCAACTCTTTGAGGCATTTGGAGGTTATTTAATACCACGATAATAAAAGGTTGGAAAATATATGCCACAACTCAGAAAAAAAAATACAGAAGACGCCAGCATGATTAATGAGCAGAGTCAAGGAAGCTAAAGATGGCAAGAAGACTGCCTTTAAAATAGCAAATTAGATTTAATGTGAACCCTGTTTCAGTCATTGCGTCCATGCTTACAGTAAATGCATGGTACATTAAGTATGGATGTGTTACATCACATCAATAGCTTTGCCAGCAGACCTCTGTACTAAGTTCATATAAATGTCTGCGTACTGCATACATTTTGGAACCTACATCACTGGAGACTCCAATCCATTGAAGGATCTACATATATACAAAGACACACATAAGATCATAGAGTTGGAAGGGGCTCTATGGGACATCTGATCCAGCCCCTGCTCAATGCAGAATCTCCAGTGAGAGCGTCCTCAGTAAGTAGCTGTTCACTCGTTTTTGGTAGACATCCAGAGGAGACCTCCCCTACCACCCTAGACAATTGGTTCCATTTCCAAACTGTTCTCTTTGTCAAGAAGCTTGTTTTAATGTTTAATCAAGATCTACCATCCTGTAACTTAAACCTAGTTCTACCCTGTGAGGCAGCAGAGAACAAGCCTGCACCCTTCTCTTTGTGGCAGCCCTTTTGGTATTTAAAGAGTGTGATCAAGTCACCCCTCAGTCTTCTCTTCACCACATGTCCAGCTCCTTCAACCTCTCCTCATATGTTTTGTTCTCCATACCTCTCATCATCTTCATTGCCCTTCTCTGAGCTCAGTCCACTTGTCTATAGCTTTCTTAAAATGAAATTTGAAAAACTGAACACAGTACTCCCAATGATGGTGGACCAGCACAAAACATAGGGAGGCTACTACTTCCCTTGACCTGGAAACTAAGTGAAATGTCTGGTTTTATTCTAACTCAATCAGCTCTTTATGAATGGATTTAGAAAACTTTTATTAAAAATGAGGTCCAGCACACTGATGACGTCCTTGCCAGAACTGAGGATACAATACAGGTTTTGCTTTTTAGAACCCTTTGCTCCCCTCCAAACTCCTTCCGGTTCACATTCCATTCTCAAACCACATCTTACCAGTCCATTAGAATGACCTTGGTTTCCATGCTCCAGCCAGGCTCCCCCTCCCATCACCCAAACAACAAAGGGAACACAGCATTGAGAGGAACACAGAAAACTGGCTACAGTACAGCCAAGCTAGGCATGGCTAACATGGCAGAGGTGGCAGTGGCCTTCTGACACTATGCTTCTGTCAATCAAGGATAATATAGCATTTGCCTTCTTTGCTGCAGCATCACACTGTTGGCTCTCAGTGGTAATCCCAAGGCCTTTTTTCACATTTGGTACTGCTGAGCCATGTATCTCCCATCCCAGTGGTTCTTAACCCTTTTTTCAGCAGGGACCGCTGTAAATATAATTTGTTGCCAACTTTCCCCAAGACTTATTTAAATCTTATTTTCATTTAGATTTAAATATTCAAATATTTATTTATTTATTTATGGCTTTTGGAGACTAGGATTCAAATCCCCAGTCATGCACTGAGTTTACTTGGGCAAGTCACATTCTCTCAGCCTCAGGAGAAGGCAAATGAAAGCCCCCTCTGAACAAATCTTGCCAAAAAACCTTGTGATAGGTTCATCTTAGGGTTGCCATAAGCCAGAAATGACTTGAAAGCACACAATAACAAAATAGTGTTCACAGGGGGAAGTTCTTTCTAGCCATCATGTCTCTCCCCTCTGAAAAATGGCTTATGGCAACCCTAAAGCAAACATATAATGGAGGGTTCCTTAGCAAGAATTGTTGCCTTTGCTTTTCTCTGAGGCTGCAAGAATGTGGCTTGCTTCAGGTCATCCAGTGGGTTTCCCTGGCCAAGTGGGGATTCAAACCCTGTCTCTCTAGAGCAGGGCTTTCCAGTGTGTTGCCACATGTTAGTGTGTCACCTGCAGTAATATTCCACCAAATATTGAAAAGCTGTGTCAACATGATACACCTCATTAAAATAGTAATTATTGGTTTTATTCAATTTTTTAAATTCCTGCACATATTTAAATATTTTTACTCATAAATGACAACAATCTTGGAAATGTACGTTATTATTTATAAATCATATATTTTAAAAAAATATACAAAAAGTTTTCATGAGATATTGTTGTGTCCTCATACATTACGTTATTACAATTTATGTATGTGTCTGTATCTCTTATAAGGGGTTAGTTTCACCTCCAGTTTGTTAATAAAACTGAATTACTGTGTTATGAAATGTTGCATGTCTAAAAAGTGTGTCACCAACATGAAAAGTTTGGAAAGATCTACTCTGGAGTTATACTTTGTGTGCATGCACACACCTGCTGCCATGTCCCTTTTGTCATGGAAGTGGCAGTGGAGGGGTTGCAGTTTTCAGGCCAGCACCTTCCCTCACTGCTATCTTCCTGACAAAAGGAACATGGCAGCAGCATGTGCATGTGCACAAACTATGACTCTGGAGACCATGGTTTGAATCCTCACTTGACGATAGAAACCCACTGGGTGATCTCAGGCAAGCCTGCCACCATGTCCCTTTCATCAGGGACATGGAAGCGGTTGGGGGGAGTGCAGGTGATATAACAAATGAGGGAGTAGTTCGGGCACACACACACACCCAGATGTTGCCATGTCCCTTGGCACCCACATCCCCTGCTGCCCCATCCCTGACGAAAGGGATTTTTCATTTCACTTCCTCCTTGAGTTTACTGTGCAGCCATTTTGATTCTTCCACTGAATTGTTTGTGATTGTGTTTTTAGCAGTTCCTTCTTCATGAAATGTCATCCATACTGGATGTCTTTTTTCCTTTAGTATTTCCCTGAGTTTGATCAAATGAGGTCATGTCTGACTGTACTCTTCTTTGAACTGTCCCACAATCATGGATACTAGCATTATGACTAGAATTCTTACCCACCAAATACCAACTGCTTTAATTTCAATAAGCAGTTCCTCCCTATTAGTTAGGATCAAGTCAAGGATTGCTCGTCTGCTTGTTCCTTCCTCTACCATTTGAAAGAGGAAATTATCTGCAAGGCACATCAGGAATTTGTCAGAGAGCCTATGCGTAGCAGAGCTGTTTTCTCAGCAGATATCAAGATCATTGAAGTCCCCCAGTTCTTGCTTCTTGTAGATTTCTGAGATTTGTTTCAGAAAAGCATCATCCCCTCACCTTGTCTTTGCTTGGTGGCCTGTAGTAAACTCCTTCCACAATGTTATTTATTTCTCTATTTATTTTTACCAAATACTCTCCAATGGTCCAGTTTGATCACTTGCATGGATTTCTGTACAAGTGAATTTATCTTTGACATATAATGCTACTCCTCCTCCTTTTCTTCCCTATCTATTCCTTTTGAACAGATGATATCCTTCAGTTGTTATACTCCAATCATCAGAATCATCCCTCCAAATCTCTGTTATATCTATAAAGTCATAGCTACCTTCCTGCACTAGGGCTTCAAGATCATCTTGTTTGTTGCCCAAACTATGCAGTGGTGTGTAGACATCTAAAGCATTGCTTGTTGTCATCTTTTATTCTACAGTGAGTTTTACTCCCATTTTTTCCCTCAGCTTCTCCTTTAGAATTCACATACCTGTCTTTAGAACTTGCTTTCAAACAGAACATTAAGCTATGATTTTCAAGCCTCCAAAGATTTCATTTAAAGCCCCCTTGATCAGATTTGCCATGTTTTTGCCAAAGACATTCTTCCCAGTCTTCATGAGGCATAGCCCATCTGTAGCCAGTAATCCATCTAGGAAGTGAAGATGATGGTCCCAGAAGCCATTGACACCATCTGTGTACACAGTCATTCATCTGCAATATCTTGCTGTTCCTATATGGTCCTCTATATTTCACTGATATAATTGGCAAGAATACCACCTGTGCCTCTAAACTCTTCACTTTCCTCCCCAGGGCTTCATAGTCCAAGATGACTATGTATTCTTTTCAGTATTGTTGGTGTCCACATGAATCAGAAGAAAGGGGTACTGCTCTGTGTTCTTGATGAGCTGCAGCGATTTATCAGTGACATAATGGATACACATGCCATAAAGACAGCACACTTCCCAATTCACCTTGTCTGACTGGCACACAGTTTCCACTATACCTTGAACAATAAATCTCCTACCACCAGCATCTTTCTTTTATTCTTGCTGCAGTTGGTGATTAGTTTGGTTCCTTTCCTGGCATGCAATGTCTCTTGCTGCTGGTCTCCTGCTTGTGCCTCTTCACCACTGTTATTCTCAAGAAGTTGTAGGAAGCAATTGCTTAGCTGGAATAATTCCAAATTCCTTGCGCGTGGTCTGCTCCCAGTAGTGACTGTTCTCTAGGCTGCTTCCCTAAGCATTAAAGCCTTCTTCATTTTCATTGGCATTCTTCCTCTTGATCCTGTAGGATAAATTCCCCCTCCGTTCTATCCTCATGTTCTATCCACCTTTTTCACACATTCTGGATACAATTATGGCCGGGGGAATGCTAGCAGGTGCTGTCTTCATCCCTTTCTATATTTTTACTGTATGTTTGGAAGGCATGATTGAAACAGACCTAAGTCACTCTAAAGTCAAGTGCATTCAGTGAAAAAAAAACCTTCACATATATGGCCAGGATCTGAAGTAATAGGAGTTCAACTTCTTAGATGCAACAGCATAGCCAGAAGTTGGGAATCCTGTACTTTTGGTTGAAAATATCTGGAGAGTGCCATGATGATAAAAGTCTAGAAGTGTTCCAATTCAATATCCTTCTAAAAATTGTTGGGGAACATATTATGTGAGGAAACAATATTTGCTTCAGTGTCCAAATGTGGATCTGCTGTATAAGGGAGTGTGATTGGGCATGAGAATGTTGGTTGGATAAGTAGTTCTTTGATCTGCACTAGTATGGCTCTTATGCACTTCTTAACTATTGGTGAAAGATTCAGATAGAGTTTAATCAGACATTAGCTTCCTTAGATGAAATAACTAGCTTCATCAGGCCTATGATAAGGAAATTACATCAGTTGATGGTACTCCCCTATTAGTGTATGACTGCAAGATGGCCATAACATAAGGAAAAGTAATATGGAATCTTGCTACATAGAGTTGCAAATAGTACAAGACACTCCTGTCATCAGCATCTTCCAGGAACTTTCACAGAGTTTCACTGTGCCGACTCCTGTCTGTTCCTCTCACACACACACACCCCACTGAAAAGTGGCAGTTGGCTATGGGGCACCATTTAAAACTTTCCATAATTTTCAATACAGCATCAGTTGAGGCACTTTGGAGACCCAGTAAAGACTGCCATTTTAATTTGCCATAATGTCCAAGACTGATTCAACATTAAGAGTCCTGTAACAATTTTTAATGTTGGCCCATAACTGTATACCGCTGCCATTTTGTGGACATGGGGACCATGAACCTGTTGTGAGGCCTGGAGCAGACTTTTTGCAAATTCCTCTTTCAAAACTGGAGCTTAACCTTATAAAGGACAATGAGTAGAAGGCAGAGTAATTTGCAAAAAACAGACTTCTGAATGTGTCTTAGTTATGAGTTTATCATTGCTTCCTTGCTTGATTTAAAATGTTTATATATTGCCCAAGTAGCAAATGTGCTTGTGATGACCTGTAAATATGGTCCTAAGTCCAAAAATCAGTCCCAACTAGAACGGACCAGTGAATCAGTTTCTGGACAATAAACCAACATTTATTTAAGTCTTAATGAGTTAACGGGCCTAAACTTGTTGTGAGTAGCAAAAAGATTTAAGCACACTTTTACAATAAAAATAAAAGTTCAGAAATCTACTTGTGCTGCCAACCCCTTTTCAACAGAGTCTCCAAATATCCTTCCTAGTTGTTGTCCCAATCATTGCATGTAAGGATGCTTCAAGGCAATTTAGGGGATGAAGCACTTAGAATCACTTTTTTTCTCCCCTAATAGTTCATAAATCACATTGGTTTAGACTTTAGAATAACAGAATTATGCAGAATATTGGTACTGGGTGTTGGTTTCCTGCTTTACAGCCATGCTCTGTAATATCAAGAAACCACTAGAATTCTGATAGGATCAGAACTAGTTTGCTGAGACAAATTACTGCTGTCATTTCAAAACTGGAGAATAACCCGACTGTCAGATATTCAGTTTTGAGTCTTTTGCCTTGGAAATGGATTCCTTGCATCCAAAGAGTAATAGTAAGGTTTCATTTAATGCTTACTTCTGCCCTGCAACCCACCAGGCATTTGTTATTTGCACTTCCTTGATAGCTCTAGTGAGGAGAAAATGTCTCAGCATACTCCATTTGCAGTATGAATGAATGAATCCAAAAGACATTCCCTTTATTTGTCTGTGAGAAGCAGAGCACCCATGATCAGATAAGGTATATTAAATGGCTGTCTGAGTCTGACAGCAAAGCACAACTCTAATAGAAGTCCCTGATGCTGCCATTGGTAATGCACTATGCTTACAGAACAGTAACATCAAGACACCAAGACATTGCCATGACCTATATTTCTTGCAAACCAATTTTCTTCCTTGTACGAGATGGGGAGAGTCCAGCTGCTTTTTGAGTTTCATTTCTGTCAGCTAGAACATCACCTTATCTCATATGTAGCTTTTGTTTCTATCCTCTCTTTCTATGAGTTCAAAGTATGAATGATCACCAATTTGTTTATGCCATGTGGAATAAGCCCCTGGAAGCTACTGAAACTACATTAGACTGAAGTTGCCATACACTACCGCCATCTTTCATGTTACTTCCCCCTCCTTTTTTTTTATGTTAAGAAAAATAGCATTACCCCAGATTAAAGAAAAAGGCAGCCTCTCTTTTGAGTAACTGTAATTGGTCCAGCTGTAATGGAGAATCAGCTCACCTGATGTCCCCTGCCATTGGAGTTAGCTTGCTGTATAGGTCTTCTGACACTGAGGCAAGCATAGCTGAAACAGAGGAAGAAACAAGCTGACTGGTCTATCACAAAATGCTGTTGGGGTTATGGTTAAGGCAGCTACATGAAGAAGAGGGCAGGGCTCTTGCATCGTTAATAGTTATAAGAAATTAAGAATTTCAGCAGGCATAGTTTGTCATGCAAATTACAACTGCTGAAATTTCCCACATCCATGCAATTATTAAAGGTGTAGAATCTCTGTCCTCTTTTTGCATACAGGCTCCCCTGTTATCTGACAGCTTAGGGTCCAGAGCACAGTCAGAAAACAGAACTGGTTGAAAAATGGATCCCATGTAGGGTACTGTAGAGAGCATGAAGGTCTTATTGAGGCTTACTTGGGACTGACTGCGTGCGCACTGCTAGCAAAGTCTCTCAGCCACCTTAGTGCTTCCCTCCCATTTCTCAGCTTGTTTTGCAAGCAGTGCATGCCTGAGAGTGGTCCCAAGTGAGCCTTCATAGGCAAGAAGAACTGATTAAAGAGCAGAACCTCTGTTGAATTAATAGAACTTGTCCTTATTTTGGAAACGTGAAAAGAGTGAACCATCAGATAATGGGGCATCAAAAGGTAGGGGTATACACTTTATGAGAAAAAAGAGAGTCTCTGGAAAAACCTTCTTGGAAATTAGCTGAAAAGGAGACAGTGCAGGGATAAAAAATGTTGACAGAACATACAAGCACATTTTGGCTCAGTCCTGTTTCCCAGATACCAATCCTGTACTCTTAGAAGTACTGTGGCCTTTCCCTCACATCCTCTAATCTGAAACCAAAGTCATTTGTTCCAGCAAGTGCTGCACAGGCTCTCACTTAGGAATTAGGAAAGCCAAATTCATGTCATAGGTGATATATGTGGCTTCAGGTCATGGTTGCTCTGGGACAGATTTAAACTGGAAGAACAATGCACATAGCTTCACTGCCATCACTCACTCAAAAGGCTGAGCAGTCTGGTTAAGGCAAACCATTTTCTGCAGCTGTAGAACACTGTGGTTAGTAACATGACTTGCCATTTAATTTCCTCAAATTCAATTGCTCAAATGCCAGTGGGGAAATTTCATACCAATGTAATACCAAGCTGGGCTGAACCCAAGCACAGAAACTACTGAACTTAGACAGCTCTGTTTCCTCTCTTAATGCATCCATGAGATGCAGCAGCCCAGCTCAATAACATTTCACTCTCATTATAGCGTATTCAAGTATATTTCAAAAATCAATGTCTATTCACTACCCCACCCCCAGTGGTACTGCATTACTTTAACCAATGCTCCCAGCTAATTTTACTCCTTCTGTAAAATCTAGACTATTTTAAGAACCTGCTGCAGAAGAAAATGTTCATCAGTGTTACTGATAGCAGGCTGTGAACTTATATTCAGGCCTAAATACAGCTGGGATCAAGGTAGATGTGAACTAAAGCACATTATGGAAAAAAATGTCATGAACTGAGATGTTATTCAAAAAGCAGTCTGGTTAAAGCAAACCAGGTGCATGGAAGTGAGAAATTTCAGTAGCTGCAATTTGCATGACAAGTTATGCCTGCTGAAATCCTTAATTCCTCATTATTAAAGCTGCAAAAGCCTTGTCCTTTTCTTCATGTGTCTTCCCTAACACACACACATACACAGAGGTTTCAGAGTACTAGTGTGGCCAGGTGAAATAAGGGACCGGGCTGTCCCTTTAACAGTTGTGTGTAAAAGAGAATTTCAGCAGGTGTTGCTTCTGTGAGAAACAAGTGCTGAAATGCCCTCTTTGCATAACTTTGAAAGGGACAAGAACTTTGTTCTTTATTTTAATTGGCAACTCTAAAACATGACAAGACTTTCTCTATAGCTATGTCTGACTGTGGGACTCCCACTAAAAAGAAGTCTGGCTGCCTCCACCACTTCTGAGTTTCTGGCAGGCAGCAACAACTGTGTCCTTTCACTTGACCCTTGATCCTTAAAATCAGGGGTGGCTGATCCAGCTGTCTCTGGTTTCATTTTTTTTGAGAGTTTCATTCGTTTACATGATTTCATCAATTGTTACATTGCCTCAGAAGCCCTGGTGGGCTGATAGGCAATAAATGCTTTAAATACTCAATCAATCAATCAATCAATCAATCAATAAACAAATAAATGTTCTATTAAGATAATAATAAAGTGCCTAGCTTCTGAGAATCTTTTCAAGTCAACCTGAATTTTTCTTGTGTGTGCTGAAAACATGGGTCTAGATCCTTTCAGGAAGATCCAACTAAAGCAGATCCACTGAATCAATTTTTGAATTCTGAGTTCAACACATAATTAAAGCCCATTGATTTAATAGGGCTACTGTAGTTGAGGCCAGCCATAGAATTCAGGCCATGTTCTCCTTTGGGAAAACTTCAGGTCACAAAATTCTAGAAATAATTTCATGTGGATGTTTCCTAGTCTTAACACCAAGGGTGTAGCTACAGGGGAGACAAACGCCCTTTCTACACGGGGGAAAAACACGGGGTAACACAGGGTAGGACGACCTCACCCAGAGGTCGTCCACACTGTGGAGTGCGCTAGGGCAGTTAGAAATGTGGAGGTTCCACACCTCAACCCGCCCTCGCGCGGCCGCGAGGGTGACACCGTGTGTTTTATAAAGACCACATTTCATGTGGTCTTTATGAAATACGCCCGTCGCAGCGCCGCGTGCGGAATTGCAGGGGCGTGCAAGTGCGTCCCTGCAGAGCTGCCCGGGGGTGGGCTTCCGGCTGGCGCGCTTCTCTGATTGGCGGAGAGCTGCCGGAAGCCGCCAGCCGCCATTTTGGGTACCGCTGGGCGCCGCTGGGCGCCGCTGCCGTGTAGAGCAGCAAACACATGCTGCTCCCTGCGGTGATGGAGTTACCCGCATCGAGGTAAGCTCCATTTCCGCGTGCGCGCCCCGTTTCCCCGTGTTTCACACCCCCCCTTGTGGAAAGGGGCAAAGTGATGCTATTGCTCCCATTAGATAAGAATTCTTTTTCCCTCTCCATGAAATTTTCCTTCAGTCCCCAAATTTCCAGCATTGCAGTAATTTAATTAACCAGGGGAACATTCAGAAATACAGTTTAGGCATCTAAAGAAATGGGCCAGGAGAAATATAAGAGGTCTAAGGATGAACAGTTTTCAATGTCTTACTCTCTGGAATGTTAGACATCTGAGGACTGAAGGAAAATTTCATTTGAGAGGGCTTGTTTGTCCTTCCCCATAGCTACACCTGGGTTATCACTCAAACAATGTTATAGCATGCAGCTATTCTGCTGTTCCTTCTCTGAAAGACTTTCTGTAGCGATAAATCTGATAAAAGAAAATCATACAGCACAGTTCCTTATGTAAGACCACAACTACCGGTCCCCTCTCAATAAAATTAAGCAGAATGATTCATGCAATGAAAGTCTCTTCTGGAAGTCACCCTATGTTGCCAATGTTAATGCTACTTCCCATTCTTTCCCAAAGCAGGACGGGAAGGGGCCTGCAAAAGATTTAGAGCCATCTGCTCTTCTGGGGAGGAGAATCTAATATCAACAGAGTCTTCTAACAGCCACAGGAGATTTATTTGCAACAAAATTCCCTTTACATTTTCTACTGACATGGCTGCCACCCTACAAATATTATCACTGAAGCTGTATATCTGTATTCTCAGAGTCACATTCCCAATAGTGTATTTACTTGCAGTAAAAATCAGACCTCGAAAAAGTTACTGTTTGGGATGACAATCCAAGATTCTTCTAGCAGCATGGTAAGTACCCATGAAGGATCTTGGGAGTTGTCATCCAAAAAAGTAACACTTCTACACACTGAATAAAGAATGCATACTCATATGCATAAGCTAAAACTTTTGTCTCTCTTGTAGTTACAGGGCACAGCTGTCAGAATGGCTGGCATCAAATATTCAGAAGAATGGCCTAATCTTTTCACTTTCCATTGCCTCTTTCTTCTTTGTTTTTTTCTGTTCTGTTTGAATTGTACTACAAAGTCTCTTGCTATGGAGCAGTTCTACAAGATTCACCTTATTCAAAATGAAAACCAGGACATCACATTCTATTCTTCAGTCAGCAAATGCTGTTTGAAACTTTTAAACTACATATGCCAATATGACCCCAATCAGGCCAAGAAAATAATGAGTCATCTCCAATGTATGGCAATTGATTCTGAAGTTCTGCAAAAGGTTGCCACCCCTTGGAAGTTAAAACAGTGGTGCCAGACTAATTAGTAACTAACTTAGCTGAGACCTGCAATGGATTAACTAACAGTTGGGAGAACAGAAGGAGAACGGTGAGAACAGAACAACATGGACTAAGTTATGACATTTACAAGCCACCAACAGTTAACAAAATGTTAACTCTATTTTTCTTGTCATAACCACAGCACAAATGAAAAGTTCTGCCTTTTTGATTGCACACCTAGCTATTATGCAGACCCTGGAAGAGTTACTTTTTCACATACGATTCCTGAAATTATCCAGCCAGGACAGATACCAATGCCTACTGGTCTGTATTCCCAGTCCCCATGATCAATCACCTTTTTTCCAATGTCTCTTGTACCCTCAGCCAATGGATTATAACCCACAAAACAACAGTAATCATACCCACGGGGCCATCACATCAAATTGTAGGACTTGGTGGGTTTGCAAGTTCTCGTATAAAGCATTTACCAATAGTGTGTATAAAGAATGTGGGTAGATTTGGCTGTCAAAACATGAAAGGAAAGAGTACATTTCTAAATCTAGCTTGAAAGCAAACATCCTTTGAGCTATCATGGTCTTTAGCTGGGGTAGGCAACGTGCAACCAAAGACACCATGCAGTCTTTGAGTCCTTTCTTGTGACCTCCAAGCTACCAACATGCTGCCCACATTGTTTCCAAAATCATAGGTCCCCCATTCCCATCACTATTTTTCTGACAACTACCTTCCTTGAAGGTAGAAGATGGGTGTGGTTTCTGAAGGTTTGTGGGGTGGTGGGTGAGGTGGTCTCTCAACACAGCAAACTTATTCATGAGTCATATATAATGGGACAATAGAATGCCCTTATAAATTCAGCATTGCTTCCTTCAGTGAAGACATACAGAATTGCACAGTTAGTCATTTTCTAAAGTCCATCTTCAAGGCATTTTGAATTGTCCAGAATGTCTTTGATTTTGTATTCTGTGAGATCTGAGGCAACTCAAGCCATACAATCATTCCTACCATCAGGAGGAATAGATATAGCAAGCAACATTTCACAGTCTATACCTTCCACTATGAAAGAAAATGCTTTTTTAATGTTACCTCTGTTGTATGACCAGTGGACCTCTCATACTACACGATTACAGACTATGATTCCACTTTAACTGCCATGGCTACATTCTATGGAATCCTGGGGCTTGTAGTTTGGGGAGACACTAGAGTGCTCTGGCTGAGAATTCTAAATACCCCACTCTAAACTGCAAATCCCAGGAATCCATAGGAAGTTACCAGGGTAATTAGAACTGAATCATAGCATTATAACTGCAATGTGAAAGGGCCCCAGGAGTGTTTTTTTAAAAAAAAACCTTCTAAAGACATAAAAGCAACAAATAATTTTGGGAGGAGCAGAAGACTACATGGTGGTCCAGCAAAACATGGTAGTCAAGCAAAACATATAAGTCCTAAGTTGGATTCCTTTCTGGCTACACAGAATGGACTTTTATCTTTTCAAAAGTGGGAACATTCAGTCGAACACCCAGACTATTTCCACATTAAACCTCATTGACGCAATGATCTGTGGCAATCCCAGCATCACCAGTGCCAGGATGGGAGTGGTTTTGCACCGCTCCCTCCCATGTGCATCCCCCAGCGGTGGAGGAGTAGTGGCATTAATATTCCTGCACCTTCCGCATGACAGCATCCATAGTGATGCTTTCTCCCTGCCTTTTCCCTGCCTCACGGCACTTGATTGGTCACCCTTTTCTGGGGCCTTTTTTCTGACTGGGCAGCTTTGGACACGTCCATGCGTCAGGGCTCCTGGATTGGCAATGGGAGCTGGCATGATCAGGAACTGCATGGCATTAGGTAATGGGCTGGTCGCACAAACAGGGGTCGATTTTTTTTTTTTTTGTATTAACCTAGTATTCGATAAAGGCAGATTATGGGTAGTTGGCAGCAGGATAGCGATGAGTTGCCCATGACATTGTGCAACATCACTGCTTCTGGGACTATGATAATCTATCGCTGTGGTGGGTTGACATCACCCAAGTCCCAGAGTTTGGGAAAGCTATTATTTTGGACTACATTGTCCAGAACACCCCCACCACACCCCATTTATCCACTGGCTAGGCTGGCAGGATAATTCAAAGAGCAGTAGTCTTTACAACATAACTTTTCCAAGCTCTGCCAGATCCTAAGTTTTGTGACCAATGGAGCATCACAATCTCTAATCCATATAATATTGTAAAATACACCTTTTCAACACTACCAATAATAATGACCTTCAGCTTTATTTATTCCACTCAGTAAGCTTCCAGTAATGTTTGTTTTACATTATTTTTGTCAACATCCAGCTGTTAGTGCCAGTTCTCATACATAGCCTGAATTTCCATGTCTATCTGAATGGTTTGGCCTGTGTGTATCTATGCATGTGTTTCTGGGCATACTTTAAGGCCACCAGCTATAATGCTTTAATGGGATTTCCTTTGCATAATACTCCTATGTGAAAAGCTGTAAGAATACGAGGTTCTGATGGAGTTGTTCAGTTGCCATCTGGGAGTAAATTAAGCAACAGCAAAAAAGTTAGGTAAGCACCTCGGGAGCCACAAAATAGATAAATTACGAAAAAGCTCTAAGAGGGAAAGATACCAATCCTCTATAAATATACCAAACCAGAGACAGAAACAGAATCCTGGCACGTCAGGGGGTGGGGGTATGGAGAAGGAATAAAAAACATTTTATTGCTTTATTTTTATTACTGTTTATTTGTCCTTCCACCAAGCAGGTCAGGATGGTATACACAGTTCTCTCCTTTTCCCACTTTTATTCACAAAGCAGTCCTAAAAGAGTGGGTTGTCTGGACTCATTGTGTCTCAGTGGGAGCTTGAACCTCTATCTCCCCAGTGTTGGTCTGACATTAGCCCTGAGATGTAAAAAATACTTGCAGATTTTCTCATCCTCATCAACAAGGGATGTTTTAACCATTAAAAAGAATGGTTGACTACTGTGAGTTTTTTCACAAATGATGAATTTTTTTGGTGGGGGAGAGGAATGGTTGTATACCACCATCACCAACATTTTGCACAAAAACAATGCCAAAAGGGGAAAAAAAGAAAAAAACTTTGTTCAATACTCTGGTTGGGATGAGTAATTTGATATAGGTATTGCACAAATCAAACAGTGTTAGATCCTCAAAATATGTATTCCACAAAGCTTTGCACTAAAGGCACTGCTTTCTGATCAAATACACTTCTTATTTTTTTTGGGGGGGGGCAAATTAATTCTTCACAAAAATGCCCTTGTATGTGAGAAATCTTTGAAAAATTTGCAAAAAACACTCATAGTCTCACCCACTGTGTATGTGGTGGGGGGGTGGACTTTTACAATCATTCATTCTTTTGTGTGAGAACAAAACATGTGAAAAAGTTGTTGTTGTTGTTGTGTGCCTTCAGATCACTTCCAACTTATGATGATCTTAAGGTGAACCTATCACGGAGTTTTCTGGGGCTGAGAGTGTGCGATGCGTCACAGGTCACCCAGTAGGCTTCCATGACTGAGCAGATAATTGAACTGTGGTCTCCAGGGCTGTAGTCCAACACTCAAACTGCTGGCTTTCAAAGGTATAGCCCTACCTTAAACCAATGGGTTGAGTAGATCCATTTAATAAATGTGAATTCCCTAAGTGCTGACTTCATTCATCAGCCGATTTGCTGGGTCTACACTCTATGAGAATAACAACTGGATTTAGGTCTTTGTAATTACTGCGATGAAAGCAGCATTGTATAAAGTTCGGAGTATTTGACTAGACTTTGAAAGACCAAGGTGTGAATCACCACTCAGCCACAGAAACCTGCTGGGTGACCTTAGGCAAATCATACTCTCAGCTTAAGAGGAGAGCAGTAGCAAAACCTCCTCTTAACAAATCTTGCCAAGAAGACCTTAAGACAGGGTCTCCATAAGTTGGATTCAACCTAAAGGCATATAACAGCATAACAACAATTACTATGATTACGCCAGCTTTCATATTTCATGCTTGCTTTGAAATGTGGATAACAATAGAAAAAGCCAACTCTGAAAGGGTCTCGCTAGCTTACCTGCCTTCAGGTGGCTCTCTTTCCATCTCTGGCAGATGCACATTACCTCCTCCATAAATATTATAGCTCACAAATAGTACATAAAATTTAATATTGATCCTGTCTTATACAAGATAAAATACCAACTACATCAGTCACACACACCACAAAAGTGAAATTCCAGAAAAGGAATACAGCACTAAATAAGTATGAGTTACTACAAAAGAACTTGTTGTACCACATGTGCTTGCTCCAGATTTCACACTAGTGCTCATACCAGATGTTCTACATTCAGTGGATTCCTCCAAAGATCAAAGCTATTTCTATCATTACTACGTTGTTCTTTAGTTCATTTCTAATTGAAAATAGTTACAACCTAACTTTTCATCTTCCAATATCTTATTTGTATCTGATTTGTATCTGACCTTTCTCCCAAACTGGACTCAAAGTGGCTTATCATAAAGCAGCTAAAACAGTATGGAGTACAAACGTTTAAAGAGTATTAAACCAACAATCCAATTAGAGCATTACTTTTACAACATTAAATTAAAACACATGAAATACAAATTATATCTTTAAGACAGTACACCTAATTGCATATCGGTCTACCCTGATCCACTAAGACTAAAGACCTTAAATAGGAAGATATTTTCCTGTGGACAAAAGGCAGAGACAGGGCAAATTGAACCTCCCTCAGAAGGGAATTCTATAACCTAGGAACAGCTACCAAGAAGGCTTTATACTGTGTCCTCATCAGATAAGCCTAGGAGGGGCCTAGGAGTGTTATGAGACAGGCACAAAGCACTCCCCCAAAGACAGTAATAACTGATACCGTATTATGGGGAGATACAGGCTTTCAAATAGTCTGGACATAAGTTGTATGGGTCTTTATAGGTCAAAACCAACACTTGGAATTGTGCCCAGAAATGGACTGGCTGCTAGTGAAGGTTTCAACAAGGTAATTATATGCTCCCTATAACCAGCCCTAGTTAGCAGTCTAGCCATAGCATTTTAGATCTGATGAAGTTTCTAAACAGTTTTCAAAGGAACCCTGCATGTAGAGCATGTTACAATAATCCAACTGGGATGTAATCAAGACATGCACTACTATGACCAGATCTGACTTTTCAAGCAAAGGATGCATGCAGCTGACACACTAGTTCAAACTGTATGAAAGGCACTCCTGGCCACCAAAGAAACCTGGGCCTCCAGGTTCAGAATGCATCCAAGTGTACACCCTAGCTACAAAGCTGAGATTTCAAAGGGAGTGCAACCTTATCCAGCACTTGTTGAATCCCTATTCCTTGATTTGCCTTCTGACTGACCAGAAGCACCTCTGTCTTGTCTTGATTAAGCTTCATCTTTTTTTGTCTTCATCCAATCCATTAGGGACAAAAAAAAACACTGCTTTAATACTCAGAAAGTACTATTTACACATTGAAGTATTAAGACCAGTGGGTTGGACCCAGGTTCTGCTTACTGTGGGCAGAAGTTTCAGTGGCTCACTGAAAGTGCCACGATAAAATGTGGTGGTTAAACCACAACCACCCCATTCAACAGAATCTCATGTAGCATTTTTGGCCTCCAGAATCTTCCCTGAGGAAGGAGGTTGAGGAAGCCTTCTTCCACCAACCAAGCAGCATGCACCTAAACCTGGATCCAACCCATTATAAAAACAAAGCAATTAAGTTTAAATATGTATAAATGCATTAGTATTGAATTCTTGTTTTACTGCCTCCAACTGAAGCATAATCCACCTTTACCCTTTTCTTAAAGTGATAGTCACATTACAAGCCAGGTTGCCTAGCACTGTTGTTTCTGTGTGCCTCCAAGTTATTTCTGACTTATGATGACCCTAAGGTGAAACTATCATAATGTTTTCTTGGCAACACTTGTTCAGAGAACATTTGTCTTTGCCTTCCTTTGAAGCTGAGAGAATGTGACTTGCCCAAGGTCACCCAGTGGGTTTCCATGGCTAAGCGGGGATTTGAATCCTGGTTACCAGAGCTGTAGTCCAATGCTCAAACCACTACATCATGCTGGCTTTCTTTGCCTAGTATATGCGCATATAAATCCAGCGAGATATGGGACATGACTCATGAACTAAAGATGGAGGTAATAACTTCTATAAAAAAAGCCAGCCTTGTTGCTTTAAACCAGGGGTGGGAATCAAATAACCTCCCTCTTGGGAGGGTTAGTGTGGCCCTCAGTACCTCACTTACTCCCAAGCCCCCAGTACCCTCCCATAAATATTCAACCAAAAACCCCCCACTTGAAACAGCAAACTCATTACTCCCCCTGCCCAGCTGCCCCAAAAGTCAACCAGGAATGACCGGACATCATTTCTGCTCATCAAAATGGTGATCTCAACAGTACAGCTGCAGCCTTCTGTGGAGCTCTGGGTTCCACAACATGCTGTCATTGTTGTTATTTTGTGCCTTCAGTTCACTTCCGACTTATGGTGACCCAAGGCAAATCTATCACAGAGTTTTCAGGGGCTGAGAATGTGTGAGGTACCCAAGGTCACCCAATGGGTTTCTATGGTCAAACAGAGAATTAAACCCTGGTCTCTAGGATCATATGCTCAAACCACTACACCACGCTGGCTCTTTACAGCATGCCTAATCCTGCTTAATCTATGGCCATTTCCGCACTAGAGTGTTATAGCGCTATGATTCCACTTTCAACATCCTATGGAATCCTGGGGTTTGCAGTTTTGGGAAGGGCCAGCTGGCTGGCCTCTCCCAAAACTGCAAACCCCAGGACTCCATAGGATGTTGAAAGTGGAATCATAGTGCTACAACACTCTAGTGCGGAAATGGCCTATTTCAATTAAACAGGTGTTCTGCAGTGGCTCTAAAATGCTAAGACGTAAAGTACAATATCTAAGGACATTTTCTTTTTTTCTAGTCTCAGTATGAATACAATTACACTCCTAGAATATGTGTTCTTTGTTTCTTGTTTAACCCTTTTAATAATTGAATATATGAAATGTGTATGTCTGTCACTGATGTAAAATTAAATATGCTTCCATCTATAAATGCATTAGTACTAAATTCTTGTTTTATTGCATCCAACTGAGGCATAATCCACCTTTACTCTTTTCTCGTACAGGTGACATTTACACTACAAGCCAAGTTGACTAGTATATGGGAACATAAATACAATGGGACATGACACATAAACTCAACTCAGATCACTTGGCAATAATTGTGAAGTGATAAAATCCTTCACATACTAGGTAGCACAAATTGCTAGCCTACCTCATTCCAAACACTTTTTAACTTTATCTCATATAAGGACTAGGCAATATCCACAAAATCTGTAAGTAATTGCTGTCTAAAGAAGAGCAGGAAACCAACAAGGTCACACAAGCAGTCTAAAGTGCAATGCATTTAGCTAACTTTGGAATATGCTTTTAAGAAAAAAAGATAGATTTAGTATATCTATTCTTCAGATATGATTCTCTCTGTACAAGATAGTCCATGTTATTATTAAACAACTCCTAGCTATTATTGTTTGGTCCCTACCTCAAGATATCAGTCCCATTGTTGTGGTTTGAACCAATATTTTTCAGGCTATTACCCATGGATTTCCCCTCATAAGAAAACCTATAGCTTTTTATGTACTGTGTACACACACACAATTTCTTATGGTCATTACAGTCTTACAGAATTGCTACAATGAATTTAAAGATGCACGCATTGTCAATCTGCAAATTCTCACTTGTTGCTTCTATAGCAGCAAAAGAGAAAAAAAAGGTGATATGCCTAGGCATCGCACTTGGTGTGCTGGATCAAGTCTTCATTGTATTTAGAACAGACCCATTGGAATCAATGGGACTTAAGGTTGTTGGCCAGAATCCTGTTATCAGCCTATACTTAACTAAGCACTTAACTAAGTAACTATTCCTGGCCTGACCATCTCCCCTAAACCTAAAGGAAACATCATTCAAGCATGTTCTGGTGATCAACAGAATGGACCTCCCTCTTCCCATGAAGTTGATATCTGCTAAAATAGGTTGGAGGTAGGTTACAATTGTGGCAATAGTGTCAAAATAATGACTAAGTACCAATGGTGAATACAAAAATTACATGACCTAATTCATGAATACTGCTTAATCATGATTTCGATACCACTGCAACTACCATAATTTGCCTCTCAACCAACTTTACTGGAAATCAGTTGCAGGGGAAGAACAAGGTCCATTCTGCCTAAGGTGAGAACTGAATGACATTGCTGACAGGTTTGAGGGTAGTCAGGACAGGAGAAGTTACTCAGTTAAGTACTGACTTAAGTATAAGCTGATACCTGATTCCAGCCATCACCATTAATACAAGTATGATCGGTTTCAGCAGATTTTCTTTGAATATGGAACTAGTCCATTGATTGCACTTACTGAAGTGTCAGGAACAACCAGTCTTAGAATCATTTCAACTCAAACAATTTGATATATAGGCCTGATAGGAATATGCCCACATTCATTAATGGCCTGCCTAAGCTGAATTGAGTAGAAGCATCTTCCCATCTGAAATATTATTTTCAAGCCCTGTGATCATTTCAAAACCATTTTTGCCCTTATCAATTGTAATAAAAGTTGTACAAAAGAGTTTTCCACAGGGTTGTGGAAGGTTTGATGGTTCATCTAGATTTTAGTTCATCTAGCTCAAGTGTATCAGGTTGATAGTAAATACATCACCACCTACTACAGCATACTAACTGATAACTCTTAAATGATGAAAAGGGAATTATACACTAATGATTTCCCTCTTGGGATGCAAACCTGTTATCTTAAGCAGAGATACTTGATTGTACTGAAATCGATAAAAGTTTCCAAGCAGAAACGTTTGGGATTAGGGTAATAGCTATCTTCCGCATGCTGAACTTTAAGGAGCATTATCAGGCTTTGGGGTGGATCTGGCTGTGATGGCTTTTCTATGGATTAGAAGAGAATACTTTCCCTGACCCCAAGCCACTGCTTGTTTCTAAGCTGCGTATGAAAATTCTTGTGCCATTCTGCAACTATCTAATGAATATACAAAATCACATACACAGCCAAACGAACAGCACACAGCAAGCACACCTATTTACTGAGATCAAACAATTCTTTCATGACTGCAAGAGAAACATTAACACTGGTCATCAAACAAGCAGCAGGAGAGAATTTGTGTCATGTAAAATGATGTGTTGACCAACTCTCATTCTCAAACACAGCATCTTCTCCCAGTTTGAAGTAACCTTTTCTTTGAACTATCCCTGCAGTACACACAGACAAGTCAGTAAATGGACAAACATATCAAAGATCATCAAAATGTCACAATTAACCTTTAGCTGTGGTTATTGTGCACATGAAATTACATAACAGAGCTGTTGTTTATGCAAATTGACAAGCTGGAACATGTCCAGAGGAGGGCAGCCAAAAAGGTAAAAAGGCCTGGAGACCATACCCTATAAGAAGTGGCTTGGGGAGCTGGATATGTTTCGCCTAGAGAAAAGAAAGTTAAGAGTTGATATGACAGCCATGTTTAAATATTTGAAGAGCTTTCATATGGAAGGTGGGGCAAGTTTGTCATCTGCTGCTCCAGAGATAGTACATGGAGCATTGGCTTTAAGGTACGGTAAAAGAGACTCCACCTAAACATTAGGAAGAACTTCCTGATGGTAAGAGCAGTTTGACAATGGAATATACTGCTTCAGAGCATGGTGAAGTCTCCTTCTTTGGAGGTTGACAGAGCCTGAAAGGCCATCTATTGGAAGATCTTTGATTGAAAATTCCTGCATGGCAGGGGGTTGGACTCGATGGCCCTTGTGATCTCTTCCAGCTCTATGATGCTATGATTCTATAATTATGAACCATTAAAAATATGGTCTAGAGTCTTTTTCAGTCCTTTAAAGATAATGGTAATATATGTGTGTGTGTGTATACCCACATACACATACATACATTAAAGGACTATCTGAGGATAGATTAAAGGATTAAAGGACTATCTAAGCCAACATCCTGCTTCACAGAGGGGCCATACAGATGCCACTGGGAAGCTCAAGAAAAGGATATGAGTGCCATAGCCTTCTCTCACTATTTCTGCCTTCATATTCAGAGACGTACCATCCAAGATCTTGTGTCAAGCTTGGTTAATGTAAATCTAAAAACCACACAGTTACATGGTAGTTTCACTACACCACCGTTCTTGCTGATTGCTGACATTCTGCAGTCAACTGCATATCTGCTAACAGTTCCATTGTATATTGTTCCATTGTGCAATGAAGAATGCACAGTGGCTGTTTCTGCAGTCCCAGCAAATGAAGTAGTACATTCAAGGCACTGGTGGGCATCATGGAAAAATGTGCAACAGTATGATTGGAGTCCTGTTGTTAATTCCAGTTAGAGCAGACCCATTGCATCAATTGTTGAATGGGGAGTCAACATATTGGTAAATCCACTTAATTCAATAGTTCTGCTCTAGTTGAAATTAACAATAGGATTTAAGCATTTATTGTATTCATAGTTTAACTACATTTTGGTATATACTGGTGTGCAAAGATTATATTTTGTATACTGTTTTATGGTGTGTACTTTTAGCTGTGGCTCCTTTAACTTGGAAAGCTATTTTGAGGCATAGTAACAACGACAACAGTGATGCAACCATGAACTGAATACACCCATGTAAACCAAAAAGAAACGTATACATTTGGATGACACCAACAGGATTCCAGCCATTGTCTCTGATCAACTGAAAGTATCACAATCCTTTATAATTGTCTCATTCCTACCACATGCATAGTCCCATTCCAGGACTATTCTGTAGCCCAGATGGACAAAACTTGCATCAGGCAAGGCAAAAAGTATCCCTGCTCTTCTAAACATGTGAGATTTAAACTGTCTTTGTGACTTGCTGATAACTGTATACGTCAAAGATGGGCCAAATGTTTTGCATCCCTCAAATCCCTTTGCCTATCTTTCTTCTTTTTTTAAAAGGGGTAAATTTCCCATCCCGGAATACTCCAGAAGCAGTAATTCACCCTTTAGACACAACCCTGCACTGTTTTGCATTTACAATTAGCCATTTTTGAAAAGCTCAGTGGGGGTGGGTTTTGTTTTTTGACATTTTGGCAGTCTATGTGCCCTCTTGGATCCACTTAAGTTATCTACTCCTGATACACCTAAGTTATCTACTCCTGATATAGGTTAATGTCTGATTTTTACTCATTCAAGCAAGTAGTATGGAGGTAGTATCTGTAATATATACAACTCATATGGACAGTGCAGATATGACATTTACACCAAAAACCTGGCGGAATGGAAAGCTGCTTTAAACCTTTGGTAAAAAAAAAAAAAAAGTGCAATCTCACAGTCCCCTTAGCCAGCTGTAAAGCCACTTTAACTTAAATCAAGCCAAACTTAAACTTAACAAGACCTACGCCACTTGATAACAGCTTTTGCTGTATCATGTACATCTCAACAATACATGAAGTTCATACATCTGAGTACATTCCCCCTCAGCATGGCAGCACAGCATATACCACTGTGCACTGTAAATGCTCAAAAAGAATCACTAAAACAGGAAAGAGGCCTCTGGGTCACCATTAAGAAAAAAAGAAAGCATAAATTATGTAAAACAATATGATTACTACTTGGGTTTCCCTTTAGATAAATAGGGCAGGATAAGGAAAGCCCTGAACACAGAGAAATGCCTGCCACGTATGTGTCAAGAGAGCCATAGAACCTCAGGGTGAAATGCACACTGATCAAAGTAATCTACTCTGAAGGAAAGCAAAGCATTCACTCCAACCTTAATTCAATCTCAGTTTTTTTTAAAAAAAAAAAAAGCTAAACCCAGTTCTGACCATTAATTCGTCCACAAAAAATCTTCTAGCATCTTCCCCTTCAGGACAGAAAAAAAGCCTAACTAAAAACATCAAACAAGCCAGCCAATGCACAACTGGGATAATTACATTATTTTCCCCACAATTCCTTTGGGCAACAATCAAATTAATTTAATTTCAATTTCCTTCATAAAGAAAAAAAAACCCTTGGCTGTCGTGATAGGAATTTGTTCTCAGCATTCCACCATGGTGGTAAATGCATTATGATAAGCATTCCTTAAAATGTCAGTTCCCATAGCCTTTATCTTATAATGGGTACTTATATACTTATTTCAGAGAGAATCAAAGGAGTACTTGCGTCTTAAGCAGCTTAGAAAGTATTTTTCAGATTTAAAAGGAAGGCACAAAACCTGTCTAATCAGAACTAGAACACAAAAGAGAACCAGCACAGTGCAGTGATTAGAATGTCAGACCAGTAGAGTTGGGAAGAGTATCTGAAAACATTCCAATAATAGACAAAGAAGAAAAAAGAATTCCCAAGTGTCAGGAAACATTGACAAAAAGAATCCTGGACAAATGTGATTCCTTGCACTTTATTCTGCAGGAAAATACGTCTCTCTTTTTGCACAGAAAATGTCACTTTTACCACAGAAAATAGCAACTTAGCAAAGAAAATAATATATCTTTGCAGGAAAAAGCATTCATGTTTCTCACACATATTTTCTGTGAAAATGCGCTCTGTTTTTGTTTTTGTTTTGTTTTTTGCAAAATAGTTTCCAAACCGTGAATAGTGGACTTACTCATATTGGGCAGGAAAAGAGTTTCAAGGACTTTCTCACAATGGTGAGGGAAATGGTAAAATTTTTCATTTTTCCAGTGAGAATGAAAACTACAGAGATTCACATCCTTATGGAGTGGCATTTGGGAGATCCAGGTTCAGTTTACCATGGAGCCATCAAACAGGGGACATTTCTCCACTACACTGTTATAGTGCTATTATTCCACTTTCACCATCCTATGGAATCCTGGGGTTTGCAGTTTAGGGAGGGTCATTTAGAATTCTCAGCCAGAGAATTCTTTGACCTCAGTAAACTACAAACCCAGAATTCTACAGCACTATACCAGTGTAGTGCGGAAATGGCCTTACCTGCCTTGGACCAGTCATGCTTTTTCTACCTGATCTTTCTCACAGGGTCATTGTGAGGATAAATTGGAGAGGAGAAGCCATGCATACTGAACAAAAGTTAGGATATAAGCGTACAGTAAAGGAACAAACAGTAGATTAGCTGTACCATATCAAAAGTAAAGAGTAATAGAGTCTTTCTGTCCACAAAGTGTGATGATTCCAAGACAAACTGGATCCAGCATTTGGCACATGATTGGCTCCAGTGGCATAGGGATAGGGGGGTGAAGAGGGCAGTGCACCTCCAGTGGCAATTTTTTGGAGGTGCTGCCACTTCTTGCTTGCCCTCCTCCACATACTGTAGCCCTGCCTCCACATGATGTAGCCCCACCCCCACATGATGTAGCCCTGCCCCCATGCAATGTAGCCACACCCTGTGTGACATAGCCCCATCCCCTGCATGCCGTAGCCATGCCTCACACGATGTAGCCATGCCCCACACACCTTAACCACGCCCCATGTGATGTAGCCCCATAGCGATGCAATGTAGCCCCACTTCCTCTGTAATGTAGCCCCATTCCTGCCCCTTCACCCATCCCCACTCCATCCTTCCTCCACACCCTCCAAGTTACAGTACTGACTGACCCTCACTTTTGTGATTTTTGTTTACCATGGTGAAGGGTTGAGCTGATCTTGCTGGAGACCATGGCTCTTTGGATAATTTATTTCCCTCTTCTTTACTAGGTAAAATTTCATCCCCCTACTTTTTATATTGGATTTATATGGATTCATATGCACAGCTACAGAAAGAAAAGTTTGGGACACATAGCGTTCTCTTTTCATACAGAACATTTCATGTCTCTGTGGTGTATAGCTATCTACCTACTTTGCTAACCATTTTGTACATTTTGATGATGTTGACTTTGTCAAAGCCTGGGGCACGTAGAAGCTTATGCCACAATATGAAGTGAAGCTTGACAAAGTCATTAGAATCACATAGTCTAGTGGGCCCTCAATGTCTAATAATTTTTTTTTTCTGTAATAGTTATTTTTTTTGGGGGGGAAATATGACAAAGATCTGGTCTCTAATTAAGCCATTGAATTTAAATTTTGACTTGGAACTTGATTCTGTATTCAGCCCAAGGAATGCCTAAATAAAATCAAGATGAATGCATAGGGATCATATTAATATCCATAGTGTGTTTATTGTCGCCATTCTTGATTTTCACATGGCCAGCCAAAAGTGTAATAGAAGTTCTACACACATAACATCTTTCTGTCAGAAGATAGCTTCCCCAGTCATGAACCAGAAGATCATTCTATAATAATACATTTGTGTATGTATTCTTAGCTTAGGTTTTAATGCAGAAAGGTCTGGAGATTAAAGCCAGTGTGGACATGCATACATCAACCATGAGTTTAGTGGGTGCATAAGGCATGCAATGTCAGATTCAACTATACAGTTATTCTTGGCATGTTTGTACCTCTCTGGTTTTCGATCCAATGATAATGTTATGAAGTGTATTCACACTACACAATTGTAAAATTTGATGCTACATCAAGTGTTGTGACTCCTTCTTAAGGAATTCTGGGATTTGAAATTTGGTGAGCTAATTAGAAATTTCTAGTGAACTTCCTTGAACATTAGAGCTCTCTGGCAAAAAAGTATCTCCAGAAAATACAAGTCCCAGGATTCCATTGGATGCAGCCATGATAGCTGAAGCAGTATTAAACCCTTATGAGTGTTCATTATTATTATTGTTTATTATTGTTTTGTATCCAGTGCAAGTAGCATCCTCTTATGTGGAGATGATCCAATGGCATATATTTGTATAAATAAATATGATGAAATTGATTTCAATACTTGCTGCATATAAAAGTGTTTAAAAGTCATGGAATCAGTCAATGAATAAATGAATTACAGGGAGCGAGACTGCTGGTCTACCTAAAACATGATAGTAATTGCTTTGATTGACAGCAGCCAATTTTCTCTCTCTTTGGAAGTCTCCCTCGGTTTTCAGCTGGAATGGCCAGATATTAAACTTTTGCCTTCTGCATGCGTAGTAAGTATGCTGATGCTGAACTTTGGCACTTCACAAAATATTAAAATCTAAAACTCATTACCCAAAGACAACTTGAAAACACGTATAGTGGCTGGTGAAATATCAGGGATAGGACTTTGACTGTTATATAAGTATTTGACATATTTAACCCATTTATCCAAAAAATATATATTTTACAATTCAGTAATTTTAAATTTATGTGATTTTCTCCTTAATCACAAAAGCCTTTCTTCCTTGAGTCTTGAGAGGATGGGATAAAATTTTGCAAAATGAATTTCAAAAGAGGTAAAAGTTCTTCACACAGATAAGAAGAATCAGTTGCAAAAATACTGAATGCATGACACCTGGCTTTGTTGGGAAATGCAAGAGACAGTAGTGATCACTCAAGCAGAGTAATCAGACTGTCAAGGCAGAAGCTGAACAACTAGACCCACTCTCTCACACACAGCAGAGAAAGAAATAAGCTTAGTCTTCTTTGTAAAACATATAGAAGTGGCTTTATTTAAAATGCTTGTTGATAATCAAATATATGGTCTAATGACGGAGAACAAGAGAGAAAAGAAAATGCCTACAGACTGGAGTGATGCAGGAGAAAGTGAGTGTGGAAAAGCAAAGGAACAGGAAGTGTACAAACATACAACGTAGTACTTAGTATAGGAATCCAAAGGTTACTAATTCTAACAGGCTTAACAGCAGTGCACATTAAAAGGACGTAAAGGTTATAGTATAACAAACTAAACCTGAATCAGCAGTGCAGTATGGCAGCTTACAGAGCTAATGACATTCCAGGCTGTATCAGCAGAAGTATAGTGTCCAGATAACAACATGGAATGGTATACCTCCATTCTGCTCTAAACTGATCTCACTTTTGCCCAGTTCTGGGAACCATGGTTTAAAGCAGACAGCCACAAATGGATATGTTTCCAGAATAACACAACAAAGATGGTGAAGGAGTGGAAGATTATAGACATTATTCATTATGCCCTCTTTAACATAGGAGAAAGCCTAACCTCACCTCCTCTGTCACTGATTACTGGACATGAAAACCAATGAGTCAGAAGGAGAGAAATTCCTGTTTGCATGGAGGCTTTTCTCATGAACCAGATGAAGTGTTCCATGTGGGGGAAAACAAAGAGGAAGGGTTGGAGCTATAACTGTTTCTATGTTAAGAAAACATGGTACATAATGCCTGAACAGTGCTTATGCCCTGTACAAAAAATTTAAAGGAAGTGGACATGTTTAGTCCAAAGAAGAGACAAATAAAAGGCAATATGATAGACATCTTCAGCTAACTGAATGCCGTCACACAAATGTTGGAGATAACTAGTTTTCGACTGCTCCGGGAAAAAGGATGCAAGCTAGACAGTTCAGTGGAGATTGTGTGTGTGTGTGTGTTTGTGTGTCTATAAAATGTGAATCTTTCTTTAGTTTCTCCTCAGTTGCTATTCTGTCTAGCTAACAATGAACATTGCCAGACAACCCTGATAGACAATGAAGATGTCACCCAAGTGGCCAGGCTCTCAATGTACTGACACTATTCCATGTAAATTGTATGATTTTAGCATCATTTTCAATCCTCCATTCTTCTCAGTTCATTTTCTAGGTAGCCACTGTGCCAGGCCTGTAATGCCTGAAGAGAAACTTTTGGTTTCAGAAGGGTCTTTATGGAGAAAGATGAGCTCCTACTGCTTATGTTAAACAGCAACTATAATGTGCACATGGGAGCTATAGTGCAGCTGACCCTTCCTTTCCTAGGAGCACTATCTTGCTAGCTGCCATATGTCTGCTCTCCACTAGTTAGGAACATAGGGTACTATCTTACACCAGATCTGTCTACCTTCACATCTAGCCCAGTTTTTGGTACTGTGGCTAGCAGTAGCTCTCCAAGATCTCCAGGAGATTCTTTCACACCAACAGTTACCTTATCTTTTAACCAAGGATTCAGCCTAGGACCTCCTGCATCTGAAGTATGTGTCCCATCATTCAGCTTCTACACATGTTAGCTTAAGTAGTACCATTATTTAACCACTGCAAAAGCAGATCAGATGACGAGGATTAATCATTGCCAACATTGACTGGATGTTATTAAGCATCATGGCAAGCCAGAATTATCAAGATTGTACATCACAAGACAAAGTTTGTCTGCAATCTCCAAAGATTGGGGTGTCTATTTTTTTTTTAAAAAAAAATGAAATGTATTTGAAAAACACAAATAGCATTTCTTCATGGTTTGAAAACTACCAACAAGACACATCTTCAGCCTTAGCTATCAATGGGGATTTGCTGGTGTCTGCGGTTAAAAGGTCTGGCACTTATAGGCTAGCCGTAAGCATCAAACTATCAAGGGGTTAAAGGGCTGACATACAAGCAGAGAAGCTTTGCATCTGGACTCTCTCCCTTTGCCTCTCAAGAATGAAACCATGGATTTGGTGTCAAACAACTGTCATATGTATTGCCAGCCTTCTCTCTGACTGAATTGAATTTGATGTCTCAATGCAATCATGTACAATTTAAAAATAAGAGGATATTTCAGAACAAACCCTAATATAGGAGAAATTGCCATCTCAGTAATCCCTCAAGAATATCTTCCTCCTTTCATCCTGACTTCTCTTTTGTATTTATTGTTATTTAGCCCTTTTTACATCATTGAAGGAAATGGTAGCAAATAGTTAGGCTAAGAGTAATGTTTAGCACGCACCCACTTTTCCTAGCAAAGGAATACAGAAACCGCATCTCTGCCCAAACACACACACAGAGCCAAAGACTTTATGGCAATGCAATCTCTTTTTTTTTTAAGCTGAATGACCTGTTGCCAAAATAATATTCTCCAATGAGTGTCTTAGCACTCTGGAAGCATTGCATTTACTTCAGCATAAATATATGCAAGAAGCTTAAGATGCAAGCAAAACACAATTTAGCCTAGATTGTTTAAATCCAATGTTATTATTGTCCAGAAAATTACCTAAGTCTATTGAAGATGAAGCATCAGAGGGTTATTTGCTCTGAGACCCTTTTAATATGGCTGTATTGTAATACTGCAGTGCCAGAATCTCTGTAGTAATAAAGATAATTTTTGCTCTGAAGCACAACTTAGGAGCCACACCATTCTACATCCTCATTGAATATTGCCTTTATTTAACAAGATCAGTAAAAATGACTGTCTTAAACAAACACAGAACTGTAGCTTTCCTTCCCACAGTGCTGCAATATTTTAAATATTACACATGCATGCCAATCAACTATACAAAGCAAGCAAAAGAGAATATTTAGAAGAACAAGATATTGACAGACAAGAAAAAAAATACTGGCAAAATATGTTTTACTATGACCATGAAAAGACAGGTAACTCTTCAAGTGCATCTATAGTTGCTGCACTTTGATGTTTGTTAGAAAAGCTGCAGAACACAATCTATATACTGAAAGAAGGGCTTTAACATCTGGGTATACATTGTACTACATCACCAGTCAAATCCCCATATAGCCATATCTAATTATTTTCTTACAAGCTTATGCTTAATTGGCCACTAGTCTAACTGATTAATCCTCTGACATTTGGAGAGACATTGAGAAGCAGTGTGAAGGGCAGCAAAATATTTATTTAGGCACAAATGCTAAAACTGATCCAAAACACCTACTAGCATACACACACCTAAGTGAAGGAGATGGAAGAAGGGAGAGTCCAAGAACATAAAACCAGAAGTCAAAAAACTCTATGAATTCATTTGAATCATTTCTGGGAGGGTGACCAGAATTGTAAGTCACATTGCTTTGGCTCAGACATGCAGGAGTTAAATGATTGTAAGCTTGAAAGAGGAAAGGATCTTGCCAGACGCACACTAAATTCACATTTCCACATTTGCATAATAAAATGTACCTTTCCTTGTGTTTTAGCCCTTGTGGCAAAGGCAGAGGAGAAACGCACACCGCCAGACTCCAATTCTTTCCCTGGAATCTCTGCCTTTGCCTATAACTTACACCAGTCACATACAGTCAGGCTGACAGCAGCCGGTTTCTGACAGTGCTGGGAGTGAAAAGGCAAAACTTCAACTCAAATTCAGGACTGCTCAGGTAATTCCACTGCATCTTTCCATCTTTCCATCTGTAAAAACCGGAAAGTTAACAGGAATTCCCACCCAATTGTCAATGGCACCAGTGCACTGTGAGATGTTACATGGTGCATTTGGCAAATCCTTACTGTTTAAGGCATTTCCTGGGGAAGAGGTTCCCCCTCCATCCCACTACCAGCAATAGAGGAACCCCGATTCCCTCCAAAATGCTGCAAATGATCACCCCAATGAGAATAAGATGTGCCAAGAACAGGCATATGGCGTTAATTGAAAAAGAGGGTGTGCACATTTATCCATACCTTAAAATGAAGACCCCAAACATTAGCATGACATTTAATTAAAACAACTGCAACAGATCCAGAATGATCTTTCCTCCTCCTTCATCCCCTTCCCCAATCTTCAGTGCAATAAAAAAGCAAAATATCTTCACCTACCTTCAGACAGGGTTGCTTCTTCATCAGACCCCCACTCATCCTCTTGTTGCAGGGGGAAATGTTTTCCCCCCTTCTTTTGTTCCTAAATCAACATGGACAGTTCTTTATTTTCTTCTGGGGGCTAACCCCTGTGTGTGCATGTGTGTCTGTACCAGTCACTGTGTCAGCAGCAGCTTCAGTAGATCCTCAGAGAGAAGCACTCGGAAATGGGTATCCTCCTAGTGAGAAAATCCTCAGCAGTTTCAGTTCAGGAAGAGCATCTCCTTCTCAGCAGCAGAAGCAGCAGCAGCAGCAGAAGCAGCAGCAGCAGAAGCAAAGGCAGTGCTTCTGGTACTCTGCAGGCCACATCGTTCATACCTTATACATCACTACCACATTCTTTGTAATAGGAGAGCATAATACAGCATTTCATCGCCTACTGCCCCTGAGCTTTTGCTAGGCAGTTGCATTTCTGCATCTGAACGTTCTTAATCATCCCTGCGGTCTCCATCTCATCAGCAGGCTATTTGTGTCTCAGCAGGAGCAGCAAAACAAGCATGTTATCACCTGGAGGTTAGACTCTCCTTATTCATTAGGTCTCTCTCTCTCTTTCTCTCTCATACCAAAAAGAAAAGAAATGCCAGTGACAGGAATATCTGCGGAATGGCTAAAAGGGTGCTCTAATACTGCTGCTTTTTAAAGAATTTAGTGTCTTTGGCACCCTCTCCATTTCAGGAAACCAACAGGAGTACCTCTGAAAATCCCCAGAAATACATTCATTATGCCCAGCCTATTAACATAATAACTCCTTCTTCAGGACATACCTAGGCACAGTCAGTTTGAGAGGCCACACTGAACAAGTAACGCCATTCACTGGACAAGTAACACCATTCATAATTAGCAATGTCTTCAGCAGAAGTCCTTCTCCCCGCCTCTACTACCTCCATCTCTGCAAACATAGAAATAGGAATCAGTTCAGATTCAACTTGGAACTGCAACAGGTTGAAAGACCTTATACTTCCTATTCCAAGGTTCCAAACTGGATCAAGCCTCCATGCTTACAGTTTACTTTTAAGTAGGGATGTGCCAACTGAATCCTCGAATCCTTAGCAAGGATTCGAGATTCACAAATCTGAATACCTGTGCCAAAATAGGCAGACCAAATCTTTCAAATCCACCAACCAAATAGTTTGTTGGAGACCGGGATGCCTGAAAACCTGGGCAACCAGACACACAAGGGGAGATGGCAAGAAGGTGAGTTTTTCCCTTGGAGTAATAATAGGCTTTGCTAACAATTTCAGAAATTACATCTGGGGTTGTATTCTAAGATATTTAAATTGAACATTTAATATTTAAGTTCAGCACTATTTTCTGTGCTGAAAATCAGTGGCATGGATAAATGCTGGGGTCAGTGGGTCTGACACCTATCAGAAGTAGTGAAGCAGAGGGCAAGGTCACACAATCTCATCCAGTGATTGCCACACGGAGGCCAGTGTACCTGCTTCCACAAGACCAGTGCCTGGATGTAAACCTATAGCTAGAATAGGATGAGAAGTGAAGTATCTGTCATGGTTTCTCATGAGGCACATGACAAACCACATGTAGCAGAAAGGGAAAATTGTTTTTAAAAATTGGTGCCTCCAGGGCCCGCCAAATGCCTGATTGGCCAGCGGGCCCCTGGGCATGTGAAAAAAACGGCATAAAGCTGTGCGCACGCACCGGAGGCTACCTGTGCCTGCTCGGGCTGCTTCCCTCTGCAAGGTCATAATCTCTATTCTTTTGACTTGAGACTGGAGAGTAGGGATTGGGAATTATTGAGACTAGACTAGAGATTTGACTTGAAAGTCCCTTGCAGGACTTGAGACTTGACTTGAGGGTAGAGAACTGAAACTGGACTAGAGGCTGGTTTCTTTTTTTGTTTTGTTTTTTAAGTGCCTTGTTGCAGGACTTGAGACTTGACTTGAGACTGCAGGGTGCAGAACTGAGACTGGACTAGAGGCTGATGTTGTTGTTTTTTAAGTGCCATCCTTGTTGCAGGACTTGAGACTTGACTGGAAGGTACAGCCTTGAGATTTCAAGAACAGCTGAAAGATTCCTTTGCATAGCTCCCTTGCAGAGCTCTTTCATACACAATTCTGGGGTTTGTAATTTTACAAGGTGTCACAGCCTTCTCTGCCAAAACGTGCTGGTGCATCATCAAACTACAAACCCCAGGATACCATATGGAACTATGCAAAGAAAATCCAGTTTCGACCTGGATTGTACTGTACTATGCTGTACTGTACCTGTACTGTAGTATGAGGCCTTCATGTCGTTTTCAAGCTGGGGAAAGCTGAGGCAAAACCATTACAATTGTCTTGGCCAGATTTCTTCAGAGGGAGGTTTGCCTTTGCCTAGGCTTTTGCTAAGGTTCAGAGAGTGTGTCTTGCCCAAGATTATCCTTCTTTCCCTTGCTTTTTAAACCCCTTTTTAAAAAAAAGGATTCGAAAGATTCGAGGTTCGTGAGATTCATGGATTCCCAGAACCTTCCAGGGATTCAGATCCGGAAAATTCTGGATTTGTCCCATTCCTACTTTTAAGAAACCATGCAGACAGTTACTTGTTGTGTGTGTGATGTTGCAACTAGTTTGAACCAATTTGAAGGTCAAGGGTTGAAGATCTTTGTGTAAGAAAATAATCCAAAATGGTTTAGAATCCATGAGAAAGTTTGTGTACAGCTTCATGATTTCTTCCTTTCCTCTTACGTTTGGTCTACTCTTACTTTGTTTGCTTACTTGGTGTGTGTGTTCAGGCTCTACTTATTACCTACTGTGGGCTTTTCTGTATAGGCTGGGTTGTAATTTTAAATAGTGAATAACAGAAAAAGATTTTCTTGAAACTTTCACCAATCAAATTCAGATCTGAGGTTTGGTTGCTGTCTTTCACCCCATGTTTTTTGACACAGTATCACCATTTTCAACTTTATGCCTAAGATGCTGCTTTGACTACAACATCAGAAAGACAACCATCAGTAACTTCAAATCACATCGTCCATCACTGCAGTTATCTAGCACTGCTTTGTCTGTCTGATATTCTTCAACGTTGTACCTCAGAATACAGAACCTGGAGAGGGGGAATCAAACAAGAAACAAAATGGCAGCAAGATAGAACATTTTGTCTTTGCGTCTTTTTCTTCTTGTCCTCTGGGTTCAGCTTCAGACAGAGCCTTAATGTGGGGAAAGA
Source organism: Iguana delicatissima (assembly GCA_948472985.1). Lineage (NCBI taxonomy): Eukaryota > Metazoa > Chordata > Lepidosauria > Squamata > Iguanidae > Iguana > Iguana delicatissima. Next base: position 807,797 of record CAOKZL010000370.1, on the reverse strand, counting down.
AAATGCTTCTTGTTTATGTCTCACCATGTAAGAACCATTCTATCACATGATTATTGGAACTCCCTGCTTAGGAAAGCCAAGATGGTTTCCTGTTAAAATTCTTTCTGGTCTATTTTTCTTCTTGATGGGGTTACCCAATTGTGGGGAAACCAATTTTTAACCTGGGAATGAATAATTGCAAATGTTATTTCCATCCCTAAAAGCCACTGATCACCACTGAATAGCTGTATTTTAAACGAAGTAGAAATGAGAGGGAAATACAAATACTAAAACAACATTGTTTCCAGAACTGCTAAGTCTGGAACCAGCACTTTAAGAGAAGTCATTGTTCTCTTTCCTCTTAAGGCACTTCCAGATGGATAAATTCCATTCCTTGGCAGAAAAATAGGTATATACCCAATGAATAATCAAATAAATATGGTTCTTTCTGATACCGAAAAGCTGCATGGAAACAGCTTTCATGTTGAGCCATTTGTGACAGACTTGGAACAGGTGTCATGATCCAAAAAGAATAACTGCTTTTCAAAAAACTGAAATCATGCTAAACCATAGCTTCTTTCTCATCCTAGGAAAATCCCATCTAGCTTAGACCCCTTTCCCCAAGTTATAACGTCTGTGCTTCTCCAGCATTTGCTATAAAACTTCAACAGGGAAAGGTACCATAGATAATGGTTGGTATGCTGTTTCAGTTATGATTTTTAACCTATAGTTACAAATCATAGTATGCTTAATAAAGGTCAATTGAATTGAATAGTTACAAATCTGTAACTTATCCACATTCAGTTAAGACTACATAGTCACAATCGTAACATTATTGCCGTTACCATAGATGCCCTCCTCCCAAGCCCACCTTAGCAGCTGCATTCAGTGAAGGATGTCTCTTCAGCCGCTGATCAAGGTGGAAGGAAGATAACATTTACAGCCCACTCTGCCAGCAACTAAGGCTGTGACAGTCAGAAGCAGGACACTTGCTGCAATTTCATTGCAACATTACTCACTGGCAGGAAGGGGATGGAAATTCTGAACAGCTGAAAAGACCTCCTTCTCTCAATGTGGCTGCTGGCTATTGATGTGGGTTTGAGGGGCAGACGTTACTTGGCAGTGGACTGCGGGGGTCAGGAGATTTTACAACACATCAGTAACTAAGTAGCCAATGTTGGATATATCTGCAAATTTTCCCATGACAACACTACAGTAAAACTCAAGGATTGTAACATTAGTGACTTTGCCTTTACAGTAACAGTTTGTTGAGGCAGATGTTGAGGAGCTCAGTTTTGGCAGGTTTGCTTACCCGCTGTAACTCAATGCAATATAGCCCATGTTATGTTAGGAAGATCTCCAACACTCTGGAGCACCTTTGTAGGTCCAGGGAAGGTTAGATGTGAATTAAGTTAGCAATGAGGCATGACTTCCAGGTGTGACCATGACCTGCTGAGATCTGTTCCTTGGAGCTCCAAGGAAGAGGGAGTAGCAGCAGTGAGAATCCTCAGTTCAGAACAAAGTTCTGACCAACAGTTTTCTTCTGGGAATAAGGGGAGAACAAGAATTTTTTTGTTGCAATTGATTAGGAGTGAAGTGAGGAGAGACTGCAGGACAAAGCCATCGAACCATCCCACTGTACGTGAACCTAATGAAGACTAAGCCACAATTTCACTTTCTTTTTCAAGTTTTTCTTCATTGACATTAACATCTGGATTTTAATGGTTAAAAAGGAATCTTCAGCTCAGTGGTTATACCAGAGCTTTTAGTGAGTTTCTTGCCTTTCACATGAACATGTGAGATACTGAGGTTTATTTTTAAGAAACTTCAAGATAGTAGATTGAAAATAGAACGCCTTCTAAATCTGTGTGAAAATTGGAAGTTTGGTTGTTTTGTATGGATTTGCAAGCAAAGAAGGACTATAGAAAAACTAGATTGTTTTGATTTTGTTTTGATTGGGAAAGCCATTGCATGGAATGCCTCAGGCTGTGAGATCACTACATCATAATGAAGGAGCCACTGTAAAAACAAAACAACTCTGTGCATCAAAATTTTTCTTATTAGAAGAAAGAAAGGCAAAGATGGAGATACGTGAGGATAAAGGGGACTTAAGCATTTGGCAAGAGATAACTGCAGAATGTCAGCTGATGAAGAATTACATGAAAAATTTTAGTTCAAACTTTCAATTGAAGTTTAAATTGATGGATGATACAACTGAGGAGAGGAATTTGAATGACACAATGAGAGAAGCAGAGAAACCAACTGGACATTGCGTGGAACATGAGGACTGAGGAGTTAACTTTCAGTGTGGAGATGTAATTTTTACTGGAAGCTAGCTGCCAAAGAAGGATGATGATGGAGGTTTGTTTGGAGGAATCACTGAGTCTATCAGAGAAGATGTGGAAGAAGAAAAGATCAGTGAAGACAGAAGGGAAAGAGGCATTGGGGGAAGAAAGCTTTGATAGTTGGTGGTTGTTTGGGTTTCTGGAAGGGGGAAAAATAAAGGTAAAAATGGAATGACTGACAGGACCCCGTCTCAGATTTTGGGTGGTTTGCTGATCAATACTCAACCTGTGCAAGTGATAGGATTTGGCAGAAAATAAAGAATGCAATTTAAGAGAGAAGGAAAGAATAAGGATGAGTTTCTCCAGTTTACACTATTAATCTGAGTGATGGACTAGGGTGTTATACAGAAGTGGTTATGCAAGAAAAGAAAAATAATTACTTTTAACGACTTAATAACAAAAAGGAAAGAAAGAATACAATTTTCTTTTGTAAAAAGAGGAGAAACACAGCTGATGTTACAATGTTATGATAGATTGATGTTAAATGAGAGAATAGGAGACAGATTGACTAGTCTAATGGAAGTATTTATAATTATAAGGCAAAGTGATAAGGTTCAATTTAATTTAGAGTAGAGGAGATTTAATAGTAAGAGTTGAAGTGGCTTAATAAAGTTTACTAATACATTCTAATAAGTATATATAATTCTCAGATTGACTTTCTGTAAGGAAGATACATATGATTATATGAATTTTGATTTAGATTATTAACAAATGCAATCTATATAAAGAAGGTTGACGATTTATTGTATAAGAGAAGCACGGAAAGCTTTATAGATTAATAAGGGTTAAAACCACTGTTGAGAAGACTGGATGTCACTTTTTTTTTCTTCTGCTTTTCTATTTTCTCTCTTTTGCTATATCTATTCTTTTTTATTTTTGACCCTTATTTCCTCTGTTTCTTTTATGTTTCATACTGTTACTGTTTTATAAATTTGGAAATTTTAATAAAAATAAAATATTTAGAAAAGCTAGTAATGATGTATATACATGATGGGAAGCATTTTCTACTAAAACAGAGCTGCCACGGGATATAGACCAGGTAGTTTTTCTCCCATGATTTAATTCCAGTGTCACCTTTTCCTCAGAGTTTTAGTCAGCCTCGGCATACATTTGCACCTTATTCTCAATGAACTTTTGCTTTCCTTTACATCTAACATTCTTTTCATATCTGAAAACTTGCAGTTCCCTCATTTTTACTTTTCCAAGAGAAAAAGAAAAATCATATCCTGGTTCTTTAGCCTTTACTCATTCAGCTGGACAACAATGGAACACAAAGAGGACATATCATAAATCAAACTGTCACACTATAATGTTTCAGCACATGAAAAGCACATGCAGCCTCTAACTATGGGCAGGGAAACCTTCTGTATTCTTCCATCAACTCTGAACTTTCAGTTGAACTGAACAGAACCATTCCATGTTCTACCAAAATGTTTTGGAGCTGAACCACGCTCTAACACGAGCCTGACACATAGTACAATGTGAATGTTTTCATGGAGTTTATTTGGACTAAAAAGCCTTCCAGGAAGCACATTGTTTAGAGTTAACATATGTAGGGAATACATGATTATGTTTTGTCTGTGTTATTAATAAAATGAACATGTGTTAACAAAAAGTTATAACTAAAAGGCAGGTTCAATGGCTTGGTGTAAAGAAATAAAGTACAATCACCTTGTTATATTGTTATTGTTAGGAATAATTTGTTCTATTAACCACACAAACCTCAAGAAGATTCCCTCTAACTTAGCATGTTCAACAGAGCACTGGACCCAAAGAACATATGGATGAATCTGTGGCCTCCCCTTTGCTCGTAATACAGGTCATAACTCCATTTTCACCTAAGTATAACCCAGAAAATGAAGAAATGTTTTGGTTCATCTTTAATCTCTAAAGTGGTAATGGGGAGAACAGAAATATTCACTCAAACCTGGTTAAAAGGATATACTGAATTTTAGGATATATTTTAAAAAGAGGGATCATTCCATAAATAAGCCCCATGCATTTTGGCAAGCAAATATTTATATCGCCTGTTTAAGGAGAAACCAATCAGTTTGTTTCAAGAAACTATGGAGAAACAGATTTTTGAAATCCCTATAGGTTGCTTTCCATGAAGAAGATATATAATAATTCCCAATCAAAATGAATTGAGCTAATTTGTAGAATCAAGCCTTTAAAAAAAAACACACACATACAGAAATTCCATCTTTCTTTTGTATAAGTCCACCTGGTTGCAGAGGCTACAGTAGTCATGAGTAGTCATCTCTAGCTATTACAGCCAATAGTGAGGAGGGCTGAGAGCTGCAGTCCAACAACATCAGGAGTGTCATATGATTCCCACTCCTGTGATACCAGGCTTCTCCATGATATGGTTTAATTGGCAAAACATATATTTAACAGGCATAAAATATAAATTACATCCTGCTATGACTGGGAGCTGGCTGGCAAAGAGTAAACTGGCTGCTTATGTGTGTTTCAAAAATAGATCAGGAAGACACCTCGGGGCATGGCTAGGTTATAGCCAGGGAAACTCCCAGACAATGGACTTGCAGATGTCCCTCAATGATTCAGCCTTTGGAAATAATGGTACTGAAACTGTTTCCACAGAAGGACTTATTGTCTTCAACCTTCTCCTTTTGTCTACCAAAAACTAGTCTTTATCCCTTCACCTATCTAGCAATCAAGGAGTTATCACAATTCCCATTGGTCTTTTTGTCATCTAATGCTAAGGCCATTAACTCATTCCAGACCCTGCTGTCCACTCTCTGGACTCCATTGTTTAGATAGCCATTTATACTTTCCTCCTCAGGGCAGAAAAAGGGTATTTAGACCCTGGATTTTTGCCAGATCTCATAATTTTGGTGTACAGACTATAACTCTGACACTCCGGTTCCTGACTTGTACTACCCTTGGGCTTATCGTCTAAGCTTCTTCACTTCTCTCCAGATTGGTAAACATTACTCACTTCACCCTAAACTCTCACTATCCAACCTTTCCTCCCTTTTCCTTCAGTTAACCTTGTGTGAATGCAAGACTATGTGGATCTTGTGTGTGTTTGCAATTCCCCCAATAAAACAAATAAGATTACTTCTGGATCTTCAGCTGGTTTTCCTTGCATTCGTATCTGTAGACATACCCTCCTCTCTCAGGCCTCCTATTTGAGCTAATATTCCCCACCATTTCAGAAAGGTACTAGCATCACAGGTGGACCCCTGAATTACCCACATTTTGGGGTAACACCTACGCTAAATGTATAGACAATTCAGGAAGGAAATATTGCCTTAGGTTCTTATTTCTTTCTTGTATGATTAGAGCTACCTAATACTGAATTTGTGCTCTGGCTTCTTTTCTCTCAAGGAACAAAGGATAAATAAAGCTGTCAAGTGCCTTATTGATTACATGTGATTAAGGTATACTTTCTTTGCCCTTCTTGTCTCTTGGCTTTTTCATTTAGGGCTTTTTTGGGAGGGAGGGCAGAGAAGAATACTTTGGCTTAGGACATGGAGACAATTTTAGAGCTATAATGTCATAGTTTCCCCATTAAAAGGATTATTCAAATTTGTAGGACTTCTTGTGAATCCATTAAATTGATTGTGGCCAAATGAACTCTTGAATCTATTGTTTGCTTTTGTTGTTTACTAAAATCACCAGTCATTATAGATCAACAACATGTACCCACCATTGTTGCTTACTAAAATCACCAGTCATTATACATAACATGCCTAAACGTAGCCAAAACAGGTCCCTACCATTATGTCCAATCTTTCTCGTCAACCTTTTTTAGTTACATAAGTCAGTGTTGTTTTGCAAAATGCTACAGTATTTCTTGAAAAATTTGCACTAGGCCATTCAATACAGTTTAGTTATCCAAATGCATAAATCATGCTCTTGCAGTTTACATAGAACACTGAAAATCTAGTTGACCTGGCTGAAAGAGGAGTATTGCCATTTTGTTTCAAGCAGAGCATTTAAATAATTAGTAAATTAACTCAGTATGCTGTTAAGTTGTTAGGTTTTTCTAGAAATAGAGTCTGACTCACTAAAGTTGATCCTATACTTTAACAAGTTGATTTTAGAATATCAGATTTTGTTAGGGTCAGTGTTTCTTTTTCTGGCAGATTCAGTAAAACAGGAAGGTCTAAGGAGAAGGAAGATTAGAATCTGAGGGAATGCATGACACTGGGCAGGCTACTCTACTTGTTATATCATTGCTGTCCTGAACAATAAAACGGAGAAGGTTCCAGAAAGATAGCAAAAGAATACCTGGGAAGCAACTGAAGAATAAGGATTGAAGAACACTTGAATAAGAAGGGAAAGTAAGTAAAAAACGAGTCCCAATATGAAATAGAATATAGAAGATACTAGTCACTTCCTTAGTCTTCAAGCTAGGGTGTCTGACTTAAATTGTTCATTCCCACAGGGGAGAAAAGATAATTTAATCAATTTTTCTTCCTCCTGTGGGAACATCTTCAAAAAATGTGGTTTTCAAAGATATTATCATTGGGAGTGCGGAGTATTCCCCTAAGACTCAGTTTTTTCCTTCCCCTTTCCCAGTACACAGCCATGTAGCAGCTTGAGGGAGAGCAGGGAGAGCAAGGGAAAAGCTGAATGAAGAAAGGTATTGACAATTCTCACTCAGCTTCTTCCTTCCTATCCTTCCAGTGGTGTTGGAGATATTCCACTGGAGGATCATCAATGGCTATAATCTTTGCCAATCCTTATTTGGTTTCCCCCTTCCTCTGCTACAACACAGTGTAGTATCAAGCAGAAGGGTGTGAGACAATGAGTGAAGATCACCAAGGGCTGCAGGAAGGTGGGGCTGAAGTTGAGCAATAGCCATGGGCAATTCTCACTCAGCTTCCCTTCCACAACCCCAAGGCACAACCATGTAGTGTCCAGTAGGAAGGTGGAGGTGGGGAATCTGAATGAGGATCATAGATGGCTATAGCCAATGGTGACCCTTCCATAGCTTTTAATTGCTACCTTCTACAATACTGGAGGATGGGGAAAACCAAGCAAGAATTGTTGAGGGTATACCCATGGATTATACCTATTTTGGCTGTCCATGCCCCTCCCCAACATCAGAAAGCCAAACAAAATTTGTTGACAGTTATTGCCATTGACACTGTGATATTAGGAATGCAAGAGGAGAAGCCAAGTGAAGATTTTCAGGGGCTACTGGCACTAATGATCCTGACTGGGTTTCCTTCTATGCCTAAGAGGTGGCCATATAGCTAGCAAGATGACAAGAAAGAACCAAGGGAACATTATCAATATCTGTGTTCTGATAGCTAACACACAGAGATGGAGGCATCCTCTGGGACCTCCAAGAAATGATAAAGAGGTCCTGAAGTAGGATATCATTGTGTCAGTTATCAGAATTTAGCCAACGATGATTTTCAGCTGGCCTACTCTCTCTCTGGTCATTACATGGCTTCTGAGGATAGGGGCAGGAAAAAAAATGAGTCTTGTCTAGCGGGGCAGAAGTAATCCTCAAATCTATTTACACAATTGGAGAGAGAGGGAGTTTCTGTCAGAGTTCAACTCCCAGCTCATGCTTCTGCCAGCAAGAGAAGGGAAGCGATAGAACTTGCCCAAGAGGAGGAGGCAGTAGAGCGTGTCCAGTGCTAACAATCAAATAGAAACACTGAGCTGAGCCAAATTCAAGGTCAATTCCAAAAGTCAAGAATGCTGAAGATCAGTCCAAAAAGTCTAGAAAGCTGAAATACAAGAGTTGTGGCAGCTTGAGTAGTGATTTGCTACAAGCAAACACCAAGCCACGCCAACTGACTTATATAGCCGAGGAAGACAGATGTTACTTATCATTGTTCTGTTTTCTCAATCTCACCCAAACAGCTTCCCTCTGAGCTGCTCTCTTTTGTCTCCTCCTTAACTGGAAGCTTGGAGATAATGGTGGCTCTAATTCCCCTAAATCATTGCTGGCTCCTTCTCTCTTTGGCATGGTCTGCAACAACTCCATCTCAGCTTGTCTTTTAGCTGGTGAGGGTGTTGGTTAGGCAGTCTGATCTATCACTGGCTCTGGCTCTGGCACAATCAATTGGTTATCAACCTCTGAGCTGTCATCTATCACAGTTTCAGGAATATTTTCCTCACTGGAATTTTCCAGCACCCAAGAAACCTCTTTAGCATTATTTCCCCTTGAGTTTCTGAATATTCTGTCCATCCCTCTTTCAAGCACCCACGGCCTTCACAGAATGTCAGCCCTTTTAGTCTTGAAAGGATGATATCCTCCTGTCCAACTGCCTACGTGCTTGAGCTGTGGGAGTGCATTGCAACTTTCTCAGTTCTCCACCTGTATGGATTTCATTCTGATTTCTATTCTATTGTGATTTTGTTGTTAACTGCCATCATGTCTGATTTCTATTCTATATTATTGCATAATTCTATGATCCATTGTATATTATTACTTGGGATGAGCTGCAATTAACCCCTGGTAAACCTTTATTACCCACACCATGCTAGGCACCTAGATAATGAAAAGTTTTCCTCAGTCCTAGTCTGCATTTGATGCTCTTTTGGCTTCTCACCCTTCCCATATTCTGTTTTCCCATATTCTGGTTTCCATCCATCTCCTGATTCAGTAGATCTTATACTTTGAGCTTTTGGTGAGATTGGACATTCTAATTAGGGAACAAAAATGTCCTTTAACTAAATCTCATTTCTCTTCAGAGGTAAATCACACAGTGCTGAGCACGTGAATAATTAAATGGGAAGTTTTCCTTAAATGCTATATCCCACATTTTCTTCTGCCTTGGCTTCTGGTCTCCTCCTTCTGCACCCTTCCCATGGCCCCTGCTTTTCACTGGATCACACACATTGAGTGTCCTGCTAAGGCTGATACTTGGGGTCAAATGACCCAGATACCTAAAATCACACTGTTCTCCTTTTTCTTCAGAAAATGTTAGTATCTTTCTTTTAAAAAGAATTTAAAAGTCTCTCTCTTTCACACACACACACAGACTCAGAAGTAAATCCCATTGAGTTGGGATGCAATTCTTTACTATGTTTTTCCTTGAAGGTAGTAATGAGTAATTTTGGTAATTTTCTTCTTGCTGTGAGAAAATCTTTGAAGACTACACAGTTTTTGAATGCTTGTCATAACTAAGGGCTTATTCTGCAATAAATAAATAAATATCCCATGTAGTTGTCTTGTGCATCAATTAGCATTTTCTGCACAGGAAAAGCCTTTTCTGTGTGAAAAATAAAATGTCACTGCAGAAATATTAAGTCCTACACAGAAAATGCTGTTTTCTGTGCAGAAAATGCTGTAATTGGGGATTTATTCTTCATAAAATGTGGTAGGTTTGCATAGAAAACATCATCTTCTACATAGAAAACAATATTTTATGTGCAAGAATTAATATTTCTGCATTGAAATATTATTTTCCATGCAGAAAATGTTGTTTCCTATGCAAAAAAAGCTGATTTGTGCACAAAAAATATGTGCAAATTTTGTACAAAATAAATCCCAAACTGTAAAGATTCTTGTTAATCTAGGATTCTTCCCATCACAATTTCTCAAAGCTAGAAAAACATGCTTTTGAACAATTTTTTCAAATATATTTTTTCCATCCCTACCATTGGGTTAAATAGGTAAAACATGTGTTCTGACACTGATTTTTAAAGGTCATGCTTCTTGATAGGAAGTGGGGAGGCAGAGAGCATGTAGTGATTCAGTTGTGAAGGAGAAGTTCTGCCTATACTCATAACGACTGAAATCATTTTTGATAAACAATATTCCATACTTGATTCACTGACTTATATTTGTAGCTGACCACATACTGCTGGACTTGCAGTGGATCAGAGTCCTCTAGCTGAAATTAGTGCATCATACCTTACTGCCTTTTAACACAGGAATAAGATTCACCAATTATCATTGCACTGCGCTCCAAGTAGCCCTAGTCAGCAAAGCCAGTGATGAGTAATCCTGGAACCTCCAGTTCAACATCTGGAGGGCTAAAATATTCCCTGTTTATCATCATTCCTTGTTAACCTTTAATAAACAAGGGGTTTGAACATGTTAATGAGGGTGGGAAGGGTGAAAAAAAAGGGGAGAAATACAGATCAGTGAGAAAAATTAGTTGAACAGCTTGTAAAATGAAAACTTATATTTTAGAGCAGACTTCCAAACCTAACAGCTTCTAGATATGTTGAAGTCCACCAACCACAGAAAAGAAAATACCACAGGTTTCATCCATCTGACAAGGAATTTTGATTCTAGAAAGATAACTTTAAAGTGATGAAAATCACTTACTGAAATGTAATGAAAAAGACACAATTATAGTGTTATAATACCATTTTAATTGGTGTGTGAGAGAAACATAGTCTCAGTCTTGCCAGCTCTCAGGCCTTTTCTTACCTCCCCTCCCCACTGAGTGAAATGTGTAGATATGAAATAGTTTATATCACAAAGCCCAAGTCTGTACACTGGAAAACTAAAAGCAACCTCCTGACCTTAGTGGATGTCCCCAACTGCATGTGGTGAGTTGCTGAGCCTGTTGGGAGCTGCCCAATGTCACAAACAGCTGGGCAGGCAAAGGGGCAAACCTCAAGAGGAGACCCCGCTGTGGCAGTAGAGCTGCAGTGCATGGCAGCGGTGATGAACTGATTACACTCTTCGCAAAGCAGGCCAAGTTTGAAATGGAAATGAGCGAGAAGCATCTCATCTCACCCAGCAGCTCCACTCAGCATCACTTCTTGACATCAGGGAAATGTGAGTGAAGCACACTGACGGCTTTCTATTAGTACCATGCTTCCTTCCTCAAAGGTCTATTTCATTCTTGCTGTGAAAGGATGATGACAGAGGGAAGATCACTATAGCATTCCAAGATTTTGCATATAAATCTTCTATTCTCAGAAACCGTCAACATCCTTTTATCCTTTTGCCTGTCCAATTTGGTAAGCATCTCCAAAAGTGTATTCATTTCATCTGCCTTTTCATATGCGAGTGCTTTATGTTCCAAGTAAGTCCAGCAGTTAAATATTTCACCTTTCCACTTTTCCAATAAACTAGTTTCACCCTCTTTGCTTTGTCCCCAGGTAGAGAATTAAACCATTTGATTGCTATCCTGTATTTCCTGTCTTAGATAATAGTGACTGCAGCTGACACTATTTTGAAAGGAAAATCTATCCAACTATATTTGCTTAGAAGGACAGAAACAGTTGCACTCTGTATCCACACTGTTCACTTTGTCTGATCCAACCAATCTAGAGGGATGTAACAATAAACAACCACTGGATCTTAGAGCAGACTGTGAACTCTGACCTGCTCTTGGTCAAATGTGAACCCATGGCAGTAAGAGCTCATTTAGAAATAATTTCACTAGTAAATCCAATAATAAAGTCTCAGTATGAATGTATGCTTTATTTTCTGAATAAATATCCTTACTGTAGATCTTGTTCATGACATATGGCAATAGTTTGTTGCACTGAGCACAGACTGTTAATTTTGACAGAATTTAGACTTATTTCTGTCAGTCCACCGATTGTTTTTGAATTTTCATCTGACATAGCTATCCATTCCACCATGTTGCCCATATTTACAGAGGATCTAACTTTTTAAAAAATATATTTATAAATCAAAAAAGAAGAAAAAGAAAAAGGCGGAATGCATAGGATATGCACCTGAAATAGGAATATAAGCTGCCCATATTACCAAAAATATGTTTTCTTGAAGCTGACAACTATAAGATTCATGTTCATACATAGCTACAGCAGTAAGCTGTTCTAACCACTGAATGATAAATGGTCACTGTTTATCTTTCCAACCCTGGAATATAAGTCTTTTAGCATAAGTAAAAGCACACAGGATCAAACCATATTGACCATTAATTATATTCCACATCACAGAGATATAATTTAAAAGAACACATGTATCTACAGATGCCAAAGATATTTCTCATACAAAGTTAATATGCTGTAATACCTCTGCATAAGGAATTTCACTTGACTCTGAAAGCATTCTTCATTATTGATGTTGCTGCATATTGGTTTAATATCCATACTTATATTGCCATTCCTCTACCTATTTTTAAAAATTAAGTAATTGTACTCCCCATATAAAAAGAGTTCCTCCAACCCAATGCATCGGAGTTACATTTACAACAGCAAAAAATGAGTGACCAATTGGAGTGAGGTTAGCTGACAGACTGAAATATTCAGGTTTACAAAGTATAGAGTTCACAAGTTAGGTCACCATTAGAATTAAGTAGGGGCCCAGATATGCCATGTTTGTTTTCTAAGGATTTCCCCCTAATCAATACAAACCACCTATGTGTGCATGTATGTATGTGTGTATATGTGGCTTCAAGTCACTTATCAATAAATTTGATAGGGTTTTCTTAGGCATGGAATAGTCATAGGTAGTTTTGTCAGTTCCTTCATCTGAAATACAATCCTCCTTCCACATTTGTGGTTTGATCTTCATGAATTTGATTATTCCCAAGGTGCCCACTTGCCTCCCCCCATTCTCCCTCTCTCATTCTCTTGCCTTTTGTCAATGTGCCCTGCCTTCTTCCTCTGTACCTGGACAAAAGGCAAGTGGATGGGAGGGGAAAAGGTTTACACCCACCTCTCCCCTTCCATTCTATTGCCTTTTGCCTGGGCATGCTGCCATCCTTCTCTGAACCCTGGCAAAAACAAGCAAATGGGAGGGTGAAAGGATCATACATCTACTTCCCCGCTCCATTCTCTTTCCTCTTGCCCAGGTGCCCTGCCGTCTTTCTCTGTGTTGGGGCAAATCAATAGCAATAGCAATAGCAGTTATTTCTATACCGCCTATCAACTAGCGTTATCTAAGCGGTTTACAATGTATTTTTTTAGCTAATTGCCCTCAACAAGCTGGGTACTCATTTTACCAACCTGCGAAAGGATGGAAGGCTGAGTCAACCTTGGAGCCTGGCAGTATCAAACTCACAACCTTGTGGTTGCAGTACTGGCATTTAACCACTGCGCCACCAGGGCTCCTTGCAAAGGGTAAGCGAATGAAGGGGAAAAGGTTTTGTATGCCTCCCATTCACTTGCCTTTTGCCTGGACACAGAGACAGAAGGCACACCAACCCAGGCAAAAAGCAATGAAATGGAAGGGAGGAGCCCCAGAAGGAAATGGCAGGGGGGCAATTCACTTGGGGCAGGGGGGGTATTCACCTTTTTTTTAACTTTTGCAAGAGTTCTGCTCCCCAAACCCTCATGAAAGGTGAGGCGCCACTATATAGCCTACAGCACATGGTATTTATTGACGGTCTCCTATCCTATATATCTGACCCTAATGGATTTGGTACCTTTAGGATATTTAGGCTCTCCTCAAACCACCTAACTAACCAGAAAATAGTAGTCTGTTTTTGAACATTAGTCAAAAAATGGAGAAAGCTTAGTTCATACTTGTAGACTGCCATGAGAAGTGCTGTAAACATATGCAAAGCAAAACAGCATCAAAAGTCACAGGAACCTCCAAGGGAGATGAACTTCAATGCCAGATATAGAGTAAACAAGTGGAATTATTTACAGTATAACATTATCATTTGGAATGATATTTTATTCATTATTTAATCACACATGCTGAGCCTGTCCCAATGATTGCAGTGGTACGGTTTGGCATTTTGTCCTGTCTATCATCTGTCATTGCGCGTATGGGTTTATTTAGTATTCTCTATATATTTCCAGAATGTGACTCTCTCTACAGGATAGCTAACCCATCTGAACATTAATCAAAGGGCAAAGATTTAGAAGGTGAATATGTATTTAGAATATCCAAATGCACTTAAAACAAAAAAAGAATCCGGCAGACATAAGTTCCATCTGTAAAATCATTATCCTCCTTTCCCACTTTCTTAGCTCTACTGTACACAAATCCATTTAAGTAAACTCTGCCAGCTCAGAGGCATGGCATTCATTAATTCCTCCACAAACATTTACTGGCCAGACCTGAGCTCAGTGAGAAAGAGAACAAAAGCAAATTTACCAGAACAGCTGCAAACAAAGTTGCCGTCAGAATAATTTGTGTAACCATTCCATTCATTTCAGTTTGTTCTTGCAGTTCTTTAGACCATTGCAATATGGGCAATGAGAAGGAAGCCTTTGGCAGGTGGAGAATTTTTAAAAAAATAAAGAAGAAGTACAAAAAATGCATGAATCGAACAAAATGAGAATGGGAAAGCCAGGCTAACTCATCTTTTGAAGTCATTCTATAGGTTCAGGCAGGCTTTTGGTTTGGTAGCTTGGTGTTTTAACTGATGGGAATGGTTTATTTATTAATCAGTCTCCTTTCAACAGTGCGTATTTTAATTGATCATTTTTTTATTTTATCTTGTATTACACATAGCAAATGGCAGATAAAGAAATTATGTTCCCAAGTTAGGAGAACAGGATTCACTGAAACACTAAGCTTTTCTTGAAAAGTTTTTTTTTAAAGAAGTGTTAAGGATAAAGAATGGTTTCAGCCTAATTAATTAAGCTTTGTTAAAAGTGTTAAAGAAACTGTAGAGCATTAACATACATGGGTGTTAAGGACCTGTGAGAATTTTTAGAGCCCTGAAAACATCCAGGATTTGTTTCCAAGTGCAAGATTTGCTGACAATTCTATCATTTACACCAATTGCTGAGGCCTTTGGGGAAAGGAATTGTTCTAAAGGCTCCCAGCTTTTCAGAGACATGGTGTTGCCTTCCCGGTTCTTCTTTCTGTAGGTTCCCATTTGCAGGAAGAGATGCCAGGTGGAGTAATTTTGCAGCTGGTTCCTAATACTCTTTCCTACTGATGGCATATTCTGCAGAAACATCCCCACTGGAACAATTACACACACAATATCCTTCCCACGCCACTTTATTGCCCTCATCTAATAAAAATGTTTGTAAATATTAATTGTCTTTGAATGAACCAAGGTTTTCAGATGGCAATTGTGGAAAATGAGCTCTCTTTTTCTCTCTTTTGGCCCTGGAAGAGTGAGCAGATTTTACTAAATAAGTAAAAATACCAGCCTACAGGTCATATTGCAGTAGTCGTGTTCTGCACGTTATAGGGAAGGACATACTTGGTGGATAAGGTAGTGATCACACGGCACTATCTTTGCATGCAGCAAAATGAAAAGAACATTAGCTTCATTTACCAGGAGTGTTTCTTCCCATAAACTACTTAGCTTTGCCTAATTACTCCCTCCTCCCTCCTTCCATCCATCCAGGGCAGGTGGAGTAACATCTGCAAACATAAGATGGATGCTGTCATGCTAACAAATGTCTCCTTGTGATCAGTGCAAGTTTTCCTTATTGCTCCTTGTACAGATCGGAACTGAATACAAAGTAAGGGGAACATTAATTAGTGCCCATCCAGCAGCAACTTGACAGGGCTATGATTTAGCTATAAAAGCTCCTGTTGAGTTGCAATTCAATATTTTAGTTCCTTACATGCTTTTATTTCATTTTACCACACTGATGGGGGAGGGGGAATCATAATGTCTCACTAAAGGAAGGGGAGGGAAAGAGATAATAGAGTCTCTTTCCCTGTCACTCTGTTTAATTTTTTTTAAAATAAATCTCTTGACAGTGGCTGTCATGACATCATTTACTGACATATAAATTGCTCAGTGAACTGAAATGAAAGACATATTGGTAAACAAGATGCCTACTTGATACTTTGGATTCCCAAAGGTGTAACAAAGGATATACAATCTTTTTTAAAAAAAAAAAAATCTAAACAAATTACTTCCTTCTATCACCTCATCTGTAAGTGTAAAATAGTGGTCCAGCATCCCCCAATAAAATCCCACTTAAATGAGGAAAGACATAAATCCTTATGCACTTGAATTGGTATGCATCATGGCTAGGTATGCCTAGAATGTCTCATGAGTTCAAGATGAATATCCCCTTTTTGGAGATAGCTGGACTACTTTGGAGCCCAAAGTGACTTCATTCAGAGCTGAAAGTGACTAATTCCATGGTTCCAAACCTACCTCAGAAAGGTTTTGTTTAGACAATGTAGCTAAATCTGACCCATTTTTGAACCTCTTTCAACCTGTCCAAATGGAAAATGTCAGGCAAAAATGAGAATGTATTTTCATGACTGACAGCTCTAGCTTTCAATCAAGGAATGACTTTCTCAAGGATCTCCTTTTTCTTTCAGTCACAGTGCTTCCGTGGGGGATAGAAAAAGAACATATCAGAAGGTATTTCATTTATTTTCTCCCTTCTCTTTGCCCATTGCATCTGAATAAAGCCCAGTTCCCACTAGTGCTCTGCGGGGAAAGCCTGGGTGCCCATTGTCTACCTTGTCACTTTAGATTTTGGAAGTGGTACATAAATGGGCCAACAGTGGCCTTATTGCCTTTACAGTTCTTCCAGAAGTTTTCCCTTGAGTGACTGGTACAGGGAGGGCCCCCTCTCCTATTAGAGGTGGTGCACACTAGCAGCTTATAAAAGAGTGCTGCTAGTAGCTCTGCCAGATATCTATGGTGAGCAGACCTCACTCTTCACCTCTTGTCACTTCCACCTCATCTTGCTCTTGACTTCTCACAGAAACAATTAGTCTTAAAAATAAAAAACCACAATAGTGAGCTGCTTCTTGGCAGAGGAATAGGGCCATTTCCGCACTAGATTCTTATAGTGCTCTTATTCCACTTTCAACGTTTATGGAACCTGGGGTTTGCAGTTTGGGGGGGGCCTTTGAGGCCCCTTCCCAAACTGCAAATCCCAGGATTCCATAGGATATTGAAAGTGGAATAATAGAACAATAACAGTCTAGTACAGAAATGGCTTAAGTCTGGTGCCTACTAAAACGGCTTAAGTCTGGTGCCTACTAAAACGCACAACAACAATAACAAAACAAAACAAAAGAACATGACCACAGGTCTTTATCCATCAAAGAATCCATCAAGGAAATTGGTGTTTTTAATTCCCCATGCCCACATTCATCTCCACTGGCATGGGGGCAGGGAATATGAAGGAAAGAAGAAAGTATATGCAAGAGAATGAGACAGAGAAAGCAGAGTGAGATAAAGAGGGTGCTCAGAAGTTGCAGAGGGAGATAGTATGACATACCCTCCAACTGTCCCAATTCAGCAGGGATCACCCTGATAAACCCTCTATGGTCTTATCATTTTAACTACTTTTAAAATGCCCCAGTTTCTCTTTCCTCCTTCCACATTCCCCCTTTATCTATAGCTTGCTTCAGTTGCTACAATCTGAGTTCAAAATGCAAACATAGGCTGCAGTCAGTTAACTCAGTTGTGGGAAAGGAGTGAAGAGAACAGAGTCTTGCCCAGCACAGGCAAAATCAAACCAGTGCAGCCTCTCCTAGTTTATGCATTCTTCTTCACTAATAACTTCTGCCATCTTGACCACACACTTGATATCCCAGTTTTCATTTGTGAAATGTTGGAAGGTATGGTGTTATAACAGCATGAGTTTACTGAAAGCCATTAAATGGTGGGACCTTGTTGGGTGACATACTAAAAGAAGCATGAATCACAAAGACAGAAGACTAGACCTGACTGATATTTCTACTTCTTCCCCAGGGATCAATGTACCTTCATAGAAAAGTTCCCCACCCCTATCCCATTCTCCATGTATGTGCAGACTACCAGTGGAATCATACTTCAGTCCTGGCAATGAAATAGCACCTTGTAGACCTGAAGACAGCAGGCTATCCTATGGGGTATAGGGCAGATGATATAGCACATGCACATCTCTGTTTTCTGATACCCTATCACTATGCCACAGCCATCCCTCAGCTTAAGGATACCACCATACATCACCTTTCTATCTGTAACTTAAAAACAAGAAACCAGAGTTGAAAATGCCTGTGGAGCAGCAGTCTCTTTCACTGTGGAGCCTGTAGGCCAATTATATTATCACTTCAGTTGAGAAGAGGTAATGTTGACCTTCTTTCTGCGTGAAACAACTCCGGTCTTGTATGGCATTTTTATTGCTTAAAGGAAAAAAAAATACCTTGCAGAAGATAGCTTTTATACTCTAATTTCCTTTGTCTTAAAATGCTTACATCCACTTGAAAAGATAAGAGAGCACATGACAAGGCAAACTCTAGTGTATCTGCCATTTCTTCAGCTGCCACAGTAGCAATATATGCTAATGCAGGTTTTCCCTTAAGAATAATAGGCAAAGTAGGAGAAAGATGTAGTTCAAAGGGTGTTCACACATCGCATTCAACACAGCTATAATATGGGCATGTTGTTGATCCATGCAGCCAAAGGGGGTTTTTTTTGCAGGTAACATTCAACATGTGCACACTATAGCCAGATGGCTCACCTGTATATTTGCATTGTTTTTTATTAGTGTTGCCAGATCTCAGGGTCTGGTCCTGAGTCTCCAGTTTTCATGGGTCTTCAGGTAGGAGAAAAGGATCAGATTCTCCAGTTTTGATGAGCTTGGCTCCAAACGAAAGGAAAAGACTATGTGCAAATCTCCAGTTTAGCTAGTAGAGCAGCAGCTTGCTGCCAATCTGCCATTTTTCATCTGTTGTTGCAGCTTGCAAAGACTCCCCTGGAAGCTGGTATATCTACTTAGTTCGGTTGTTCCTGAGACCTCAGGTTTCAGCCCAGAAATCTCAGACCTTGAGAATACTATTCACAAGAAATAGAATGTGCTTATGTTCATCTTGTGGGTTCTGGGTTTACACTGTGGTTCAAGTAGTCATACTTTTAACAAACAGCAGAAATAAAGCATTTTGGGGTCTTATGGACATTTTCAAATATTGAAGCAGTCATTCATAGATTACTGCTCCTGTCCTAAACAGAAATAAGTCCTGTCCAATAGAGCTTACATAGTATTATGCTGCGTGAAAATTTCAGTAGTCTTACTTAGATCATTAAAAATATAAATAATTAAATTGTGTAGAACAGAGGTTCTTAACCTGTGATCCATGGGCCCTGGGGGGGGTGCAATGTTCATAAAGTCTTGAGGAAATGTTATAAGTTTTTACAAGAAAGGAAGGAAGAAAGGAAGGAAGGAAGAAAGAAAGAGAGAGAGAGAGAGAAAGCAAGCAAGCTGTGTTTGGAATCATTACAATAAAAATATTTTAATAGGAATGTGTGCATTTACTTATTTTTCCCTTCTCTCCATATCTGACAATCCTTGATGAGCAACTTTAAATAAATTTATTCATGCACTTTAGGGTTTTAAATCTTGAGTTAAGTCTTGGTGGTCCACAGCAACAAAATATATTCATGGGAGTCCTTGGTAAAGAAAAGAATAAGAACCATTAGTGTAGAGGCTTTCCTGAATAAATCCAATTTTTCTTAAAAAAAAAAAAAGAAGAAGAAGAAGAAGAAGGTACTGTGGAATTTTGAAGATGGAACAAAAATGCTAAGGAAAATTTTAAAATATTAGTTCACAGGGTTTTTTAAAAAAAATACAAGAAGGAATGTGGGAAGCAATAGACTCAGCTCAAGATATTGTATAGTTTAAGACTAAAAACAAAACAAAGTATAAGGATGAGATGGAGTCCTATCAAGTGTCCACTTAGAATCACAAATGTGTCTGTGACACCACAGCCTTAGTCTGGAATGCAGCTGTAGGGCTCATTCTGTACTCTCTGGCTGTAGCTGGATGAAGCCTGTGCAAGCAATTTGGTCCTCCACTGTTTCCTGTGTGTGTGCCTTCAGGTCAAGGCAATCCCATGAATTTCACTGGATTTTCTTAGGCAAGGAACACTGAGGTGATATTCCAGTTCCTTCCTCAGAAATATAGCCTACAACACCTGGTATTAGCTGATGATCTCCCATCTAAGCATTAACCAGAGCTGACCTTGCTTAGCTTCCAAGATCAGACAGGATCTGGTACCTTTAGAGTAGGTAGGATTACCAAGGGTGCTTTCCCTTCACACTCACTCTCCCTTAAAAATGTTTACTCAGATCTTCCACTCTCTCAGAACTATTTCTCCTTCTTTCCCTCTCCCTCTGTCTCTCCACCCTTCCCCCCGTCTAACACACACACCAAACACAAACACTCCTAAGGACTTTGTATGGTAGCTCTTCAGAGATAAACATGATTGTGCCTCATGTGAATTGCAGTTTTATATAAAATAAGCACCTGTTTTAATTCTACCTGGGTAAAGCTATACACATGCTCTGTGCCCTGGATTTAAGTGGATTCTGCTACTGGATTACAAGTCATGAACAGGCGCAGGTACAGAGATTCTCACAAAGATCTGAATGTGTGTACCTTTTGCAGCGTAACGTGAGAAAGAAACCCTGAATAGAATAACACATGCTTGGCCTGCAAACGGTCCCAAATTCAAATTCTGGCATTTCCAGGCAGGGCTGGGGAAGAGGAGTCCTCTCTGAAACCCTAGAGATCTCCTGAAAGTAATACTGGGCTACATTGCAGGAATGTAAGTCTACACAAATTTCATTCTCATACCTAAGAATGAATAATTTTATAATTTTTCTCCTCATTTTGAGAAAATTTCCCCAAATTCTACAGTTTTTAAACAGTATTCACAGTTCTGGACTTCTTCTGTGGAAAAGAAATGGTTGTTTTTAAGAAAAAAGCAAGTTCTGCGCAGAGAACACAGATTTCTCTTTCCAGCATAGCAATTATTTTCTGCACAGAAAATGCCATTTTCTGAATAAGAAAGTGTACAAAAAAATAATGTGCATTTGTTTCCTACAGAATAATTCCCACACTGCAAAGATTCTCACCTGTCTCTTTATCAGGGTCTTTCAAAACTGAAGACCTCCATTTTAAAAAAACATATTTTGAATATTATTTCCTTCCCTATTACATTGGTCAAAGGTCTGATTCAGTATTTGGGACCTTCTCATAGTGGCCATGATAGCTGATTTATTCTAGGGGTTGTAGTTCATTACATAACGTTCCCAACTACTTCAGGGACTGGCTGGGAATCACTGGTTCCCTCAAAGTTCTCCTGCCTCACCTTCCCTAGGTGGGGAAAGCAGAGGAAGTACAAAGCCAGCTCAGCCAGCATTTCAGTTCCATATGATGCATAAGCATCTGGATAGATGATTATACGCTGTGGATCAGACAAAAGCAGAGTTAGCCTAGTAGCTCCACAGGCTTTAATCCAGATCACCAGAGTGCTGGTTGATCTGCAGAAGGCAGTTCCCATTGTTTACAGATTGGCTGCCGTCTGCCCACACAGTTTGGCAGACACGCAGTTCCCATTTTTATCTTCATGTTCAAGCAACCATAAAACAAGAAATGTTCCCCAGAAACTGTTAACAAAGAAAGTGGAAGGATGACTGTAATCTCACAGATTTCTGAGTGCATGAAGCTGCCAAACATGGGGTCAGATCTCTGAAGTAATGGCATTCATCCATCTAGTTCAGTATTGCCTATTCTGGCTATCATCAGCTTTCACGAGGTCTCACGCTTTTCTTATGTATCCATTTAACTACTCAGTGGCAGCTGGTGGCTTCCATGCCAGTGAGGCAGTGAATCTATCCTGACTTTTCATCTGAACTACATATGTTTCTGGGCAGGGATCAGTACCCTGGATAACTCCCTTAAAGTTCATCTTAAAATATGGCACATATTCATTAACCCATATCCCATAAAAGGCAATAGCCACAAGGGACATCACAATGGTCCATCATTGCTCCTAAATATGGCACTGCAGGAAGCTAACTAGCTTTTAACACCACAGCAATAAAATATTAAGTCAACATCTTCTAGGTAACCATTTATGGTTAGCTGTTTAATATGTGCTAATATACGTTCCTGTCTAGCACCAACAGTGGAAAGGCCACCTGATAGCTGAATCTGATAGCCAGTTGAACTAAAGTAGTATGTGATTAAAACAATTTGTTTTGAGTAAGAACTTGCAGGATGCCTATGATCCACTTGGATGAAAGTCTATGACTATTATTATTGTTGTTTTCTAATCTACTGAATTGTCCTTATGTAGTTCAAAAAATAACTTTTCCTAGCTCTGGCCAAATGTCTGAATTTAAGGGATGTTCCATTACATATTACAAGGAGATTGCTGGAACTTCTATTCTGAATTTCTCTATACAGCTTCCATGTTTACTATGCAAATACCTCTACAACTTGAGATGGTGCAAATATTTCTCAGCTTTTGGAAAGTTTTGAGACATTCTGAAAAAATGCAAAATTCACATCTGGAGCCAAATCAAGCCTGATATTGCACCTTATGTTTTCCCAGTTTGCATATGTAGTTGTTAAGCAATGGCAAAATGTAACAGCACTAAGAGATTTCCACTGGGATTCTTTCCACAGCATCAGTTATTTGCACTCTCAGCACTATTTTATAGTAGTTGTGATTTTTAAGGTCCTTTTTCTTCCTAACAACAGTGAAACAATCACTCAACAAATCAACTTTGGCTATATGATAATGTCACTGCAGGCAAATGAAGCAAGTTTAGAATGACAGCAGCGGCTGTAGCACCACTTAATTCTGAACTAGATTCATATGTCTATAAAGATGCCGTAATTCTAAGTGGAATATCTGAGTGATGGATTAACCACATGTAAAAGATGCCCCCTGTAGACCAAGTCAATTGTGCACTGTTAAAGCAGCCTGGCTGTTTGCCATCATTGCAGAGGCAGGGCTAGCTGCCCAGGTTCCTGTTTTCTTCTTCATAAATTCAAACTGAAGACCTGAAGAGGACTTCAGTAATATGTCAAAAGTTCTTGAGAGCCTTAACAAATCTTCAGTGCTTCTGTAGAATTCAGTATGGCACGTGCAGCTCCAAAAAGTTTAAAACTATTACCTGTTGGTTCTGTTTTATTGTGACGTACTATTTAAAATCTTTCCAGCAGTGGCAGCTGGTGTGTTAGCATTTCAGTGGGGTGGCGAAACTGCCTTGGATTTTAGTCCAGATTTCAAGGGGGCTATCCAAGGTGCTAAATCCTATCTTCAGAAATAGGTTCAGAACCTTGAGTAGGGTCTTTATTGTTAGTGGCCGTACACCTCCATGCTTTGATATGGTCTAACTGGCAAAACATATTACTTGACAGATATGTTTAATTGGCATAAAGTATAAGTTATACACATTTATGGCTGGAAGCCATGTGGAAGAAGGGACACTGGGAGTAGGTCAGAAGTGACTTCAACATGGCCAGGTTGTAAGAATTAGCCAAGAAAACTTGACCTAATGACCCTGAGCTAATCCTATCAACTGCCCAACCTCAGAAAACAATGAGCTGCCCAGGTGCAGCAGGCAAGCACCCCTGCTGTGTGTGTTTCTGACCGAAGCCTGGCCCATTCACATCACTCAGCCAAGACATTGAAACAATCAGTCCATTCCAGACCCCTATGGTTTACTCTACTAGAAAGCAACTAACTCACACTCCTTCAGGGAGAGAAATAGAGTATAAAAACCCCCAGTTCTGACCAACTAGTTTTGCAGTTCACCAGTTGCTGAATGTCTGTCTGCCAGTTTGCTTCCTGGCTGTGTACTGCCCTTAGACACACAAGTCTAAGCCACACTGCTGCTTCTCCACTATTCTTCTGGATTGTTAATTATAACCCCAAACCCCCAGTCTCTGTATCCATAATTTTTCCTCCCTTTATCCTTCAGTTAGATCTTGTGTGAACATGTGACTGTATCTTGTGTGCATGCATGAGTGAATTCCCCTCAATAAAATACATTTTTAGTTTACTTTTGAATCTCTGGCTGGTTCATTCCTACAGGACCCCATAAACATTGGTGGAAAGATCTTGTTGTTAATCCCCTCTCACACAGCTCCTAATTTTGAGCTAATTAATTCCCCTCTGTCACGTGGAGGTACTGGCATCATGGGTGAACCCCTGTGTCACCCGTATTTTGGGGTAACATTGAAGTTCAGACTAAAACTAGGAACAGATTTGCCACCACATGAGATCCACTGCATCTTATTCTGCACTGTCATTATCTTTTCTTATTAACTCATCTGTTTCAGATGGCCTCCTTAACTCCAAAGCTCGTGATCAAGTTGAACCAGTGTAAACGAATATACAACATTTAAGTAGTCACATAACAAAAAACCTGGAGTCCTACTAGAAGCACTAGCATGCCCAGTATCCAATGCCTACAGTGGAAATCTGGTTCTTTGTGCC
The DNA here is from genome assembly GCA_948472985.1 of Iguana delicatissima. NCBI lineage: Eukaryota > Metazoa > Chordata > Lepidosauria > Squamata > Iguanidae > Iguana > Iguana delicatissima. Next base: position 783,431 of record CAOKZL010000370.1, on the reverse strand, counting down.
AAGCAATAGGGAGGAACAACAGAAATCTACTGTGTGTGAGGGTGTTTTTTTTTAAGCCAATTCACCTACAAGCATTTTTTCTCTGTCTGCATCTCAGGTAAAGTCCATAAAGATCAAGGTTTGCCCTTAAAAGAAAAGTGCATGTTCTGATTTTTTACTTGTTACTATGGTAGCTTCAAACTCAACTGCAGATAGAAAATTGGGCTGAATTGTTCTCTTTATTCAAATCATATTTGGAATAAGGTTAAGAATCAACAGTTATAGGGGCTATTAAACTGTCAATTAGTGGAGCTTCTTTTATTTTGCAAAGCATAAAAAGAAAGGAGAAGGAAAAGGAGAAGAAAACCATTTAAGATCCCTCTGAGTCTTGACTGTGTTAGTACTAAATTATGTGCAGTCTATAAAGATCTTTCAGAACAAAGACTTGAAGCAGCCCTTATACATAATTTAAATGATTTAGATAATTAGGTTAGAATGCAATATACTTGTTATCTTTTTTCAATAATTTCAGACATGACTGCATGCTGTAAAGCTGTACTTAATGTAATTTCTAGTGGGAAAGAAGCATTGTTAGCTTTCCAAGCTTTTCTAGCAGTCAGTTGACTAAACACATACATACACTATTTTGTAGACCTATTGAATCAATCATAACATCTATAAGTTTCATTGATTCAATGGGTCAGGCATACTGTAGTTAGGACTTTAATACTTCAGTTTATATCACAGCTTTCTTTTAAAAGAGTTATCCCCACTCAACCTTTGCCAAGGTAAAGCATTATGACAATAAAACTCTACAGACACCATCACCTGCGTTCAAGCAACACATAAAGATTGTTTCATAAAGATCCGCAGCTTACTTTGGACCAGTCCTTCTTTTTAAAATCAGAGTTATTTTGTAAAGAAACTTAAAGATCTAAGTCTTTGTAAATTTCATTATCACTGATAAGAATGAAACGTTTTGCAATTTTTCTTCTTGCTGCAAACGAAAAAAGTCATCAAAAACTTGAAGACTATTCAGTGTTTAGGGTAATTCTGTGCAAATAAATAAATAAGTGAGCAATCGTGGCTGGCATCCTGTTAGGCTGGTATGACATTATAAGGTGGACTTATGACCTTGCAACTGCACTGTGTTTAAATTTACAATGGTGACACTACTGCCACAAATGCAAATGCCCCTGAAACCTACTTTAAAAGGCAGTCAGCTATCTGGTAAATGGAATCCTTGGCAAGCAGGACTTTGGACGATGACATAGCCATTTCCCTTCCACCAGTAAGCAACAGTGTGATGAAGACTGCTCCTCATGCCATCGATCACTGGTAGGAAGGATCAAGTCATATTATCCTGCAGCATCCCACTAGAACCACACAACTCCATACTCAGGATGGCTGACTAGCTTTTAAGGTGGGTTTCAAGGATCTGATCAGGAGATGGAATGTAGACATAATAATGTAGCTATGCTTCCAATGTAAGATGCATGCTGTTGGGTGTTCTGCACAAGAAACAGTATTTCTCTGCACAGAACTGTTCTGTTTTCTGTACAGAAAATGCTCTTTTCTGTGCAAAAGAAAGAAAGAAAGAAAGCTAGCTCTCCTCCACATGTATTTTTCATACAGAATGAGCTCCAAACTACAAAGATTCTAGTCTATCTAAGATTCTCTGGTCCAACTTATTCTCTTGACCTGTTTTCAAATCCGTCCCTGGTAAATATATGGAACAGAGTAGGAAAAATGGCATATACCATCTCCATCTCTTAAAGAGTAGGATGTAAAAGTAATCAATAGATTTCTTTTTTCTTTTCTTTTTTTTTTTTTTTTTTTTTTTTGTTAAAAAAAGATGGATACTGATAATTGGGGATGGGCCAAGTGAATCCTCAAATCCTGGGGAAGGATTCAAGATTCGCGAATCCAAATCCCAGTGCCAAAATAGGCAAACCAAGTCTTTCAAACCCACCAACCAAATAGTTTCTTGGAGACCAGGGCGCCTGAAAACCTGGGAGACCAGACACACAAGGGGTTTTCCCCTGGAGTAATAATGGCCCTTGCTAACAATTTCAGAAATTACATCTGGGGTTGTATTCTAAGTATTTAAATTGAACATTTAATATTTAAGTTCAGCACTTGACTGGAAGGTACAGGGTTGAGATTTCAAGGACAGCTGAAACATTCCTTTGTATAGCTCCCTTGCAAACCTCTTTCAGACACAATTCTGGGGTTTCTAGTTTTACAAGGTGTCACAGCCTTCTCTGCCAAAGTCTGCTGGTGCATCTTCAGACTATAAACCCCAGGATACCATAAGGAGCTATGCAAAGAAAATCTAGGTTTGATCTGGGTTGTCTGTGTACTATAGTGGTTCTATTGACACAAGCAGGAAAATGTGGGATTAATCTACATTTTCCTGCCTGTGTAGAAACGGCCTTCATGTCATTTTCAATCTGGGGAGATCCTGAGGCAAAACTATGACAATTGTCCTGCCCAAATTTCTTCAGAGGGAGGTTTGCCTTTGCCTAGGCTTTTGCTAAGGCTGAGAGAGTGTGTTTTGCCTAAGATTATCCTTCTTTCCCTTGCTTTTTAAATCCTTTTTTAAAAAAAGGATTCAAAAGATTTGAGATTCATGAGATTTGTGGATTCCCAGAACCTTCCAGGGATTCAGATCCAGATTCGGATTCAGCAAATTACAGATTCGTCCCATCCCTACTAATAATTTGTTAAATATTTGGCTGCCAAAGTTTAAGAAATCCCCTTTCACTTGGATAAAGTGCAGGTAAGGTTGAGTACTTGATAACATATGACAGAAATGGCTGTAGTCGTTTGTAGGGATCCTAGAGTGGTAAATTTTCCCAGTTTCACCTAGGAAAAAAGCACATTCCTGTGGGTAGACCATCAGTGGCTGTATTCTACACCAAAACTTCCAAGTGTAGAAGAATAGAAGGATATACATATATATATTTAGTATTACTGACATATATACACTGGGAACTGGGTATGTATTACCATGTTCATTGTAGTTGTGATCCTAAGCCAGATAACAATTACATTTCCTGAGATAAAGGTACCAGCAATAATCTGCTGTATCACACAGCCATTTTCACAATAACAATGGGAACAACATACCCAGTAAGGCTTTTCTGTAAATATAAGAAGGTTTTGATAAATTCCTGTGCTGCACCAAAAATCCATTCCACAACATAGTTAGCTGAATGCTTTCTTCTGGAAAACCTCCAGAGAAGCTTGCAGTAATACAGTTGGGATGTTGCAAAGACATGGATAAGCCATCCAACATCCATTTGGGAGAGGTGGTAATGCAGCGTTACACTGTTCTGAGATAATCAAATGTCAGCCTGGCAAATGTTCTGATGTGATCATTAAAGGATGGGCAATGTTCCACAAGTACTCCCAGGGTTTATATCCCTTGGAAGTGGAAATAACTTGATAGCACTTACAAGGAAAAAGAGTGCATAGTTTGCATTAACAAAACTCTTGGAAATCCCCAAGGTCTTTAGGATGAATGAGTTTGATTTTGCCTTGCTTACATGTACCTCATAATTGTTTCAATCAAAATATTGACTCAGTCAAGGACAGACTTCATTCTTTTGTATGTCAAGGCATTCAGACAACAGGAAACTTTCTGAATATAAGATGCTGACAATGAACATTAGGGAATTCACATCATTTTCCTGCAACCCTGGCATGGGATTTGTAGAATAAGATATTCTAAAGGCATCACTAAAAAAGGTATAGTGGTCTAGAAATCAGTGCTCATTTTTTTGCAACTATGTATTGGATCACTGTTTAACCCTTATCTGACTGTAATTTTTCCAGAAGGAAGGGAAGCCGCACACAGAACTTGGAGAAGACACTTCTGGGGTCTTCAATCTTCTACACTGGTTGGGGTATTCTGGGAATTATAGTACAAAAAATACCTTTCCCATAGCCTGACCCCAGCACTTCAATAGTTAAAACTGTCTTTGCAAACACCGTGCTTGTTGTTTGCTTGAGAATAACAAATACAACTCTTTGCAAAGATTGCCGCTACCACTAATAGTTCAGTTCAGTGGCAGGTCCTCTTCTTATTCCACACCAGAAAGTACAGAGCTGTGCTAGTACTTGGGAGTAGTTCCCACTGTAGCCAAGGGAATGTATTTATTATTCAACATTATTCAAAATAAGTATGGGTAATTATTCAAAATTACTATGAAGAGGATTTTTTGGGAGTGGGAGTTATGCAGTCCACTGGCTTCAGGAAACCCTTTGAGGGAACCAGTGCACATTTATGTACCTCTCCCTCCACAACCTCCCCCCCCATTTTTTTTTATTTAAAATATTTATTGTCCAAAGAAACATCCCCTTCCATGCACAAACTGCTCTAAGTTTAAAAGGCCTGTTTAGGGGTGTCTCTCACACTGAAATCTCTAGAAACCCAGCCAACTAGCCCCCAAAATTACAAAGAATGATGCAACATTAGTAGTGGTCATCTAATAAGGCAAGTACGACATCTCAATATGGCCCTCCAGCATTCTGGAGATGGAACATTGTGGCTCTCCATGTTCCAGAACACTCCCAACTTAACGGTATTATGACCAGACTTCTGATTATTGTGCACTTCTTCTCTCTGTTCTTTAGCCCAAGGAAGACTTGGGTGGCCAGACCTGCTCAGACCACACAAGTAGTTCATTGAACACAGAAGACGACTAAAGATGTCAAAATATGAAAGCAACAGGTGCACATGTAGGCAAAACAAGCATTTGACTTCTACTTGACATATGATAGTGAACATATGTTTCCTCTTTTAAGTCTGGAGAATACTGGCTACTGACAAGTGCAAAACATATAAACAAAGAATAAAACGTGGCAAACCCAAGTGGTGGAATTGTTCTTGTTTAATATCTCTCCTTTTCACCCAGTCGGACACTCAAGGCAGCTTATAAAAGTTAAAAGAAAGATATCTATCCATAAAATTAAAATCAGTTTAAAAACACAGCTATTAAAAACAATAGAGAGACAAATCACAGATAGGCAGCACAGCATAGTTCCGCAAGGCCCAAGTTTCCACGGATGCACCTGTGAGGATGGTGGGATAGAAAGAAGGCACAGAGGTAACAACATTTGACTTTCTAAAATGCAATCACTATTATCACTGCAGCCATAAAGGGCTTTTATTCCTTTGACAGAGATAATCGGGAGGCGCCTTCCACATAAACAGCATGGGCTAAATATTTCCCGTGGCTTATACAACAATGAAACAGGTGGCTATTTGTCCAAAGGTGGCAATGACTAATGCTAGTCCTCATTCTGCCAGCATCTTGTGTACTAAGCAAAATGACTTTTCCTCTGATACATCTGGACTAAGAGATGTGCCCTACCATGATCCATTTCTCAGTGCTTACACTAATTCCTCTGTAATGTTCATCATCTGCACTTAATCAGCAGTGTAGCAAAAGTGGATACTTAGAGCTCCCTTTATACTGAACACGTTCCTGCAAATTGATTTTTTCTCTCTGTCACTGCTACCCATGGAAAATGAATACCTATTTTTGTTCATAATCAACACATACCACATAGGAGGAATGATTTGCTGTTTTGAAAAAACAGAAAGAAGAATGAGAAACCTTAGCCAATTAGCTTATGTAAGAAGAAAGGTTTTGGGGAAGCAAGTGACAAGTGTCATAGGGTAGCTACTCTTCTAGTGAATGTTTGTGCCAAGTATTGGACAATCTGTTAACAATGCATCTTTACCAGCAAGCACCATTCAGCCGCAGTAGCTCAAATGGGAATGGTAATAAGTGCTAAATGAAACCTGACATCACATCATCAGACAATAGCACTTCCTTTAGCATGTTTCTATTATTCTTCAAACCCTGATGACCTACTCAGCAAGAAGGTCAGAATCTAGACAAAAGATGGCAAGGCAGAGCCTCAAGAACTATTATTTTCCAGGAAGGTATCTTTGAAATTATTGAGAATTGTTGATGGAGTGACAGGAGGTGCTGGCTGGATCAAAGGTGGTCGCGTTGCCAGCAAATCTCACTTGAGCAATAGCACCAACAAGGGCAGAGGAGCATGAAAAGTGAAAATTAGAGAGAAAGTGAGAGAGGTAGAGTCTAAATCAACAAGGCCTTGCAAAAAAAAAAAAAAAGAGTTCTGTGATGAATAGACTGAGGGGAATGGAAAAGCCAAACAAAACATCAGACATTTCCCTTACCTCATAAATAGAGGTGCCAGAATCACAAAGGCCCATGGTACAAGCCACTGTTTGGTCACTGGAAATGATAAAAAATTGATGGCCTGAACATAATTGATGTATGGAGCATAAATGGTATCCAGAGGTGTTGCAGCTGCTTTCAGAAAGGACTCTCAGAAACAGCAGTGTGACCAGACAATTTTAGCTCCTGGACTTAATGGTCCTACTGGGAGGAACTTTTAGATGGTCATTCCTTTTTCTTCAGTTGTGAAACACACAACTAACACTGCTTCTCCTCACACACTTCCCATGCTTTATAGTTCCTTATCTGTACCTGGTCTGTTAGAGGGAAACAAACAAACAAACAAAGAGTAGCAAGGCAAATATGTTTGCCAACACTGGGGAGGGCAGAGTTTCAATCCATGCCCCCACAGCAGGTTGCAGCAGAAAAAGAGGCAGAAATTGTACTAGAAATCATTTGTAGTTGTGACTTCTGGGTTCAGTGCAGCCTTTAGAGGCTGAAAGGGCCTTTGGTGGGGTTAGGATGTACCAAATATCACTCACCAACAAAAACAAAAAACAAAAACCTGAGTCAGGGGACTTCTGGAGGCAATCTGGGGTGCAAGAATGCTCCCAAGGGGGAGGGCAGGATTCCCAACCTTGCCTTAAATCATAGCATAACCATTACTGCAGGAACAGTAATGGTCCATCTGCCACTAAGCACAGTTGCTTAGTAGTAAGTAATAAGTAGTAATAAGCACCATTTCACCACAGAAAAAGATAATACATGAAATAAGCATCTGTAACCGTGTGTGTGTGTGTGTTGAAAACTGCCCATACCCTGACTGAAAAATATCAGTTACAAATGAAAGAAATGATACTGTGGTGAGCAGGATCAGTCCTGGGTGGACCCAGCAGACCCACAATGCTGAACCCAGGCCTGTTTTCCAGTACTTAAGATTTCATCCAGGGAAAGGTTATTAGAGGTCCCTGGACTTCAGGAAGCCATACCATCCAACTTTCCAGATTTAGCAGGGACAGTTCTTGTTAATCCTCTGTTGTCTCACCTTTTCAGCTGATTTTAAGATGTCCCACTTCCTCTCTCTTCCCATTTTCCCTCTTTGTCCTCAGCATACTTCAGTTGCTGCAAACCAAGTCTGAAGTGCAAAAGTTGTTTGGACTCAATTAAATCAGCCAAGGGGAGAAGAGTAAAGAGGGCAGAATCTTGTCCTCCCCAACAAATTGCTGCAGTCTCTCCTAACGTATCTTTTCTTCCTTATGTATAACTCTTGTCATCTATCTAGACCACACCCTGATGTTGCTTGGCCACAGCGGAAGATCCCACCTTTTGCTGCCCTGTTATCTGATGACCTGCTCTTTTGACGCTTCCATTAAGGACAAGTTCAATTAATTCAACAGAGTTCTGCTATTTCATTGGTTCTTCTTGCCTATGTGAGCTCGCATGGAACCACTTGCAAGCACATGCTTCTTACAAAGAGACTTTAGAAGGGAAAAAAGGTGCCAAGCTGGCTCAGAGGCTTTGCAAGCAGTGCACATGCCACTGGTCCCAAGTGAACCTTTGTAAGTCCTTCATGCTCCCTACAGTATAGTATATGGGTTCTACTTTTCTACCAATTCCATTTTCTGACAGTGTTCCTGTCACTAACGTCAGATAAGTGGGGAAAGCCCATACATGCTCCAGTTTTCATCTCTGAAATGTTGGGAGATATGTAATGCCATATGTACAGAAAGATAGACTTTAAATGTCACAAGAAGCTGCTTTGGATGTTGTGGATTTCAGATTGTATGAGTAGTGCATCTGGAAATTTCAAGGAACACAACATAATGATACCTGGTACTGATACCCTGTTACCAGTTTGAGGGAGAGCCTGGTTTTTTCCAAAAGGCCAGACTTCCACAAGGTGATACTTCTCTTGCTCAGATGGGCAGGCTTAACTGAGACCTGCAATCATTAAGGTCAGTAATGCCCTGCTGTAAAGAAAGAGAAAAAGAATTAGCAGCTCACTGCCACGCTAGATCAGCTGTTTCCAGGAAAGATCCATTAAAACTTAACTAATGCCTCCAACTGTTCCACTGAGCTGACTCACTGTAGCAGCTAAAGGTTTAAATCCACATCTAAAAACTGGGAATAAGGAAGGATCACATACTGCCAAGACTTCCACAGTTTCCAGGCTGTAATTGCACCTTTAGAAATAGTCTCTGCAGACCAACAGAAAACTTAGAAATCCACTGTACTGCAGGTCTATAAACACCCAAACAGCACAGAATTGTTAACAGCTACTGAGAAAGAAACAACTTACCTAGACGAAAAAGTAAAGCTTTCACAGCTAGCACTGTTATCAGTGACAAGAACTGAGTAGCTACCTATTCAGATGAAAATGGACCAACACTGGGCAAATCCCAGGTTGGTAGTTTGGCTTGTGTACTCTTCTGAAACAAGACCTGTACACACACATATATATAAACTCTTACACATGTATTTCTCTATACACAAGGAATCCTAATGTGCAGTCATCCAGATTTAGGCCATTCCTGCACCACACTGATCCCACATCCTGTGGAATCCTGGGGTTTATAGTTTCCTGAGGCCAAAGAGCTCTCTGGATGAGAATTCTAAATGCCCCTCCCCAAACTGCACATCCCAGGATTCCATAGGATGTTGAAAGTGGAATAATAGCATTATAATAGTAGTGTGGAAATGGTCTTAAAAATTTCATAATACAAAAGTGGGTGATCTCATATGAACAAGGAATCCAGCTGTGACTTGACACACTCAAATCAGTGTTGTGAGCACTGGCTTAAGCTCCACTGAAGAATATGAGACTTCTGTGTCCAGGACCAATGTGGGCATTCAACTAAGTCACAGAAAGCTCAGTACTTAAATTATGTCCACATATGTACAAAGCAGTTGTGTATGTGAACAAAAGGCAATGAGGATGGAGCTGCCTTTTAAATATGTGTGTGTGTGTGTGTATCTGTTCTACTGTTTCAGTCAGTAATTACTGCTGATGTGGAGAAGCTGCTAGGGTGAATAAAGAAAACAACTTATCCTCTCAATCCCTGTCTTTCTTGGCTGGTTGTCCACAGAGAAGATGCAATTAGATCTCAATTACCATATATTATTAATCAAGGAGGGAAGTTTTCCTTCTTGTTTAAAAGAAGCAGTAGTGTGACCACTTTTTAAGAAGTCCTCCCTGGACTCCATGGACTTTAATGACCAATGACCAGTATCATATCTTCCCCAAAGTGGGAGGGATTAGGACGGCAGTTGCCTTCCAATTCCAGGCAGACTTGGATGACACACACTTTCTAAACCCATTTCATATTGGCTTCAGAGCAGGACAGGGTTGAGAGTGCTATGGTCACCTTAGTGTATGATCTCCTCCTGAGCACTGAAGGGGGAATGTGTCCCTGCTGGTGCTTTTGGACCTCTCAGTGGCACTTGATACCATCAACCATGATATCCTTCTGGAATGCCCAAGGGCTTTGAGAGCTGGAAGCACTGTGCTTCAGTGGTTCCAGTCCTATCTCTTGAGTAGGTTACAGATGGTGAGGCTGCTCCTCAAAAAAGCAGCTATTATATAGCCTATCACAAGATATCATTCTAGCCCCAGTGCTATTGAACATGTACATGAAACCATCTGGAAGGATAGTGCAGGGTGCTATCAGTATGCTGAGGACACCCAAATATATTTCTCTATGCCTTCAACAATAGCATCAGCTAACGATGGTGTGTCTCCTCTGAAAGAATGCCTGAAGGAAGTAATGGGTTGGATGAGGAAAAACAAACGGAAACTAAAACCAGACAAGATGGAGGTGCTTACTATCAAGGCTCCTAACCTGGGTTTGAAGGTGTGTCAACCAGTCCTGGATGGGGTTATACTCCCCCTAAAAAACTATGTTTACAGCTTGTGGGGAGAGGCTTTTATATCCATCACTCCTAAAGATAGCTCAGATAGATGTGACAATCAGGAGTTTTTATTATCAGGTCCAGCTGCTACTCAAGCTGCACCCTGTCCTAGAAGTGGAAGACCTAAAAGATGGTAATCTCTAGAGTGGACTTCTGCAATGTGCTGTTCATTGTGCTACCTCTGTACCAAGTTTGGAAACTTCAGTTACTTCAAAGCATGATAGCCAGATTGGTTACTGGTACCTCTCTAAAAAAAAAAAAAAAAAAAAATCATTCCACTATCTGCCAATTAGTTTCTGGGCAAAGTACAAATTGTTGTTTATTATCTTTAAAGCCCTATATGGTTTGGATTCAGGTTACCTACAGGATCACCTTCACCATACAATCCACCCTGTACACTCAGGTCCTCTGGGAAGCATCTACTTCAATTAGCCAAAACTAGGTTGATTGTCACCCAGAAGACATTTTCTTCAGCCACCCCCAGATTGTGGAATGACCTGCCAGAAAAGATTAATCAGCCTGATATACTATCTTAGTTTAAATTAGCAGTAAATAACAGCCTCTTCCACCAGGCCTATTCAGATTATGTTTTAATTATAATATTTAAGTATTTATTGATGTATTTTAATATGTATTGGTTTTGTAAGTTCTTTTAACTGATTTTATGTATTATTTGTTGTTGTTCCCTACTTTGAACCACAGTCAGAGGTGGGTAAGAAATTAATAGCAACAACAACAACAACAAGAGGTCTTTTAAAAGTTGTTTATTTTGGCTAATTTGTTTTATGTTTTCAACTTGTTCTTGCTTTATTCATTTTAGTGTCAACTGCCTTGAATATCACTTTAGGAGAGAAAGGTGGGGTAGTAATCTAATGAATAAATATATGAATACATAAATATTAAAGCTATGGTATTTTAATAATTTAACTGCACCAATATCTGCCATCTACTCACAGGACTGGCATGATAAAATACAATTTTTCCCAAGGTCTTTGCATAAGAGTTTAGGCTCCTTACCACAAAGGATAAAGTTCTTCACATTACCCCTACTGAAAGCGTCTTTTCTTTGTATTTTAACTTCATCCAGTTTTGCATGAAACTGATTTCTTTGGCACTCTATCATTAGCAGGAGTACCTCATGGTTGAAAACAGTCATTTATCTTATTGATTTCATGTTGTGATACAGAGTTTATAAAATATTGTTCTTCACTTATATACATCACTATAGGCTGTATCTTGGCAAATAATGGCAGAATCCTTCTGGCAAGTCAGAGAGATTTGATTAAATTATAAAAAAGCTTCTACCAAGGTTCTAGAAACAGAATGACTTCCTTCTAGCAAGAATTTGTATTCATTAGGCAGAAGTGAGGTAGCCCATCACTTCAGATGCCAAACTTAGGTGTGAGGGGGCAGTCACAGGAAGACATTAAAGAACAGAATTGCTAACTAATTATTTATTATTATTATTATTATTATTATTATTATTATTATTATTATTATTATTTCTAATCTGCTCTTTCCCCAGTTTGAGACTCAAAGCAGCTTATAACAAAGTTAAAAAAACTGTTAAATTCAGAATATACAAAAGGTAACAGAAGAATAAACAATCAAAAACATAAAACCAGATTAAAATATATATCATTAGACACACAGACACACACCAGCACAACAGTTATGAGCCTTGTGGTCTATCCTGAGGGCTGGCTTGTCTTTAGACAGAGTGAGGTGGCCACCTCAGCTAACAGAGGACCAACAGTAGCAAATTCTCTCACTATCCTCCTAGGAAGGTCCACCCCACAGCTGCTCTGGAGAGTCATCCACTCAAGACCCGAAGGGATATTCAAATCAGGGATGTGCCCTTAGAGATTGCCTGTTCTGTCAGAAATTTTCAGGAAACAAGGAAAGAAGGTGACCAAATAGAGGGAGACACAACTTTGGCAGGAGCAGGAGACCACCTCACTTAGGGTGGCAGGAGAGCTCAGTCTACTGCTGCTAGCCCTTCATCCCCCTCAGCTAGCCTGCTGCCTTCAGATGCAGTGGAAAGCACTGTCCTGTACCCCTCCCTGTGTTAAAGTAAGATTTCATGGCCAGGGCAATCAGCTTGGAATGAGAAGGACGTTCCATCTTATCCTCTGCAACAGGCAGCAAAATGTCTTGGGCTGCCTCTAGTCGCCGTTGTTGTTGTTGTTGTTGTTGTGTGCCTTCAGGTTGTTTCTGACTTACAGAGACTCTAAGGTGGACCTATCATAGGGTTCTCTGGGTGCTGAGAGTAGGTTTCCATGGCCAAGCAGGGAACTGAACTCTTGTCTCCAGGATCAGGTTCCAACGTTCAAACCACTACACCATGCTGGCTCTTTGATTCTAGTTACAGCGGGTAAAAGCAGACCTTTTCGGTGTTCCTTTCTCTCCAAAGTAAGAAAGTGCAGGAGAGGAGTTGTCCAATGAACACAGCAAAATGTGCAGCTACAGAAATCGTAGGAAATTTGAATTGATTCTGTAAATATTTGGAGAATTTCATTATCCAGGACCATCACTTTTCACAAAATTCTTTTTTAAAACAAATGAAGCTGAGTTAGCCTCATTTATACACAATAAATACAGAACAGAATGAATAAAGGGAAGGCAAGAAACAAGAAATACTGAAACGCACACTCCTCTCCATAGTACAAATAGGGACAGATCTCTAAGAAACATTTGCTGTACCCTACTAAATAGCATTGCAAATGCAAAAAGGCTCAAGTTGGAAGATTCCAGCCTGAATTCAAATCTTTTATTTCCCATACATTTGGCCTTGGGGGGAAAAAACAAACAAACAAACTCCAGGCCTTTGAAGCATTTCAGGATGGATTTCTTAAACAAATGCTGACTTCTTTAATCTAGTAAGGGGAAAACAATTTCTCAGCTGGCTGCCAAAAGACTGGTCAAAAAAAGAGAGGAGGAGGGAGAAAAAGTATTTGATTTCCTAAGTTCTGATTCTGTAGGTGTTTCCTTTATTTTTACCAAACTGCACTAGAGAATACATTTCAGTATAAATCCGTAGGAGAGGAAGAGCTATTTCCAACCACTAGCTGACTGTGTACTGACTGAGGAATTTCTGTGCCTTGCTGTTTCCAATAAACTACTTCCCATGACTGCACAGCAGCAATGCACCGTTGCTTGAGCAGTAGCCATATAACTGTATTAGAATAAAAATGATGTGAAGGAGGAAACAAAAAATTGTAAACCTCAATATACCATTAACTTTGTAATCTTGAAGAATGCATACATACCTGACAGGAAAAGTATTTATTATAAATATTTGTATCTTGTTTTTCTATGAATCCCACTCATGGTAATTAACAACAATAATAAACATAAGAATCAATGGAACTGTTAAAAGACAGCAGCAAAAACAGCAAGAGCAATGAATAAACAACAGGGATTAAAACATCCCAAAGGAACAAATAAAGCCCAAGTTTTTGCATCACATGTGTGGAGTGTTAAGTTCTGCCTAACATAGCTAAATGCCCTCCCCATGTCCCCAGGGGCTTAGCCTACCTGTCAAATAGCTGTGCACCCACTTCATAAATATTCAGCGGCCACAGAGAATGAGGAGCTGGCTTCAAGAAAACAATGCCATCTTCCTGGACCTTTGAAAGACCTCTAAGAGGTCCAAAAAATCCCTGTTCCTTTCTGCAGTCCTACTTCCCCCCGCTTCTTTTCCCATCCTTTCCTGGCCACTGAATGGACATATACAGGCAATTTTTTCAATATTGTTTTTGTATGTCACCAATATGGCCATAGGGAAGGTGCCCAGCCTGAAATGAAATGGTGCAGGAAAGCAGCAGATGGAGATATTGAATACCACCATTCACCAGGACCAAAAAAGGTCATATGGGGTCATAATTTTCAAAGATGTCTGTGTATGTAACCAATAGGGTTCTGGCCAAAATCCTAATTAAAAAAAAGGAGGAGTAGCCAACAGGCCAAAGGCCTTTCTGAGCAGACAGCTTTTTGCAGAGTGCAGAAAAGCCATCATTGAGGTGGAAATACCAAAGGCAAAAGACATTTGTTAACTGCATACACCATAAGTGATAATCATGAAGCCCTCCAGATGGTGTTAGACTACCAGTCCCAGTAGCCTGTGCCAGCATAGCTGATTGTGAGAAATGTTGGGAGTTGCAATCTGACCCCATCTGGATGGCTGCATGATCCCCACCGCCTCTCCAGCAACCATTAGTTCCAGCTAAAATGAACCCACTGAATCAATGGTAACCCAGTAAGTTTATCTAAGTTCTACTGAATCAGAGAATCTGCTCTAAGTGGGACTAGCAAATGGATTTAGGCCACAGTGAGGCCTTGAGTGCAAGCTTTATCTTCCCCCTATTTTCAGCACTGGGGCCTGAGCTATGTCAGAAATCAGGTGTAGAAGGGAGGGAGGAAATTCAACCTATCACCCCTGCTAGGATGGCTGCTCTACTGCCCTACTGCATTCCAGCTCAGATGCAAGCTTTCATTGGAAATATCTAGGGAAGAGCATCAATGCCATCAACCCGCAAACAGTGCTAGCATCAGCTGTGAGACTTTCCTCAGCAGTGCCAACAGAACAGGGAAAGTTTAAACAATTCCTTTATGCCTACTGGGATTCCTTTAATTATCAGAACTGGAAACCTGAAAATCTTTACATGAGGAAAATACTCAGAAATCAGAAACTCAGGCTTTCTTACACAGGAACTGCTTTGGGTCCTGCATGGGTAAACGGTGAGATGTAAGGTATATAAATAATTCAGGAAACAGGTCAGCTTAAGGTAGAAATGAATTGCTTTTTCATTGGCACTTATAGTCAAGAATTTGACCCTGGTGAGGTATTCTAAAGTTCCACACAGCTGAGACTATGGCTGTTTCCACACTACACTGTTATAGTGCTATTATTCCACTTTCAACATCCTGTGGAATTCTGGGGTTTGTAGTTTACTGAAGCCAGAGAGCTCTCTGGCTGAAAATTCTAAATGCCCCTCCCTAAACTGCAAATGCCAGGATTCCATAGGATGTTGAAAGTAAAATAATAGCACTACAACAGTATAGTGTGGAAATGACCTATAATATGTCTCCCTTCTTGCCACCTCCAAGAGACACCTTTTAGCTGCTGCAGCCACAGCTCCATGGCCATCTGGTCACAGATGGATAGTAGGGGGTGCTGGAAAATATCTGGCTATGTCTCTATAACTAGACACAGTGTGATGACATCATGTGCATCAGGTCTGTAGCCTCTAGAAGATAAGTGCTGGGGGAGATTGGGGACATTTTATGAGGTCAGTGGAGAATGCCAGCCTCTGGACTACCAAGAAAAAAAAAAGGACTAACAATGGCGTAAGTTTGAGTTAAGCAATCATAAGTCACTAAAGTAGAATGGGAATGGAATCTTCCTTTCTGCCTCTTCTTTTTCCCCCTCACTTCAGACACACACACACACACACACACACACACAGAGGGGCCTAATCCAGCCCAGGACTGATCTCAGTCATTCACTTCATCAATGCAGGTGGTCTGTTCACTGATGCAGAACACATCTTTTTTACACCATCACTGTGTTCGTAGTTGCTAGGAATAATTCGCCACTACCTGGTGGCCAGTCTGATGCTAACAAGCTCTTCCATACTCAGCTAAACTGATCCTTAGCTGGTCCCCAGAGAAGAGACATGTGGCCCTCCACCAGGTCATACTAACTTGAAATTTTACCAGCTTGGTAGACCCTGCCAGAATTTACACTCTGCTTTACCACCACACCACAATGAGGTGGCAGAATAGCACTTTGTGAAAGATAAATATATAGAAAATGCACATAATAAATTGTTATACACATACACTTGAGTCTGTACATCTACTTATGCATTCTTGCTTACACTTACGCATGACTTGTTTAGCTTTTCCTGTTGCAAATGGCAAACGTTTTGGCAGTCATGCAATGGCATATTGGCTCGTTGATTCAGGGCTGCTGTGATGTCCAGACACAACCACTGTGTGTAATATGTGCTGTGTTTAGATGTCACAGCAATCCTGAACCCAACAGCTGATAGGAAGACTGTGTTACAGGTGGACAGACTCAGTCAAGGAAGCCAGGGCCCTGAGTTTGTAAAACCCAAACAGGACTGTTGACGACAGGGTGATGTGGAGTCTCTCATTCATGGGGTCACCATAACTCAAAGTCAACTTGATGGCAATTCACAATAAACAACAACAAACAGCACATGCTCCAAACATAAAAGACTTTACCATGTTTTGGAAAGCCGAGTATATTCAAAGCACAGAATTTTACCATTTCAGTTTCTCAAAACTGACAAAATTAATTTCCATATGCTCATCACATTAGAATCACTAGAAAATCAGTTCTCCAGTAAGCGATGCAGTACACTGTTTTAATGGCAGCGGGCTGACCCACATGCTCTCTAGCAGAGCTCGAGTGGTTTCAGGCACAGAGTGATCTTTGATCATTCTTCTGCTTATCTTAAACTGGTTTCAAGACATCACTTTCACAAATGAGAAACAGTATATTAGAAAACTGAGAGTACCGTAAAGAGTCAACAGCAGCCAACTGCTTTTTTTATTAACTCTCATTGGAAAGCTTTCCATTTTATTTGATACACAGATGAGTATATATGGCATAAGAAACAAAAAAATATGCAACTGAGGTGACTGCATTTCACCTCTTTTTTATCATTCCAAAAGTGGAAGTCATGCAAACTGCCAAAGATTAATTTCCAAAAGATGTCCTGAGGTACAGTCCAGATTCTTAAATAATAGAAAAGGAATAGCATTGTGTACATGGCTGTGGATTTAAATTTAGAAAGTGTGTGAATATTTTATTATTTTCATCACACTCCAGCAGGTTGGGGGAGGCAGGGACTTAGGGGGAGCCCAGAACCTTCTATAATTAGAAAAGCAGGGGAAAACTGCTATAATGTGAGAGGAAAATAAGTATTTTTATTATATTTATACCTTGCCTTCCCACTGCAATTGGTATTCAAAGTGGCTAGCAACAATAAAATCCACATTTAAAAAATATGAAAATGGAATAACAGACTAACTAAAAACACATTGACTGAGAAACTAGATGGTGCTTTTCTTGCCTTCTTCCCCCATCTCCAGCAGCAGCCAAGAACCTAGAAATATTGTTCTGGTCATTAAACATCAACAGAGGGGGAGAGAAAGAGGGAGAAGGAGGTAGGCAGACAGCAGGCCACTGGGCAGCAAAGATGCCTTCTCTGGGAGACAGTGGAGAAATATACCTTTGCACATGGTGCAAGGGGTTAGAGAATAGTCTCTTGCACCCCATTCAAAAAAAAGGACATAAACGCCCATGAAATGCACCTACATCAGTAACATCAGTTCTGGCAACTGCATCACCAAAAAAGTAAAAGAAAAAATTAGTTGCTAAATTTAGACAAATAAGAATCATAAATCCACACCCGGACTTCACTGCCCCCATACCAATGAAACTGAGGCCATTTCCATATGGGGTTTTTAACACGGGGCAGAGCATCCTCCAGGGAGGACGTCTGCACCTGCAAGAGGACTGGGTCGGACCTACTTAACATAGACCCACACCTCAGCCTGCTCTGAAATGACCCCAAGTAGTGGTCCAGCATGCTTTTGAAAGACTGCTAAAAACAGGTCTTTCAAAAGCACGGAGCGTTCTACTGCAAGCCTGCTTCCTAATGCAGATTCGCAGGCTTGCATTGGTGTGAGCCTGCAATCCGCCGGGGCGGGCTTTAGGCTGGAGAGCTTCAGCGGTTGGTCAAAACCCTCGACCAACCAGAAGCCGCCATTTTCATCCCCAGAGGAGCGTGGAGCAGCGGCCACGCACTACTCCAGAGAAGCGTGGACCGGACCAGGGAACCCAAAAGTCCAGTGAGTAGCGTCATGGGGCGATTCCCTCACCCCATGCGGAAATGGCCTGAGTCAAAATAAGGGAGGGGGAGTTCTCCTTTGTGTCCAGGGCCATTTGAGCGTATTAGAATCATGTTTCATAGAGTGTTTGCACCAATACACTTGTTATTCAATGACTGTGACATGAAAGGAAGTTTTTTATGTCTGATAAATCAAACACATGAGCAGATTTCTTCTGTTTGTTCAAATCACCTTGAACACAGGTTTCTTTAATGAAGGCAATTCATACAAAACTGCATTCTGCCACTGGTATTTCCCTGTGTAAAAGGCTTGCTATGGGACTAAGGGAAAGTCAGACCCATTGATGACCATTCTCCCAAGGTCACATGGGTTTCTACACCCTTCACCTCCATGCATGAATGTCTGCATAGGTAAAGTCTGTGCACATTGACTTCCATCTCCATAGCTTCTCTGGGAATAGTAACTTGCACAATCAGAGTTCCAAGGGAACCCCTGCATCTGGGCAGGCATCTGTGCCTGATACATAGATACAGAACATTAGTAGCACAGTCTCTCTGCCCCTTCATCCTATTCAGTGGATAACACATGATGGTAATCCTAAATGTACTTACACATCCAAACCATTCCAGACATTTCCATACAAACAAGCAGAACTCAGAAAATTATAGCTAAAAATAGGAAGTGAGATTATTCTTCTCATTATATCCGGAGTGATTCCTCTCCCTCCTTCCCCAGTTTCAGTGTTTTAGGATTGCTCTATATGTCCAAGGCTGTTCAGATACCTTTATAATTTGGTGGTGTTTGCAAATCAGCTAGCATGAGCACCCAAAGCAGTCACGATAGATTATGCTTTATTTCCATCCAGTAGAAATAATGGGTCCACATTAAATGTCTGGCATATTTCTTTATATATCCTTGAACAAGTTACAGCCAGTGTGGGCTTCTGTGTAAGTGGAAAAGTGACTCCATTCTGGGTTTTACTCCAAACTTTAAAAGAGCATCATCCAATATGGTGAATGTATTTTGGGGATAAAGTTCCATAGTTTGGATACATCTAAAGTTCACATTAAACTCCAGAGAAGATTCATTGTCCCATTCATGTGGGAAACACTAACCAGCAGTGGTGATAGCTTATACTCAAAGAACTGCAGTCAGCATACCTGGTACACCGATGTTTTTCTCTTCCATGGCATCCTTGCATTTCATTGCAAAAACTGTCATGAAGATCCTTCTGGAACAGCATTCAGCAAAGTTTGAGCAGCTACCAATGTCAGGGAAAATCTGAAGCTCTCACTTCTGCATGTATATAAGTACTTTCTATAGGTTCAAAAGTTACCCTGAAATATTGGCAAAGAAGGAACTTTGGATCATGGTGTCATTCAGAGCTTGATTCTTTTTTTTTCCAGGGGAGAGCAGGGAAAATGAAAGTTTTCATGTAGTTTTCACTGACCATGCAACAGAATGACCAGGTATTCTGGGAAGCAGAGTAAAAGCACAAAACTTTCCAAGTTCTGGGGTCACTCCATTGTGTATTCCCATAACAATGCTTTCATTTCCCCATTCTAATTAAAATATATCCCAATGCTTTTTAAAAAAGATTTCAGTAGGTGCACGTATCAGAATAACTAGCATGCAAGACAAGACTCAACATGGTGAAGAAAATACACAGCTGAATAAGCTGCGTGGCTGTCTACTGTAATGATGCCCACTCAAACTGTTGTATATCAGCCAGTTCTCTTCTCTGTTCTAACTGCCCACACTTCTAAAGAAGCTTAGTTTATTTATATTTTGGGTGCATCTTGGCATCTCTCCAAAAGCACATTTTGTAGATGAAATTCCGTCAAATCTGTTCACACTCTCTTCAGTTAGTGACAAAGATGAATGCTTATTTTGGGTTGTGTTGGATGCTCTTTTCTTCACTTTTCTGTCAGGGAACTTGTTTAGTCATTCCCTGTCATGTGAGTGCTCTAAATTCTGCATATAAAAATATATACTTATACCAAATGGATGACCCCCCTTTCTTTCTTTATTTTTTTAAAGCATGTTTATATTCATTAGAACTATACTTGGAATGGCACATTCCTCATCTAAGTTAAACATTATAAATTGTACAATGCAAGCAAGAGCATTTTCTGGCTAGATTCCATCTTTTAGAGAGGCTCTATGAACATGTGAATCTCTTTCCTTTCCTTTCCTTTCCTTTCCTTTCCTTTCCTTTCCTTTCCCTTCCCTCTTTTTGGTTATGATATTAGAAAGATGGTGCTTGTATTCTTAATTCATTATTTAATTTTACTCTGGTTTCTTACCCTCAGATCCCCTCATAAACACTTAATGTACAAATTGTTCTGCTATGCAGCCTTGACTACTATAAACCACTTTTTGGAATCTGTAAAATGGAGGAAGTAAACATTCCAGAACCCCACAATGTGGCACTCCCAGGAGGACGTTACCTTCCTCTCTTACATAGTGAAAGTAGAGAATGGCATATAACTTAGGGTTTGGACATAACATCAACTACTGTACAGTATTTTTTTAAAAAAAATATTTAACAGTATCCCAATTCACAATTTTGAGTTATCAGTTTATAAGGAGAACTTATATGTTGCCTGTAGGCCTTCATTACACCAAGGAGTAGGTGAGGAAGCTGTTGATTGTCTATTTATGGTTTCTTTGTTGCAATGGAGGCTGGGAGGGTCTGTGTCAGTGGGACAATGAATCTATTATGGTCCAAAGTTTACAGGATAATTGAGGTGTATCTAGCATAAATAGCGTTTAGGGCAAGCATGGAAGTTGTGCCCCTTCTTCTGGGGATGCTTACGCCGCCTCCTCCTCTGCTAAATCCTTGGCTTTTTCATGCCCCCTGGCATTGGTGCTCAGGGCATGTACCTTACTCGTCCCACCCTACATATGCCTCTGTGATAAACCTTCACTTCAAAACAGATATAGCAGCTTGGATAGCTCCTTTAAAATTCAGACTAAAACTCTGAGCAGATTTGTCCCTCCTTCCTTCACTCAACATCGAAGCTACCATTCACCACTGGTTTGTTGTGATATCCAAACACTTTGACTGGTCTCTCCCCCTCAAAACGAGTCACAAACCATCACTTGTTCTTGGATTATGACTCTTGGAGGAGAGAGAAGCCAGAGTGCCAGGTTTGGACGTCACACCAGAAATCCCAGATGGAAGACTTGCTTGATTATTCCCTCTTGCTGTAGGACTGATCAGATGGTGTGCATTAGCACATTGGCCTGTTCACAGTAAAAAAATTCTGGTTCACTGCAGTGTCCATTTGCATTTAATGAAGCCTTAAGTCCATCTGTAGCAGACTTCCACTTAATTTTTTCAAGTAGCTCCTGAGAAAGAGGCAGATGCCTCTTAGAACAGAGCATCAGATCCTCATCTGTTACTGCAGCTTCTTTTGCTGCCATTTTTTTTTCTTCTGTATCACAGGTCAAGTGTCTTTCAATGAGAATGCATAGTATGGTTCGTTGTTAATCATTATCCTCATCTATATATCTATTGCTTTTCATAGTCACTCGCCTACTTTTTTCTCCCATCTGTCTTCTGATTCAAGGTGTTATTATTTAGTATTACAAACTGCAAAGCGGGGTTATGTGTTATAGATTGGGGCTGGCAGAATTTGAGTTCTAAGTTAGGACCACTGAGTGCTATGTCTTTGGAATGACCTCTTGGCTGGAAAATTACTTCGGAGCAGTTATAGATTGCATGGTAGTCAACACACCTACTCGGGGTTAAATTTAAATGTGAAGGAAACAGCCCTGTGGAACAGCATAGGTTATCATACAGTGAGCAATATTCTAAAATGTCTCCAAATTTCATATGCCATACAATTCATAAAGTGTTTCATGATATTTACTTTGGTATTTTTAAGGACAGAGAACTGAGTAGAAGGATGATTCATTCTGACACTTCCGGAAGATTTTTAGATGTGGTGAAATACATACAGCCTTAGCTACTTTATCTTGGAGTTGTTGGGGGGAAAAAACTCAGCTGTAATTTATACCTTTTTTGGAAAAAAAGTGTCAACTTTATTAGGAGTTATTAATACGTTTAACTCTTTGCAGTGAATGTTGGTCAACCATCTTAATTATTCACAAAACAATCTCTCTCTCTGTGTGTCTCTCTCTGACCTGCCTTCTTCTTCAAATTTACTTTTGGTCTACAGTTAGTATTTTGGGAAGATTTCATGCTGTGTGTACTTTAAACAAGTAATGGATGTACAGGGATGCTAGCTCTGCAAAAACATAGAGCACCTTTTGACTGCAGAGATTTGAACTAAAAACGTTTTCGCAAAACTTCACCTTTTCCATGAACTTGTAAAATAACCCTTGCTCACTTTCACAAAAGAGTAGAAAAATTAAGCCAGCTTTAATGATGCTACTTATAAACCGTAACAGGGATATTGTGAGGCTTAGCATCTGTAAAGCACTTTGCAATACTAATCTGGAAGGTGCTATAAAAAGTCTAAAACTCTATGAATAATAATAGAACAATGGCATTTTAAACATGAAGCAGCCAACCAAATATCATGAGCGTCCTAGAGAGAATGTAAAATTCATTGCAGCATCTGTACTGAACTGAGTGTGAAAAAGATAGCAGTAGATCACAGTGACACCTGAAGGAGGTAAAAAAGGTGGGGGAGACTTTAACTCTGTAGTGAAATATCTTGATGGTTCAAGATGTTGTCTGAAGAAATACAAACTAAGTCTTGGGAAAAGTGCTATCACTTAAAAGTAGAAAAGAAAGCGCTAGAAAATCTCACTGACAGTTCTACTAGTTGGTTTACTAGAATGTTGTGACTGTTTCAGATAAACCTTTCAGGAGTGCAGTGACATTGAATCTCAAACCTTCAGACACCATCTCTCAGTGGTTCATACGAACATTATCTAGCATGTGGAGGATGGAGCTCTGAGGACAATAGGAGGATGAAAAAGAATCCCACCACCAATTTCTGGATCCATCTCTCCAGAAAGGACTGAAACCACTGGACAAAATTGCTCCCAAGTCTCATCCCAAAGAGGAAGTCCAGAAGGATACCATGGCTGAAAGTACAGGAATCCATCAAGAGATGCAGAACCAACATGGACACAACTCCCCCAGTCCAGTTTCTGTTTCACATTCAGCCCTGAAGCCAGACTGGAATACAGCTACATGATCCATCTCATCTGGAAATTCTTGGGGCCTCCACATACTCCAGGACTTTCTCCAGAAATAGGATATTGAAGACTGGGCAACAACTTCTGAGTACGGTACAGCTTCAGACTGGGGGCTTTTTAAATTATGGTCTAACAACTGCCTGTTTTAGGCATTATAAAACATTTCCTTGTTGTAGAGAAGCATTCACCATTCCTTTAATCCAATCAAACTAACCTCCAAATGCTTTAATAAACCAGGAAGGGCAAGGATCTGTAACATATGTGGTAGGCCTTAGCTCTTCAAGAATCATCCACATGCATGGAATGCAAGAATGAAAAGATATCCATTGTTACTTGACAAGCAGAAGCCAAAGTTTCATCCAGAGGAACTGCATAAACTACATTGTCCAAAACAGAATGGATTCAAACTGCCATCCAGATTTTTCACAGTGAGCTGCCATATGGTTGTTGTTGTTGTTTTATTTAAATGCCACATTTCTCCTAAAATTGGGACTCACAGTAGCTTACAATTTAAAAAAACACATTCTCTGCATTCTCCTCTTATGGACTGGAATGTAAGACTTGGTTAACATCTTGACTCTCAACCTTTTCCCAGTATGATTCTTTCCAAATCAATAAAAAGGGAATTTGAGCCTCTGCAGGTTTACAAAATAAAGTGTGTTTAAAATGAAGATGGACTGATAGGTGAGAACAAGGAATCCTTTAGGTGTAGTGGAGAACATCATCCTCATTGCAATACAGAAGAAAGATTCAACAGCCATTTCAGACAGTGAGCAATATTTTTGTACACAGATTGGGAGGGATGTCATCTTGTTAAACACTTCAGGCAGCCAAATGTCTTGGGACAGCCCTGGAAACCAGGGGTGGGGACAGAATGATACTCCCTTCCAGTAATTGTTTAAAACAATAATGTATGAAAGGAGCTAAGGATGGCTCATTGTGGAAAATCAGGCCCTGTCTATTGGTTTATCTCACACTGTTAAAAAGACGGAGCATATTCACTATTAAAAATATCTGATATAAATTCATGTTGTTCTGATTTTTCTTTTGCCCTTGTTTCCTTAAACTTGCATTCCAGGCGGCAAATCTTATCAAGACTCACACAATGCTCAGATTAAAGAATCATTTATGACATAGATCATGTAATGACCTAGATTCTAAATGCTGCTATAGTCTGCACACCTGCAATGTGCTGGAGGAAATGTTACATCCACTACACAGTTTTCATGTGTGTGTTTAGAGAATTGGGTGGACAGGAATTATGTGATACTACTGGATGTTGTATGAAAATGGTAAGGATATGTATATGCTAAAGAGAATATGCAAAACATATTTCCAGGACTTAGATTCCAGGAGGGAAAAAAAAGATGTAAATGACCTACATTTATAACAGAGTAGGGCATACAGAGAGCTGCCTTAAAATGAGGCAAACAGTCGTGTCAAATGGTGTTTACATTTGGTAGCAGTGGGCCTCATGGCCCAGGACTAGGTCTTCCGCAGTCTAATTTACCAAGATCTTTATCCACACATGCAAAACACTGAGCCTCACATCTTGTATGTGTAAATCATTAACATTACTGCTAAAACATATACTGCCTCCACCAATGTGAAGCCTATTGTCAACATGTAAAAATAAATGGTAACATATTAACTAGAAACTTGAATGATGACTTGCTGCTGACCCTCCATCTTGTGGATAACAATCCACAGTTTTAATGGCTACATATTTGGTGTCACAAGCAGTGACCAGAATCCTTGTTGTGAAGAGATTAGCACAAACCTATCAGGGCTGGATAATCCTATCTAGACTTTTCCCTCCATCATGACTCTGAACACATCTCTGGTCAGTGTGACCCCAATCATGTTCTCATTAACAAGTCCAATTTATGAAAAAAGCATATCTCATAGGAAGGGTGGTATGGTAACACCATTGGTTTCAATTTTGCCAATATGAACAAAGAATGCTGGACTAGATAGGCTTTTAGCCTAATCTAACCCAGTTTTCTTATGTTCAAACTGATGACTGCACAGTAGGTCCCCGTGTCCACTGACTCACTTTCAGTGGTTTCACCTACCCACAGCCAAAAAAGAATATGCTCCACCTGCTCACCTGCAACACAAGTTGTATTGTGCATACTGAGAGAGACATGAGGCTGCCTTCAGAGCTCCATCAGATAAGTATTGAGGCAAGGGAGAGAGTAGCAGCGCAGACTGAATGGTAAGAATGGCAAGAATGGCAACGTGTGGTGGTGGTGGCAGCAGGGCTGTTCTCTCCTGCCCTCCCTCTCTATGAGTTCATCCAACCACCTAGCATCTGCAGCGTGACTGAGCAGCTCTGGGAAGTGCCCCACAACTGTTGCCCCCACCAAAGTGGCTACAATGACAATGATGCCTCTGCCTCTCTGAGGGCAAAAATGAGTGGGTGTCCAGAGAAGGAAGCACCATCTCTCGTGTACAGTGGCTCATGGCTGCCATTGTGTCTAGAGCAGATGAACATGCAGGAGTAGCTGTGGCATTGGCAGGGGAGAGGGTGGCAGTAGTTTTACCATTGTTTCTCCAGCCATCACCACTACTGTGGCCTCTTATTGTTCCTTGGCCAACAGCATAGGGCTTTGCTGCTTCATCTGCAGTGGCAGAATCAGCCAGGGCAAAAAATAGGAGCTGCAAGTCAAGTCCCCCCATGACCACAAGCAGCCTTTTCATCTCATTCCTGCAGCACCAAGAACTACAAGCACTTCTGTGTGTGGGCATGTCTGGATTCTCCAGGTGAGTAGGAACAGGAATATTTTTGTTTTGTCCCAGACAGATCAGGCAGTCAACTAGCAGACCAGCCGAGTAGAGCTTTATTCACAGCAGAGAGATGGTCAGGAATTCTAAGTCCTAAAGCAGACAAATCCACAAGGGCAAATCCAAATCAGCATCAGGCAAGCAGAGGTCCAAAAGAGTCAGGATTCAGGAAATCACAACATAGGGCTTCAACCACTGGGAAGGTCAGTTGTCAACCCTGAGGAGGTAGGCCAGCTTTCATCCGTTATAGGCTAATGATGTTGCCAGAGGTGCTTTCTCATTAGAGCTTATTTGTTACATAAACGAGTTGAATGCTGAGACCTTCTTTCTTGCATCGTCTTTTCAACAATGTAGGAGTCTGTGTTGCTTCATCTTCAGGTATTTGTTCCTCCTGTTCAGCCCCCTGCTGCTGGTTGTTCCGCTTCCCCCCCCCGAACAAACTTCTGCCACATATTCAGAACCCTCCTCCTCACTATTAGGGCATGACAATTTAGACTATATTTTGACTACATTTTTGACTATATTTCCAGAAACATGGTCAAAATATAATGTTTACTATTACCCACATTTTTCATTATCCACAATAAATCCGAGAATGTATCCCCCTTGGATAAAGGGAACCTGTTGTTGCTGTTGTGTGTTTTCAAGTTGTTTCCAACTTACAGTGACCCTAAGGCAAACCTATCATGGAGTTTTCTGGAGAGTGTGTGATGTGCCCAAGGTCATCCAGTGGGTTTCCATGGCCAAGAGGGGAACTGAATCCTAGTCTTCATGGTCACAGTCCAACAATAAAACCACACACCTGTTACCCTGTTCTCTGGGGATCCCGGGAGGGACACCTAAATAACCAAACAATAAAACCAACCTTGGGGGAAATTAGCTGGAGCGCTCACTTAAGCTAGTGAGAGGCAGAGTAACTTAGCAGGATCTTGCAACCCAGCGTCTACGGGGTCAGGTCAGTCAAGCAGCCAGACGAGTTTAAAATAATAAAAATGATGTTTTATTGAATACAGACAAGGTTAAAGACACCACAGCCACACAGATAACTAAGGAATCAGAAATTGAGTTAGAGGGAGAGGGAGGTTTTCAGAGGGAGATGGGTGATACGACACCTGTCTCATAGTCCTGGACCTTAGGACAGAAACCGGGGATGCAGAGAAGAAGCTCAGCTTGATTAACTGAGGGGAGCTCGAAGCAGCAGCAAAGCAGGATGGAACTCTGGAGCAGGCTGAGCAATCTGAGGAAGGTTTCGGAATCAGGGGTTTTTATAGGGTGAATTGTGACTGCAGGTTATGCCTTACTCGGGGAACAACAATCAGTTTTGGGTGCGAGACAATGTCTTGAAAAGATCGCAACTTTGCATGATGGATTCAGAGCTGAATTAACAATAATGTGGCCAGTATGCAAATGCGTAGCGCTTACCAGTGGACAGCACAACCTTTGTCCAGTATCCTGCTCAGGGCAGGAAGCCTTTGTTAGTATCACGCATATGTAATGAGGTGTTTACCGGACAGGTCCCTGAAGCAACAAACCAGCTGTGTCTGGCCTGCCTGGGTGGAGAATGGAATGTCCAGCAATTATCGGCCATGCCTGTTTGCGTGTTTGTCCGATGGCCTCGCAAACATGTGGAGCAGGGTGCCAGGGGAAAGCCGGATTGTTTGATATCAAAGTGATATCGGGTGCTATCTCCGGGTAGGCCTAGACTGCAGTAACACACCACACTGTGACCTATTGTATACCAAAAACAATTCTGCTAGATAAACAATCCTTATAAACTACTCAGTCTGCTTAGGCCAGGTTTTCCTCCATATGTATTTATTTTACAAGTACCAATATTATCTGTAATGTACTATTAATGTACAACTTTTGGGGAATGTTACTGACATTGTAAGATAAATATAAATATAGGTAGATATAAAACAAATACAGTTTCCATTGTTGGGAGTATGTTGGAACAATTTGGGGATACTTGGGGCTATTTTAAAATGTATTATTTAAAATGAATCAAAAATGAATAATGTGTAAGTTCCATGTTCCATGTTATGTGAGTAACATAATGTAACATTATCATAACATGTATAGGAAGTAACGTGAAGGGTGCTAGGCTTTAAAAGTAAGGAGTAAGTAAGAATGGACTACTTTTTTAAAAAGTAAAGTTTTAAGATCTAGTTCCTAATGGAGCACAAGGCATACCATTTACTCCCTTTCTCCCATGAGTTTGTTGCAGTACAAGGCTAGTCACATGCCTACAGAAATATAGGTCTTTCTCTCAAAGTCTCTCTTTGTGACGGTTAAGAATGCATTTGATTAAATGTGATCAATAGTAAAGTCCATTTCAAGCATTGCTCATCTGAAGGGACAAGACATGCTCAAAGGAACAGAAGGATCATGCCTTCAGCCACATCCCTGATGTTACATGGTTCTTCATAGGCCATACCTCTGTATGTGCATGGATATCTCATGTGGGAAAACCTTTCTGTGTAGACTTTTCTGTATAGAGGCGTATACAAGAAGGTTTCCTTTCCTCAAATATGAAAATGTGGGCAGCAGAGCCAGGAAGAGGTATGCAGTATCAGGGATACATGTACAGCTAATCCAATGAAAATGCTTTGTCCCTGCATGTACAAGTAACTCATGAAATGGATTCATTTTATCTTACAAACAGAACAGGGGGAAATGTAGGAAAGGAGAAAATAGACTGCATGTATTTGTGGGGGGGGGTTCTCCTTTGCATATGATATATTGAAGCACAGAATGAATGGCCATCTATTAGGGATGCCGTGGCTGCATCCTACACTCCAGATCTTGAGTAGGAGCTTGGACTGGATGGCCCCCAAGATGCCTTCCATCTCTATGATGATATGAAATGGATGCTATGAAACAGAAATGGAAATACAATAATGCCATAGCTTGGGAATGGATGGGAGAACAAGGAACTCCAGAACCACAGTACAGGGTTTTCTTTGGGAAGAAATCAACATGATGATTTGACTGGTTGATCAAGGGGAGTTACAGTTCACTTGGATAAGCCCAAATATGATTATTTTGACTATTATTAAAATGAGCAGTTTCCTCATATTATTATATTGCCTTTGAGAGAATTAATCAATTCACTAAGAATAAGATCTGCCAATTACTTAGTCTAGAATAAGTCTCATTGAATTCAAGAGAACATCTTCAGATGCATGTATTAGACTCTGTATCCAGCATTTTTTTATGGATAGAAGCAAACGAAAGTCCCCTATGCTTGCATATGTACTTCTTTCTTATTGTTCTGGAGCCTGGTCCCTTTGAAATATCCACATCCTCCCACTCTAGGATTCACTGTTTCACTGTGAGTGGAATTTTCATTCCATTGGTGGTAGAAAGCAAAGGGGATTGGAAGAACATCTGCCTATGTTCACATATCCAGACACAAACCAATGACACTATCCACTGTGACCTTCAGAGGACCCCAGCAAATCTCAGTGGAAGATGTCCACATGAAAGTCTTGCACTACATACAACACTACAGGATATCAATGTGTGCATGTATCTGTGTTAAATATTTTCAATGTAAATGGTTAAAGAGAGAAAGACTTGTAAAAACAACAATTGGAAAAGACTGATAGACATAATAGAATTATTACTAAGAAAATGGAATGTTTGTACTTACTGACTGACTTGATTATAAAAATGAATCCTCTGTGGAAACTTTGTCAAGCCTCAACTAGCATGACAAAACTATAAAATGTATGCTTTGCACATATTCAAAAAGCTACTGAATCTAATGCAGTTAGGAAGTTGAGGTGAAGGGTTTTTTAAAAAGCCTGCATATCCAGTCAATTTCAATGTGCATTCCTATATGTTTGCAACTTTCCACACCAGAAGGGGAAAAATGCAGCCCATAACCTGCATGTAGATCCCCAGACCCTATTCTGGTGTCCAAGCCCTCCCCACCAAAGTTCCCTCCAAGACCCAGGCCCTCCACCATTAAAAAAAAGATGAAAAACTACCCATAAAATCGTCAAAAGTCTGTGGCAGAGCTTGGAGTGGGGGGCAGGAAGGGGGCAGGGCTATGGTACTAGGGGCATAGCCACTGTGCATGGGGGCATGGCTATGGGCTGGGATGCCCCAAAAATATTGCTGCCCAAAGTGAACAGACCCCCCCACATCCCTACACAACTGTCAAAAGTGCTACCTGGAGTTATCAAATAATAGACAGAAACCAGTCATAAATGACTTCCAATCAGTTCCAAGTTACCTTTTCAAATTTGCCCAAAGTTGCCCAAATTTGGAAATACAGTTCATGTTGAGGATGAAAATTGGCCCCTCTCCTTGCCACAGTTTCCCATCCCTGCTATACATATGTAGATGGGAGTAACACAGTTGAGCTTGCTTCTTAACAAACATGTACAGTTCTGTGCTACACATTCAGTTGACAGCTTCCTTTTAATTTGGGTGTCTTAAAATTGTCCAAATGATACAAGATCCTATGAATTCTGTAGTCATTTTATTTTTGTTTCCTCACCCATATATTTATTTAAAAACCTTCCTTGACTTTCTTTAAATAGTTCAAGGTAACGATCAATAAAATTCAATTTAATCAGTGAAAAGTCCATTAAAACTGTGAGATGGAAGCATGTCAACACAATTAACAAAATTGTGAAACACAATAAGTGTCTTATCCTACATGCTGGTGGTGACCAGAGGAATTTTCATTCAGTTTTGAGTTCTGAACCAGAATCACATGACAGCTTGCACAAAACCATGCAGAAGAATTATTTGATTAGTAATGTGAAGGGGAACTGCAAAAGAAAACCTTTTCTTCAACCACATTGCATAATGCCTGTGGTCAATGGGTCATGAGAAATGTTATAAGAAATAGGATGAGAAGAATTGAGAAGACTGGTCCTCCCATTAGCATAGTTATCCCATCTGGACATCCACAGGTTGAGCTGAGAATCTCCATCTTGACTCAAACACTTCAGCAAAGGTATAACATAGGCTAAAGGGCTTTAAAGTAACTCTCACTGAGAAGAGGGGAGGAAGATTCTAGAAATGGAGGAAGAGAACTGACACGGTAAAAAAAATCTGGGGAAAATAAACAAAGAAAAGACAGCCAAGAATCTGATCTTGCTAGGACAGTCCACTGCTGCCCCCAAAACCATTAGTTGTCTTTGTTATGGGGGTATAATGCCTTGGTTATGAAGAAATGTTCTGTGTTCCTTTCTGAACTAAGGTCTGCCATGAAAGCTCCTTTAAGAAGTCAAGGTGTCTTTTAAATATAGGAGTTGTATACATTTGTAAAAAAAATTGTTCCCCTTTCTAGAAGGAAAGATCGGAGTAACATAATCAGAGGGGAAAGAAGAATGTTATGCCAAAGGAGGCTGGTTCCTTTAAGATATGGACACAGTCTTCACCCAGTAGGTGAAAGGCATGACAGATTTATGAAGTAGCAGGCAAAATTTACAGACATCAAAGTAATAGCCTTCAGATGTCAAAGTCTGCAAGCCCTACAATGCAACTCGCATCTCAAATCAGCTTTTCGAAGGCCAGAGAAGCAGAGATATCACAGGCCAATGATGTGCAGAATCTGGTCTGCACCAAGTTTACAGGGGGAGTTATAGACAAAGAGCCTCCTGGTCTGCATACACTCTTGCATTTCTTATCAATAACAACTGTTCCCTGCTTGGACATGTGATACATTTTAAGGTCTCACCAAGCATGCACTGGTAATAACCATAGCCAAAAACCAAGACTATATAAATTTAACATCAGCAAAGACCAAGACCTAGCTTTAATGAAATTGCAGAGGTTTCTGGGAAGAAGGTGAGTGTAACAGGACAATTAGCCATGCTAATCCTCCTCGTACAAAGTTATTAATGATTGTTTTTTCAGCACAGAAAGATAAGTAAAATCAATCAACATAAATTAGATCTGAATGCTTCTGGCTCAACCACAAGGTAGGATACAATATAATATAAGCAGAAGAATGTAGAATTGACATGTACTCATATCAAATCACCCGTATATCATGGGTTCCTGGTTGGGCACAGGTTATGCCCTTGATCAAAAGAGACTACTGTCTTTCCATTTATCTGCCTCACTGGATGGTAACATGACTTAGGCCATTTCTGCCTTACACTGTTACAGTGCTATTATTCCACTTTCAACATCCTGCGGAATTCTAGGGTTTGTAGTTTCCTGAGGCCCAAGAGCTCTCTGGCTGAGAATTCTAAATACCCCTCCCTGAAAAGCAAACCCCAGGATTCCATCAAATGTTGAAAGTGAAATAATAGCAGTATAACAATGTAGTGTGGAAATGGCCATAATGGTGCCAACAAACAAAGGGACTGTTGCTTTTTTTCCCCCTGTCTCCACCTTTGCCTTTATGTTTTAGGTTTTAAATGTACAGCTCCATTGTAGCTTCTTTTAAAGCAATGGTTCTCAACCTGTGGGTCCCCAGATGTTTGTGGACTTCAGCTCCCAGAAGCCCCAGCCACTATGGTCAATGCTCAGGGCTTCTGGGAGCTGAAGTCCACAAACATCTGGGGACCCACAGGTTGAGAACCACTGTTTTAAAGGTCATGCATTGTCATACCTTACTTTATAAAAGAACTGCAGCAAGGCAACTCTAAATTCTTTTTAAAACCAACAGTTCTTCTCCATGGCTTGAATAATGTTCCAGTCTAGCATGGAGTTTAAAAAGTGCATATATCCCTTCTGGCCAGAGGGAGGGGGAGAAGAAAGAGAGAAAAAAACTGAGTTTGCATCATCACTTTCCCTTCTCAGGCTCTGACAACGTCTAATATGAACAAGCCCTTGGAGAAATTCACAAATGTATTCTTTAGTGTTCACAGTAATTGCTTGGTTTTGTTGCTGGAGAGCGGTAATACGTTAACGTGCTCTGCTGGCTTGGGTTCTCATCCCACAAATTAAAACACTCATTTACAACCAAGCAGCATTTGTAACGGAATAAGATTGAAACATTCCTAAAGTGCAATGGGGTTAAGCAGTCTGAGGGATTCCTGGAACAGGATTTTGATTATGCAGGGAAGAAAGCAAGTGGATTTTAAAAAAAAATCTTATTGCCTTTTTAAAGTTCTCCCTATAAAAACGTATTGTCTGTTAAACACAGACAATAAGAAAATAAGAAAAAGGGATGCCAAGGGAACTGGTTTTACTGCTAGCAGTTTTGAATCCAGAGATTCTTTGCTATTTAGGGATAATGGAAGGTGTTTATTCCAAGGCTGAAGTGAGAAGCAACTTACATTGAAAGACAATGAGGACATTTCCTGAAGTATACTTGATTATGCTGGGAAGGCCATAGTGGTATAAACGTGATGGTACAATGCAGATGACCACAGGTGGCCAAAAACATTTTGCCATCAGAAGTGGAAAACAATATGGTTCCCTGTCATCATTTCATTTTCAGAAACCAGTTGGACTATGTGGCACCCACAGCTTTCAACAGAAAGGCATGGTGAATTCAAAAAGAAAAGCTGGGGAGCTACCGTTGTGTTCTTCCCACCATCTGCCACTTGAGGCAATCATCTCACTAAGGGTAGTGCCAGTCCTGCATCTTGTCCATAGAAATTCAGCATTCTGTGCCTCTCCTTCAGATACTGACTCTTCCAAATGTGAGTCATGATAACAGAAAATGGTATGTGCAACCTCTTGATTATTTGGAATATATCTTGTCATTTACAGCTATCATGGTAATGTGCTATGCATCAGCCAAAGCTGTTCAGATACCTTCTCCTTCTTGTTGCCTTCATCGAAGCAAATGCTGCAAGAAATGCCAAGTGCAGAAACCTTCCTTTGCAGATACAGCTTCTGGCAGCACTTAGACCAGATGTGAACAACTATCGCAATGATTGTGCAACCCCCTCATTGGACCTTGGAGGGCAACACAATTCTCACTCCAAGGCCCTCCAAATGTCCTGTAGGAAATGTGGAAGAAATTTCACCATGCTTCCTCCCCTGTCCCAGGCTATTCTGGGCTCATGACAAGACTTTTTTAAAACCAGGAACTGGATGTCCATTTTTCACCAAAAAACGGATGTATGGGCTAGAGTGTTTTGGGACCCTGTAGGGTGCCCCACTGTTATCCTGACTACATCTTGGGGACCAAAGTTCTCCATGGCCTGACTAAGTCATTGATGTTGGGAAAAACATAGATAAAAATAAAATAATAAATCAATAATAAAAATAAAGTGGTAAAATTGTGGTGCAGATACTGGGACTGTTCCTACTACAGAAGAAAGAAGAGGAAATGGAAAAGATTCATATAAGAAAATATACTATTACATCATCTAACCTGAGAACAGCTGGCCAGGGCAGAACAAGCAGTTTATTATTTCTATCAGACTGCTAACACAACAAAGATAGATGCATTTTGTCGTGATAGCCAAAAAATCTTGAGCCAGAGCAAAAAATGATGCCAAAGTTTTCAAGAACAATAAGGCAAAGAATCTTGGGCACCATCTTTGAGACCATCCTCACTACTTCTTTCATTCCTTCTTCAAACAAAATGATACCACTCACAAATAAGACAAAGCTGTTAGCAGCCTAGGTGAAATATGCAAAAGATTTTTTTTAAGCCCTAAAGATCTAGAACAGATCATTGATATGTACAATGGTTATGGAAGGCTGACTGGCTGCAGAGGGAGCAAACACAAAATAAAGTTGTGGGACTTAAAATGAAATGCAAAAAACTAGAAGAGGGTATGCTGCCTGGCACCCACAACAAGAGCGCTTCCCACCAGATTTTTTGCTTTGTATCTCACCTGTATGCTGTTAATGGCACTAAGGCAGGTGTCAGTCTATTCTGCACCCTCAGTGTCATGCATTTGACAGGAAGGTATAGTGTCTAAAGCAAATATCTACTGGAAAGCGAGAGAGATAGAGAGAAGGTAAGAACTTAATATTTTTTTATATCATCGACGTCAATGATTTTTGCACATATATATGTCTGTGTGTGTGTTCGTGCGTGTGTGTGTGCAAAAATCATTAATGACAATGATATAAAAAAAATAGCAAGTTGTTACCCCCTCACTGTTGTCACAAGCAACTATGTGAAAATAGTGACCATTTGAATATATCTGAGTACACTAGAATACAGTTGACATTGTCCATTACACTTTGGGACTACACACTGTTGGATGTGCAACTGGCTGCAAAACATTACCATTATTATTTTACAGGAGCTGATTTTACTCCACATGTGGTGATATGCAAGTCCAATACAGGATTTCAGCCATTCAGTCTCTATCTAAATACTCACAATGAACCCTTGTTCAACCTTTCCTTGCTTTTCTACTCTAGTCAGAAGAACCCAAAACAATGTAGGGAGCCATAAGTTGTTGTGGGTTTTCTGGGCTTTGAGGCTGTGTTTTATTAGTATTTTGTCCTCTGAAGATGCCAGCCACAGATGTAGGTGAAACGTCAGGAGAAAATACTAATAGAACACGGCCTCAAAATCCGGAAAACCCACAACAATCTATGGATTCCAGCCATGAAAGCCTTCAGCTTTAAATGTAGGGAGCCATCACTCTCAGCTGTGATATTCCCTATGTGCATGTTCTTCTGTCTTTGTTGTGACACGCCATTCATAAGCAGAGTACCATCATAAACACAGAGCAGTTTCTACAACACCATCTCAGAAACTTAGCCTCTTCCAACCCAAACTCCAGCTCATTCCATGAGAGCCACCATTCCTGAGAGACTATGAAGGGCCCTGTGAGATCATAGTGATACAATTCTTCGCTAAGTTTCTTCTTGAATCTAGTGAAGAATCAGCAATTTTCTTCCTGCTGTGAGAAAGTCTTCAAAAATCATGCAGTATTCAAAGGCTATTCAAAATTTTAGTTGATTGTGGTTGCTTTTTTTCCTCAGAAAACAGCATTTTCTGTATGGAAAATCATATTTGAAGACAGATTTTTTTTTCTGCACAGAAAATGTTGTTTTATCTGTGAAACAACCAGAAGCAAATTCCCAAACTGTGAAAATTCTCTCCAGTCCAGGATTATTCCCACCGGGGTTTCCCAACGCCCCCCCCCCAAAAAAAACACATTTTTCGACCATTTTCCAAATATTTTTGAACATTCTTTCCATTGCCACATGATCATAAGATCATAAGATACCTCCCTGTGAGTCTCATGCTATCAGACTAGATTCTCTAGCTTCCCATCCAGACAGGATGGCCAAGAATTGGAGAGGAGGCTAGTGCATCAAGCGCTGTACCACAACCACCAGCTTTAAGCATGGTCAGAGGGAAATTTATCTTGTACTGGTTCAGTCCTATAATCTTTCCTCTTCCCACACACTGTCTTGAAAATGGCTTTGTCTGATTTGAAAAAGAGAAGACTTGTGTCTTTTAACTTCTTTCCAGTCCTTTGTTTAAGCTTCTTAGGTTGCTGACAAATTTATAGCCAGACCTAGCAACGTGGCATGTATGTATAATTATATCCAAGTGAAAAAGGAGATTTGGACACAGCTGCCTACCCCTGGCAGCTAGTGTTATTTCTTCTTCTTGTAAACAAGGCCAGTTCAAAACATCTTGCAAAAGGTTACCAGATTGGCAATTAAACCTTGTATCGATAATGGCAACACAACAGTGTCCTCCATTACAACTGAGGGCAGCAAGGAAGCTTAGGGGACATAGATGAGGTCATGCAGCATATGGAGCTCCATATATCCTGCTCCCCTCAGCATCTATCATCTGAGATGGCCTCTTCACTGTGAGTAATATATGTAAAATCAGAAGCTCTACCTCATATATTTATCACATTCTAGGAATTCTGTCAATCACATGGGTTCCTACTGTTCCTGGGATCCGATGACCTCAATTATTTTGAACATTTTGCTGATCATTTTTTCTCCAACTCTGCTACCAGCCCACTCAGTGCTCTGACATCTCAATTTCTCTACTTACATGCAGGAAATGTCAAAAAGAACTAAGGATGTTAAATTTATGGTTATTAGCAGAACATAAAGAAACACTCTAGAGCTACAGAGTTTTCTGTAGCCAATCAGGGGTGGCAGGTTACGTCCATGTTAATGAAGCAGTTAGTAATTGGACTAAAACCCAGAGTAAATTCACTATCCCACCAATATGGAAGCCACCAGTCACCATTGTGAACAAACTTTACTGTTCCCTCTCCCTTTTTTTTTTTTTTTAACTCTCACTATTATTCCATTTTAGAAATCTTTGCCTGGCAGCCCACTCTTCAAAATGTCCTTGTTTCTGTTCTGAGATCAAGAATCAGCTCCAACAAACCTAACAAAATCCAGTCACCCCCATATAGATATTACAAAATAGATTTTGGATCATATAATATACAATGTGGCCCTCTAGACATTGATGTCCATTAATTCCTGACCATTGCTTGTTTTGGCTAAGCTTATGCAAGCTGAAGTCCAAGAACGTTTAGAGGACTTGAGCTGCGGTTTGTGTTTCCTTTTCCCTTAGGCTAACAGAGGTGTTGAAGGGAGCTTCCAAAGTTTCAATAAAGCAACCAGCAGGAAGGGCTCTGGAACCAGTATTGATTATCATCTTCTTCCCTAATTTGTTATTGTGGCTAATTGCCATCAAGCCAGCTTTAACTTACAGAGATCCTATCAATATGATACCTCCAAGACACCCTGGCCATTTCCACACTATGGCCTCATCCTGGCATGGGGGTGCATTGAAACCTAGCCATGATAGGTGCTATCACATGACGCCATCACAATCCTGTTCCTGTCCCATCCACAGCTGTTCCAATTGTGCATTATACTATTACTGGAAAAGTACAGTAATAGGCCTTCTTCATGCAATGACCATGTCAGTTGGGGCCATGCAGCGAAGGGTGGAAGTGCTGTCAAAGTGCTTCCTTCCTTAGTGCAGTGCCAAAAGAGGCTAGCTGCACTGCGGAAGGGAGGAGCATGTCCCAAATACTACCATCTGCCAGCAGCTGGGAAGGTGTGGAGGGAAGCATTCGAGACATACACCCATCCTGGCAGTGCCAGTGCTAGGATGACCTCTGAACATTATAGGATCCAGCTATGGTGTGGAAAGGGCCCCTATTATTAACAAGCCTGCTAAGGTCTTGCAAACTCAGGGCCATGACTTTCTTGACTATTGATTTGTAATATGGTCTTCCTCTTTTCCAATTTATAAAACATTATTGCTCTTTTTCTGATGAGATACTCAGTTAACAATTTGTCCAAAGTCAAATAACAATCTCTAGTCATTTTGGCTTGTTGGGAGACTTCAGCTTTGATTGGCTCCCAGATACATCTTTGTGGTATTTCATGATATCCATAGAAACTGCCCCCCACCCACTTTAAATGAGTTGATTCTCTTCCTGCCAGCTTTCATCAGTGTTCAACTTTCACAGCCATACATAGAAATAGAAATCAAGCATATGATGCCATGGAAATATTACAACAAGGCCTTCCCTAGTATGGCATATAATAGAAATTGGAGGACACTAGGTACTGGTGAGAGAGAGTTGACTTCAGACACTGACAACATGCCATTGCCTCCAGATGTAGAAATCATTGTGTCTGCACTCTGTAATCAAAATTACAGCTCCCCAAGGTGTATTTGTTAGACCAGAAAAGAAAATGTCTTCAGCATATAGACAAGACCAAAATATCTTGTTGGTGTGCAAAAATAGCAGAGGATATAATTAGTAAGAATTGAGCTAAATTAGATTTTTTTCCCCCCCTACACTTCAGTTTTCTGCAGATTGAATTAAAGGAGCTGATGTTTCACAGTGTTTGCATACAAAAAGGTACTACACTGTGGGAGGGAAGGGAGAGGACCAAGTTGGGGGAAATGGGGACTGCCCATCCATTTCCCTGCAGCCATCATTTGCTAACATTTAGGTACATTTAGATATCAGATTTCCAGATGTCTTTCTTTTTTTTCTCCTATGGTATATTTTGGTAAAGTTTCTGTTTCTGGGTGCCGAGGCATCACAGCAAAAGCAGCACAGAGTTCTAAACACTAATTGGTTTTAAGAGACAAGTGCTTGTGGACTTCAGTGTTGCAAGAAAGTTACTTTGCAGTTATTGAAACTGATTTACAATTCAGGACTTATTCATCACAAAATTTGTGCACAGTATTTTTCCCCAAAAAACAGTATTTTCTGTACAGAAAATATTTCTGCACAAAAATATATGTGTCAAAATTACTCTTTCCTGAGGAGAAAATTCTATCCTGTGGGCCCTCCTCTCACGTGACCTCTACACACATGAATGCGAGGTTGTGAAAAGAGTCACATCACAATACAGTCTATGGATGCAGTGGGTGCACACCTGCTCTGCTATGATCACACTCACATTGTGTCCTTTGACTATAATGGGAAGCAACATTTTGTTGTTGCTGCTGCTGTTGCTTTACACAGGGGTTCTTGGAACCAAAGTCCTACATATACAGCAGGCAAACTGTAATGCAGTATAGTATTCAGTGCAAAATTTGCATGCATGAGTTTTTTTGTCCAGAAAGCAAGAAAATATTCTTTGTTCAGAAAATATTGCTTGTTGTACAGAAAATGCTGCTTTTTATACAAAAATATTATGTGTAAATTTTGCACAGAATAAGTCCCAAACCGTGAAGATTCTTGTCAATTCAGGATTCTTCTTGTCATGGCTTTGAGAAATATATTTTTTGACCATTTTGAATATTTATGAATATTGTTTCCATTCCTGCCTCAGCCCCCTTTACCAGGTGGATGGAGTGTTGCCTCTGTTTCTGTTCCTTCTTACCGCACCGGTTATATTTCTCACCAACTCACTCATGTATATAACAATCTGCTAGATAACAGAACAGTCCACAAAGCTGATGAAGTGTTCTATAGTCTGCAAAAGCTTATGCCGCCTTGTGATAATGGGCTCTTTCATTATCTGGGCAACACAGCTGGGGGGATAGTCTCTCCTCCCAGTAAACAAAAGCTTAATGATGTGATTACTAACAAAAGCTTAGTGATGGTTTTAGGTTATATTTTGGAGGTGTCAGCATTATATGGAAGTATCAGAGATCATGAGAGACAATTATCCAATGAGAATGACCAGTTTTGGGAGAAGTGTGGAAACTCTGAGATGCTTCCAAGTGAGAGGCTATAAAAACTTGGTGCCAGGAGGCACAAGTGACAAAGATGGAGACTGACTGAGAGGCTTTTGGACTAATGGAGAGGTTGGAGAAGGGTTGCCTGCCTCACTGTCCCTAGGGAACCTTGGTCATAGGCTGGACAAAAGGGTGTAGAGTCCCAGCTTCCCATGAACATCCAAAGACCCAGAATACCATCTGTCTCATTTAGACCTTTAAAGGTTAATGCCAGCACCTTGATTTGGACCTGGCAAGCAGTTCAGATCTTTCAGTATGTTATCACCATTTGCTAGCCCAACTGTGGAAGATACTAAATATCATTTTTTAATATCACAATTCGGCCCCATTATGCCACCCTCGGCCAAGTGTTTGCGAGGCCCTCAGACAAGCGCAGAACTAGGCATGGCCATTGATTGCTGAACATTCCTTTCTCCACCCAGGCAGGCCAGACTCAGCTGGATCATTGCTTTAGGAGACCTCACTAGACAAACACCTCATTAAGGATGCATGCTAATGCAAAGAGCTCCCTGCCCCGAGCAGGCAACTTGGCAAGTAAGACGCTTAACTGTCAAGTATGCTGCATCTGCATACTGGCCATTCCATTGCCAATTCGGAACTAACTCAATCATGCTAAATTCTGACCTTTTGGAGACATTGTCTCACGCCCAAACCTCATTGTTCTTCCCCAAGTACAGACTAGCCTACGGTCATATTTCCCTATAAAAACCCCTGATCCGAGACCTTCCTCAGATCACTCCAAACTACCATCCAGCCTTGCTGTCACTTTATCTGACGAGCTTTCCTCTCAGTCTCATTCCAAGACTGTGTACCTACGGACCTCCGCAGTGATCTACCCCGGGCTTCGGACAGGTGTAGTATCACACAATTCAACAATCCCTCTTAAAATTCCTCTATACCGCTACCACCTTTATTTTCTATAGTTACTTGTGTGAGTGTGTTGCATACACTGTCTGCTTGTATTTAATAAAACCACAGTTATTATTTCATATTTGGTGTGCTTCTTGGCTTGGCCTGACCCCGTAGACGTTGGGTTTAAAGATTCTGCTGCGTTGTCCTGCCTCTCGTTGCGCTAACTTGTGCTCTGAGCTAATTTTCCTCACCAATAGTTGAGCACGCTTGGAGTCCCTCGCAGGAACCCCAGTGAACAGGGTAACAAGTATGTGAATAATGTATCATCTTGATACCAGGCGCCAGTTAACTGACACAAGCTACACCAAGTGAATCTCCCATATACAACATATTGTTCATCTGAAAAGTGTTACATCAAGATTCTTTGTGCACAGTCAATCATTATCTACATTCATGTATGGGTCTCACAAAAGAAAGACGAGCATCTACTATTAGATCTATGGATTTGTCTAATACTCAGTCTTTTAACAACAGAGAAACCAAATAGTTCCACCCTGCTCCAACTGAAGTTAAAATTAAGTATGCTTGGTGGAAAATAGTAATAGATTTGCCCATGAAAGGAGATGGTTTATGGAACTGAGAACAAATTCCTAAAACGAGCATGTACTCAGATGCATCTTATTCCTTTCCTCTGTGTTCATATTTTGGGGCTATATTGCACCTGGCTCCAAATGGTGGATCTTGGAGTTCTGGTAAAAAAGCAAGTGGATCCTCCAAGGTCAAAGTCTGACCACCCTGTCCTAAATACAGTATGAAGTTTGTGTAATTTAAGGTCAGTGGAATTCAAACTGTGCAATACTTAGAGAGTTTGAAATATCCACATACGCTAGCACTTGCCACTTTTGCATTGTTCTGGGAGTTTTTACTTGATATCCTTTACATAAATTATGTGCTTTGAAGACCTAAACAAGATTCTGCTTTGTGGCTAGGTTCTTTTGCCCTTTGGATATAAAAACGCTTTTAAAAACTAGAATGGAGCTTTATTCTATTACTCTATTAATGTACATATGGCTGAGTGGCAAATTGGGTTACCTTTAAGTACACTTCTGCAGAACCAGGGAAGGGGACCTGTGCATTCAAGGTGAGAGTCTTTTTCAGAGCAGAAAAGTGGCTGAGAATATTGGATAAATAAATCAGAACAGTTACGGACACATATCTAAGCACTGCAGGTATTTAAATCTCAGTTGGCAGCAGCAATACATTATTGTGCATGTAGGTGGTGATGATGATTTGTAATTACTGCACCAAATCAGAACATGCAATCATTGCAACGACAACATTTCTGAAGTTTGTGTATTAAAATTTGACTTGTACATTTGGGTGGTTGATTCTGTTTTCCTCAGCAGGATTATAATACTAGATTTACTAGTTTGAGAACATGGAAAAATCTACAGAGGGAGGGAGGGAGAAAAAAAAGTCCTTTGGTCTCTACCATAGCTCCAAGATCATCAAACTTGGAAACCTGAAAATATCAGCACTGGATACTAAGGGCCCCATGTGCATTTTAGGATTAAAAAATGATTAATTTAAATTCATCAAAAACTGTGGCTACAATAGGTGGTAAACACCTGATTCCTGCATTTCAAGGGGATGAAGGCTACATAATGTGGGCCTCTACATTTCTGGCTTCCTTAGTGCTGAAACAGCACAAGTCCTGTTGTAACCTAGCTGCTTGGTGAACTTGGCTCCAAGTTTGTGTGATGAGAGAAAGACAGAGAGAGTCTGTCAAGTTACTTTTGGACTAAAATTATACAAAATTCTCCAACCAGTGCAGTATCTTTTCCACATTCTGATGTAGCTGACTTTTGGTGTGGTTGACATTCTGCTGTGATTGCTTTTTTGGAATTAGAATATGGCAGGCCTATGAGAGAGAAGGAAGAAAAAGTGGTAAGAATTGTGAGAAAAGACTTTAAAACATGTTCTTCTGTCTGGCAGAGCCATGACTAACTCCAGCTCTAAAAACTACTGTTGTTGAAGAAGGTGATTGGAGGCCGTCTAGCTGGGATTTCAAAACCTTCACTCTAGTTCTCTCTCTGCCCCATTTTCACCTGGCCTGGGAGACTTCAGCAACAAAAGGTACCTGGGTTTTGGAAACTAGAATATGGTTTTATGGATTACTATGTTTTATGATTTATAACACTTTGTTATTTTCAGAGTAAGCAGTATATAAATTTGAGAAATTAGTGAGTATGTACAGATATAAATCAATAGCTCTCTATAGCCATTTGCCCCAAAGCACTCGGGATTCAAAGGTACAAAAATTTGAAACTTTGAGGGACTTAAAAACAAACAATCTCAGCATTCATCACCCATAAGTATGCTTGTCATGCTAGGCCACTGTGAGAAATTTATTATAGTGGCTGGTGGCCACCATAATCGCAATGTAAACACACAGGCAGTTGAAACTCTGACATAGGAAGGAATCTACAAAAGGCAATTTGCCAACATCTACCTCAAACTGGGAGCTAGCACTGCCTTTACTATCTCCAGTTTTGTGAGTTTCACTTTCCAAGTACAACTAGACTGGCAACCAATCAGTACAAAAGCAAACAAAGCTGAAATGTCTGTCAAAGTTATAGTCTTATCCTTTACCTACAACATTTGAGCAGACATTGGTCAGAATCTTACTAGTGATATTGATGTTGTGTGCCTTCAAGTCATTTCCAACTTACAGCAACCCTAAGGTGAACCTACCCAGGGGTTTTCTTGGCAAAATTTGTGTATAGGTGTGCCTCTGCCTACCTCTGAGGCTGAGAGTGTGTGACTTGCCCCAGGTTATCCAGTGGGTTTCCATGGCTGAGCATGAAATTGAATTCTGTTCTCCAGAGTCACAGTCCAACGCTCAGGACCTTTTTGCAGAGGTGGAGGGCGGTGCTCGTGCGAGAAGCCTTCGGAGGAAGGCTTTCATGTCCCTGCTGCTTGGGCTCAGCAGCAGCTTCCTGGTCGTGCAAGCACCGCGGCCTTTCCTACCGCAGCACAGCCTGGGAGTTGAAGGCTAGCGCTGAGGCAGGGAGCACGACCAGCACGGCTCAGGAGGCTGCGCACGGCAGGTAAGTGCGCTCCACACCCCTGAGTGTTGCGCGACAGCGCGACATTTTCGACTTGAAGCCGAAAATAAAAAAATCCGTCAGCGGTTCGTGTCATGTTCTTGAGTGTTGTGTAAATGTGAGTGCGTCATGCAGACCACTCCACATTTACATGATGCTCAAGGGGCCCTTTCGCTTAAGAAACACCATGCGAAAAGGACCTCAAACTATTACACCCCACTGACTTTCTACTGGTGACATGTGGAGGCATGAGTTGTACTATGCATGCAGACTGAATTATTTGGACAATGTAAAACAAACATATTTGGCTGATCATGGTGAGAGCAGACTTCCACATGCAGAACCTTTGCTGATACACAGTAATAATGAGCCTAGAGAAGTGTATCAGTGCACATTATGCAATGAAGTGCAGCTATGGACATGCACCATTTCTGATACGTTGCTCTATGGTGGTATTCAGTCTAGGGATTGAGTAGCTCTAGCGCAGTATCACTGGGCCAGCAGATGTTTACACTATGCTGAGATTGAAGTATCATTCCAGTCCTTGATTCCAGTCCTTGACTGCTGATATTTGTTGCTTCAGCTTTAAGGGCCTTTCTGCATTACACTGTTATAGTGCTATTATTCCACTTTCAACATCCTGAATAATTTGTAGTTTACTGAGGCCAGAGAGCTCT
Organism: Iguana delicatissima; assembly: GCA_948472985.1. Classification (NCBI taxonomy): domain Eukaryota; kingdom Metazoa; phylum Chordata; class Lepidosauria; order Squamata; family Iguanidae; genus Iguana; species Iguana delicatissima. The sequence goes on along the minus strand of CAOKZL010000370.1, from coordinate 738,736 downwards.
CTGGCTGAGAATTCTAAAGGCCTCTCCCTAAACTGTAAACCCCAGGATTCCACAGGAGGTTGAAAGTGGAATGACAGTACTCTAACGGTGCTATTTGTCTCTCATTTTCCCCACCATTCACTGTTGTTTTTCTTGCATTTTCTATATATACGTTCTTGCTCCTTTGGTCCCCAAGAAATATGGGATGTTCCTGGAATCATTTTAATTTTTCACCCATAACATCAAATTTGCTCAAACATGCACATGCTCAAAGGTGCTTTGTCATTCTGTTGAATCCAGAAATAAATAGGAAATTTACTGAAGATGAGTCCCTGTCAGAATTGCAGATGGTGAGATCATTCATGTCTGCTCTGCCGCCAAAAACCATCACCAGCATAGACAAGAACTTTTGCTGAGACAAACAGCAAAGAAGTTGAAGAAAAAAAAAAGTCTTGTGGCATCTTAAAGACTAAGAAAGGTATTTTGGGATAAGCTTTTGCAGGGCAGAGTCCACTTCAGATGCATGAAATATTGCCCTCGGTCAGGCCTGCACAACATATGACCTGAGGGCCACTTGCGGCCCATCAAAGGATTTTGTGTGTCCCACCTCACAGGCAGGGAGTGAGCTGGGAGCACAGAGGATGAGATCGCCCTCCCCACTTCTGTCTGCTACCTGCCCCGGCGCAATCACACCTGTAGCTGTGGGGAGCAGAGCGGGAAGGATGAGATCGCCCTCCTCACTTCCTTCTGCCTCCCACCCCATCCCTTTTTTATAATATGGTTTATTTTATTTACAAAATAGTTTAATCATTAATTAAACTATTTTGCAAATCAAAAACATTATTATACCCTTATTATAACTTTACTTGGAAAATGAGGCGCTAAAAACCTATCAGCAGCCCGAAGAAGTTTAGGCTATTTAATCTCAGCCCTTACTTACTGCCAGGTTGTGCAGGTCTGCCCTAGGTTAAGCTTGAATAGAGATCGAGCTTGAATAGAGATCAATAGAGATTGGAAATAACTAAAGTTTAAAATAATTAGCTGTAATCAAGTTTTTTTTCCAGTAATAAAGGTACATCTCTAACTCATTACACATTTGCAACTTAACAAGGTATACTTCTTGTGGTGTAAGAAATTCGTCAGTTTCTTTTATAGTTTCTGGAGCGTGACCTCATCAAGTGGTGGAGAAGGAATGCTGCATCATCCAAGTTTTGGCCTGTGTTGTGCCTGGTGCTGCTGCTTCACCCTTGATTGTAGGTACTGGGATACTGGCAAAGTGGACAAGCATACTTTGTATTAACAGCCAACCATCCTCTATATTTTCCTTTTTTTTTTTAACAAGTAACTAAACTAAAAGTAACTAAACAATTATTTTGAGAACTGAGATAAGAAAAGCTACCTTTTAAAATTGTAATGCTAGTCACCTACATTGTACCTTGGAAATCTAAAAGCAACTAATTACTTATAAAGTAACTTTTTGCTCATTCTACATACTTTTAAGCTTGAATTGTTACAGAACTCTCCACTTTGCATCTCATTGCTGCTTGACCACCACTTAGTATAATTCTTTCCGTAATGCATTCACAGGTCGTGTGCATGCAGAAACACATTCAGGCAGATACACAAAGACATCTGAAAAAGTAAACTAATGGGGAAACCTAATACCACAAAAAAAATGATATGTTAGTCTTGGATAAATGGCAATGCTCTTTGTTGCTTTTCCCATCAAGGCAACTACCTATCTGGAAACAGGAAAGGTTAGTGGGTTTATAGTGCAATCCTTTAAGTGTCTAACCATACCCAGAAATAAGTGTCACTGAAGAACACAGCTGTAGTCTTCCATTCAGATAATGTTTGAACTTAACTCTTAAAGAAAGACCGCACTCAGGATGAGGGTCTGAGTCAAGGTCAGCTCTACCATTTGGCAGAGTTACACAAGTGCCACAGGTAGCAAATCTTGGTGGGAGGCAGCAACCCAAGGCCCTTTTTCCTGAGCAATTTGGCTGTTCCTCTCTATTGGAGTATGTGCTCCACATTGTCTGTCTCATACTCCTTACACTCTTCTGATGCTCTCATGGAACTACAGAAAGCATCACCTGTGTTGGGGCAGAATTCAACTGCCTGTTCACTTCAGTGTATGAAATGGTTGGCTTCCAAAGGCAGCAATTCAGAGAGTTCCAGGGCCTTTCTGCACAGGTTAACAACAAAATTTACAAGTTTTTTGAAATCAGAAGTGGACTTCTAGCTACTTCTTTTTTGTTTGTTTCTGTTTTCTTTTTGTTTTTTCTTGACACTTCTGGCAGTCCAAAATATCTAGAATAATTGCAGGCAGTGATTTAATACAGTAAGTCCCCCATAACTGCATGATCAATATACATGATCTCAATGGCCCATGATGAAATGATGTCCAAACCTGCATACTTTAAATCTAATAGTACTTAAATGGAAATTGAAATAATAAAGTAAAATACATGCAATATTACATGAAAATGGAAGGAAATGGAAAATTCTAGCAACTAGTACTCCCATTTGTTCAGGCTCTCATGCTAACTCATGTTGTTCATGCTGTCTCACATTTCCTCACTATATACACATGCTGTAACACCTCTAAGTTACTATATATGATCTGATCATGGTACAGTGTCCTTCTGTAAAATTCTTGTGCTTAAACAGTACAGTAAAGTCCTTGTCCTCATGTAGTACAGTACAACAGTAAAGTTCTTCTTCTTGAGTGTTTGCATTGTTTGTAATGGCCCCAAAACCATTACATGACAAAGAGTAGTGATGCTGCCAATCATGATAAGCATAAAAGAACTTGTAAAACATGAGAGAACCCATTGAGTGAGAAAGGAAAAGTTCTTGACTTAATCAGGAAAGAAAATAAAACATGCACTGAGGCTGGTAAGATACATGGAAAGAATGATTTTTCCATCTGTGAAATTTGGAAGAAGGAAAAGGAAATCTGTGCTACTTTTGCTGTTACACTTCAAACTGCAGGGCATCCCCTCAAACAAGAGCCAACAAGCCCTTTACTGCAGGTAGGGGGTGGCTATACAGATTTAGGACTTAAAAATAGGAGACTGAATGGAGAGGTTGCCTCTGCCAATGAAGCAGCCGCTGCCACATTTCCAGATCAGTTTAAGGACTTGATTGAGGAGAAAGGATACCATCCAAAGTAGGTGTTCAATTGTGATGAAATTAAGCTGTTCTGAAAAAAAAATGTCCACTACAATCTACATTCATAAAACTACAAAGCTGGCATAAAGTATGGAAGGATAAATTAACTCTATTCCTATGTGGCAAATCTGCAGGGCATATGACAAAGCCAAATGTAGTGTACAAATCAAAAAGCCCGCAGACTCTTAAAAACAAAAACAAACCTTATCTGCCCATGCTTTGGTAGTACAATAAGAAATCATGGGTGACAGCCATCTCGTTTACATCCCAGAAGTAAAAAAAAAAAATTGCTATGAAAAGGTTTGGAATTTAAAGTCCTCGTAATAGTAGGTAATGCACCTGTCCATCCTGAATCTGTCTACTAGGAAAATGAAAATATTGATCTTGTTACTTCCCAATACAACCTCATTGATTCAGTCCTTTAACCAGAGCATCATTCATTTTGTCAGGGCCACATACACACACCTGGTATGTGATTGCATTCTATCAGCAATTGATCCAGACCCTAATGTGGACACAATGCAGTGCTAGAAATCCTTCCCTATGGCTAGTGTGATCACCTTCATCAAAGCTGCAATGGTTGAATTAAAACCAAAAACTGTAAATGCCTGCACGAAAAACTTGTGGAATGATGTTATTAAGTGATTTTGGAGCCCTCCAGGGACTGATGGAGAAGTTAGGAAAATTATTCACACAGCAGGGTGATGGTGGAGAAGGATTTGCTGACCTGCTGGATGAGGAAGTGGAGGAATTTATTGATGGCCATGAAGAATTGTTAATCAATGAGGAACTGGACAAACTTGTTAAGACATCTTCAGGGGGGAAGAAGAAGAAGAAGAAGAAGAAGAAGAAGAAGAAGAAGAAGAAGAAGAAGAAGAAGAAGAAGAAGAAGAAGAAGAAGCAGCAGCAGCAGCAGCAGCAGCAGCAGCAGCAGCAGCAGCAGCGAAAGCAGAACCAACAATGTGGCCATTAGAGAAATTTGCCAAAGTCTTCCAAATTGCACAGATTAAAGGACAAAATTACAGAATATGATCCTTGGATGGATGGAACACAGTATTAAAGCCACTCTTATGATTACTGAAGGAGTACAATCTATGCAGTTCTCTAACTTTGATAAGTTAAAAAGCTGCATGGGTTGCAATCCTTCAGACTCTTTGATGAGTTAAAGAGCCAACATCTTCCAATTACAGTGTTCTTCCAAAAGGTTCCATCAACAAAACCTTCAGAGGATCTCCAACCGTCAACACTGACATCTTCTGCTCCTGAAATCAAGATCCAGGCATCGACATTGTCCTGGATCGTCTTCTCATGATTCTGAATCCAGGATCGTCTTCTCATGATTCTTCTGATGATGATCCACCTTCTGATGTATCAATATTGCCTCTGTGCCACTAAATTCCCTGTGCCTTTCTTTACTATTCCCTGACATTGCATTCCAGCACAGAATATAGAACAAGCCTAAGGAGACTCACAGACTGCAATCCAGCACCTCCTCAGCATAGCATAAATATCCACATGTGTAGACATATTGCAGCAGCATCAAACAAGTCCTGTGCAAATAGCAAGACTATATAACACATGCTACTGACCGGGTGCCATTGGACAATGTCCATCATGCAATGTACAACTGCAATGCACAATGCACAATAACAATGCACAAGGTGCAGTGCATAGCTGCAATGTGCAGTGTTGCTGCCCGCACACCTCTGTGTCCACTGCTGTCAGCAGAATACATCTGTTGCACTATAGCAAACAATTTGCCCTGCATACATACCATGACTTATGCAAGCATATCTCCTTAACAGAATGTTGTTCAGCCATGAGCGTAGACATTTTCCTGGGCATTAATTACCCCATGGGGAGTAGTGTGGGAGGAGGATACACTGTTCAAAAGTACCATGCATTCCTATCATCCATTTGGTCCAGAATTTGAAGAGCAAAGCCTTTCAAATTACCATTTCGTTCACAGCATCTTCCTCACTTCAGTTTATATGACCAGCAACAAATAAAATCTCTGTGTTAAGTATTTAATTAAAGGAGAACTAAGACCAGTAAATTCTGCAGCTCACTTTCTTAACAAGGCCTCTAGACTCATGCTGGTAGGTTTAGTTGTTTTTTCTCTCCTTAAGAATTGAGATGCTACAAACATCCTGCACTGGAAGAATCTCCTTTTGTGAGATGTCAGCAGGAGACAATATATTTGGCGTGATAATTATGCGCTCCTGCACAATCACGTAGCATTATATACAAAATCACCACACTGCCGAGAAGAAAACAGACTGAAATGCTAATTAGTTCCAAAATTAACAGTAATTTGATTTAATATTGAATAAAGGTTTGCAGCTTTAATTTAGATCAAAATGGTCATGTGGCTGTGTTTTAAATAACTCAACATGTCTTGTTGTGGGTGCACAGTGCTGTCATGTACTTTAAAAAGTAACAGAACGTGTTCCTTTTGATGTAGCACGCAGACTGAATTGCTGCATTATGCAGCAATCTAACTACTTTTGTGCCCTTTTAGAAGCACTCTTAAGAAAGTGGGTTCACCCCTCATGTATCTGAAAAGAAGAAACCATTCTCATTTCTTCAATCTGCTGCAACGAATTTGTTACCATGAGAAACTAAATTTTAATGCATTAGCTCACTGTCAGTGCTGAAGGTTCAACTGCCAGTAAAGCTGAACATGGGAGCAACATCTTGTTCTTTCCCAAGGGCAGCAAAATGTCTTGGGCCAATCCTGATACAGAGCTTCTTAGAGAAATACTGAGGGTACAATATACTTGTAATCCCTGGCCCTTCATAAGAGGTAAGAGATGTAATGTTAGTAAATTGTCCCTGTGAGAAATGGCTGGAGAAATCTGGCAGGCTTTCTTCTGGAAGGAATTCTAAATTATGTTATTGAAAATGGCTCTTTTCATGCCTTATTGGTACTCTGTGAGAGGCAATTGCAAGTGATACCATTAAAGACTAAAGGTCTGGTTTCAGAACAGAAAAGTTTGAGAGAAGATTTTTAAAAAAAAAAATCACAGATTCTGAATCTCAAAATAACTGTTCATTTTTAGCTTTTCCATTTCTCTAATAGCGGTTTTCACACACTGACAGTTTAATGTGGTGATAGGCTTAATCAATTATTCCCTTTCCATTTCTCTGAATCCCCCGGCTGGTGATAATGGCTTTCTTACCCAGCAAAGGAGACCCAGCATGGTGTGATGATGTGAATGCTGGATTAGGACTCTGGGAGACCAGGGTCAGCCACAGAAACCCCCTGGGTGACCTTGGGCACTCTCTCAGCCTCAGAGAAAGGCAATGGCAAACCAGCTCTGAACAAATCTTGACAATAAAGCCCTGTGATAAGTTCATCCTAGGGTCACCATTGTGGAGGGATGGTGGACGATGGGAACTAAGCAAAAACCACAATAGCACTTCCGTCCTGCACTGAGCTCTGGCAAAAACAGCTTACCAGAGTCAAGTATTCAAAAACCACTGTAACCCTGTGAATTGGGGGTCCCGGGAGGGGCGCCCAAACAACCAAACAACAACAAGCAAAGATGGGGAAATTAGCTGGAGCACTCTCTAAGCTAATGAGAAGCAGGGTAATTTAGTGGGGATCTTTTACCCTATGTCTACAGCGTCAGGTCAGTGAGCAGTCAGGCAGTTCAAAATAGCAATTAAGATTTATTAGACAGTTATTAACAAAAACACGAACACACTCCTAACTAGAATAGGAAATAGAGTTTTTGGGGAATGGGTGATACGTCTCCAATCCTGCAGTCCTGGGGAAGCCAATGGATGGTAGAAGGACTCGGCATGGCAGCTGAAGGGAGCTCGCAGAACGAGGCGGCAGCAAGGCAGGGGAACAGTCCGAACGCAAGTCCGTTGAGCGGTCCGAGGAGCTCTCAGAACTAGGGGGTTTTATCAGGGAAAGAACAACCGTAGGCTAGTCTGGTCTTGGGTGAAAACAATAAGTTTTGGGTTGGAGACAATGCCTCCGAAAGGTCAGAATTTACATGATTGAGTTATGTTCCGAACTGAAAATAGTATGGCTGGTATGTAGATGCAGCTAGCTCGGCAGTTAAGCACTTAGCTCACCAGGGTGTCCTCTCAGGGCATAGGGTCTCTTTATCACGTATTGGTAATGAGGGTGTTTGTTTCGGGAGGTCCCCTAAAGCACATCTGGCAATCTCTGGCTTGGTCTGGTGTGAGCAGCAAATAGTAGCCATGCCTAGCTTCGTGCTTGTTCAGTGGCCTCACAAACACTTAGCTGGTGGCAGAGCAGGCCCGAATTGTGATATCAAAATGATATCTTTGGTTCACCAAAGGTCAGGCCAGTACACGGTGGTAACACCACCATACAGCAGAGACTGTACACACAGCTTAGAAGTGTGCCCAGCAGAGTATAAACACTAGCAGCAAATGCTCTGAAGCCACAAAATACTGCCACACCTTCTTATTTTCCAACAGGAGGCTTTTACTCTTCAGTTATGATACATACATATATACAGTACTCCAGCGGACTTTCAGCATTCCACAGCATGCGAAGATACGCATCCAACATAGCCTCCGGCCACTCCATCAGACAATCGAGAGGGCACAGTTGGCTAGAACACATCCCCTTATATATATATGTTTCTGATGCAACTCTAGCCACCTTTGCGTGTTCCCATGTATGATGCAACCCTCTGCCATGGTTACATATTACAATCTCTCAGCAAGAGTTACATGGGATTACATCATTCACTGTCATTCTCAGGTGCAAACCTCAATGTATATCATATATATTTTATTTGGACTACAGGTCATGTCCAACCTTTCCTCACAACCATAACTCAGAAATGATTTCAAGGCACACACCAACTACTCAGCAAAGACAACTCTAAGGAAACAAGGGCATTTGGAAAAGAAGTACACTGATCTGAATAAATGGTAGCTCTGTGTAAAGTGGAGTCAAAAGATTTTTTCCCCATTCATGAATTTTGGATAGGGCAATATGTGTATATCATATCTGTGGAGCTATACAAATAAATGTCTTCTGTAGGAAAGCTATCTAGATTAGAAATTGTCTGAGTTTCAAGTCAAGCATTTATACTGATTCACAATACCAATAATGATATATTTGCATGGAAGTGGAACGCTAAAATTTAGTTATACTTGGTCTTACTTTACTGCAAGATAAATTACTTTTCTTGCAAGTCCTCAGTTTCTTATGGTTTTGTTTTGTTGTTGTTGTATGGTTATGTGGCTAGCCTAGGACCTACTTAAAGATGCAGTCTCAGACACTGGATTGATATGACATCCTGTATAAATACAAAATCTGAAAAATGGTAAATAATATCTCCAGACATTGATATAAAAACATAAACGTCATGTCAAGATATGCTCCTGAGGGGAGACAAAATGGGTTGCTTAGCTTGTATTTTTAATGGAAATGTATTTTTTAAATCTAGCATGAAAAATATCTCTCCCCATTCCTTTATGCTAATTCGACATTTATTAATGTGTACCAAAATAAACCTTTATTTGGCTCAATGCAGCAAATATTAAAATTATGACAACAAAATTTAATGATAAATTGATACTTGCTGGGGTGAAAAACGAGATGCAGAATCAGTCTGCCATTTCCACTAGTCATCATTGGGATTAAAAAATCCTGCAGTTTTCTGGTTCAGTGAGTATGTAGAAGGGCGGTAATGGTGATGGTGGTGATGGTGGTGATGGTATGTGTGCTTTAAAAAAAATTCTCCCCAAGACAAGAAGCAGATTGTGTCTGGCAAGCTTAGATCACTCCATTTACTGCAGACTCAGCATTCCAGCCACACTTGGACTGAACTACACTTAGTGTATTATATAGTTCAGATCTTCTTGGTCCAGCAGCCTTATCTGCATTTGCTTGGCTCAGTGAACCATTCAGTTCAATTATAGTATATTATGCATGAGGCAATTGTTTAACTTTATAAATATCCACCAGGAAACCAGGGGAAATTAGACACAGTACAGAAGACTATCTCTGGGAAGCTTCAGGTGACACTTTTGGAAGCAATGGCTAACAATTTGGGTAATGAGATGCAAGAGTATTTCCTCTGAACCAAATCAGTTTGTTGTTGTTGTTGCTGTTATTGCTGGCCTTCAAGTCATTTCCAACTTATGGTGACCCTGAGGGGTTTTCTGGGGCTGAATGTGTGTGATGCACCCAAGGTCATCCAGTGGGTTTCCATGGCCAAGAGAGGAATTGAACCCAGTGCCCAAATCACTATACTACACTGTTTATACTACACAGCTTATTCCAACACACATGCACAAAAAGTTTCAAGGAAAAAGACAGAAGTTAAAGGAACAGTAGGATTCCATTCTGCTGTATTTTCAACAGGAAGGAAGCTTGTTCAAAGTATTCTTGCCAAGAACTACTTGAAAGATAGTACTGGGACCTGGAACTAAAATGGAATGTGTGCATGAGGCAGATCATTTAAATCAATTCCATACACCCCTGGAAGTTTATAATACCAACAGCCAATCCAAACTAACCAGAAGGTGATCTGATCCTGAGAAGAATCACATGTGGCACCTCCACCTTCAGAGCGCCAACTCCGTCAGAATGCTAGCTTGAGAATATGCTCTGTTGTACATGTGGGGTCAGATTCTAGTTGATTCAGATCTATAATTCTTACAATGGACATGATATTCTACCCTAGATCTGACTGAACAATCTCAGTTTGTTAGAAGAAAAAGGCATTAACACTATAACAGGTTACAAGTAAGCAATCCAGCAGAACAGACAAATAGTTAGGCCAGGTGGGTTGGGTATCTGGTTGACCTTTATAAGTATTCTTGTTGAGGTTCTAGATTGCTACTCACAGATCTAGTCTCTCTTTCTTCTAGTAATCCAGTATTTTTTCTCCTCCCTTGTTAGAATAGGAATAGCTTCATATGAGTTCCTGTTTCCAAGATGGCCAACATCATGCATTGAGACAGGTTAGCGTTTTTGTCTAGATTCAAATCATAGATAAGGAATGTCTTTAGAGTAACCACCCTGACTTTAAAAGCAGGATTTTCAGGCTGCAAGGTCTACCTTCACTGTCCATCTGTAGTCTTTCTTAGTTAGAGGGCAACCTAAAACAAAAAGATGACACTCACAGGCATATCACCTTGTAATAGCTAGGTTGGGATCTCCCTGCTCCCTATCACACTACAGTGTTATAGAGCTATTATTCCACTTTAACTGCCCTGGCTGCACACTTTGGAATTCTGGGGTTTGTAGTTTGGTGATGCACTGGAGCTCTCTGGCTGAGAATTCTAAATGCCTCTTCCTAAACTGCAAATCCCATGATTCCACATGGTATTGCCATGGCAGTTAAAGTGGAATGAAAGCACTATAACAATGCAATGTGATAAGGTCCATTGACAGGAACTACTTTAAAGGTGATCTCAAACCTTTCTTGACTCTCCACTATCCAAAACAAAAATTCAAAAGCCACTGGAAACCTTTTCCCACGATGCAGAGAATGCAACTATCCAGTTAAAATCTTCTCTCTCCCATGTTGTCTGCAATACAATTAAAACAACAAACAAACAGAAAATTGGCCATAGTGGAGCAATTGACAGGGGGAAGAGGCATTGCTAGGTATCTAAAAGGCACTAGGGATTGCTGTAGACCCAGATCTCCTATCCGCATGTATTAAAATATGCTAATGTATATGTATATATGTCCAAATTTGGAATAAATTACTGTAATTCATATTTCATGTAAGGCAAACTAATTAGTTTGCATTTGAAATCACACACCTTAGTTAACTGCAGTATGTTATCCTAATTGGCTGGTCTGTCTCTGGGGAGGTTGGATTGTCTGTCTTGAGCAGTACATGACTAAAAGTATTGTCTGTTCTGAGTTAGAGATCTCTTATAATCACTGTAACATTAATAGTTGGTTGATGATTTAAAAACAAAGCAATTATCTAAGACATGTTTCTGAGATCTTTCTCTTAAGAAAGTGAAATGCTCATTACAACTCAACTTACTTACAAATGAACAAACCTTAAGCACAATCCTATACATGTCTGCTTAAAAAGTCCCACTAAGACCCTTTCCGCAACTCACCCATTTTTGGCACTGGGGTGTGGTGTTCGCGCAAGCAGCCTCCGGAGAGATGAACAAAATGCCTGCAGTGAAGAGTACACCAAAAATTCCTACTTAACCCCCAAGTAGAAATTCATGCTGTTCATAGTGAGGGTTGGAGTAGAACTGCTTGTGTGAAAGAGGTGGAGAAACAGCATGCTGACCTTCTAGGCCAGTTGGAACCAACCTCACCAGAGACACTGCTGATGGACACAGAGTCCTGGTATCACTCTTGCCTGAATGTGGTGGAGGAAGGGAAATCTGCTCCTAGAACATTATTGGTTATGTGGCCATCTCACAGATCTAAAGCAGCACCTACAAATGCCTCTCTGCTTTCCCCTTTGTCAAAAATTTAGTACTCAAGAGGAAATGATAAGGTAAGTGAGGTGTAAAAGACTGTGGAGCCATCTACACAATATTTGCAACTATACACTCAGATGCCATGCAATAGGACTATGGGTTCAGGTCTCTAGTCGGCTATGGACTCATTTGGTGGCCTTATTGGTCAGCCACTACTACCAACATGGGGAAAATGTGCAGTAAATGTTCTCTGTCACAGTGATGAATGATTTGAAGACTACAAACCATCCACCACAAAACAAAGGTCCTACAACTTCAGTGCCTCCTCTGGAGTAAAACAGGTAGAATCTCAGCCACACATTTTAAGTGCTTTGCACATGTTAACAGCACTTCCAGCTTGAAGCAGAAATTGACCCAAAAAGCCCAGCTTTAAGTTCATCCAGAAGCTCAAATCCTATTTTTTATTTTATCCTTTGGCAGGCAGATCTAGCCAATCCTTAAAAATATCTAAGGCAACACTCTTGCATTTAGCTACAAATACAAGAGGAGAAAAAGGGAACAGAGAAAGATTAGTTTGCAATCCTCAGTTGAGTAAAACGCAGACAAGAAAGAAGGGAAGGGTGGATCACGCAAAAAAAAAGAGAAGTAAAATGCCAGTGATTTCAATCAAGACTCCCTCATCACTGAAGAAAATGCCAAGCTGAACGGATTAAAAGGTAGAAGTCCCCTGAGGAAAACCGGTAGGAGGCATCCCAGTATTTTTGACACTATCCAGGACTGTCAACTTTCACTCAGAGCTTGGAATTGCTAGATGTTTTTTGGACTATAGCTCATAGAATCTTACAGCCAGCCTTCTGGAAGAGAGCTGCAGGTAGATGATATTACTTGTAAGTAATGTCTGAGATCCTACTTTGCTTTAGCATAGCATAAATATCTGCTGGCAGATTTGCTCTACACAACCCCTATACTGAATACCAATATAGTGCAACATACATGGATCAGTGTGCCCAGCTGAAAACCCATTGGGTAGTTGCAATGAGAAATGAGCAAAGGCAATGCATTGTAGCCCTGTTCTGTGTACTTTTATGTAGTACCACATGTGAAATGCTTCCACAAGTGAAATTCTACTTATGTCACCATCAGATGGATATAACCCATTATATATTGTCGGAAAGGAAAGGAAAGGAAAGGAAAGGAAAGGAAAGGAAAGGAAAGGAGATCATTCTGCATGTGTCAACCTAAGTCTGCATGTGTCATCAACAGGATGCCAGTCTGTTTGGGGCTAACAAATTTTCTTCTGAAAAATTAGGTAACCCCCAGTAATTTCACTATCTTTCCCCTCTGTATTAAATATGTACCATTACTAATTATTTTAAAAATGGAGGGGGCAGAATTTGGGGAATTCTTCATCTTTTTCATATTTTAAAACAACTTTTAAAAATATGAAGCAACTGAAAAGTAGTGCACTACCACTAAAATAACAAGCAGTGACTTACTTGGTCAAAGTAATTGCTAACACTAGTACAGTAGTGTTGTTTTGTTTTTGTTTTTTCATAGTATGCCAAGCAATTGAATGAATCATACTGGCCCTGAGGTGTGATATCACTCTTTTTGCTATTTTTCTGTCTGTTCTGTATGAATTGCAAGCCCCTTCTCAAGGGACTATACAGTTTCTGAGATATAGTTATAGTTAGAGTTTACATTTTTTGAGGACAGCTCCCAGGATGCCCCAGCCACCATAGCCTGTAGACATGGCTGGAGAATTCTGAGAGTCATCCTTCAAAAAAGTAATATCTCCAAGCTCTGCTTTCCACCAAATCTATGTCCACGAAAAGTGTGAGCGGCTCCTGTACAAAAAGGACGTACTGGTCAGGTACAATTTGCCACAGAGAGGAATATCATAGTGTTCAGTACAGAATGATAGATGCCTCTCAGCTCATAAGAATAAATCCTCATATTCCATCTCTATAAATGCTTAGAAGAGCCCAGACACCACTCTCTTCAGACATATGCCATGGCTTTTATGAAGTGCCAGTTATTATAGGCAAGCAAGAGAGAGGAAGAAGATGTGACATCTTAATGCATTTGCCCTTCAGACCCTTGTAGGGAGAGAGAGAGAGGAAGGAAAACCCTTTATCCTCCAGAGAAAGACCTCTGATTTGGATTTAGCTTGTGATCCCAGGGTAAGTGGAATACATTTAGCAATTTCATTTGAATTATGGGTGGTTGGTAATCTGCATTAGTGCACTTTGCTGAAGAGACGCAACACTGAATGAGGAAGGAGACTTTAATTCCCAGAGAAGAGTCTGTACTCCAATCTGTTCAGTGATGCAGAGGCAAGGAAAAGAATGTATTGACTGACAAGTGAGGATGCAAAAGTTAAAATGGCCATTACCAATGGTTATTTCAAAGTTTTCCAACTCCAAAAGTTTGAAAGTGTTGGTTGGAATTTATGTATGTTGTTCAAAACTTGCAAATGACTAGTTGAAAATCAGTAGTGGCTTATAATTAATTCTCTTTTCCTAATAACAGATATAACAATAGTGCATTACAATTATGGCCAAGATCCTGTACCAAGAGACACAGTGTAAAGTTCTGCACAGGTGAAACTACAATGCATCTCCCCTCTCAATCCCTCCAGGTCTTACTTTTTAGCTTCAGAAACTCCCTCTCCACAGCTATTTAGTGGCCAGTGGAGAGTAGGAACATTAAAGAAGTTCAAACTATGTCTTTATGGCCAAATGGTGAATGATCACCTCATTTATGGAGTAACGGTTACAGCACCATGAGGATGAGTCCTGGAAGGATTTTGGTCATTGTGCAAGGCTGGTGGAGAATTACAACTTCCATAATGACCAGAAAAAAAAATTACAATGGTTTAAGTCCAGCTTAAGCAATTGAAAGTGACTAATAGGATGTCAGCCACTAACTTACTAAGAGATAAATCCACTCCTTTTGTGGTTTGACTATAACCTTTAGCTGCTACTAAATAAACCAAGGAGGAATATCATACAGTCCCAGTGTTGGCTTGTATTGAGCCTCATGCTACTGCATGAAATATATTCAGGCCAAAATCTTGTCAGGGCAAAACACTGGTATTAAAAAAAGCTGCACAAGCAGTTATGCTTTTTCAGAAGTTGTGCAAGTGTGGTACTTGGTGTAGGTAGTTGTTACAGAAGTGCACACACAGCCCTTGTCTGTCAGCTTCAACTTCAACAGTCACACAGCGAGTAAGCCTTGGCACTTATTTTATGAATAAGTTCTTTCTACACAGCAACTGCATCCAGGCATAGAGTGGGACTGTGACGATGCTTCTCCATGACATTGTCACAGTCGCAACCTTCTCCTGTTGCCAGCTGGTGTGATTGCAGGGTAAATCATTGACAGAATTTCTCCATTAAGAACCACTGATTGTGTGATGCTCCTGTCCTTCCCAGCCATGCGGAAGGACAGGAAGTGTGATGGAGGCACTTCCTGCCCCAGCACAACATCGGAAAGAGCCTGGCTGCACTGCAGAAGAAAGAAAGAGGCATGTCCCTTGCTGTCCCTTCTGCAGGGAGCTGATCGGGTGTGGAGGGAAGCATTCCCATCATTCTCCATTCCTACCAAAGGCACTGCTGGGATCAGAAGTGAAGAACAACAGGATCAAGTAACATGTGGAAATGGCCTTAGTTGCACATCTGTGGGATCCAAAGTAACTAGGCTGACATATATTTATCTGCTAAGCTGAAAGTATATAGGATCTTGAACTAAGATTTTTTTTAAGTAAGTAAGAACAATGCCTGAATCCTCTAAGCAATTTACATACAAGTAATCTAGAGTTACTCACTTGTGACTGTTTAGGAGCCGCATAGTTCAGAGGCTACATAGGGACCATGACAGTCTCCCAATCCCCACCCAGTGGTGGCAGACATTTTGATTGATGATGGTCTACTCCCTTGTTGCTTGGGAAGCAGCTGACAGTTGCTCTCACCCCACTCTCTGATGCAAGGGAGAATTTCTACGGGAAACCTGGTTCTACCTGTTGCACCAGAGATCCCTCTTGGGAGTGGAAGGAAACAGCAGTCAGCTGCTTCCCAAGCAACAGCTGCTTCCCCATCAATACTACTGACTTGTGGTTGCTGTGTGCCTTCAAGCTGTTTCAAATTATGGCAACCCTAACGTGAACCTATAATGGAGTTTTCTTGACAAGATTTGTTCAGAGTAGGTTTGCCTTTGTGTTCCTCTGAGGCGGAGAGAGTGTAATTTGCCCAAGGTCATCCAGTGGGTTTCTATGGCTAAGCAGAAATTTGTATCCTGGTCTCTAGAGCTGTAGGCCAAGACTCAAATTGCTGCTGCCTACTACATGGGGATTGTGGGAGGTGAATTGTGTAGCACCATAACTACAGTGCTTGTACATATGTGAATCCCATAGGATTCCAGCCAACTATTTTAACTAATTTCAAAAAACAAGAAATTAAAAAAAAGAAAAAAAGAATGGTAAAGTTAAGCAACTGCTTTGAGGGGAGCTTGGATCTATGAAGGAAAACAAAATTTTCCACACTTTTATATTACTTGCATGCTTAGCTCCTTCTGGGCTGGCCAGATCCTGCTCTAGATATATACAACAATGTACATATACAAATGGAGCCTGGGTATGTCCTCATTCACACCAAAAGTTTTATTCAGGAAGTCCAATGGTGCCAAACTGTGGTTAAAGAAGGGTCTTCTCAGCAGCATCTACTACATGTCAGTCTCTCTTGCTACATAATGGCAGGAGCCTTTAGACTGAGGATCTAACTACTTTCTTTCTAGATGGGCTTTATTGTATGTGCAGAATGAGGGGGAGAGTGGGGTTTTTTTTACTCAACTATGAAATTAAGAATGGAATACACTTGTATGGATTTGCTATTGCATTCGGTGCACAATATGACTCCTCCTAAAGCTATTGCTTACATGTGGCTGACATAAGAGCATAAAAGAAAGATATTTTTGAAACGTGGTTAAAACTACAATGTCACATTATTTCTGCCTCTCCCAGGTGGCTAGAGAATTCAGGGAAACAAGACAGAACTGCAGAGCCAGACATTTTCCCTGTGACTCACCGAGTGTAATCCATGGCAGTGTTTAAGATGAGGCTGGGCATCCTTTGGAAAGGATGATTATGACAATGATTACCAAAAGGTCTCTGAGAAGTGTAAAAAATCACACTGATTAGCTTCCAGCAGTGCCATCCTGCTTTTGCAAAAGAGCCTGAAGTAAAATGAGAAACTGTCCACTGCTGTGCATTAAGGGAAGAATTCAAATTCAGCATCATGCTGGGCGAGCACATATAAAACAAATACCTGTGACAAAGGCTCCCTACTGAGCGGCTGTGTGTTTCAGATACAGTGCTTTCTTTTTACACAAACTCCAGAATATAGTTAAGGTCCATTTTGAGACTAGTATTTAATTGTGGAAATCAATGTGTTTGATTATTTTGTAACAATAGCAGCAGACGCCACTGGTGGAGCAGCTGCAGAGAGCCAAATGCCAAAGGAAATAACAATTTAGCCTGTGATCCTTTAGGATGGAGGCCTTGTGTGCTGAGACAGATGCAGGATTGTTTCTGTTTGAAGAGCAAGGCAGAACATACTGCTCGGGTCTTATTAATTTAACAGAGAAATATCAGCAAAGCCAGTTGGCCACACGACCTTCAGCTGTTTCTGGAAGACTCTGCTAGCAAGAGAACTGTGAGTAGCATCTCTCATCTTTGTCAGCTGAAAGAAGAGTGAGTTTGCTCCAATTGTATCCTGGCCTTCCTTCAAGGAGTTCAGAGGGTAATATCACACATGGGCTTTCTACCAAATGTACACTGCTGCCAGTTGTAGCTCTCTGAAAAATGTACCTGAAGGATACAGATTCAGCTTGTAAACCTGTATGTTGCATCCTTGGGTTTTGCTTTGTTTTTAGTGTCAGGATGACACTAAAAACACCTGAGGAATATAGCTAAAAATGTTATCTCAAAAGTAACACTCAGAGGACTCTTCCAGATTAGTCTAAAGAAACATGACTTCTCACAGCACAGCTCCTTGGGCTTTACCAGTTGTTGTCATCTCTATATTCATCCAGTCCATTGTTTAGGGAGGGAGCATTTGTAGTGTTTTCTTGGATCTATACTAGGGCATTTCCAAGTGTTTGTTTGTTTGTTTTTTAAAGAAACCAAAAACAAACTGGGGCATGGTTTGCTGAGTCCTTATGGTTTGGAGGGCAAACTTTCACCTCTCTGAATTAAAAAAATAAAGGTCACATAGTGCAAAAGTGCTGATTCACTGATGCACTAGAGCACTATCATTCAAAACAAACAAACAAAAAAGCAAAAGAAAGGAGGAGAAGATAAGGAAAGGTATCATTCCTATATGTTTCGGCATTAACAAGATTGTGGAAATAAATTGTTGCAGCTCATGCCAGAAATTGCCAGAAAGTTGTTGGGACAATTGACACATTTGGATATTTGTTTGCCCCTCCTACAGGAATCCAGAGTAGTATTTCAGCCTGGCAATTTTTCTGAAAGTTATCTAGAACTGCACGCTTAGCAAAGCTAGACAAAAATACAGACATAGCAGTTTATAGATTATACCAGTTCAGAGTACATGGGATTGATACCATTTCTGAACGCTCTGCAGTGTAAGCACACAAACACACACATACGGTGCTACTAAAAAAACCACTATATCAAGAAGTGGCATAATTGATAGGAGGCCTTACTCCTGGTACCACATTATATTATAATGTTTCAGTTTTTGTTCAATGAAAGCAGCAACTCACTATATAGTAATGGTGAAAAGAGCAAATTCCATGTTCATAGAATCATAGAATCATAGAAATGTAGAGTTGGAAGAGACCACACGGGCCATCCAGTCCAACCCCCTGCCATGCAGGAACACCCTCAAAGCACTCCCGACAAGTGGCCATCCAGCCTCTGCTTAAAAACCTCCAACAAGGAGACTCCACCACACTCCAAGGCAGTGTATTCCACTGCCGGACAGCCCTGACTGTCAGGAAGTTCTTCTTGAGGTTCAGGTGGAATCTCCTTTCCTGCAGCTTGAATCTATTGCTCCTTGTCTTGGTCTCTGGAGCAGCAGAAAACAAGCCCTCTCCCTCCTCTACATGGCATCCCTTCAAATATTTAAACATGGCTATCATGTCCCCTCTTAACCTTCTTTTCTGCAGACTAAACATACCCAGCTCTCTGAGTGTATCCTCATAGGGCATGGCTTCCAGGCCCCTCACCATTTTAGTCACCCTCCTCTGGACTTGCTCCAGCTTGACCACGTCCTTCTTGAATTGAGGTGCCCAAAACTGGACACAGTATTCAAGATGAGGTCTAACCAAAGCAGAGTAGAATGGTACCAGTACCTCCCTCAATCTAGACACCATACTCCTGTTGATGCAGCCGAGAATTGCATTGGCTTTCTTGGCTGCCGCATCACACTGCTGACTCATGTTCAGCCTGTAGTCTATTAAGATTCTTAGATCCCTTTCACATGTACTGCTATCCAGCCACATGTCCCCCATCCTATATTTCTGTATTCCATTTTTTCTACCTAAGTGTAGGACCTTACATTTCTCTTTGTTGAATTTCATTTTGTTAGCCTTGGCCCAGCTCTCCAATCTGTCCAGGTCATTTTGAATTTTGATCCTGTTCTCTGGCATTTTAGCAACCCCTCCCAATTTGGTGTCATCTGCAGATTTGATGAGCATGCCCTCTATTCCTTCATCCAAGTTGTTGATGAAGATATTGAACAGCACTGGGCCCAGGACAGAACCCTGTGGCACCCCGCTAGTCACTTTTCTCCAGGATGAAAAGCAGCCATTGGTATGCACCCTTTGGAGATGGTCAGTCAACCACCTGACAGTAGCCCTGTCCAGCCCACATTTTACTAGCTTCATGTTAGAGATTATCAAGAAATCGGTTGAACACAAAGGCAGCCGGTAAAATAATGCTGCAATGCTGCAGCCACACATGGAGTTATTGTGTTCAGTTCAAGTCATTCTGTCTCAAAAGGGTTCATCATGGAACTGGAGAAGGAGCAGAAAAGAACAACCCAAAGATCAAGGAATCAAAGCACTATCTCTGAAAAAAAGAGGTGATCCCCCCCCCCATTAAGGTTTGCATTACATTGGTTAAAATTCCTGCATGCATGTTCAACCAATGAGCATAGTGAGAGCCAAAACTGGCCAGCCTGAAAAGGGCAATTACAGGTTGGTCTTCTACATTGTCCTGGATGCAATGGGAAAAGCTCATTTGCAATTAGGAGTTATTGTTGTTGCTGTTATCTCAGTTTCACAGTTATTACTGACTGGCATTTTGGACCATCAATGATTCAGATTCTGTTCAAAAATCTAGGAATCAGTGAAGTATCATCAAGTAATGTGGCACATTCCAAGCAGTGTTGCTTTATGTAATTGTGCACTTGTCATCCTATTTATGACACTTTCATTTAGATTTTTGCCAGTCCATTTGGAATTGCTCCCAGAGCACCTACCACTACTGGAACATTAGTTGGTTTCTTTCCCCAGAGCTGCTGAATCTCTGTTTGAAGGTCTCAGTATTTCATTATCTTTCCCTCTCTTTGTCTTTGATTCTGCTGTACCACAGAATGATGATGACTATGATGATGGCGACAATGACGATGATTTCAGTTCCTAAAAGGTTATCTCTATCAGTTTTTTAGTTAGGAACAGAGCTATATAGCATAAATAGTAATAAGCTAGCGTAGGGTCAGTGAGGGCGACTGGCCAATGAAATGTGGATTTGACCTGGTGAGAATACATTTTTGAGAGATATGGAGAACCACGTTTGCCCCCCCCCCATGTACAGCACAGTGGTATGTGTACTTTGGGAACATGTTTATTCCCTTGGGCCCATAGCCTTCTTTGCAAAGCTTTTCCTTCTTTGCACGAGGATCGCCCACAGATTCTTAGAAATCATCAAGTTCATATGAGAAGCCCGTTCCATCATCTAGTCTATCTATCACTAAGATGCTAAAGTCAAGTAAAGTCAACACTTCAAGTATAACAATTAAAATGGCCTAGTGCCTTGTAGCTAATTTTTCCTCATCACTAGACTGATTTGTGCTCAAATATTGCAATTACACCTTGAGCAAATAGCCTGCGCCCTGAGGGAAAGGATGAAACATACGTCAGCAGAGTTACATTGGCTCTCACAGCTGTGGAACTGCGTACGCAGTGGACACTTAGAGCTTGAGCCAACACATTGTGTAATGCTCAATAGCTCCCCACCCACCAAGCCAAATGTGTGGGAGAGGAGTATGTGTACAAGTGTGTGTGTGTTTGTGAAATAGCTGGCTGCACTAGTGAGCATTCTTAAACAACCTTTGAGAATGCACCACTACTTGTGCAGTTATTGTTATGCTAAACACTGCCCCAAGAAAATTATCACTTTAGTTAACTTGTTGGTAGCCAGTTTAAATTTAGCCCTGTTCAGATATGACCTAGCCACTTTAAATCAACATTTGAAGAAGGGAGCACCTAGCACCCTCCTCCCTAAGTTACTTTCCAGAAAAGCAAGAATACTGGAAAATCATGGTTCTTACCCACATAGATCTTCTCCACACAAACAGGAACATCTCTTTCATCCATAGGAGGAAAGTGACAGTACAGAAAGTGGGCCTAGGGGACAAAATGGATAAGCAATAGGGCTCTTATCTTCATTTTCATTGATTCTGCAACATGGCAATGAAAAGAGACTATGGCAGGGATAGCAGGAAGAAACAGAGTGAGGAGAAGAGATAACCACAGATGCTATGATTCATTCCTATATAGAATGAGAGGGAACAAATTATCCAATACACTCTTAGGGCTAGTGTGTGGAAGGGGAAGCAGTCCAACTTTTTTGGTCCATCCCCAGTGTCAGTATCCCTGGTATTCCCCAACCAAGGGCATTTAGATCCCTTTTTCAGATCATGTCTACACATGAAAATGTTTTGAAAGGTTGAGGTGGTAGTGATGAATGTGCTGGAAACAGCATATGCACACACACATTCCTCATATGAAATATTAACACTGCAGTATCTGTGTGGTATGAATGAATCAAGTTAAGGTATCCTCAAAATATATATATTAGATATTTAAATGTAAATAGTCCCCATGAACCATCTATTATTTAAATTAATGATAAAAAATGCAAATGAATCTATATTTGCAAGGACATATATGCCAACAAGTATACCATATGATTTTTTTAAAAAAATTGCTAGAAGTTCAAGGAAGCTAAACCTCACTCTGTATTAGAAGTACTTGAGTTACATGTGAGCAACAACAAAAAAAAATGAATGCAGCTACATTCTTAAAATAGGTGCCTGTGAATGAGGTAAATGTATGCCAAAACCATTTCTGCTATACCTTAAAATGTCTGTCTGTCAGCACTCTATTTGTCCAAGATTCCTCCCCTGAAGGTAGACCACCTGAGGGGAAACGTTATTCATATCTGCAGAGGATATTCTGGGCAGAAACTGTAACTGCATTGATTTGTCAAGGAAACTTAATAAGCCCTGGGATATTTTCCAAAGCTGTAAGTCTACACTACAGACTAATTATTGTTTCAAGCGTTCTATGTATGACGCATCTATAGATTCAGATGACCTGGTTCTAACAGGCCAGTAGTTCCCTGTGCTTGGATTTTGGATTTTGGATTTTGTTTATTCCCCCCTGCAACAAGAGAAAGTTACACCATATAGAGTATGCTATAGATATATATATGTATGTGCCCTTGTTGCCCCCTAGCGGCTCTGCAATAAAAGTTCCAATTGAAACTGCTCTGGAATGTTTTGGAAGTTTGGGTCCAAAAGATTCAATTCTCAGCCTAAGGACTTTTCAATATCAAAGAGACAGATTGAGCTTAATTTGGTCAATTCATCCAGCTTCAAGCTTCTTTCCATTTATTGTAAATAAATGGAATTGTAAATGTTGTGCCATTTCTGCTGTGCAGAATGCCTTGTGACTATGTGACTTAAACAAAGCTCTTTGGGGAGTGGTAGTGCCTGATAACAGCCAGCCTATGGTTTCTTCCGAACAGCTCATATATCTGTTGCCTATCATCTCTAAACTAGAGGAACCTCATGTGTCTGTAACTGCAGGTGGCAAATATAGTTAGATATAATGCGATTCTATCTATGTCTTCTTGGAAGTAAGCATTACACTGTTATTCCACTATTATTCCACTTTCAACATCCTATGGAACCTTGAAGTTTGCAGTTTAGCCAGAGAGCAATTTGGCCTCAGTAAACTGCAAACCCAGGAATTCCACAGGATGTTGAAAGCGGAATAATAGCACTATGACAATGTAGTTTGAAAATGGCCTTACTTCCTATGTATGTCTTCTCAGAAGTAAGCCTTATTGAGGTCAATTAGACTTGTTTCCAGGTGAATGTGCACAGGATTACAGACCTCATTAGTACACAACTATACTTTTACTTCTTGCCATTCTTCCAAATCAAAGCTCCATAAATAATATTCCCAGGTGGTCTTCCATCCAAGCAATGACCAGGCCCAGATCTGCTTAATTTCAGCAAAGAGACTATATCAAACTGTATTAGAAAGGCTGAGCACCCATCCACTCAAACATCTGGTTGGAACCAAGCCTTTAAATCAGCACTTTACCATCATTAGTCTTATAATGTCCTTAGTAGTAGCCACGATTTTCTTTTTGATCTTTATACTGTGTCAGAGACAATTCTAATCTTTGAGTAAAAGGGAAGCAGGCAGCTAGACAGGCCTGCGGCCCATTCAGAGTACATAATTATAGCAGCACTATCCCACTATAACTGTCATGGTTCCATCACAAGAAATCCTGGGAGCTGCATTCTAGGAAGGGCCAATTAGAATTCACAGTAAGAATGCTCCAGTTTCTCACCAAACTAAAATCTTAGGACTCCATAGGACAAAACCATGTCAGTTTACATGCAATAATAATGCTATAATTGTATGGTGTGAATGGCTCCATATTCACACAGATTTGCTAAGACACAACTGAGAAGGTATACAATCTTCATGTGTATGTTGGCCACAGTGTACTATTCTAAGGTATCTGTATGATGCCCACAATTCATGGCTCTATGTTACCACCCACATTCAGTACTAGTGCAATCTCTAAGTATCCAAAACTGCACAGTGCAGACTCAGCACATCCTAAAACTTTTTTTTTTGTTTTATTTATTTCTGTATGTTTTTATACAGTGACAATTTCAGACAACCCAGATTTTAACATGTCAGTTACAGAGAAAATACAGGAGTGAAAGAGCTGCTGGCCCAATTCTTACTTTATCAAGCTGGCACAGTATCAGTGAAATGTCTTTTGGCTGGAGCATCTCCAGAACAAATGGTAATCATGAATAGATTAATGGTTCTGCTGGTATTCTCACGTGTAGCTGACCAACCATGGAATAACAAGACCAGATACAGAGAATTGGGTTGAAAACGGCTGCTTTACTTAGCCTAGAACCTATTTTAAACCAAGTTGAACCTGGAAGGGTGCAAGAGGGAGAGCAACCTAGCATGAGTTCAACAGAGGCCAGGCATCAGTCAGTCACTTTCTCCTCAGTCTTATCCTGGGAGAACCACCTGAGTCCCAAGGGCAACCCAATAGCTGGGTTGCTTTCTGTCTGGTCATCTACTGGAAGGCAGACTCAAGAAACTCCACTCTCAAGCTGCAGGATTTAAATGAGGACAGAGCCCACCAGGCCAGCTCCAAGGGTAGTCTCCTTCTCCATCCTCACCCCTGGGACTCAGGACCTAAACAGGCAGTTCTAGAACCATCCCCATCCCCAAAATGGTGCTAAGGTGTTCACTATAACTCTTAACCCCCACCACCCCAAGTGATCACCTGTTTAAAGACACCACCCTAAGCCAATTGACACAGTCCCCCAGATATAGTGTGGGAGAGGCAAATGCCCCTCAAGTAAAAGGGACAAAAATTCCTACCCAGCATGAAAGCAACTCGCAGAGCACATACTGCACTGGAGGCAGGAGGTTTTGTTGAAAAGGAAGCAAAGAGGAGTAGATGGAACTAACAAACCCCCACTAACTCTGCTTCCAAATGCCTAGTGTCATGGCTTCTTGTGCCTGGCATCATCATCATCACTGATCTTTCCTTCATTGGAGGCAAGCAAAAATGGGTCTTCCACCACAGTGCCTTGTGCCATGTGGGTCTGATGAAGTATTACCAAGGTAATATGAAATCAGACAGGAAGTAAGTCATTTTCAGCCTCAACAGTGCATCAAAAACCAATTAAATAACTGTCTAAACAGAATCAACTACACAAAATGGAAAGCCTGGTACAAACAACCAGAATGGCTTGTCACTGGACTCTTATAATTGACAAGGACAAAATATTACAGTATGATAATGTGGAGCATAGGACAAGAGGAAGGTCATGTTACAGGTGGAAATACTCCATCAAGGAAACCACAGCCCAGTTTACAAAACCTGAGCAGGACTGTCAATAACAGATTGTCTTGAAAATCTTTCATTCACTGTTGTTGTTGTGTGCCTTCAAATTGTTTCTGAGTTATGGTGATGCTACAGTGAACCTATAACAGGGTTTTCTGGGGCTGAGAGTATGTGATGTGCACAAAGTCACACAGTGGGTTTCCGTGGCCTAATGGAGAATCAAACCCTGGTCTCCAGGGTCATAGTCCAGCGCTTAAACCACTGCAGTTATCACCTTGAGTCAATTGATCACAGTTAATAACAACAACATGAAGTAAGTGGTTTGCTAACTAGTTCTTAAGCATGTGAGATGTCTATATCCAACACTGCATGAAGAGATTTCTACTCATTCAGTACACTTATTTCTCTGTTTGTTTTACTATAACAACTTTCTCCCATCAAGGCTCAACATGGCTTTTCCATTTCCCCTTCTACCACATATGGTATAACTTTCTGGTATTGTAGGAGTAAGTAGGATCCAGTGCACGTGGAGACTACTGGCCTGTTTGAAACAGACCACCTGCATCTATAGATGTTTCATGTGTTCTACACATGATTTGTTTGTAGTGTAGAGCTCTTAAGTTCTTGGAGCTTATTAAGTTTCCTTGAAAAATCAATGATGTTACACAATTTCGACCCAGAATACTATCTGCAGATGTGAATAACATTGACTTTTTCATCTCCTTCTTCTTACTGCAGCTCCCTGTACTGCTACACCTTCTAAATATATTGCAGAGGGTCACTGGAGATGGCTACTGGATACAACCCATTATTTATGAGCTCAAGCAAACAATCTAATGCTCTAAATGGCTGTAGACAAGATATGTCTATTTTTACCTTATTGAACATAGGCATATGTGGTAAAGCGGATGAAGGAGGGGAGCAATTACATCAGATTTGAGGGTCACCCATGCACTCGCTGGACAGAAACCTGCCCCAACATGTTTTGAGTGACCTGGAGTCACTGCCACTTTGGTTTTAACTTTATTTTTGCCTGATTGTTGGCCAGGTTTTTCTTTTCTGCTACCACTTCTCACTACCGCTTTTGTAGCATGTTTTCATAGTGGTCTGGATGATGTTCAATTTTTTTCACCCCGTCTTTTTTAAAAATGGGGTCCCTAGACTTCAGGGATGTTCTGGAGGCCAGTAGAAAGGAGTTGAGGGCCACATGTATCATATAAGGCTGCCCTTTCCCCACTTCTGGGTGAAAGTGTTAGGCATAGGATAGGCAGATTACATCTCTTCTGGTCTTTGGTCAGTGAAGGCCAGACAAGATTTGTGTAAGGATAAAAGGGGCATAGCCTCTTCAGAGGCTGCTCTGAACAATTTGTATTATGCTGAAAATTTTCTTCACTGATGCTGTTTTTCTGTTGTAATGTAGGAGGTAAAAATTTCTTCTATCTGAAATGTATATTTCTCCCCTTAAACCATGTCAAATTTGCATGGCCACCCTGCAGATTACTTATAGGACTGTGCTTTAATGTGTGCACCTCCTTCTACATCCATTCCTATTTCTCTGGTCTAGACTGATAAACTAATTTCATTCATTTGTACATTTCTGATGCCTGTTTATTACATACATTTCTTGCCCACAGCAAAGCTAGCTTCTAAATGCACTGAGAACTTCATAAGCATCTGCCACATTTCTATATTAATCACAGAAAGCTTTGGTTTCCTAACCTAGGAAAAAAGAATTTCAAATTACACATTTAAAGATATACTGTAGCTCAGGAAGAATTAAAATCTCCCACTACCTTTAAAAGAGATCAACAACAAAACTAACATCGGCAATTCGATTTGTTCACTTCATTACTATTCAAGGCAGTCCTTTGAACTCATATCCTTTCACCTATTAGGATCATAGCTTGACCTTCCTCGGTCATTTCTCATCAATTTTTTTTTAACTTTTAGAAACAACTTTCCATTATTACATATTCCTGTTGAAAACATTTAGTTGGAGACTGGATTTTTCAGTGCACTATTTTACTGGTGTTAAGACAGACAATAATTGTTTTTCTGTAATTCAAAAGCCCATTTCAGATCCTTAGGCATAGTACATTTACCATTAAACACTTAGATCAGATTTAACTGGATGACATAATTATCTGGATCTAATAGAAGGTGCCATGAAATATATTATTTTTGGGGAGAGGGGGGTAAAAATAATTTTTTTCCCTCAAAAAATTCTTATCAGTAAAAGAAGTACTTCTGACATCCTATGATATTCAAACCACCACGCTTCATATCTGCTGCTTCTAACACACATCTTGATTTCATGGATCAATAACTTTTTGTTGTTACAGCCAGGCAAATCTTTTCTAACACTAATTCTCATTTTGTGATATTCATGTCAAAGAAGTCTGGGTCATCTGACCTAGCTGCAAATCAAACATACATACCAAACAAGTCCAGTTCTTCAAATATGGCAATGAAAGGTTTCAGCACAAACATTTGGTGAACACCCTGTCTCATTTCCCCTCCCTAAGAGGACCTCCCTATGATTTATTACACTTAACCTAACTCAGTCATGAATCATTTTGCCAATCCACAAAATGTTTTGCGCTCACCTAAGTAAATCATTGTAACAAAAGGGAGTACTAGAGAAAGCTTTAATTGTAGGACTGCTTGTTCTCTCTTCTTCCCCACTTGCATTCACTAAAGGGAGAGAAATATGAGAAATAGGTATTTAACGCAGGAAACTTGACCCATTACTACACCTGGAAAAGTTCAAATGTAATTCAGACACTGAATTTCTCTTAAAGGCACTGAAGCCCTGCAAGAAAAGAAGTTGGCAATATTAAGTTTGCTGTTTGCCAGAGAAACTCCAATTTGACAAGCCATTGGGGACAATTGTGTCGCTTCAGAGATACTGAAGGATATCCAGATTCTTTGAAACCATTTTAATTATTTTTTTGTAGCATGAAAATATAAAGGTTAATGTCTGTGGGTGGGCGGTAGGAAGAAACACATAAACTCAGCAGATTCATCCAAAGAGGCATGTTCTCTTCATGCATGACCAAACATTTTGCTTTTGCAATTTGTTACTGTCCAACCTTAAATGTTACCTATACATCAACTGTCCTTGAAACTTGTTTTCTTTTCCTTATTTCTGGGGATCTATAAAAGTGCCAGAGCTTGGAAAAGTTACTCTTTCAGACTATAGCTTCCAGACCTTCCCAGCCAAGATGGCCACTTTTTTCAACGTTGAGAGTTCCAGCATGGAAAATTCACAAGCCTTCTCCCTTATGTTCTTTCAAAATAGGCACACCTTCCACCTACATTTTTTTTTATGGGGGAGGGGGATAGCTTTGCAGTTTGAACATTAAACAAGAGCCATGTCTTTTGGCTGCCGTCCTACTTGAATCACAACAAAACATTAACATAAAATGCCACACCACAAGTCAATGTATGCTATTGACTAGGCCAGAGATATGTCAATGGCTCAAACAAGTAACACTTTATTACAAGGCAGCAGTTGTCATCACAGGAAAAGGCTTTCTCCAAATAAGGTTGCCTATGGCCTTTGGTCCTTAAAATCAGAGTCATCCTTTGGGACTCTTGTAACTGGAACTAATTATTTAAACTTTTTAAAAAAATAAATAAATAATCAAAATCAACTGTTTTTAAAAGAATGTTTGAGATCCCATAAGGGAGATGTAGCTACAATGACATAGCTGTAATCCACCTCCTGATCTGACCCTCTGAAACCCACCAGGCAGATGTACCAACAACAGAAGGAATTCAAAGGCACTGGTAAGTGGGACACTGAGGGATGATACATCCAGCCCCCTCCTGCTAATGAAAAATCTTGACAGGCCCTTACAGGGGTGGCTGCTTCTGCTTGTCACACTGCAGCCCACTGACAAGAGGAGGCTGAATGCCTCATTCTTCAGCAGTCTGCTCATCAGCACCGTAGAACTCCTTCAGTTGTGCAGCTGCTTAGCTATTAATGAAGGTTTTAAGGGGCAATTGTAATCATGGCAATGGTGCCACAATCATAAAAGTGAATACCAAAATTTATAAGGCTGTAAATCTAGATTACAATATCATAAATATTGAACAGAATGCCAGCCTATGAATATTCCTGTTGTTATCTTATCATGTGTTGCCTTGAGAAGCCTGGTGTGCAAAGATGCAATAAAATAATCCTGTAAATAAACAAACAAACAAGTAAATAATGGGCTATTCCAGAATAGGCAAAAGCCCTGGGATTTGGCCTGACTCATCACTGTGCTGACCAGATTTTGTTTTGATGGATCAGATGACACTCCTCTTTTCCTGGTCCTTTGGGGGGGTTTTACAAACCCAACCACAACTTTTTTCACTCAGATCAGAATCAGGCTCTTTTGAAACAGCAAGGGTTAAATTCTCCATCTGGTCTCCTTGCCTTGGTTCTTTCCATACTTCTAGGTAGTCCCCACTAATGATGACATAGTTGGGATTGTGCCGTTTCTTGCCTTTCCTCAATATGCATTCAGGGAGTGGAAGAAAACCTGGCAATACCACACATCAGTCAAAACAACAAGCCCAGTATGTTTGAGGCATGACTGAATGCAGGGGTAGGAACAGCCACTTCCAGGTCATATACTCTGAGCACAGTATAGCCTGGCATATATCAGGGTTTTGGGTCAGTCAGAAAGATCTCAGTATCAGCTCAGATATCAGTTGTATCATGGATGTACCCTCTTTTGAAGCCTGTTCACAGAAGAGCATGACTAAACAGTGAAGGTGGCCTGGGGGTGACATCTACACAACAAGATCAGCACTAAGCACGTTTGATTAAAGAATATTCCATGCCATGTGGTCTTTGCTTGAAAAGGATGCATTATCCCATGCTGCATGACACTTCCTCTTGCAACTGGCCTAAGAGGTGTGACCAAAGAGACATTCATAGTCCAACAGGGTCTGTCTAATTTCCAACATTGACTTATTTAAGTTCCACTGAGTTCAATAGGTATTATTAAGTGTGCTTAATGTAGTATCCTCTCCAAGAATGAATAGTTCTTTAGCTATAATGTACCAGTACCAGTGCAAACATAAAACTTTCACTGTTTATTCAGGATTGCTAAAGCAAATATCTAAATTGGTGCATATCTACATTCATAACTAATTTTGTAAGGCTTCCAGCAGCGAGTATCCAAAGACTCACAAAAGTTAGAATTCTTAGAGAAAATTAGAATTAGCTGGACCCCCCCCCAAAAAAAATTTTTTATAGATAGCATCCATACAATGAAATATATGAAGACTACTTACCTATGGCATACCACGTGAAAGAACAATGTGAGTAGTTACTGTCATTATGAACATAAGAAGAACTTAAGAAAAGCTGTCCTTGACTAAATAAAAGACCACTCTAGTTGTGCATTCTTTTCAACACAGATACCACAGAGTCAACCAGATACCTATGTAAAAATCCAAAAGCAAAAAGTGATATTATTGGCTTTCTCTCAGCTTATATGTGGATTTTAAGAATCTGGCTAGTCTTTGAGCTATATATTTCCTTGTATAGTTTTCATCAGTAAGTATTGGTATGAGATGGAGGACAAGTTTTGACAGCACAACTGTTTGTCATCAGTAGTGGATTGGATGAGGGTAATAAATTTGACCTTAACCCAGACAAGACAAAGGTGCTGCTACTCAGTCAAAAGACAGATCAGGGTATAGGGCAGTGGTTCTCAACCTGTGGGTCCCCAGATGTTTGTAGACTTCAGCTCCCAGAAGCCCCAGCCACTATGGTCAATGCTCAGGGCTTCTGGGAGCTGAAGTCCAAAAACATCTGGGGATCCACAGGTTGAGAACCACTGGTATAGGGGTTCAGTCTGTGCTGGAGAGGATTACACTCCCCTTGAAGATGCAGCTTGGGTGTAATCCTGGATTCAGCCCATGTCTGGAACATCAGTTCTTGGTGTAACCAGGAATGCCTTTGCACAGTCATAGCTTGTGGAGAAGCTTCACTTATTCCTTGAGTTACATCCCAGTTGTATTACCATAATATGCTCTATGTGAGTCTAGCTTTGAAGAGTGTTGAGAAACTTCAGTGGGTCCAAAAAGCTGCAGCTAGATTGTTAACTAGGGTACAGTGGTGGAGCTTGGAGTGCATGGAGGAGTCAGGGGGCATGGCGGGGCTATGACACATGGGGCTGGGCCATAGGATGCAGGGGCATGGCTACGGTGCACGGAGGTGTAGTGAGGCTGGACAACACAAAAAAAATTCCCACTGGGGGTGAATTGCCTCTATCACCACCACCCCGTCCCTACACAACTGCTGGGGCAGACTACAAGAAGCACACATTCCCTAGCTGCAACAGTTCTACTGGCTGCCAGGTTATTTCCAGGCACAATTCAAAATGGTGGTTATGACCTTTAAAGCCCTACATGGCTCAGTTCCAGGTTATCTTAAAAACTGTTGTTACTGCAGTTTAGACCTCCTTGGAGACACCCCTAGATTTCATTTTGATATCATAATTCGGCCTTATTTTACCACGCTCCACGTGTTTGTGAGATCCCCCAGCAAGCCCAGAACTAGGCTCAGCCATCAAACACTGCAATATCTCAAGACAATACAGGCAGGCCAGAAATAGCCAGATCACCACTTTAGGAGACCTCTCTGCAAACACCCTCATTATGTATGCACACTGTTTTACAAAGGACTCCCTGCCCCGAGCAGGTAACTTGGCAAGCTAGAAGCTTAAAGGCCAAGCACTGAGCATTTGCATACAGTCTACCTCTTTGTCAATTCGGACTTAACTCAATCATGCTAAATTGTGACCTTTCTGAGACATTATCTCGCACCCAAAACTCACTGTTGTCCCCGAGTGAGGCATAGCCTGCAGTCACACTTCTCCCTATAAAAAACCCTGATTCCGAGACCTTCCTTGGGTCGCTCCGGACTTCCATCCAGCCTTGCTGCCACTCTGTTTGGTGAGCTGTCCCCTCAGTCCCACATACTGAGACTCCAGACCAACAAACTCAAGCTTAAGGACAGGTGTCGTATCACCCAATTCAACAATCCCTCTCCAAATCCCTCTATACCACTCCAACCTTTATTTTCCTCAGTTATCTGTGTGCTTGTGTTGCTTACATTGTGTGCCTGTATTTAATAAAAGATCATTTGTTATTTTCAAACCGGTCTGCTTCTTGACTTGGCCTGACCCCGTAAACACTGAGTTACAAGATCCTGCTAAGTTACCCTGCCTCTCGTAAAGCTAAAGCAGTGCTCTGAGTTAATTTTCCCCACACAGCACATTTTGGAGTCCCTCCTGGGACCCCCAGTAAACAGGGTAACACTGTATTCTCCCTTATGAACTTGCCTGCACTTTGAAACCTGCTGGGAAGGCCTTTCTCTGTCCCACCAACATCATAGGTATTTATGGTGGGAACGTGGGAGTTACCGCTCAGTCTCAGTGACTGCTCCTGGGCTCTAGAACTCTCTCCAAAAGAGATTCTAGCATCCTTCCTGCTATTTTTCTACAAGCAGGTCAAGACTTATTTATTTCAGGAGGTCTTGAGAAGCTGACCACTCAAGGGTACTGGATCCTGCAGAATTGCATTGTACAGTCTGTGTTTTATTTGTCATTTTTAAGAGTTACATTTTTAACTAGTATTAATTTTATCAATAGTTAAATTTTATGTTAAATTTTTGTATTTGGTGTATTAGTTATGTCTCCTTTAAATGTTGTAAGCTGCTTTGATTCCCAAAACAAGAAAAAAATGGGAAATAAATACGTTTATGAATAAATGAAATTGAATGGAAGCTTCACCTTTCTCCACTGTAATGAATGCAGGAATCAGACATACATACAATATCATCATTAATGACAGTTGGGAAGAAACTTTTTTAAATCATGCTACTAATCATGATGGCCATATAGTACCTCAGATATCAGAGGGAGTTAAGATCCTAGATGAGGAAACATATATCATATATGCTTAATAATATGTCTCCTGTCCATCTGACATAACTTCCCACATTTGAACTGTTGTAGTCTGCTCCACCCACCCACTATATGGCCATTTCCCAGCAAGGAAAGAGCTGGACAATTCGTTGAGAAGCAGCCAGCTATTTTCCTATTGCTGGGTGCCCTGTAATAACATCATCCTGAGGGATATCTGGAAAAACCCCAGGAAATCTCATAAGATGCCTGTCACTAGATGCCACTCCATCTGCTCTCCACCAGCCAGGAAACTGCCATGTTGCAGGGAGAGCTGCTGCAGAAAAAAGTCACATTTGGAATGGGAGTTTGGTGGCTGAGCGGTCAGTACAGCATTCTGACCTCTGCAATAGCCACAAAAGGGAGTTACAGTGGCATAAATTGGACTTACACCATTGTAATTCACTAACAGGATGCCAGCTGTTGTGTTTTGGGAAATATGAGTGGGTAACGTCCTGCTTTGCACATTTATTTCATTTCATGTCATTTCTTCCAACATGGGACCCAAATTGGTGTTCAGCATTTTAAAACCACAATGCAATTGTGCCTTTAAAAAATTGTGCTTCCTGCAGGCATCTG
Source organism: Iguana delicatissima (assembly GCA_948472985.1). Lineage (NCBI taxonomy): Eukaryota > Metazoa > Chordata > Lepidosauria > Squamata > Iguanidae > Iguana > Iguana delicatissima. Next base: position 705,193 of record CAOKZL010000370.1, on the reverse strand, counting down.
GTTGGCCACTGTGGGAATAGAATTCCGTATTCAGTAGACTTTTGCTCTGATGTAGTAGGGTTCTTCTTATGCTCTTAAATAATAGATTTACCTGAAAAAACTAAACTATAATTTCATGTTATTTCCCTCTTTTTTATAATATTCTGTGAGTCATCATAAACTCTCATCTGATGCATACTAGAGTAATGCCACTAACTTCAATAGGGGTCTTCTGAATTTACACCACTTTCATAAACTAGCTTTTCTGTACTTAGCTTTAATTTAAAAATAAATGAATTTTCCAGAACACTGGCAGTATTGACCTTACATATTATCCAAATAGAAATTTTTAATGAAACAAGTATAACACAAGAGTACATTTATAATAGATATGCAAATATTGGTCTTTTCTTAAAGGTCTCCCTATCTACTCACTTGAGGCTTGCCTGCCGTACATGAGAGGTGAATCTAGTGTGCATTTATTAAAGTAGCAAAAGAAAAGGAAGGAGTTCATAGCCATAGTCAGAACATCAATTAGTATTTCTAGTAAAAGAAAGAAAAGAAACATTGCAGGAAAGTTCTGCATCTGGAACCCTCTGTTTAAGAGATAGCACAAATTGATTTATCTCCTTTCTCCTTCTTAAATCCTTCCAAATAAAGCATTAAGTTGGATGCCTCATCATTATCATCATCATCATCTTCACCATCATCATCAATGTAGCTTATTTGCATTTCACAAGAATCTCTGTGTATAACTGTTTCTTTGTCAAACCTAATTAACATCTCATGTGTTTAATATGCCTAGTTAATTAATAGAAACATATAGAAGTGTATGTGGATCTACCAATAGTTAACTCTTGGTGGCAACCTGCCTATCCAGGACAAAGTTGCACCTCACTCTCAATCATATTGGGTTTGCAGTCTGTGGATACTGCTGGATGTGTGAGTGCTTCTTTGGAAGTCCAAGTTACTTCTTTGATGCCAAGCAAACGTAACAACCTAGAAGATGACTATAAACTACAACAGAAGTTTTAACATAGCTATATTAACTCTTGATCTATATTGTTGTTATATGCTTTTAAATCAATCCCAACTAATGGTTACCCTATCACAGAGTTTTCTTGGAAAGATTTATTAAAAGGAAATTTTTCATCGCTTCCTCTAAGGCTGAGAGAGAGTGACATGTTCAAAGTCAATCAGTGGGCTCCATGACTGGGTGGGGAATTTGAACCCTGGTTTCCCAGAGTCCTAGATAAATACTAGGTTCCTCTTGATCAATTTCTGACTACAATTCTAAGCAGTGGCCTTAACTTGGAAAAGCTGAAATGGCTTAGAATCAGGTCAACTTCTCACAGATGTCTCTATCATTGTACTTAGCTCTGTCTCATAGGCTGTTCTCCACCTGTCCTCCAATTGCTCCGTATTAGAGGTGAGGTGGGTTAGAGATAGCACCAAGACTCTCAGCATGCATACAAGAGCTGGCCTCATGGCAGTGTTGTCCCACCTCCATATTAGCAATAACAGTAAGGCAAGTGTAGCAGCAAAGCAAAGAGTGGAGAAGAATTGCTAGCATTTGGCATTTTAATTGTCCCACAATGCTTTCTGGTCCCAGCATTTCAGAGCCCAGAGAGGTATCATGTGGAAATTACACCACCAGGCTGCAGGAATTTTGGTTTCCAGTGCAGAAAGGAAGAAGATGTCTTTGCTTATGGTTTCAGGAGGAGGAGGAGGAGGAAGAGTGATGTTCAGCCACTGTTTTTTCCCTAGAGGTTATGAACAGGGCCATCAGGAGCTGCCATTGTTGGGCATGTACCAAGGCTGAGGTTCCAGCCAAACATCAACTGCTGATTTCTCTGTTACCTTATCCAGCTCCTATAACATTTCTGTGCTGGTACTGTTTGTCACTCTGTCCAAATGAACAGTGACTGTCTTCTCTTTCAGCAATCTTTACAGTCCCTGAGAGAGGACAAGATACCTCTCTGAGTCATTCTTACTTCTGTGCAAAGTATTTGAAGATGCCTTGGTCTTAAACAGACAGTGAAGACCCATTCATTTTACAAAACAACTATGTCTGGTGGAGATTAAAACAACTAGAACTGCTTTGTCAATATGGATCAATATAGTTCCTGGGCTTTTGTGTGGATGTGGGTACAGTGACTGTCACAATGAGCACCTCCAGCATAAAATTTACCACTATGCCACTAATGGGCAGTGGTAACCAATGAGCCTGCAGAGACATGGCAACTAAGGCCATTCCTGCACTACACTGTTATAGTGCTACTATTCTACTTTCAACATCCTATGGAATCCTGAGGTTTGAAGTTTAGGGAGGGGTATTTAAAATTCTTAGCTGGAGAGCTCTTTGGCCTCAGTAAACTACAAACCCCAGAATTCCACGGGATATGGAAAGTGGAATAATGGCACTATAACAGTGTTGTGAGGAAATGGCCTCAGTGGGTAATGATATGTGGTAGAATTACAAGAGAGAGGAGCTCTGAGGTCACACGACCGAATTCTCCTCTCCCTTCCCTGTCCTCCCTTCCCCTCCCTCTTCCAAACACCTGAAACTGACCTGGTTCATAGAAGGAGCCTTAGTGACAGGATTCAGTCACAAGCTACATTGTCCCCTTGCAGCAGTAAGAGGCTTAAGAACACTTTGAGTGTGACTGTGAAGTAGGCTATTTCATCTCCAGACACAGATAATTCCTTCAAAGTCCTTGCGCCTTCTTCTTACTGCTACAACAGTTTTCATTGTTCTTTTCCCTGACAGCAAACTTTACACAGAAAATAGTCTTCCAGCCCAGATGATTATCTGTGTGATTTTCCAAAAGTTCAGGGCCCAGGAGCTAATACACATGACCAACTTGCTCCGGATGGCTACATATTTTCATTGCCCAAGAGGTCTCCAAGCTGTGCCTAAATAGCCTATCTGACTGGCTTCCTGTGGTGACCGCTTCCATTCTCTTTTTTCTCAAATATATCTTTACTTAGCTCTCTGTCATACCATTATTATCCTGGTGTTTTTATGGAACCTTTCCAACACCTGATATTTCTAAAAGAGAAGCGGCACCTCTAGATTAGTGACCAGCTTTCACTTTGATTGCCCTTCAGACAGGTTCATTATGGTTTGGACGTTACTTTTGATGGGAACTAGGTATTTCTAAAATAATTCCTCTGAGTTTTGTGTCAATTGTCAAGCTTTTGTGGGTAGATGAAAAAGTATAATTTTGACTGTTGTTTACGTCAAACAAGATGCCTTCATAGAGAAACACATAGGGTGGAGCTGCACTATGTGGTCAAAACAGTTTAATGCCACTGCAGTAGTTACACCTTCAAGAATCCTGGGACTTGTAGTTTGGGGAGGTGATCAGAAAATATCAACATATCCTGAGAAGAGAGCAACTGAAGATTAAATCAATTGTGTTATGTAGTATAGAGAGCCAGCCTGGTATAGTGTTTAGAGTATTAGACTAAGACACCAGGAGACCAGGATTTGTACACCTGCTCAGCCACTTGTTGACCTTGGGCAAGTCACACTTTCTCAGCCTCAGAGGGAAGTGGGGACAAACCCTCCCTGAACAAATTTTGCCAGGAAAACTCTGTGATAAGTTCACCTTAGGGTTGTAATAAGTCAGAAATGACTCAAAGGCACACAACAATTATGTAGTGCAGACAGGCCCTCAGAATGTTTTATCTATTGTTCAGGGGAATGTTCTAGAGCTCTCTTAGATAATTCCATATACCTGAGCAAATAATAATTCTCAAGATTGTGTGAGATGGAGCCATGACAATAAAAATAATACCAGACTCCTATAACTATGTAGGGCAGACACGCTCATAGTTCCTGTAATCCTGTGAACCAGTGATGTATTTAAGTTTTTTACTTCAAGTCTCATGTCCTTGCAAGATACTTTCAAGTTAAGTCTCAAGTCTGGGAGCCAAATTTATAACCCAACCTATATTCCAGAATTTCTGGACAGAGACAAATAAAGCCACTTTTAACAATTTAAGTAGAGTCGGCCCTCCATATCTGAAATTTTGCCATCTGCAACTTCAGAAGTAGGGAATACGATCCTTCTTCCTCCCCATTTCCAAAGCTGGAAGCTTTTGTTTCAATGGCTATAAAAGAGTCTACAGCCTTGGAAGTGGGGAATAGGATCCTTCTTAACTTCCCATTTGTGAAGCTGAAGGCTTTTTTTGGAAGTAGAGAATAGGATCCTTTTTTATGCCCATTACTGAAGCTCCAAAAGCTTTAGAAGGAAGGATCCTTTCTCCTCAAGCCCGCTGCTTAACACATTTCTTGTTCTCTTCTGAGAAATGCACCCTGACCTTTGGGGACAAGTCTTGCCTTCTGCTCTTAGGAAAAGTTTTAGAAGGCTCCTCTGGTATGTAGCAGGGATGGGCTGCTGAGCAGACCTCAACCCTACCTCAAGCCTGTTGCCTAATGTGTTCACTGTTCCCCTCTGAGACATACACCCACAATTTGGGCTTGAAACAGATTGCGCTATGACCAATAGGCAAAAAGAGATGGAAGCGTTGCTCAAAGTTGTAGGTTTCTGGATGAATGTCTTGTGTTACTGAACCAAGAGCAGCAAGTTGTTCATTAAAAATATGCAAGTCACAAGTTAAGTCAAATCAGTGCATCATTTATTGCTAAGTCAAGTCCACACCGAGTCACTGAAGCAATTTAAGTCTGGCTTGAGTTCGAGTCAATTGACTCAAGTCTATGTCACCGCTGTGAGCTGGTCTGAAGGTGCCTGATCAACAACTGTTTTATAAAAAAATCTAAGCAAATTAGGACACAGATGGCTACAAGAGAACCCTCTGACTGGAATCCTCTTGATGACATAGTGCTATTTATGCATATATTCACTACCTCCTTGCCCAAGGTCCATCACCACTCATGGCAACTTTTAAGTGTCCAGAGTGTGCTGCAATGATCATTTACTGGCCAGTGGAAGAGACAGGGAGAAGAAAGATGCCCTCGAACTCTCAGATCTCCAGGAAGTTCATGAAGATCTGAGAGCCAAGGCAAGATACAAATCAAGTAAATAAACTCAAAAAGCAGTCAAACCAGCATAGACAAGAGACACAATTGTAGCAATTAAAAAAAGGGAGACTATTACTTACTTACTCCTGTGAAAGAGGTATCTTTGACCTGGAAATAGAAAATGGATGTGTGTTCAGTGCATTCCTGAATGTTACCACTTTTATTTCATGATCATTTCCCCCATTTTCTCAGATTTGAGCTATGAACTGATGCTATGAAGATGTTATGCACAAACAGGTGCAGTCTCAGGCTCAATCAATCATTTTATAATTAGGAACATGTCAAGACCTAAGTATATGTTCTGGGATTACAAGGTTGCCTCAAGCTTTGTGTATGCAAACGTTGCCAGAGAGTGATGAACAGTGAAACAGAGGAGACTATAGATTTAAGACATAAGAAATTTAAGACATAAGAGACAGAAATGCTAATCTGAATTTTGATTATGACCTTTATCATAAACAAGGGCACAACCTTTTGGCATCTGAGGAAATGTACTGAAAAGAATGATACCCATTGTTGATTTGCTCATGACAAAAGTTCCTCACTTAGGCCATTTCCACACTACACTGTTATAGTGCAATTATTCCACTTTCAACATCCTGTGGAATTCCAAAGAGCTCTCTGGTTGAGTATTCTAAATGCCTCTCCCTTAACTGCAAACCCCAGGATTCCATAGGATATTGAAAGTGGAATAATAGCACTATAACAGTGTAGTGCAGACATGGCCTTAGTCCACTTTGGGTGAGTTTATGTTGGCATGTTAAGTCATCATCTGTGCTCATGATGAAGATTACAAGTTCTGACTTTGCTACAAGACAGAGTATGATATACTGTTTCAAATTTAATTTCCATTATCATTCACACAGAGGTTGAATTAAGACAAGCAGGCTGCCCCAAAGCCTCTGCAGAAGATGCCATCTCCCAACAGTTTCACCTCCCAACATCTCCCAGCAGTTTTATCTCACAATAGTTTGAGGTAATAATACCTGAGCAATGACTCTCATGATGGGAACTATCAGCTTAAGCCAGATGTCCAAAGTGATTGTCATCAAGCAACTGGTCATAAAAAGCAAGGGCCCTCTCACTCGGCATAGATATAGCACAATGATTCCACTTTAACAGCCATGGCTGCATCCTATGGGATCCCAGGGACTGTAGTTTGATGAGGCTTTAGAGCTTTCTGGATATTTAAGTCTAAATTATACTCTCTCAATTGCATATAGCAGGAATCCATAGAATGAAACCATGGCTGTTAAAGTAGAATCATGGTGTTATCACTATATGGCATGAAAGGCGCCCAGATCTAGAACTCTGACAGAACCAGAAGAGAGAAGGGTCTATCCTGGAGAAACAGATTTTTTAAAGTGTCTGAGTCTGTAATAGCCCAAGTATTTTGGAAACATAAATTGCTTCTTTTGTGAGAATCTGAATCAAATATAAAGAATAAGTACAGATATCCAGTAAAGTGTAGTAGTTTAAGGCCGTTTCCACACGAGGCTGGTGAATCGGTTCGTGCCATTTCTTACCGGATTTTCTGGGCTCGAAACAAGGTGGACTTTCCCTCATTTTCTTCTGCACTCCTACTGCATATGTTCCATTCTGATTCCAAGGAGTGCGAGTTCGTGAATCCACGCTGCCTCTCCCGTGGCCACTCCCGCTACTCCTATCACCCCGCCCTGTCTGCTGGGGGGGGGGTAGAGAATTGGCCCTTTTTTTTGCATCGTTTAGTATGTCATTGCTTACGTGCATACATGCGTACATGCGTAAGTCCATACTACCCCCTGGCCCCTCCCATGAGCCCTCCCCTGACCACCAATTTGCATTGGTGCGAATGCACGTGTCTCCACCACTGTGACAGTACAAATTGGATCCATCTGGAAAATTGGAAAACCGATTTCTTCCTGTTTCCAAATAGCATACTTTACCAACACATGGGGGCGCATCTAGTCGGAATTATGTGCAGAAAAAAGGTAGATAAACCGAACCTAGTCCACTCCAAGGTGTAGAAGACCTCCATGGCAAGACGCATTGGCCTACCTTAATAACCGCGTGTGGAAAGGGCCTAAGTGTTGGACTAGGAATCTAGGGTTCAAATCCCTAGTGGGTGACTTTGGACAAGTCATATTTTCTCAGCCTAAGAGGAAGGCAATGGCAAGTTTTCTCTGAATAAATCTTGCTGAGAAAACCCTATGATAGGGTTGTTGTAAGTCAGATTCAACTTGAAAATTAAATTTTCAGAAGAAGCTGGAGTTGTATTTGTTAGGTCTGATGGAAGAGTCACTGTACAAAAAATACAGAAGAATTCTACGTTACCTAAAGACGGCATAAGAAGTGGGACATTAATGAGATTCTAGCCAAAGAAGATTGACTGGTCAAATTGATAGTACAGATGGACAAATTAACATTTCCTATAACATTTCCTGCAGGAAAATGACAAATATTGCAGGCTTCTCTGCCAAACGGATTGATAAATATCTGACATTTGATCGTATATTTGTGATATGTATTAAAAAGATCCTCGTGGATAAGAAGTGTGTTTTGATAAACAAGGGAAGAGTAGGCTCCACAAAAATGGATCTTAGAATTACTACGGACCAACAAGTCTTAATAGTCCTCTTGTTTTCTCACATGTTATTTGCAGTCTATGATCTTGGCCTGGATATTCTCTACCAAATACCAATGTATTTGAATACAACTGCCTGAATTCTTAATGACACAATAATAGGTCAGGCTAGCAATCCATCTGTTACTACACTTTGGAACCTGATCTAAAGAAAGAGCCTCCCTGCTGTTACTATGGTGTATAGGACTATTTTTCAGCATGCCATTACAAAGACCTGCAAAACTGAGGGTCATAAAAAAAAATTATACGTACAGGGATCTATCGGAACTTGCTGTTTTAAATTCAAAAATGACCTCAGCTTTGCACTTTCGCATACGGGGGGGGGGGGTTACAACTTGTTTTTATGTTTTTATGTTGTGATATGTGACTGAATGACATTAGTAGTGAAAAATTACCACATGAAACCTACCTTGTGGCCAGTTCTGGATATATGTATTTACAAAAGCTATAAAACTATATAAAAAGTTTTAATTTGTTGATATAAAATATAAAAAATCTGTTCAAAAGCACTAAAAAATTTAACTGGAACATCAGCATCTACACTTAATCAAAGCTGGGTAAAAACTGAACTGATTTTTTAAAAAAACTGAATTTATGAAAGAACTGGGTATGGTATGACCTTTTTATTGTGTCTTTCAAGCTCAGCACTCAAAAATACATTAGAAACAACTGCAATATTGAAAATTCGGAGGGTTCCATCATAGGCTTGTGATATTTGGCAAGGTGGTGAACTTGGACAAGATGTGATAACCTCTTGCCTAAATTCATATTTGACAGAGCCCTTGGTGACCTCTTTTTCTTCTTCTTGAAACCTCTCTCACATCTCAGTTCTTTTTAGAACCCACTAACAAGTTAACTTAAAGAAAATAAGGTGACTACCTTTTAATCCCTACAAATGGGAAGTTAAATAATTCAGGGGGAGCATGAAGAAATTCAAGGAAATTGTTGCTTTAATACCTATGAAATAAAAATCATGTCCAAGAATGGGAGACAAAGGTCCTTTTCACATGGCATTTGCCATGCCTCAAACATCACGCAAATGTGAGGAGCAGTCCACACGATGCACTCACAATCGCACAATGCTCCAGGGTCTGGCAGGCTCCGTTCGCGCACTTTTTCATTTTCAGCTTTAATCCGAAAATGGTACACGATCACGAATCGCTCCGGGGTCCCGCACACACTTGTCGAGCGGGCAGAGCTCTGGAGCCGCGGTGCTCACACTTCCTGCCCCAGCGCAGCCTGGGAAACTCCCAGGCTGCACTGCAGAAGGAAGAAGTGGGCTCTCATGTGAGCAGCCAGCAGCTGCGGAGCTGAAGCAATGGGGACATGAGACCCCTCTTGCTGGCGGCTGCTTGCACGATCCCGCACTCCAACACCGAGAAAAGGTGAATTGCGGAAAGGGCCGGAGAGTAAAGTTTCTGACCAGGCAGAACTAGCCACAATCTATGCTCTCACCTTTTTCTTTAAAATCTATCTGCCTCATACTAGAACTCCCCAGCAAGGCCATTTAGTGACTGGTGAAGAGTGGGGGAACAGAGGAGTGTCCAACCACATCTCTACAGAATGGATGCCAGGGGGCCACATTAGCTCTCCAGGAGACCCCAGAGGAGTATACACATACAACGCACACCTACACACCACAGCTTGCCAAAGCACTTCATTTTTGAGGAGTCCTTTTCAAAATGGCAACAAGAATGGAAAGAAAAAAATGGAAAGAAAAAGATTATGTATGTGGGGAGTGTTCTGGGAAGGAAGCAGCACTGGATAGAGTGCCCTCGTGCATTTTTGCATATTTGAGGGCTGTTGAACAATTTTCATGGGAAAATCATTTTTAAAAATTCGACTGGAATTTAAAGGGGAAAAAAAGGTTGCGGAGGCAGGGGATTTGAAGGTACAGTTGAGGACTTCAGTGACTACAAAAGTGGGGTCCATGGACTTCATGCAGCCTCCTGAATTGAACTTTCTTCATCCCAAGCTATGGGAACACAGATTTTTCTTGACTGGTCCCTTACTCTCCTCCAACTGAAACATGGTTGAGTTGAGGAGGTCCTGGAAGGAGGATAGTGAGTCTGGCACTTGGAGAGTAATGAATCCTTCTCCCTAAAATGATCATAACAAGACATATGCAAGTGTAAGTTAAGATTTATGCCCGTGGGTACAATCCTGTATAGCATAGCATGGTAGATCTACATGCAAGCTGCCTGCTCTCTCTGAGGCAGGGAATGGCCATGCGGGAGTCTTCAAGAGCTGTTCAGTAACCCAGGGCGCTTTGGGTGCTGTGGAACAAGCAAATATCAACCCCTGCAGCACCCAAAAAGGACATGTGCATGTCTAACGGAAGTGTTTATGTTCTAGCTGACAAAAGTATTTCTTCCTTCATAAGTCACCTCTCAGCCCACTACAACAAAAAAAGATTAAAATTCCATCCCTGTAGCAACAATTCTATTTTGTTTCCCTCTTTATGAATTAGGCTTGTCTGCTGACACTCTTTCCCGCCTGAGAAATAATCCAAGACACTGAGTGAATATTACTTGGAGAATGAATCAGTCAAGGAAGACTATTACAAGTGTGTCATGATTGGTTTCCATCAGGCATTCACTGCAGGAGAAAAGAACAGTAGGCAAACCCCTGCAGATTATATTCTTGAACTTCTCTGTTCAACATGCAGCTTCTTTTTAACTTTCCCTTTGGAAATAGTCAAAGATGCTATAGTTTCTATCTTATTAAATTTTCTCACCTTGCCACGTCTAAACTGCAGTCAACCAGCCGGCATTTTTATTCTCGTTCTGAAGTTAAAGTCTTCACAGCTTGCTGTGTGTAAGAATTTCATGAGTGTAATTGTGCTTCTGGACTCTTTGGGCGCAAGCCATTGGTTTGTAATGTATTCATGAACATGAAAGCTTTGAATAAATCTACAGTGGAAGTCTCTTCAATCAAGCAGCATTTGTTGCTGAGATGGGCAGGCAACAATTGGTGGTCACCGTTCTTGAGCAGCAACTGAAAGAAACAAGGACAGGTCCATGGAAGCAGCTATGACTGGCCAGAATGTATGCTATAGTCAGCATTACAGCATGTATGCTGATGAATAGCCAGAAGTGTCCAGTGGAGCCAGTTATATGTGTCGGGTTTTACTTGATCTGACATTCACCAGCAGTTCGCTTACACAAGAGTGCTAGAATGGGCTTTTCTGTGAGAGATAAACCCTTGAGTGAATAGACTGATAAGCTGACTGAGTGCAGGGCAGCTTTAATAATAAACACTAAGTCAAACTGTTTTGCCAGCTGTATTATGAACAGATTCAAGCAGTGATACAGACCTAAGCAGCTTGTGTGGCCATAGGGCCACCAACAGAAGATGTCATGCATTGTTAGAAACAAAATGGCTGGCCTCTGTAGCAGTCCTAATACAACATAGTCAATGAACCCCTTCCAATAATCGAGCAGTTCCTAATAATAGTCTATGAATAATACCTTTACAGAAAATGTGTCCTTCATAAACTCAGAATAATGAATATGCATTTTTGTTTCCTTTTCCATCTCCCATCTGAACAGAACATATGCCACACACAGCCATTCCAAAAGATCAGAACAGGGTCTAAAGTACATGGGCTATAAAATATGCAGCCTGTGTCCTTGCATAGAAAATCACACTCCTGAATGGGGGAAGGAGAGCCACTTGGCTGTTAATGAGGGTTTAATTAATTGCCAGCTTGGTTCAGTCATTTAAGGCTCTCACCTCTGGCCCAGAACGTCATAGTTTCCAGACCTACATCAGGGTCTGAACTCATTGCCAATGCTGACACTGCAGTGTTCCATGAAAGGTCCTGACCTTCATATAACAGGGTTCAGCTATAAGGTTCTTCTGGTCTCCAGTGGCAACTCCAGCTGGTAGATGAAATGGGGCTGGCTGGCAGTTTTCAGAGAGCATACAGATGGAGCCAAGCTCTTGGAAAACCTATCTAGTGATAATGCACCAGGTTGTAATAGAAGCCAATGTTGTGTGCCAATACAGTATATTAGGGTGCATTGACAGCAAATGGGATAGAATATTATGTTTGATTACAGAAAGTTCAAATCTACTGCTCAGCTATGAAATCTCACAGGAGGGCTTTAAGACAAGTCAGTCTTCCAAAAGTGAGTCAGAGGCTATCAGTCAACCACTGTATGCATTTTGTAAAACACACAAAAGAGCACTGAAGAAGGGAAATTGTTACAACAGCTTCCATAAGCAAGATTTTCCGTACGCTTAGTATGACCTGCTTGGAAGATTGCCACTCTGTCCTTCATTTGTCTGCTTCTCAGTTCACGTGAGATACCAATTTAAAGTATGTTGCATTAAACATAATTCAATATCGCTTTCACTATCTAATACAATTTTTCCTCCTCCATCACCACCACTACCACCTCCTCAGAATAACAGTCTGGAAGCCAGGACATAACTGGGCAATATGACTGGCTACTTTATTTGTGCCTGAATGGGGCGGGGGGAATAATAATTCTAATGATCAGAGGCAAGAATAATGCCAGGCTTGAAAAGGTCATGTGGATGAAATAAAATGTTGTGTCTATGGAGATGGGCACACAACCCTAATCACGGTCCCATCCCCACTGTTTGCCACTGCTTGTTTCCTGGTACAGTTTTGCTCCAATTTTTTGATTTTCCACCATCATAGTTTCTTCCTCTGGGTTCTGCCACCAGTAACCCTGGTTGTTTGGTCATGTTCTCCAATGAATCTGTATCTGTGGTTTTTGATCAAAAAAAAAAGAGGCCTCATGATGTAGAAAGTTTTACAGGTTTTTTTTTTCTTTTCCAAAATGTTATTTTGACAGGGCAAGCTACAGTTTCTCATAAAGGACATGAACATTTGTGAATATTTTTCACATTCTTACTCCTGAGCTTCCAGACCACGTTTCATGCCCTGCCTCTTTTACTTCCCTTTAACTAGCCTGGCACCCTCAGGCATGACAGGGGATGCCATAAACTTCTTATGTGTTGAAGTTAAACTCAGCTGCCATGCCTATTGACCTCTGTATATGGAATGAGAGGTGAGCCTTTATTTTTTTATATTTTTAAAGTATTTATTTATTTATTTATTTATTTATTCTCCAAAATGGCTTCTCAGAGTGTGTGTGTGTGTAGGAGGTATTTCCACCACATTTGGAGGCCACCTGTAAAAAAACTGACCTCTGAAGGGGCCACAAAAACAGGCCTGGGGCCACACATAGCCCACACTTTGCCCATCCCCATTCTAGAAGAAGGAATCGAGGGCCAAATTCCATTTCAGAGAAACTCTTGAGAGTGCATTCCAGTGGTGAGTGAGACTAAAATGCCAAGATATTTTTCCAAATGCTCTTACTTGCAAGAATTAAGCCTTGGGAGAGTCATTTCAACCTTTAAGAAGAGGAGGAGAACCTATACAAGATCCAGGAAGCCACCAGACCAGGTGGCCATAGGTCAAAGTTCATGGGCCCCTCTGGGAAGCCCTAGAAAACTGGATTTGGATCCCAAGAGGATTGAATTTTTTCCCCAGAGCTTGATGATTCCTCTTATGTCCTAAAGGCTTTCAGGTAAACTTCTCACTCTCTCCAGTTCTTTTGGTTGCTGGGGGTACCATTAATGGAAATAGCAGATGGTTTTATCTGCTGGTGGTTTTGTAAACAAAACTTTATAGTTTGTTGTTTTTAATGGCTCTTGCTTTTTGCAAATATATGATCCTGATGATTTGCAGAGCAAAGGAATCCTGCCTGCCCTGCTGTCAATACATTCCTGTTCTCCACTTAGTAAGGCTTAGCAAGAGAAGGAGGTTGTATAAAATGGATGGCTATATAACATTTGGTATAGGAGACAATTCTAGATGACAGTTGTTAGAAAACAATACAGCAGGAGAACAAGCAGTTCTTTTTGTCTGGTCTTCTGTTTATATGGGGTAAATAAAATGCTCTGAAGCTCCTCTATAAGTTTAATTGGATTTATTTCTAGATATTGCATCCCCTTTCATTTGGTATGCTGGCCCTAGTTCTCGGCTGCCGTAAAGATATTGAAAAGATGCCATCCAGCTTATGAAATAATATATACAGAATTTAAGGAAGCTTGTTTCACAGAGGTGGATTTTTATTTTTCAATAAATCATCACAAGTCTTTAGATAACAATTTTTACAGATAAAAAGGGCTGGAAAGATAAATTTAAATCAGTGTAAAATGCCTCCTTCTGTCCCCTCCCTTTTTTTTCCACAGTGGAACATCTAACAGGAACAAGCTAGTGAAGTTAACTGCAATCCGAAATACACAGAGTTAAGGTCATAACTCTGCTATAATCAGAGCTATTGGTTTTAGTGTGCATCCAAGGTACTAACTCTATTTCCTGAGGTTAAAAGTCCAAGGGTTTGTTTGTTTTTTGGTTTTTTTTAACCAAAGACTTCACCTTTCCTTCTCTGTGTGGGTTTTTTCAGGTGGTGTGCTGAAACAATCTTTAGCGGAGGGGTCTGCCATCTGTGTTTCTTTCTAAGGGCGTGATCTATCACTAAGTCATGGTCTCTGTCTGAGGTATGCTACCAAGTATGGTAATCCCTGCAGACAGGATTAATATGTAAGCAGTTATTTCTCTCCTTTTTTTCACTACCTGGTACAAGATTTTGTCTGAAGTGCTATGAGAACGTATGACAAAATGTACGTGGGGAAGCCATGTTTTAAATGGGAAAGTGAATCAATTCCCAGACAACACTGAAAGCTAAGTCCGTCCAGACCTTGAAAGTAACCAGTTACAAAAAAGTAGTTATTGTTATTCCTTAATTCTTTTTTCTCCACAACAATTGCACACAACCATAATGTAGCAAAGGATAGTAATTTGAGAGTGTGTTATGTACCCAGGATCACTCAGTGAGTTTCCATGGCCAAGCAGGGAATTGAACTCTGGTCTCCAGTGTCATAATCCAATGCTCAAACCACTACACCATGCAGACTACTGGTAATAGCAATATATAGCAATAGCATTTATTTCTATACCTCCTATCAACTAGCGTTATCTAAGCGGTTTACAATGTATATTTTTAGCTAATTGCCCCCAACAAGCTGGGTACTCATTTTACCGACCTGCGAAAGGGTGGAAGGCTGAGTCAACCTTGGAGCCTGGCAGGATTGAACTCACAACCTTGTGGTTGCAGTACTGGCATTTAACCACTGTGCCACCAGGGCTCCCTGGTAAATCATATCAGAAGTTACATAGGTGGTGAATCAACCCACATCTTACACTGAGAATTGTGAGATACATTACAAATCACAATTTCTACTGATTTGGAAAGGGAAGCTTTCCTAGGACTTCATCCTTGAAATGTAAGCAGATCTGCCTGGGTAGTTATGCAAGACAATTTATAGCAGCTGAACCTAGTTATGAGGCCTGTATTCCTCTGAAATTATTTGATTAGGAGCAGGCTGGCTATATGTCAGTCTAGCCCATTAAACAACCTGGTTAACTTTCAGAAAATGTTCTGACTCCACAGAGTGCAATGAAGCCTGCAAATTTAAGTTGGATCTTGAATCAAGATGCTTTCGCGACTCTATGGCTGTTGCGGGTTTTTTAAAGTATTTGTTACAGTGGCTCTGCTTAGTATGAAACATGCAACACCTGTTTAATGAGATGAGTATGCACTTACACTGCCTCATGAATTTGAACTGACTTTAACTTGGAATTAAGCCAGGAAAATTTCCATAGCAACTTAGATTTCTGACCTCATGGACTGAATTTAGAGGAGTACAATCAACAGTGGTTTTGTCCAGAAACAGACTTGAAGACCATCTGTTGAAGCAACTGATGGTATGATCTGCCTAGAGGCTACCTTACTTTTCCCCTTAACATTCTTTGGGCTAGAGCCCAGAAAAAGCAATAATGGATCTATTTGATGCTTTTGAGACCCCTGTTGACAGCATAAACTGGAGTGCACACCAATCAGCTCTGCTGACTGAAGGGAATGTGTTTTTTGCCTCTGACCTGAATTGGGTGGGGAATACAATTAGAAAGTTCTATCATGTCATAGTTTGCAATTACACTTACAAAATTCAGCAATGTGACATAAAGAAATGAAAAATCTAAGGAATGTGAAGAAGCCCTGTGTAGAGAAATACGCATTCCTTAGGAGAAGTATTTATCTGCTGTACCTGCCAGAGATTATTAGAGGGTCACCCTGCTTCTGTCATTACGATGAAAAGGCTGTCCAACAATGCTGTTTCTTGTTATGTGGTGCACAGGCCAGTACTCCTTGGATTTCCAAAAGCTTTTATACAGCATACCGCAACAATCAATCCTCTCTGTTCTCAGAATTGCATAGCTTTGTTGGATATAGCCAAAGTATAAGCTCAACTGCAATCATACAATAGCCCTTTTTATAGTCAACAGCTTCAAAAGTTGAAAAAAGATTGCTAGATCGACATTACCAGATATAAGGGGCACCACAGAGTATAACCCTGGAGCTTCATCCTCTTTGATGAAGAGCTAGGGAGTTGGTTTGTTCCATAATAAAGGCCATCCATTACTTCTATGAAGCTATAATGTTTAGGAAAGTGGGGGCATTCCTCTAAAATAAGAGGTTGTCTGGCAGTTGGTAGTGGAAGTTAAGTCCAGGCTTATGCTATAGATAATCAAAAGATATATGAAACAGATGAATGGCATTTAAATGCCTCCAAGAGCTACTGCATTTCTTGTGTTGCTATGCTTTTCTTCATAGCCATCTGTCCTAACTTTCTGTTTTGATGTATTTGAATCAGCTCAGCAATAAGCCTGGAAACTAAGTGTGTTTCTTTGTACTGAAGGACAATTTCTTTCCTTCCCAGTCCATACCAGAAATATTTCTGGGAAGTCAGATCATGTTGTTAAATTTCTTTCAGGCACAATCTACACCTGAATTAGATGTGAACACAGCTTTTAAGTTGTTAGTTACCTAGTTACTTTTATTTGTCAGCAACTAAGAGGTAACGAAGCCACATTGTGATTGTAACTTAGCAAACATTATCCTAACTTCTTCTTATAGGAAGTTCATAGGTATAGGGCTGTGTCCTTACTGAATGGCAGGGAAGGAATACCATACAGTTCAAGTGCTGGCTTGTGCCAGTCCTTGTGCTGCTGCCAGAAGCAGCCCATTGCTCTGATGAATCCATGCTGTGGTTTGCAGAAGCTACTCTCGAGTTTAACAAAATGTTATATGACAACTTACCAAGTTGCTGAACCTATTTGGGAACAGGAACACCACCTTGGATAGCTCCCATAAAACACGTTGTAATTCTTCTAAAACCTAGGTTGGATCAGTACCCCGAAGTCATAAAGCCACAAACTATTTCTGGCTGTTGTGTTCTGTTGTGGATTTTGAACAGGACAAGACAAAACTGGGCAGTACATAGGGGAAAGGCTTGTAGTGTTTAACAATGTTTTTCAAGTAAGCAAGCAACCATTCTAGTTATGTTTGAAAAACAGGAAAGTAGAGGATTACTTGAAAATTTGAAACTATAATAGTAACCAATTAATGGAAGCCAGAAACTGTAAGTATTTTATTAAAATAATTTGCCAGGTTCTACATATAGGTTCATTTCTAACATTTCCTAAATCTTACTTGGATACAGCAGGAGTGATTAACTGTGTAGAGCGAACATTTGTGCACTGTCCTTAGAAAACAACTCAGAACATCTTGGCTAGGAACCATTTGTAAAGTCTCCCTTTGGTTTATTATTAAGTGATGATTATATTGAAACAAACCTATTTTTCTAATATTCAGACTTGCTTCCTCACACTTGCCTGTGTACCAGCTGTCCACACTAGTTCCAGTTCTGTCTAGTAGATTCCCAAGTATGGGCTATCTTTTCAACCCCCTGTAATTCCGTAAGTGCAAAATTATTATTTTTTTAAACAAAAAAAAATTGTTTAGAAATATTTTTTTTCCCCACAGAACATTCATGGTCCTTATTAGATTTTCTGCTTACATGTAATGGCAGTAGTGTAACATAACATGAACCCATTTCTGGTCTCAGAACATAATTTTTTAATATATTATTCTACACCTGCTATCTTGTTCTTCCACTTTGATAGCAACATTGAGTATAGCATGCAAAAATAAATATAAATTACAGAAAATTTATTTTTAAAAACGATAATATAATTAAAACGTCAGGTACAGAAAATTGTTGCAAGGAAAAAAACCTCTCATATACCCATTAAAATAATTTCTTCAAGCCAAGATGTTCAAATCTTGCCAAAAGAAAAACTGTCTTAAAAGACCCAGAAAAGAAGAAAGTGGTCTAAACAATTTTTTGCAGGCAAGATGTACCTCGATGTGGGTACAAACATAGGTCTCCCGATGCCTCTACCAACTCTGTGTTGGAAAATGTGAGAAATAGTGGATGTCTCTAGCCGAGTAATCAGAATGGCAAAGCAGAGGCTACACAACTAGTTCCATGACCACTCACAGAGAGAGTCCTGCAGAAACAGATGCAAACATAGGTCCTTTCCTCAGCTTACCTTATTCTGAAGACATCTGGTGTGGCTTCCAGCATTTCCAAGAGAGGAGCAGTCCTCTCCACACCAGCTGCCTCTGCAAATGGAGGAAGCACAATTGCACTGCCTCTTCCTTTCTCAGCTGGGTACTGTCCCAAGCTGCACTGGGGCAGGAAGTACAGCCATTGTGCTTCCAGGACCTCTGCACACCAGGTAAGTGCAGGTGGGTGGCAGGAGGGCTGTGCAATCGCTGGTCATTGACGAGGAAAACCCGTCAATGGTTTGCGGCACAATAACACTGCCTGGGGACAGAAGGCAGGCGGGACCTGGATGACACCATGAAGAACCATCATCCAAGTCCTGTCCTTTGCTCATCCCCAGTGTGGGACAGCAATGTCCTGCGGAAAGGGCCTTAGTTTTCTTACTCAAATATCTGCACAATCAAATCTGGTCTAATAGAGGCGAAAGAGAAGCAGGGGAAAATGGCTGGAGTTTAAAGTGATACAGGAAGAGAGTGGGTGTAGTATACCAAGCAAACAGGAAGTCAGTATAATACAAGGCAGCAATTAGTGAGTGTATATATTCAAAAGATGTTAGCAATAGACAGAAAACACAGAGAAGCCTGCATCGGTAGGTCATAGACCTTTAGCTCTCTGTGATAAAGGGGAAAAAATGGTGTCTCACCTATTCCAGCTATAGAATCTGACTAGACTGGCAATTTAATCTTATTTATCCACCTCACCTATGGGGATGCAGGCCAGACCATATATAACACATAGCTCTAACAAAGGTCAATGGACTGCATCTGCCACATCGCTCATCATCTGCCACTTGAGGCAACTGCCTCACTTTGCCTAATAGAAGGCTGGCCCTGCTTCTGCTTGAGATCTCTGTGTATTTCTGTGCCATGAAAAGAAAAATGTGAAGCAAATGATCAGGTGGCACATTCTGATGATAGATGCAATTGCAGCTGAGCTTGAACTGGGAGAGCAAACTGAAATGCTCAGTGGTTGCTAAAAAGCCTGCTGCAGAAGTGTTCTCATGCAAAAATTCTCAAAATGAGCAGATTGCAACTCCCACAAAGTCCCATCTGAGGGCCTTTTCACAGTATATAATTATAGTGTTAGAATTCCTCTTGAACTGTCATGGGTTGTTCAATATTTATGAGATCATTAGCCAAAGGTACAATCTCATAAATTTTGGCATGCATGTTTACAGTTGTTAATGACCAAACATGACCCCAAACAGTTACCTTTTAAGCAGGCAACACCTCAGGTGAAGGATTTCTGTGGTGCTGCAGATGTAGGTGCTGGAAGATGATGACTGTGACACTCTCCTGGTTATGGGGTGCATTTAGGCAAACAAGTGTGTCAGGACCTGAGAGATCTCTGAAACTGCCTGTATCAATGCAGCCTGTAACTGGGAGAGAGTTGCAGTCAGTGGCCCTTTCCACGTGGGGGAAAAACACGAGGTAGCACAACCTCACCCGGATTTCATCCACACCGTGGGGTGCTCTAGGGTGGTTAGAAATGTGGAGCTTCCCCACCTCAAACCACCCTTGCGCGGCCACAGGGGTGGCGCCGCGTGTTTTATAAAGACCACATTTCATGTGGTCTTTATGAAACACGCATGCGCTAGCCCGTTGCAGCGCCCCATGGGGAATTGCAGGGGCGCGCAAGCGCATCCCTGCAGAGCTGCCCGGGGGTGGGCTTCCAACTGGTGCTCTTCGATTGAAGGGGAGCCACCAGAAGCCGCCAGCAGCTGTTTTGGGCACCGCTGGGCGCCGCTGCCGTGTAGAGCAGCGAACGCGTGCTGCTCCCCACGGCAATGGAGCTACCCGGATTAAGGTAAGCTCCATTTCCATGTGCACTGCCCCATTTCCCCGCGTTTCATGCCCCCCTGTGTGGAAAGGGCCATTATTTCCCAATGCGCCAATTTTCAGTGTATTGGAAAGCCTTCAGTTTAAGAAGGCTTCAGCTTAAGATGTATGTTTGGGGGGGGGGCATCAGCAGAAGTAGCTATGATGGCAGAACTCCACTGTCATTTCTATATCTGATGAGGCAGCTCTCAGCCATAATGTCACCCTACAGAATCCTTAGATTTGCAGTTTAGGGAAAAGCAGTCGGAATTCTCACCAAGAAAGTTCTAGTATCTCATCAAACTACAAAATCCAGGATTCCACAGGATACAGCCATGGCAGTTAAAGTGGAATTGCAACACTCTAATTGTTTGGAGTGAAAATCCACCTGTTTTTGCAGTTTGGTGAGGTACTTGAAATCTTCTGCTAGAGACCTCTGGAATGTTCCCCCTGAACTAGACAGTTGACTTCTCTGGCTGAGAATTGTAAATATCACTCCCTAACCTGCAAATCCAAGGAATCTATAGGATGTTGCTATGACAATTAAAAAGGAATCACAGTGCCTCAATGGCATAGTATGTAGTGTCCCTGAATCTCAGATCTCTGTGTTCTGAGACACAATAGAGTACAAAGAAGCTTCTTCTCTTTGATGACTGAGAATGCACACCAATTGCTAAGTCACAGACATTGCTTTATCTAGGTAGCTCATTACTATATCTACTAGAACAGCAAAAGATGCTTTCTGCTAAGGTTTCTTTGCACATTACTGTTCCTGACAAACGTTAAATAAACTAAGGTGTGAATGTTTGTGCTTTATTTTAGAAATACATGTCCTAGAAAGCTAATATTAGCTTTCCTTGCCTGTTTCTCTGCTGCCTCTCCATATTAAATGTTATTATAAATTTAAAGTGTTGAAAATTTCAAAGTGTTCAAAATTTCAGTTCATAATGATTGAAAGAATGAATTGGTTGTTACTAATGTTTATTATTTCTGCAGAGAACCTGAATTGTAGCTCCTTTTGGTTGAAATCACAAATAAAAGTACTCATTCT
The DNA here is from genome assembly GCA_948472985.1 of Iguana delicatissima. NCBI lineage: Eukaryota > Metazoa > Chordata > Lepidosauria > Squamata > Iguanidae > Iguana > Iguana delicatissima. Next base: position 684,158 of record CAOKZL010000370.1, on the reverse strand, counting down.
TCCTCACTGAAGTTTAGAGTTAGAATGGGAGGCTTAGAATTACATTGCTGCCATTCCATTATGGCAATTTTTGCTAGACTGAAATTGAAGAAACCAAAAAGGACTTACAGGAACATTTTTGCTGCCACCTGCTGGTTGGAGTCTATAGGTGAAATCAGAGTCATCAGCAAGCTAATGCTCACTTGCAGAACAAGTAACTAAACAAGCCATGAAGCTTCTGTCCTTGGTATATTTCTTGTGATGCTTGAATGACGTGGGCCTCCAACAAACTAGAGAAAAAAAAGCCTAGGGAAAAACATGCGAGAGCCAAGTCAAAAAGCTAGCTCCTTCAAATCAGAACTATGGTTTGTTAGGGGCTCCTACTTGCAGCAAGAGTGACCAGCAAGTGGGGCACCAGAATGCAGTTCTTAATTGTACGCAACAAGCAAAGCTTGGAAAAGTCACTGTGGCCATGCCGGCTAAAGGATTCTGAGAGCTTTAGTCTTAAAAAAGGAACTTTTTCAAGCTCTAGTGACAGATCATGATACTCTGTACAACCTGGCTTCTTATGACATGCAAATCAGGTCTAGTTTGCAGCATACCCAAATGGTTGTTGCCTCCCGCTGACACAGGAGACAGGAAATGAGTTCCGAATCCACAGGACCCAGAGTTGCTGTCTCACAGTGCCTGCTTGTTCTGTGGATAAAGACCAAGACTGAATGAGAACAACTGTTGCCCCTCTAGAAACTCTTGGACTGAAGCTCCCATAACTCCTTGCCATTGGCTATACCAGCCAGGGCTGTTGGAAACAGCAGGTCTGCTGTATGCCCATGGCGGAAGTTGAGCTATGTTGCAGCTTTCTTTTTCTACAAGTCCTAGCAGAAATATATTTAAGGTTGTATAGCAAATAAACAAGAGAACTAGATGTATAATCAGTGATACAGATATGGAATGATCAATATTCTAAATGAAGAATAAATGGTTGTCTGTTATAATCAGTCCCAAGCTGTTACTGCATCCTATAGTATGTACTGTTTTAAAAACCAGCACACCAAAACCCAAAATCTCCTGGATCTTTGTGTTACATCTCTCAACCCCACCACAAAGCCACCCTTTCTACCATTATTTTCAGAGCTTCATAAACACATTTGTTGCAAATACTTGCTTCCAATAATGCCAGCCCACTGCCCTACATGCTAAAATACAATTGGGTTGAAATATTCATTACAATACATATTAAGCAAACTAAATTTAATACATCGAATAAGATTGGCAATTAGGGCTAATTTGAATGAAATACTTAATATGCTGTGATTAATGTGTTCTCTGCATTTTTATTCAGTTAAAGTTAATGGAAATTACTTGTGCTGATAAATAATTCCATCGAAGAGCTCTCAGTTGCACAGCATAACAGGTGTAGCCCATGTTCCTGCCATTGCTGTTGTCCTGGGGATGTGCTGTTAATTTTCCATTAGCAATTTATGCTGCATCCTCTTATCTTTGTATTATTCATTTTCTGCTTAAACATCAAGGAAGTAGTCCCTGTAGGGAAGAGATTAAAGACAGATACAAGTGAGGATTTTTTTTCCCTGGTGCTCCACCTTGCAGAATCCAACAAGAGAGCATGAAAGGGTACTTGTGTTGATTGACGACAGCAACGAGGGACTTCAGTCACTTCCATGTATAACAGCATTCATCAGCACAGTCTAATTCTGAGGCTTGTCTCTTAATGGCCTAAAGTCACACAATGCAACTGTTTGTAGGTAAAACACTAGATGGTGTCTAGACACAAAACTGCAGTGTTCGCATGAATCAGAAAAGCCATTTCTAACCTTCATTCCCCCAATAGATTAGGAAGAATGACCAATGATTTACAGCAGCTGAGCCTGATAGTACAAAATACACTACCCTCTGCCTCTTTTCGCAGAACCCAGACTCTCCCAGTCTATCAAACCTGCAAAAAGAATGTCTCTTCTTCAAGAATACTGTTCCTGGAAGTCTTTAGGAATGGCATTTCACCTCTAAAGTGAGACATGAAGCAGTCTTGCTATGCTTCAAGTGGAGGACGAAAAGGTATCTAGGGGTTATTTTAACTGAATTAAAGGTTGGTCACTGTCGCTTTCCATTTAAAAATGTTTTTAAAATATTTCAGAGGACATGAAACCTGAGGCAGGTCCTGGAGGGACAAAACTGACCAATGGCCTAGCTGAAGATGCTCATCCGTACGAAGTACCAACTTACAAACTATCAGTGTGGACTGCAGAATTTTTGTGTCCATTTTCTGAGGCCCAGACAATCATAAATGCCACAAAGAACTCATTTCTTTCTTACTGTTAGCAGCCATACAGTAATAATGTGGCAGTGGAAAACTGGCAATTGACTGGATATGTCTGTATGATACACAAAGATATGGAACTTAAGCTCTGTCCGAGAAACTAACTCAAAGAGTTTGAAATGTAAGAAATGAAACAAGCAAGGGCAATTTTGTGGAAACTTGGTTTATTTCCACATGTCATATGGATCAAAATGAAGCTCCGAGGAAACAAGCTTCAACTTCTCTTAGATGAATTTGAGACAATGCCTTTGGCTGCGGCTGAAGTTATCTTGTCCACCACTGTACAACTGTTCCTCTGACAACACCATTTCTTTCTCTGTTACATGTTAATATAACTTTCATTTTAATATACACATATTTTTACAAATTAAAAAAAATCAAGAAAATGAGAATCTCTGGAATCCAGGTGAAACCCCTTGAAAAAGGAGAAGGGGGAGGAAGAAACGGGGGAAGCAATTTGATTGAACCCCCACCAATATATAGTTGCATATATTGGGTGCCATCTATGGGGAATCAGGTTTCTTGCTAGTGTGGATGTGGGAAGAGTAATAAAGTACCTAACGTAACATAAGACCAGGAAGGATAACATAGTAGATAAGGCACTGCTAGGGCAGCTAATATGCTTTAATTAATTAATTAATTGATTAATTTTCTCCATTCCCAAAGGGTCTGAAGCTGGCTTACAGTAATAGTGAATAAAAAGAACAAAACAATATCAAACACTGAAATATAATTAAACTAAAGGTATCTGTGAGGACACTCCAAAACACAAATTAAAAACAGACCACTGAGGAAAATATAGCCCCCAAAAGGTAAGAAGCTCCCTTCTTCAATAACCATCCAGTTTCCAAAAGCCTACCTGAATTAAAAGGTCTTTCCCAGTGAGCAGAAAAACAACAATGAGGGAGCCAACCTGACATTCCTTGGAAGGGAGTTTCAAGGCCTGGAAGTGGTCCTAAAGGAAGACCTGTCATCGCTGCAGTGCCTGGAAAAGATATATCTATTTTCTAAGATATCTTCGCACTGGAAAGAACTATCTGCTGTGGGACTGTGAGCTAGTGGCTGGAGAAGTAGATTTAAGTGTTCTGGCATGGTGGGTGGAAACGTTAATGTAAGCACTGTGCGGGAGCTCATTTTGAATGGTATTGCACTGATGTATTTATAGCTATATTATTTTGTTAATAGTAACTGTAGATTGTGTTGATTATATAGTTCCATGACACACTAACTGTGGCTGTTTCTATGTTTTCTGTTGTAAACCACTTTAGGGTTTCTTTGATGGTGGGAAGAGACTCATAATTTTAATGAATGAGTTAGAGCAGTGGTTCTCAACCTGTGGGTCCCCAGATGTTTGTGGACTTCAGCTCCCAGAAGCCCCAGCCACTATGGTCAATGCTCAGGGCTTCTGGGAGCTGAAGTCCAAAAACATCTGGGGACCCACAGATTGAGAACCACTGAGTTAGAGAGTGTAAGTGAATGAATGAATGATTTAGTCCCTGAGATTACCCGTTAGGAATCTTAGCTTGAAAAAGTTCAGAACTGAGAAATGCTTACTGGTTAAATCAGACAACAGTGGGTAAGATGCACCAATGATCTGTGTATGTTCATAACTTTGTAACTTTAGGGATATTTAGTGATGGTTGGTGGGCACTAACAGAGAACTGTATTTCATATTAAATATTCTTTATTAATGTTTTACAAATGCACTGAAAGAGGATTAACAAGAGCACTTAAGTCAGCCTGCAATATTTTCACAGATCTTCTTCCATGATTGAGCATTGGAAATTCAGCAGGAAGTATAAGCCTCTCCCAGAAACTTTGAAACATCCACGGCTCTTACTGCTCTGACATCAGAGAAATGGGGAAAGATTGTTGGTAGACTTCCGTTAGTCATGCTGGAAAAGGCTTTGGATCCATGCAATCCAAAGTTCTTCCATTCCTAGACCTGACCACCACACAGGGGAAGTTCATACCAGCCCTGGAATTGGCAAGGATTGACAGGAGAATTGCTTTGCTTTGCTTTGCTTTGCTCTGCTTTGCTCTCCTTTTCCTTTTCCTTTTCCTTTTCCTTTTCCTTTTCCTTTTGGAAGAAGAACAGTAAACACATTACTCCTTCCTTTCGTTTTCCCTCCCAAGGTTATGCCTACAGTGCTTTATGTATTAGACCAGCGTATATACCTAGCATTGCCCGGGACAGTGCTTTATGTATTAGACCAGCGTATATACCTGGCATTGCCCGGGATTTTATTTCCCTCTTAAGAACTCACCAAACTGTCTTGTCCAGTACCTGCAAACTTTCCCCATATTCCCCAATGCAATCTGTATCCTAGGTAACACTTGTTAGAAATACCTTAGGAATTACCTTACCTTACCTTAGGAGTTAGATGCAGTTGAAATACACAGATTGGAAGGGAGATTAATTAATTAATTAATTAATTAATTAATTAATGAGATCCTATGTCTCTAATTCCCCAAACTGTGTTGTCAAGTACCTGTAACTTTTCCCCATATTCCTCAATCCAATCTGTATTCAGAGTGATTAACATACAGAGGTTCGGTTTCTGAAGGAATACACTGCCCACCTCCTTGCTTCTAGGCCTTGACTCCATAGAAACTGGCTTGGTCCAAGAGCTCTCCGGCTGAGAATTCTAAAGGCCCCTCCCTAAACTGCCAACCCCAGGATTCCATAGAATCTTCACAGGCAGCCAATCATATGAGGTCTTCTCACCTGACACAGCCAATCATACGAGGTCTTATCTGCCTGACATGGAGAAACAGACAAACTTTGACTTTTATATATTAGATAGGCTCCCTGTCAAAGTGGGAATCAAGAGGCTGAATAATCCTGACAACACGACAAGTATGAGACACTTCTGACTGTAATGTCATACACTCCTTGTGGCTCTGGCATGGCCACAAGATATTCAGAATCTTTCAGTTCCATTTTAGGTTCATCTCATCTTGTCATGCCACCTGAATCCACACAAACTGGTTATTCACAACAGCAATTTATGAAAAAAAGGGCAAACTTAGACACCCTCTCACACATACACGCACATACACTATGGAACTCCAGAAATAGTGCAACCAGCTAGCATAGTGCATCAGTAGGACTCTGGCCAGGCAATGCCCTACTGTTTTGCCCAGAATTTTATTGTATGCCGCAGAAAAAGAAAAGAAATAGAGGAAGAAACGAAGAACCCCAAGGTTGCTGTATACAATCCTGAAGAGAGAGTGTTCACAAACAAAATAATAGAAGTCATAACAATCCAGTATCCCTTTGGATATTTTGCTCACCTGCATACACACACACAGAGAAATACACACACACACACACACACACACACACACACACATATATATATTCATTCCAAGCTCTACCAAGTATATGAGCATACTGAGTGACCTTCCATACAACAAACTGACAAGAACAGATCCCGCAATTATTAACCTTTCCACTTGTTTCCATAGTTTATTGTGACAAGACAATGCAATAAGCTTGAAGGTAATCAAAAAGCAATTTTGTAGTAGTGAGCTCAAAATGACAAACCTTCTCTTTCTAAATAAATCACCATTATTCCCACATGGTTCATGCCTGACAAGTTTGTTTCCTTAGTAACAGAGTACTTAATGTGGATGCACCTAGCCCCTGTTTATCTCTTTAGCCATGGTTATGAAAAAGAAGAAAATTTGTGCAATACACACATATACAAATATATATTTTGGAAATGCAGCTGATGAATCTGTCAGCCTTTCAGGACAATAAAAAGGGTTTTTGAGAGAGAAGTACAAGAGATCCTGGAATTCTTGAGTCTTTAGCAATATTCACATACTCTCAAGGCTTCTCTAGGAACACTGGTTTAAAGGAGTTTAATGTTCTCTGGTGTTTGCTCAATAGCTTGGCTAATGTTAAGGTCAGCTGTCTTATAAATTATTGAAGAGATTAACAGTGTTGAGGTTTACAGTAAGAAACTACAATGATAAGCACAGGGCAAAAGGAAACAAAACATATCTCTCAAGTTCTGTGGGGAAAAGATGCAGCAACTGTTCCCTCCACAAAATCATCGTTATTTTAAATAGCCTACCAATTTAAGATCAGAATTAAGGCTATCTTTACAGATAGCCTCAACACTCCACAAAACCAGGACCCTAGAGGCTGAAGCTCAGGCCTTAACAGACATGACCCATAATGAGGAATGATGTTGTGTGATATCACAAACTGTGCTTGTTTACATTCATTCTCTGCAGTTTGCCTTGGTCTTTCTAGATCAGTGGTTCTCAACCTGTGGGTCCCCAGATGTTTTTGGACTTCAGCTCCCAGAAGCCCTGAGCATTGATCATAGTGGTTGGGGCTTCTGGGAGCTGAAGTTCACAAACATCTGGGGACCCACAGGTTGAGAACCACTGTTCTAGATATTCAGGGAGGATAGAGTTTCTGGGACCAGCAAGGAGGCTCCCTCCATGATTTACCTCTGCAGTGTTTTTGGACTAGTTTGAAATGTGGCATATATGTACACCTTACCAAGTAGATAACGGACATCACATTTCAGGTTGTCAGTTGAACAGGTGTCATTTTTAGAAGCAATAGAACTGTGTAAGGTTTACCATGATGGAATCTTTTTGTGACTTTTCTTAAATAAAAAGGCACTCTGTGCGTGTGTGTGTGTGAGCAGAGTGGGGAAGAGTCTACCTTCTAGTTGCCTGTTGACCTACAGTGACCTCCTGAATTTCATAGGGTTTTTGTAGATAAAGAATATTCAGAGGTGGCATGCCATCTTCTCCCTCTGAAATATAGCCTGCAGTCCCTGGTATTTTTTAGTCCATCAAGAACCTGCCATCACAGGGTCAGTAAGGACTGAAGATTTGCCTTCAGTCTCATAGTACAGATTGTCTTGTCTGTGATGTGCAAATACTTTAGCTGGTGGTACATTGCCATCCCAAACCTCTATAAAACAGTCTGCCCCACTGGGTACCCTTCAGAGGCTTTGAGGAACAACCCTCAGAAGCCTAGATGTTGGGGTGGATGAGATTTTTAGTCTAGCACATCTAGATTGCTGTTCTAGCTAGATGTTGTTGTTTGGTGCCTTCAAGTCATTTCCTACTTGTGGTGATTCCTACTTGTGGTGATCATGGAGTTTTCTTGGCAAGATTTGTTCAAAGGGAGCATTGCCATTGCCTTATTCTGAGGCAGAGAGAGTGTGACTTGCCCAAGGTCACCCAGTGGGTTTCCATGGCTGAGTGGGAATTTGAACTCTGGTCTCCAAGGTCTTAGCCCAACACCCCAACCACTACACTATGCTAGCTACAATTCTATTCAGCCACAGTTCTAATACTCTTCTTCATGGGCCTTTTGCTGCCCTCTAAAGTGACATAACTGATGATTTATTCAAGCTCACATGTACAGTGAACAAGCAGGTATGGAGAAAGATGAGGAGCAAAAAGAACATAACCTCCACCATCAACCTTGTGGTCATGTGTGTGTTCCTCCCACAGTAGCAGAATGAGGCACAACCATCCCCATTAAAGCAATGAGTTGCCAGGGACCCTACCTATTTGTTCATGTAGTTCTTCATTCATATAGAGCAAGAATGACTGACTTCAGCAAGTCTGGGGGGCTAATTTCCTGTCCTGGGAATGACAGGGCCACATGGATGTCCTCCCCCATGAAAAAGAAATCCACCAAAACAAAACAAAAACTAACTAGTTGGAAGTTTGTTTCTATTTCTGATTTTGTTTAAAAAATAGTATTTATTTATAATAGAATACAACAGAACATTACATGCATACATACAGACATACAAACAACTGAGCAACTACACAGCTGAACAATGCAACTATCCAGCTATACCTCCACATCACAATAACAAAAATTACAAAAATACAATTGCAGCCAAAACTTCTACTATAAAATTGGTTTCCATCTCCTCCAAGACAGACTAAGGCCATTTCCACACTAGATGCTATTAGTGCATTGTAATATTACAATCCCAGCATTGACATTCGCACAATGCTCTCAGGTTAGGAATGCCTTTTTCAACACCCTTCTGTCTTAAGTGGATGAGTAGTGGTATTGCTACTGGTGTTCCTTCTGCACTAGATTGTTCTTCCTGTCTCTACCTTCATCCCAGCCCACCACTCCTGACTGGTCGGGAGGGAGTTTGTTGTTGTTTTCCTTTGGAAGCCATACTAGCAAAGCAATGTTGTAAGGGCAGGACACACCAGTACACTATTGTATTTTCACACTATGGTGATTAAAATGTATTTTTTAAAAGTTTTAAGTCAAAGGAGAAGTTTAAAATAAACATGGAAGGGTGATAGATTTTGAAGTTACTATGCCATGGAAGTCATGGAGAGAGGGACAACCTGGGAATGCCTACAGCCCACCCACTCCCAGATCCCTGATAACAGGAAGTGCTATCAAGCACTATTATGGTTCCACATTAAGACGACTGACAGGATTGAAATACTAATGGAGGCTCTTAACAGATTTCTTTCTGGAAATAGAATATGATGGTTTTGCAACACTTGGAGATGGGATAGCAACTGAATAGCGACAACATTGTGCAGTCGCACAGCTCATGAACTGGAAACAACCTGCTGCTGGTATGCTGTAGCGATGTTGCGCAGAAATGGCTTATGAGTCATCAGTTATTAACTAAGCTTCTGTTAATCAACCTCTTCTGAAAAATAACTTCCATTGCTAAGTTTATAATATACTAATAGGCAAAACCAATAATTAATACATTGTTCCTTTTGTCTTGTAAAAAACTGATTAACAGATCCTAGTCTTTCATAAACATTGTTAATGTTTTCTCTCTTATAAAAATTTATCCATCTCTACCAAGTTCATCAACTTCACCAACCATTCTTCTTTAGATGGGTTCTCATTACTCTTCCACTTCTTTCCATACAATAATTTCATTGCAGTCATTACATATTGTAGAAATCTGCCATGTTTCTTTTCTAGCAAACTGCCCATCAAGCCTTACAAATACAATTCTGGTTCCTTCCGAAGATTTACTTTTAAAATCTTTTTCATCGTAAAGTGTATTTGATTCCAGAATGTTTTGGCCTTATCACATGTCCACTGCATAAGACAAAAAGTTCCACATGTTGCTCACAGGTCCAGCACTTGTTTGACATATTATTACGCGTCTGATTTTCTTTTAAAGAGTAAATTGGTGTACACTACTGCAACCTATTTAAATAGTGAATTGCTGTTCCTGTAGCTATCAGGAGTGGTAATTCATCTCCCCTTGCCTCAAACGTGTATTAGATGGTAGGGTCTGAGGAAGTCAGGAGGATTGCTGAGGGCCACAAAATGGCTTTGGGATGTGCTAGACCCACAGGAAGAAGGGTGGCATACCCAATGTTCTTGGTTTGCTTCCATTTTCTTTCATAGCAGAACATGAATGTGCCAACATCTCAGCAAAGAAGTCCTTAAGGTGGTGTCCAATGGACAAATAGTAAAAGTCTCCCACTAGTCATCATCATTGTTACAAGTAACTTAAAGAAACAAAGATTTTGTTGTGTCTATAGGATCTAAAAGACAAAAGGCTAGTATCACATGCTGGCACCATGGGATATAATGGAGATGCTTGCCCTGTGATTACAGAGCCAAAATATGACTAGTTTATAAACTGCCAAAGAATATCAGCAAAAGCAAAGATGCTGTCTCTGGATCTGAACTGGAATATGAGGTTTGAATTATTGGGAAATGTGAAAGATGAGAATGGATTTCTCAAACAGAATAATAATATTGGTAAAAACAACAGCTGAACAACAACCAGTCCCATGCCCCCATCACCCACACATATACAGGATAGCAGAGAAAGAAAAGCCTTAGTCTTCTTTGTAAAACATATACAAGTAGCTTTACTTACAAATTACTTGTTTGAAAGATTTTTTTCATAAGCAAACAGATGGTGTTATAGAGCAGAGAAAGAGAATGAAAAGTTGGCTCCAGGACAGAGTGATTCAGGAAGAGAATGTGTATGGTAAAGCAAACAAACAGGAAGTCTGCAAACGTGAAGACTAGCAATTAGTGAGTGTAGGCATTCAAGGGGTGCTGAGTGTAACACAAATGGTGGGGATTTGCTTAAAAGAAGCATTAGCTTGTTCCTTTTAGTGTCTGTTGCCTCTGTTTGGGTAATGATCATGTGAAGTTGTTGTCTTGTTGTGTGCCTTCAAGTTGTTTCCAAGTTATGGCAACCCTAAAGTGAACCTATCATGGGGTTTTCTGGAGCTAAGAGCATGTGACATGCCCAAGATCACCCAGTGGGTTTCCACGGCTGAGTGGAGAATCAAACTCCAGTCTTCAGGGTCATACTATTACCCCACCTTGCAGACTCCCCCCCCCAAGGAGTATAAGTCTTTATATTAAATGTAGTGAGCCATAGAAGTCTACTGCAGGGACACGTAGACAGCTGAGCAATGGGAAACAGATCAAAAGTTAAAATTAGCACTGGTTCCTGTCACGTATCCTAGGTGAATCTCGGAAATGGTTCACACAGATCATTTAAATGGACTTGCAGCAATAATAGCACCAACAGGAGATGAGAGGTCTCTGGGATCAAACTAACATTTCAAACAGCCAGGAATGTTATGCCTGCATCCCCAGATGAGATAACAATCTTATGGGAACTAAAAAGATGCCTGGCTGTATTTTCTTTATACTACAAAGCTGAAATCCATCTTCATAAAATCTAGCCATCTGGTCTTCCCAGAAAAGGGTCTGTCCCCCCGCTCACATGCTTTTTCCTATAACTAGACCCCCTTTTTGAGAGAGAGATCCCCATGTGGTCCATTTTTCTGAAGAGCTCCCCTCAGTTGCTGCACTGAGTAGGTTTCAACTCATGTCTTCAGGACTTCTCTTCAGGTAGTATTACCCCAAACCCCTATACCTCTCTTAATTTTCACCTCTTTTTAAATTTCTATAGCCCTTGTATGCTTGTGTGAGTGAATGCAACAGTATGCTTGTGTGGATTTTGACACCTTTTCCAATAAAATACTGAAAGTTGAACAGCTAACCTAATTCTCTGTGGCCTGACTATGTAAAGCTGGGCTCAAGATCCCTTGAATTATCCTGCCCTCTTTGAATTGCTACAGCAGTGTTTAGCTAATTTTCTCCACAAGTGATAATTTTGACGAGCATCGGGAATTCCCCAAGAGACCCTGAGCACGTGGGGTAATGGTAGTCCAACACTCCAACCACTAGACCACACGGGCTGAATTACAGATTCTTCCATATTAAGACCGTAGCACAGTGATGGGGAATTGGTTTGTGGTACTAGCCCGCATTTCCTCCTTCCTTCTTCCTCATTTGAGTGAGTGAGATGAGATCAGAAGCCATGGCCATTACCCCTGCCATCACCAGCTCCCAGGCCACAGCAGAGACTGGAATTTCCCACCAGTACTGCAGCTGAAGATTTGGTTGAACTCCCTCCTCACCTTCCCTACATGGGATAAGCAGAGCCATTTATGTTCAGCCAGTCCTTAGAGAACTGGCTGAGCCCCAGCCCAGGGACTCTACAAGACCCATCTCAGTGACTTTAGTCCCTTCCCCTCCTTCCGAGCTATGTGCAAATGCAATTGCTTGCTGAAAGAATGTAGCTGGTAGAAGGAAACAGTGTGAGAAAAAGCTCGTTGTTCTTAACCGTAATCAGAAATCAGATATAGGATTCTACCTCACTGCCTCCCAATTGAAAACAAATGAGGGAATTAACAGACTATTTTCCCCCTTACATCTTTCTTCCCAATAGAGAAGCTTAAGCGGGGGAGAGGAGTCTCCCATGGGAATAGGTCACTGGGAAAGGGGCATAATTTGAAAGAGTGGAAGAACATTTCCTAGTTTCTTTGCAGGTTGGACTGGGCCTCCTAGCTGCAGTTTCCCTTCCCTGCCCTAGCAGCTACTGGTAACTGAAGCCTGCTTTTTCCTCCCTGTTTGTGTTTTCAATAATGACAAATTTGTTTTGAAATAGAGTTTTGAAATAGGTAAACGAAAAAATTTCCAAAAGTATCTAAAATCACCAATTAAGAAGAGGGGGAATAATTTAAACCACAATGCTCATAAAATATTATTATATTCAGTTTGCCCCCAATGTTAAGATGAAACAAAATTAACGAACATAGGTACTTACAGCCAAATACAACTCTGCTTAAAAACTATGAAGCAGTTTTGTAAGCAGAACAACTTTCACATGTATGAACAACATGCTTCTTTTTTTGACGTTTGAGGTATCTTTTTCTACTAGTTCTGCAAAAGAGTGAAGAATTATCTAGGTGTAAGTCACAAGTTTAATAACATTTTTGCCCAAACCTTCTCAGTACCCAACTGGAAAGGGAATCACAAATCAGATTAAATCCTTCTGAAGCAAGCTGTAAAATATATCAGAAAAATACTGAAATGTAAAATGTTCTCCAGTCCACAGATATCTCTGAATTATAGAAGAGGGTCTTATTCCTCAGCTCAGTAAATCAGTGATATTTTGTTTTTGTTTTCCTTTTTTAAATATGAATGTAGGGTTTTCATTATTCAGTTCTTACCCTATCCTTATGTATCCTTATAATGCAGAATTTAAAACCTATTTGGAGAAATGAGTGCAGTTGACATTCCTGATCTTCCACCCAGTCTACAACAAATGGGTAGACACTGAGCTGAAGTGAGCAAGGCTACCCCTTTTCCTTTCCTTTTCTTTCCCCTCTTCTCCAGGCTCTATCTTACTTCATTTTCACTCCTCTTGCTCCCCACCTAGCAGGCTGCCATGTGATGGATTGTTCCTTCTTGCTAGAGGTCTGAACTGCTTGCCTACAGAGGGCTTTTGAAACTAGGTTGAGGTTTATGTGTGGCCCTAGGACTGCAGTTTTCTAGTTCTGCTTTATAAGACCCAGAACCAAGCTCAGTTATTGAAAAATAGGTCCCAGAATAAACAAATCAGAGAGTCAGCATGGTCATTTGAACACTGGACTGCAACTCTAGAGACCAGTGCTCAAATTTCCAGTAGGCCATGGAAACCCACTGAGTGACCTTGGACAAGTCATACTCTCTCAGCCTCCAAGGAAGGCAAAGGCAAGCATCCTCTGAACAAATCTGAAAACTCCGTGATAGGGTAACCTTAAGGTCACAATAAATCAGAAATGACTTGAAAGCACACAATAGTAACATAAAAAGATCCCTATCAAGTCCATGTTCAAACTAAGCATGTTCATCCTGTCTGTCAAACTTTTGAAATCATACATAGTGTCTCTGCATTACATATGCAAATGGATTGTATAGCACTGCAACTGAAAGAAAGAAGTTTGTAGCACAAGCTTTCACAAACTGGGTCTTCTTCATCAGATGCCTTTGCTGTTACTTCAAAACATGGGTAACCAAGAGGTCCATCCATGATGCCAATACCTCTGTGCAAAGATGGGGAATTATTAGCTCAAATTAGCATGCCTGTGAGAGGGGGGCTAACCTTACAAGATCATTTACACCAATGTTTACCAGTACTTCTGCAGGGAAGAACCAGCCAGAGTTCCAATAGTAAGCTTAATTGTGTTTTATTAGGGGAATTAATCACACACAAGTTCCAAACAGTCACACAATCACACAAGGCTAACTGAAAGAAAAGGGAGAAAAGTTTTAGATAGTGAAATTTCAGGGTGTAGTATGTGATATTTACCAGTCTAGAAGAGAAACAAAGAAGTAGCAATGTGGCTTAGGCTTGCATCTAAGGACAGTACACAATCGGCAGACCAGCAATCAGTGTACTGTGAGTTGACTGGTCAAAACTAGGGGTTTATATACACCATTTCTTTCTGGAGGGCAAGAATGTGAATGGCCCTTAGGCCGAGTAAACAAAGGAGTTCGCAGAGTGGACAATGGGATCTGGAACAGGCTAAAGTTCTTAGTGTTAGTGACAAAGGGCTAAGGGATGCCCTGATAGCTCAGTGCTTGTTGGACAGGTTTTAGGACAAAGGACAGGTTTGTGCAATCAGAGGAAGAGGAGTTAAGATAATCAACAGTTTGGTGAGAATCTCCCAACTGCTATTGTCCAAAAGGCGGAGTTGTTAAGGCTAGCTGCAAGCCTATTATCTTTGGACTTATCTGGTGATTTCCTGACTATGACCTGGCCATACCTAGAGGTGTTTTCTGACCTAATTCACTACACATGTGTTCAGCCAGTCTTTTCCTCTTGCCTAGCTTAGCCATACAGCCATAGCAGAACATGTTTTATATCAATGTCGCTTAATATATTTTTCTAGTTAAATCATATTTCTCCAATTAAATCACATCAAGGTGTGGGGGTGTATGGCCTGATAACAAAGCATACTGATAGACAAATACATCTATTTCTTTGAATACTTCCACAGTGCTACATAATTATAGCAATATATCATCACCACCACTAGCACCACCATTCTTCATAAAAAGTCATCCATGTACATTGCACTTTAAAAGTAAAACAAAACAAAACAAAAAGCCAGTACTAGCAACATGCCTACAAACAAAATATCTATGTGTAGCCTAAATATCTTTAAAATATCAGATCACGTCTGATCTTGGAAGCCAAGTGGGATTAGCCTTGGTTAGTACTTGGAAAGGAGACCACCAACAAATATGAGGTCCTGTAAGCTATATTTCAGAGGGAGGAATTGGCAAAACCACCCCTCAGTATTCCTTTTCTAATAAAACCCAATAAAATTCATGGGGTCACCCTAAGTCAACAGGCAACTTCAAAGCATGTACACACACACAAAGGAAGGAAGGAAGGAAGGAGTCATACAAATATAAAACTATGCAATACAATTCTAAAACAAATACAAAACTAAGCAAACTGACATATAGATAGATACATATATAACCAAAATAAACAAGATTACAAAACAATACATAAATAAGATATCACTTTATCTGATGTCAGTTTAATCATCATAGCTCCATCCTACAGATTCATTGGCTAGTAAGGTACTTAGAATGTTGTCCTAAGAGATTTCTAAAGCAGTCTCCCAAGTACATGCAGCACTAGAGTTCTCTAACAGAGCATTCTACACATTTTCCACAAAAATCTTGCTATACTTTCAGCTAAGCCTAAATCCATGAAACTGAGTATATATATTTGCCTGTTTTAAAGCCTTGTACTAGCTCTCTTTTTTCTCTGCTATCTCCCCTCCACAACACAGGGAGTTTTCTTATTGTTAGTTTCTTGTCATTATTCTGTAAGGACTCATTCACCTTGAAGGAAAATAGATAAATAACAAGGCACCTGTAAGGTGGGTGAAATTTTCCAGGAGAAAGTATCTTGCTACCACTTAATGAATCTGCTACAGTGCAAAATTTAAATGTTCCAAACCATATGTATAGCTATGATGAAACCTTAAATTAGCTGTCTTCTGAAACAAAAACACAATGTATAACCAGACTTCTAAAAACTCAACAATGGCAAATGAATTAACATTAAGTCAATAGGACTGTTGAAATGATGTGTTTTTTACATACAGAGAGCAGATTTTCAGTCTGTTCCTTTCCAGGTTTGCTTTTTTCTTTGTTGTTTCTCTTTTTTTGGCAAGGAGGCAGATGGCTTGCAGGGGAGAGCAGCACTTTTGTTATCCTGCTTTGGAAAAAAAAACATACTTATTTGTTATAAGTCAAACTGCTGCCTTCTCCTGCATATTTATTTACAAAAGCAAAAGTAATAAACACTGGTAACATTAAAAGGCCACAGGGGAAAAAATCGCTATGCAAACATTCCCATTGTAGTATCAGCTGAAAACAATAGTGCAATATTAAATGTATTTTTCTTTTTTCTCAGGACAAATTGGTGGGAGTCTTGCGTACCTCACAAAAAAAAAAGTACATTTTGGAAAGCATTTGAATGTCAGCATCCTGTGTCATCAGACGTAACTACAATGGCAAGGCTCCATTTTCATAATTATATTTGATGATGTCACCCCCCACACCCTACATCTATTGCTGGGCAGCACCTTGGCTGAAGGCCTTCCAAGACAGTGCAGATCAGGGTACTGAGATATGACATCAGCAGTGTTCTCCAAGTCACAGGGTGCATGGGGAACAGGCAGCTGGGGAAACCCTTCAGAGTCCTTTTGCCACTGCTTATCTCAATGCACCCTGTAATTAGAATAGCATTGCAGACATTATTTCCCAGCACTCCTATTTGCTATACAGTGGTCCACTTTCACAAGGATTCAGGACACAGAACCAACGCAAAAATAATTTTAAAAAGTGAATAACTCTCCCACATCTGAGTCAGTGCTCCCCCCTCTCATTCTCTTGCTTTTTGCCTTTCTTCTCCTTTCTTCTCTGTACCTGAGTAAAACAAGGGGGCATCCCCACAGGCAGAGAAGGTGTGTGCACCCTTTCCCCTCCCTTCTCCTGCCTGTTGCTTATGCGTGCTGCCTTCTTTTTGCATACCCGCCTGGCCAAAAGGTAAGAGAAGGGAGGGGGCTGTTACCACCGTGAACTGGCCTGGCCTTTGGTAACTAGATATCATTTTGATATCATAATTCGGCCCTGCTCTGCCACCAGCCAAGTGTTTGTGAGGTCACCGAACAAGTGCGAAGCTAGGCATGGCTATTATCTGCTGAGTCATATTTGTTTACACCAAGGCAAGCCAGAAACTGCCAGATCTGCTTTAGGGGACCTCCCGAAACAAACACCTTCATCACAGATGCGTATTAAAACAAAGAGACCTCTGCCCCGAGAGGGCACCCTGGCGAGCTGAGTGCTTAACTGTCAAGCTAGCCGCATCTACATACTGGCCATACTATTGTCAATTCGGACCATAACTCAATCATGTAAATTCTGACCTTTCAGAGACATTGTCTCCAGCCCAAAACTCACTGTTTTTGCCCAAGACCAGACTAGCCTATGGTCATGCCTTCCCCTAATAAACCCCCCCAGTTCCGAGAGCTCTTCGGACTGCTCAATGGACTTGCATTCGGACTGCTCCAAAGTGCTATCCTGCCTTGCCGCCGCTTCGTTCTCCAAGCTCCCCTCGGCCACCACGCTGGGTTTTCTTCTCTCCAGTTGGCGTTCTTCAGGACTACGAGAAAGGTAGTGTATCACCCATTCCCCAAAACTCTCTTTTCCATTTCTTATTGAGTAGTGAGGCTGTGTTTTTGTTAATAATTCTTTAATAAATATTGTTGTTAGTTTGAACTGTCTGTCTGCTCACTGACCCGACGACGTATACATTGGGTAAAAGATCCCCGCTAAAGTTACCTTGCCTCTCGCTAGCCAAGAGAGTGCTCCAGCTAATTTCCCCATCTTTGTTTCATTTGGTTATTTGGACGTCCCTCCCGGGACCCCAATTCACAGGGTAACAGGGCAATACCTCCCCCTTCCTTTTCCTGCTTGTCACGGGTGTGCATTTCCTCCTTTCTGCATGCCCACCTGGGCAAAAGGCAAGTGAATGAAGAGGGAAAGGCTTGCACATGTGAAATTTTCCCCCCTTCCCTTCACTTGCCTTTTGCCAGGGTGGAGAGCAGTGCCTGGGCAAAAAGCCAGGGAATGGGAGAGGGTGGATGGGGAGGAGGCAGGTGGGCACCCCATGAATAATCAAATTCACAAAGATCAAACCCATGAATGTGGAGGGGGGACTGTACCTCAGGAACCCTTCAACCAAGGTGCTCCCTGACCGTAAGTCCAGCTTGTGATCTCATAACTACTGGACAGGATGCCAGCTGAAATTAAGAGGGCCCAAGAAGCTTTTGGATATTACTTTCTCATTTGCTCCAAACTTGCTATTTACAAAGGGAAATTATGGAATCTTCATTGGAAAAATATTTCTTATCAGGCTGTCATTTTACAATGACAGTATGCTGTATTAGATGCCAGTCAAAGAACACTTAGTGACCAACTAGACATTACATGCAAACATGTCTACTAGACCCAGGAGGGATTTTTTTTTATATAGCAAAAATAACTGGGAAATGGAGCACAGCCTGGAAAAAAATCTCTCTTGGGAGAAACTACAGATTCTAGAAATCCTCTTGTTCACATTTGTTTCCAAAGAAGTAGTCATGTTAGTCTCTCCCAGCATAAAAAGGAGGAAGTGAGGGAGGGAAAGGAATGCGGCATCACTTTTAAGACTAACTGGTTTTTTGTTTTAGCATGAACTTTTGTGGATATAAATCCACTTCTTCAGATGCAGTACAGAGTGATATTAAGACCTCAGGTATAAAGCATATTTATAGAGTTGTGGGAGTGGGGAAGAAT
This sequence comes from Iguana delicatissima, assembly GCA_948472985.1. Classification (NCBI taxonomy): domain Eukaryota; kingdom Metazoa; phylum Chordata; class Lepidosauria; order Squamata; family Iguanidae; genus Iguana; species Iguana delicatissima. Next base: position 665,622 of record CAOKZL010000370.1, on the reverse strand, counting down.
GTAATAGGATCCAGAAAAATGCAAATCATGTCCTTTGTCCTAAATTTTCAGAAGGCTAGGCAAGGTGATACAGGTTTCTCAGATCTTTAAAGTGGTCAGTAGGTGCTGATGTGTAAAAGCAGTAAATCTGCTTACCAAAAGTCACTTTCACTGGGTTTAACACTATCTCTGAGAAGATTCCATCTGTTTTATTTGTTATGTGTTCATTAGTGAGGATTCCTGTATTGATACAAGAATAAAACAGACAGAATAACACTGCGGTCTCATAAGCTGGGAGAGGCAAGCATTTACTGGTCTACAGACAGCTTCCAAATCTTAAACAACTACTCACTTACAACAGGATACATTACATCCATGGTCATACACAGACAAGACCCTGTCACAAATCCAGATACTAACTTTTTCCCCACATTTACTGCAGAAACAACATTATAGGGGACAAAACATCACCCGCAACATCAGAGGTGCATCCACTTGCTCTTCCTTCAATGTGATATACGTTATCCTGTACCAGCAATGGCCCACTTCACTCAGCATTGGACAAACAGGACATTCTTTATGCAGGAGGATAAATGGACACAAAAGTGACATTAGAAATGGCAATACCCAAAAAGTAGTTGCAGAATGTTTCATCTTCCTGGACATACAGTAAGGGATTCATAGGTTGCAGTCCTTAAATAAGGAAATTGCAAAAGAAGACTAGAAAGAGAAATTGCTGAACTGAATTACAGTATTGTCACGAATTCCAATTCATTAGCAGAGATATGAACAAAGACAGTGGTTTCATGGCACATTATACAAGTGTACTACTGTACATACAACAAAAAGGATCTTCTCAGAGAGAGTTTTGAACCCTAAGAAACTGACTTTTGGTAAGCAGATTTATTGCTTTCACACATCAATACTAAATGACCACTGTAAAAATATGAAAGACTTGTATCACTTTTCCCATCTCTTTGAATATTTAGGGCAAAGGACATGATTTGCCTTTTTTCCCTCCTAAACAAACAACTGAAAATACCACTACCTTCAACAAAGTAAAAGGGGCTTACTCCTTCGTCCTTACAACCACAGTTCCTCTCCTTTTGAACTCAATCAGTGAGTACGGTCCCTTCCTTATGGCTTCCCCACCTATTGGACCAAACTGATATCTCATAGGGATTACAGTGGGACTTGCAATTAAATAATATATGAAGGTTGTCACAATTCCCATCCTTATGTAGTCAACAGCAATATGTACCCCAAAAGTACAACAGGGCCCTCTTGCTTCCCAAACTGATGCAAATAAAGAGACTGCCAGTGTTGTGAAGCCATCAGAATCTTTTTCTGACCATGGAAAGTGAACTGCAAAAGACAGCTCTCCGACTGGGAAATGTCACAGCTGCTATGCTGCTCCTCCGCCACAATGTGAACATTTTATTATACTGGTGAGCAGGTTCCAGAAAGCAAGGTGGGAAAAGTTAATTGACCACCCCTTCTTCATATGTTCAGTCGTTTCCTAGTCTGTATAGACATGGAATTATATTAGCTCTTTTGATACCTTACAAAAGTATAGGACTATTTTATTTCCTCAGTGTTGACTGAATGCTGAATGTAAGATGAACTCAGTCACGGAACCTGAGCGCAAACTTAAATAAAAACTAGATAGTGTTTGGGCAGCCCATCCTGGCCTGAAGAATGACTTTAAGGGCCACACGTTCCCCACCCCTACTATACTTCTTTCTTTCTCTCCTGCCTTTTCCTTTATCCCCCATCAATGCTATTTGTTTAATGTGCATTGCTCATATTCACCCATGTCCATATTATGACCCTTGTTAGTGCTCACATCTGACTGTTTTATTATTTTGATCCATAATTTCTATTTCACAACATGCAATAATACACTCCAGGCAGCTCATTTGAAAGTGATTACTGTACTCTATGGACTATAAAACCCACCTGGTCTTATTACACAACTGTAGGTATGCTGGGCTGGCAATTGCCCATAAATGGAATGCCTATTGTGTTGTAGCGCTTAATTATATTTCCTGTTTTAATTCTGCAGCTTGGAAAGTGCAAGCAAACCATTCCTCTCCAGGGAGGCCATTTGGATAATCTTTCTTCCTTGTCCTTGGCAGGTTCTTCTTTCTGGTTTGTCACCTGAATTGTACGTTGACTAGATTCTGTATGGGAAAGTGCTGGAAGCCACATGGCCCACTGCAGGACCTATCATGTGTGTTTGAGGTTTTGAGGAAGTGTTTTTTGTCACTGGGCCAGCCTCTGTGTGTCTATTAATCAGTGCTAGGAAATTGTCGATATTAAATTCAAGCACATCTTCCTTGCCTAGCACATGTAAAGTGCCACTGTCTGGTGATGAGACTGTTTTACATCATAGAAAGAGTGAGGAAAATCTAGCCTCACATTCTTTGTGATTAGAATAGCAAAGGTGATCTCATTTGTGTTCAGTAGAAGAAAAAAGAAAACACTCCCAGATGGGTGAATATATATTTCTTTCAATATAGCCGGATGCAGAAATGAAATCACTGTTTGAAATCCAGACTTCAGCTCATCTCCATTACCTCTGGGTGACTAAGAAGTGACTCTCAGGTGTGTATCCTGCAAACCCCGGGATTCTATAAGATGTTGAAAGTGGAATAATAGCACTATAACAGTCTAGTGAAGAAATGGCCTTTGACTCTAAAGTTTGGTCTGGAAAACTGGTTTCACATATGTAAGTTATGGCATGATGGTGCTGTGATTCAGTGAGAAACTCTTTAAAATCTGCATCTTTACAATCATTTCAGAGCATGAAAAAGTTCCAACTTCTCATCATTACCAAATCCCATCAACAATGAACATGAAGAAAGGGCATAAGTCATTAGTTTGTTTTTTTCTTCAAAGCAATAGAACGGCCTTTTAATAATCAAAATACTGATAGACATGGGCTGACAATGATTATACACTCCCACAACAGTCATCATTGTTCTCCTTGACAAGTGTGATGGTCTCTCACATCATGATAGTGCAGTTTTTCACTTTTACCAGCCTCATTGAGTCCCAGACTGGCATGCTATATCTGGCTCCAGCTATTACTAGGATGGATGAGCAAGATAATTTAACTGACAAGGTTTTTTTTCCCAACCCCTAATTTACAACTTCTAATTCCAATCAAACTTCTAAGAAAAGTTAGAATTTGAAATTAGACTGGACAGAAGAATGTAAGTTTTAATACTAACGGACGTCAGTGCCATAAAACACAGGATACCCATGTGGGATATTTGAGTTCCAGCCCCACCTCTCTTATTGTGTGACCTTGAGCAACTCACAGTCCCTGTTGCCTAACAGGATCAAGTCAGATATTTATGAGAACCTCAGCTATGAGCAATGTACTGGTTCATTTCTTTTAATTCCTTCCACTTGCAGCAGAAATAAATGGGCATCTTCCAAATGTTCAACCACAAAAGCAGTCCCTTCTCTGGTTTGTTTTACTTCCAAACAAGCTGTAGAAGGAAATATTGGGAAAGAAATAAACCAGAGAGAGGACTGTCTGTGTTTGACTGACACACTTCATAAACCAGTGATTTGCCCAATGGTTTGTTAAGGCTAGGAGTCAGGATTATGAGGCCCTCCAGATGTTATTGTTGGACTGCAACTTCCAGCATTTCTTGCCATTGGCCATCCTGAGTAGGGCTACTGTGATTTTCAGTCCAACATCCTCTGGAGCACCTTGTTTTTTGCCCTGGTTTAGTTGGTTTCACTGCAAAAATGATCAAGTAGCATACTCTAACATGCTGCAGCTAAAAGATAAACCAGGATTTCCTGAGGTCCTTGGCTTGTGACATGGTGTACTACCTCCCAATCTCAAAAGTTCTTACAGAAAGTGAACAGAAGCATCCTAAATCATATAGCAATTGTGAAGATCAGTGTAATAGCCTCAGCCCAAAGCAAGATAATTGTGCTCCAGGCTTCAGTCTTATACCTATTTTCCTGGGAATAGGGCTCAATAAAAGTAGTAGAACTTAAACTTGAGTAGTTCTATATAAGATTGTATTGCAAAGTCCCTTTCAAATCAATAGGATCTAAATTTACTGTGACTACCCTCAATCCTATTGATTCAATGGGACTTCAGGATCACTGATTTTCTAGACTGGACTAATCAAGCTTTATGTTGTACCAGAATGAAAGCACTATCCTCTACCTGGCCTTTCCTAGGCAGTGCCAATGGACAGACAAAGGGTTAACAAATCTATACTTTGCTTGCTTTGGTCCATTTGCCTCCATTTGTCATCCTGGTGTCAGGTTCTATTCTGGTGGCAGATTTCCAGCAAATGTAATTACAAAGGAAGATAGGCTTGCCCATGTGAAGAATGGCACAACAAAGAAATGAATTAAGTTCCTGTAATTGTACTATATTATGGTTTTCAATGTGTTCATTCAGGGACTAAATACCATAACTATAAAGATTCATTTTCCCTCTTACTGAAGCCTTCATCAGGGATGATTTCTTCTTTAATGCCATTGTTGTCTGCTCCTTGGCACATGGCCCTTGTTTATTTATCTGTATATCACCTTGCACCTCGTCAGTACCTCGTAAATATTCATCAGGATGATCCCTGGCTCCTTCTCTCCGTTTTGTTTGCAGATCTTTCTTGAGACAGAGATCCTATAATCTATATCTCCTCTGGTTGCTTTCCTACCATTGCCTGTATAATTGGAAAGTCAATAACATACAATTTAGAAACCCATTTCACTTAATCTACTAGAGGTTTACTCTAGCTGATTGTGAATGTAACACTAATGGTGGGAAAAGGATTTTACATAATTGTGAGAGCCAAAACCAACAATATACTCCAAGCTTCTTGAGACCTCATGTATGATTTAAAAAAAAAAAACAGAGAGAGGGAGAGAGACAGAGAGAGATATTAAAATTTCTCTAGTATAGCCCCAGCCCCAAGAATTTCATTCAGGACTACTTATAGAATGTAAGCAGTAATTGTTAGTAGTTAAATGTTGGCTGTTTTGTACATTAAAAACAGCACCTAGATGATAATATTGGCATAATCTCTTCTCCCTGGAGAAAGAACACCTCTGTATTCAGCCAACAAGTCTCAACAATATCTCAGACCTTGTTTCAGTGTTGCCAGTTATGCATTGTCCCATACTGAAGAAGGCTTATTATCATTCATGGAAGCAAAACATAACCACTCTACAAAAGTTTTCACAGTCAACAAGTGTGTAGTTTTGTTCACATCCATTGTACATTTTCTTAGTATAAGACAGTTGGACATTTATTATTATTAACTTATGTCAAGGTGACTTTAACTTAGCGTAACCCTATGAATTAGAGACCTCTAAGTCAAATCAAACTTTATTTTACAGTCGATAGACCCAACATAGCGAACCATCCGATGGTATGGTATAGAGAAAATACACCAACTAAAAATAGGATATAAATATAGAAGTAGGATAGACGATAAACAGGATATAAAAGCATAAAATAGGACATAAATGATAAAATAGTATAAAATAGTATAAAAATACATGAAGTAAATTAATATCATAAACAATATGCATTGTTAGGTAAAATACAAATAGGTGCTCATTAATTCCATCTCATTAAAACAATAGAATTGGGTTGATCTTAAGGTGCATTGCCAGTAACTGGCATAGTTTGGTACTTCTGTCTCTCTGATCTTAATAGTCTTAATAGATGACAGAAATTTAGCAACTGATAGGGTTACGTTCAGACATATGTCCTCCAACAGGATTTTTACATAGAATTTTTCCAAACGGCCCAGCATACATCTCAGTAAGGGAAAGCTCAAATGATAGTGACTCTGACTATAGAAAACACAAGATAGCAAAATATGTGATATTGATTCAACATCACATGACCCTCAAGGACAAAGCCTAGAGGAGGTGGGCAACCCAGAACATCTGCCAAAATGTAATTCTGAGGGAGAGGTATTGCATCTGGCCTTAGTAAATAATATGTGATGGTTTGGCACAGTCAAGTTATTTAAATAAGTAGACTAATGGAAGGATCTGACATACTGAATATTTAAAGCACCGGGTGAACAGGATGAAACGGAATTTGCTCGAAGACTGCAAAAAGCAATATCCCATAGTCTTTCCTTAATAGATTTTAGTGTTGTCTCATGACCCAAGGTTAAGGAGCAAGGATGGAGAGAGACCTCCAAGTGACAGCCCTGCTAAGGACCTGAAAAATCAGGGCCATGGCTTCCTTGAGTGCAACTGTCCACTTGCAGTATGGTCTTCCTCTTTTCCTCTTCTCTTCTACCTTATCAAGCATTTCCCCCCCTAATTTGTTATGTTTTCTGTTGCTATGCCCAAAGCTTTACAGTCTCAATTTAACCAGGGAGAGTTGAGGTTTTTACTCTTGAACCCATTTATTTGTCTTTATGGCAGTCTACGGTATCTGTAGAACTTTCCTCCAACATCACATTTCAAGTCCAACTCCAGACACATTACAGATTTGAGAAAACTCTAGGCAATTCACAGCTCAAGTCATCCATAGCAGAGCCTGGAAAAGTTAGTTTTTCAGACTATAACACCCAGAATTCAT